>OY987265.1:17250593-17850593 GCA_963920665.1 Straminergon stramineum | reverse complement strand
CGGAGGCAATCGACCACAAAGTCGGCCTAGAATTTGAAATAACTGAGATAGCAAGGGAAGCTCCCAGGAATCAAATCTTACACTCCCTATTACTGTACCCACACACAGTTGCAGACACCGTTTTAGAGTGCTATGTAAAAGAAGGTTTTGCTATCATGAGGGGCTACATATCTCATGGCTTTGGAAGTGGATGTGCAGGCTCCTTTTGTAGTTCTGTCTCTTCCAAGTCACGCAAGCGTTGATCACCAAACAATCGAAGACATTACACAAAAGGCTCTGTGCAGTCTGATCATGTATTCTTCATCAAGCCAAATAAGGGGATATTACTTACCCCCCACTTCAATTTTAATTGTAATATTAGAATGCCATCCCTTCTTTTGGAGATCTTGGGCACAGGATATAATATTTATGCTCATATCTTTTCGAGAACAGAGAAGCTCTGTACTTTACATTACAGTACTTCTAATGTAGGTACTGGGAATTGGATTCAACAATAATCAGGCTTCAAGCAGTTGAAATTAAGGAGCAGTTGTTACTGAAATGCCTCTCTGAAATTTGCATTGCTTCCACTCCTGCAGGTTTTCCATTCTTTATTGGAGATGATTCATGATTTGTGCTGTCCGTTTAATCCTCAATACATTTCAAATTCTGCAGAAAGCTTTTGCATTGCCTGGATGGGGTTTTTTGGCAATGCCTCTGAAAACCTACTACACTATCTGGGCTTTGGCGAAGTGCTATCAGATGAAACCCAAGTCATTCGACTCCCACAGCTCATTGTTCCCTGTATTCCCTAATGCAACACTTTTAGAGAAGTTTGATTTTGCACTATGGCAAATGGCGAAAAACTACCCTGTTGGCAGACTTTGGATCTTGATGTGTGGATTTTTTTTCAAAATGGGATGGTCACTTACACTGAGTCTACTCTGAAAGAGAGCATTTAAGGGCTGGTCTGCCATTTTCATGGGCTTTCGTAGACAAAAAGAAATAGATGTGGCATGTAATACAAGTGATTTCATATTTTTTGAAGCATTATTGAATTTATTTATGAAGTTTTAAGGATTTATGTTGTAGGCACCTATTTGTGATTGTAAGCAATGATATTGCGGAAGTGTGTAGGATGTTTTCAAATGTCACTCAAAGAAGGTCAGATTAAAGAGGTTTGAATAGCTCTAGTTTAATAAATGTTAGAGTTTCCTTGGTTTATTTATACAACTATTAATTAGACATGTTAAACCCTACAAGTAGTTAAAACCTTAACCCCTCAATGCCCAAGCAATTTTTGTACTTTTTCACAAGTTTGAACTTTGATTGATCATGCACATTGAAAATCAAGCTTGTTGTATGATGTTAATTATACTTTTCAGCTTCCCTCTTTAATATGAACATCATAATACGAAATTCATTAAGATATACTTCTTAGAATGTAGGAATATGAAGTAATAACTTTGACTTGTTGAACAAGTGAGAGGCTCAAAAATGGCTCCTTGGGCCTTGAGGGGTTAAACTAATCAATTAAATATATGTATTTATGATTCCATAGCTAGAGTATAATATTACGCAATATAATGATATGTACACTATAAAATGTAATAAATAACTAAATGTGTATTCAATTTCATTGAATAGGCATTGTAAAATGCATTGGTGTGTTCAAATGATGTATTACAAAAACTTAGAATATAATAATTAAATCAATTTTTAAGTGAAATCTTGACACAACAATTGATTTGAATATGCAAGAAATTAAAATACTGAATTTTTTCATTAAAATTCAATTTTAAAAACTATTCAAATTTTTTTACTTTAAAGTAATGATCATGTTTGATGGCTCTTGTTATAACAATATCAATCCATGCAAATGGGATGTTCTAATGAAGTGTGCAATTGATTTAGATTTAAGATAATTGCACCTAATTGTCAGGTGTTACTAAAATCAACCTCTAGAGATTTGTACCTAAAATATACATCCTCTACTTATAAGAACGTAGGGTTGATTGTAGACAAATTCATTTTCCATACTTTTGAAAATTCATAATTTATCCATTTAGAGTATTAAAAATGCATTCTATAATAATATAGAATCTCTTTGGGCACACCAAAAAGATTCAAACCAAAAATATCAAATTAGTATTAGGAACTAAATTCAAATCCTTGTCTAGACAATTTTAGATGCTGCTGCATCTTGTTGGTCCCTATTTGCTCAAAAATGTGACATCTACAAAATGTTCTACTTCTAGCCATTTATTTCAGGGATCTTATTTGATTTTTGAACCAATAGATGCATTCTTCATTTCTACAATAATCTTGAAATTCATCCATTAGACACTTTTAGTCTTCAACATCCTTACAAGGTTAACATATAAGGATGTGGCCCTATCATTGTAATGAAATTGGTACTTTCTTCATTTCTACAAGTTCCTTGAAATTCATTCATCCAACACTTTTAGTCTTCAATGTCCATATTGGGTTAAGAATGTGACAATTGCACTATGTTCTGCCTCTAGCCATTTACTATAGAAATGTCTTGACTTTTTTAATCCCCTTGTGAGTACAAATAAACGGAGAAGGAGATAGATGTAGATTTTGAATGGTTTAAGCAAAATAAAATTGTCATACAAGTAATATCTAGACATCATATCTTCATTTCTACACAAAGCTCATAGTCAGAACATTGCACAACAATCATGAAGCACCAAGTGACCATATTAGTCACATTGTTAAAAAATAGAAAAATATTATTTTTTTCAACATCATTTGATGTACTTCATCCATTCCCTACATCTCCGACAATAACTGAAGTTCTCCAAAACATTCATAATCCAACAAGTAAATGCCGTCTCTCTTCATGGATAATAATATTACAGTTAACCTTTGAAAGGCCCTTGGGGTCCCTCTTCACGACTTGTATTTAGCTTTATAACTCTTCAATTGTCGTCTAATATATGAGTTATGATACATTTTTATTTACATACTATCATGATCATTAGTTTACTTTGTATTGAAAAATATTTGCTCAATGTTTTCTTGATCAAATACCACCAAATACATAATATAATATACGGCTGTAAAGGGCTTTTAGGTCCTTCTAGGGTTAAGGTAACTCAGCCTATGACAGGCACAACTCTGGACAAGCCTAATTCAGTCCCATTTCTTCTTATGCGGTACATTTTCTAAGACACATATACACCACAAAAAAAATTTGGATCTGCAATAGGCATGTCCAGAGTTGTGCCTGTCATAGGCTGAGTTACCATAATACCGGTAATAACAATTACCCACATCCTAATTTTTGTCTGTAAAGCACCCCCACAAAAATACGGTACATCCAATAAAATCGTTTCCAACGTCCTTCTCAAGATTTTGAACAGCAGAAGGCCAATTATAAAGTTCCTTGTTGGGTGGCCCAAGGCCCTCTGACATGTCCAGCTCCCTCAGCCACGTACCGACCAACCCCTCCAACATCTACTAAAATTAACCTCAAAGCCTAGATGACAACATCTACCAAAATTCCCACATCTACCCATTCCAAACACCATCTACCCAGCCCTCTCTGGCCTTCCTGCCAAGCTTCTCTTTCTTTCACCTCCTTTATTATTCTATTGTCCGTCTCTCTCACACGCCATTGCCGAATTCCTGCAGAGCTTGATTATAAACTCCAGAGCTCTCTGGGTTCTGCCTGTGTGAGGGAGGCCGCAGGTGGGCTGGCTTTGCAAGGGCGATTCAGGTGAGTGCGCAGGTTATGGAGATGTTCTTTTGGGCTTTTGAAGTGTCTGCTGGAGGAAATGGAGAGGGTTAGGGTTTGGTGGTTGTTTCTCCGCATTGGAATCGGTTTGGGGGTTTGATAGTTGGAGCGTGATCTGGATTTCCCATGTCTTGTTTTGTCTGTTTGTTCTTTTGGTGATTAGAATTTACGTGAATTGCGGTGAGTGGGAGGACGTTTGTTCAATTGGTGGAGTTTTTTGCTTTGGGGAGCTGGGAAGTGTTATGTTGTGGGTTTTTTTGGCTTGATGATGATCTTTTGATGTGCGTTGGATTTTGGGTGCGACAGGCGGTCTGTTGTGGGCGGCGATCGTCGCGTGGAGCTTTGATTCTTGAGTTGGACGGTGATTGCGTTGGTTCGAGGTGTTGTGTGCCGTAATTTGGGGAGTGGGTCGGTGCTCTCTTTGGATGTGCGGAGGCAGTGTTTGAGATTCTTGGATCTGGAATCCGGCTTTGGGATCTTGTTACTATTTGGGGTTATAGAAAGTGTGGGAGGGAAACCCTACAGGGGGAGTTTGGAGGAGTTAGGGTTACGAGCCAATTGGCGCACAATGTCTGCGGCGGTGATTCGGAAGCGGTCGCATTTTGAGGAGCAGCAGAGCTCGCCTCCGAGGAGCAAGCGTTTACGTCCCGCACTTAGTGGATCCCCTGTGCGGTCTCCGAATCACGTCGAAAGGGTTTCTTTTGCAAATGTAGCGGAGGTTGCAACGACGAGCCACTGTGACATTGGTCCACCCGAGACGGAAGGATGGGTGGAGCATTTGGTGAAGGAGATGCTGAATGCCAGGGACTTGAACGACGCTCATGTGCGGGGGAAGCTGGCACTGGAAGCTGTGGAGAATGCGGTGGCCTCTCGATCCACTATTGCCATGGAGGAATTGCAGAAAGAAAATGCCGATTTGAAAGAGAAGATGCAGGTGATGCTTCGTGAAGGCCATATTCTCAAACGGGCAGTGGCGATCCAACACGAACGGCAGCAAGAACACGAGGGTCGGACCCGGGAGTTGCAACAGGCTAAGCAAGTGATTGGGCAGTACCAGGAACAAGTGCGGTCCTTGGAATTAAACAATTACACTCTAAGGATGCACTTGCGCATGGCTCAAGATGCGAGCTCGATGCCTGGTCGTTACCATCCAGATGTTTATTGATCCGGATGTTTATGCGGTTTCATCGTTCTCGAGGTATACCCGTTTCTTCGAAGTATTGCAAAGAAGCATCGTCAGCTAGGTTTCCGTTCATGGTAACAGAATTCTAAGATTTACCATGTGGGCGATTGAGGTGAAGGCTAATGCTTTGCTGTCAGCACAGTTGGGTTCATATTCATATGATATTGATATGATTTGTATCGCCTATGCAGACGGGTTACAGTACTAGGGTTGTATTTGGAGTAGGATAGTTGAGTGGAAGAGACAGACCTGCTCACAGGTTTCAATCGCTATTTGATGGATAGACCTGTGTACATATGTCAAGTTTGATTGACTTACAACGAAATGACATTCTTAAGACATCACGGAGGAACTTCAAATCTGGTGGTTCTACCCAGATCTCTTCTGCCGGGCTGCAGAACTGGAAAACAACATTTTCTAAGCAGCTAGTTCGGCTGATGCTATATTGTAGCCATCCTTTTATAATTAGGTATTCAAAATTGCAAATGTTGAAACTTAGGACGTGATATTAGAAGTACACAGGAAGGAAGGGCAGTGTATTGAAGGGGTTTTGCCTTTCATTTCGGGCGAAACCTTTAATTTTTCCTTTCAAATTTGAAACAAACTTTTCATGCATGAAAGGCAAGAATTATGGCAAACCTTCATACACAGGCTACACGGTTGTCAGAGTTGCTTCCAACTTGTGCTTTGCCGTTCAACCAAGTTAGAAGGTTCTTTGGGGATTTCAATTTAGAGTTTTGTAAAGCTGGATCTCTTCTTTTGACTTGTGTAGGCGTTGCTTTCGAGGTCCTCTTGCTTCTGTGTAAATTTAGCCTTCTCGACTTATCTCACGTCCGCCCGCTACCTTTGTACATGTAGTCGCTCATTCCGTGCATGTATTCTGCTACTCCGTATATGTTTTCTGCTCTGTGCCTGCTGTTCTAATTCATGTCTCCTCTTCCTCTTGGTTAGTAGAGTTGCAGTATTTCATTTTAAACCAGAGATGCAGTGTTCCATTCTAAGTCAGGAGGTCCCATGTGGAGGAGATGACTACTGCTTTGCTTTTTCATTATACTTTTTTCTTGCGAATGGCACTGAGATCTTTTGGATTGCATGTGAGCTTGAAAGTATCGGATCAGCTATTACCACCATTACCAAAGTGAATTGCAGGCCATTGGCGGTGTGCACAATGTTTGAGGATTAGAAGTAGGATATGATATCAGTGAATTTGATCGAGAACTACTGAATCTTCGATTTGATACCCAAGTGAACCCATTTGGTTCTTTATTGAGTTTGAAATCGCCCTAAAGCAAACCTTAGGAAGGTTAAAGCAACAATCCTTCAAATGTTCACTACAACAAATAGATTAGAATGCCAATGGCGAGCATGTGGTCTCTGCAAAGAGAAAGTGATCTCCAAGAGTGCACTGATTCAATTTACAATCAGTTTTGACAGGAATAAAGGTCAAAGTAATATATCTCTCCTTATCGAAAAATGATATCAATAGTATGGGTGATTGATTCATTATCTCAGGTAGGAGGTCCATAAAGCGCCCATCCAAGAGCTGAAACTGAATTTTGGGGAGGTGAAACTTATTGAAATATTTTTCAGTAAATTTTTCTTGAGAGACAAGAGAAATTGACATCTAACCCAAGTCGTTTCATATTTTTTGGGGAGCTTTGTAGAATGAGTTGTGAATTTTTGAAGTCGAAATGGCATAGGGCTCCAAAATCGTGCACTCGTCAAATGTACACAATTGGTACATCCATGTAAAGATGAAAAAAATCTCATGTACAAATAGTGTACATTTGAGGAGGTGGGCAATTTTAGAGCCTTTGTGGATTTCAAGCCTCCTACCTTATTGCACAAACTTTGTGGTGAAAACATATGTCAGCAATCTATAGTCTATAGTCAAACTATTTGAATCTTACTTGAAATATCTAACGACAGAAAAGATTACATTTGGCTAAAAGTAAATATGGTCATAAAGAAAAATGTGATGCTCTAAACTATGATTCATATCAATCATCATTCAATCTCGTTCATTAATAAAGAATCATATCATTTTTCATATCAATTTTCACATAAAACCTTGGAATGCCTATAGTGCCACTTTCTTGCACTTTGATGCTTTCAAATGAGCAGTTTGTTGAGGAACTTCCATGGAACCCATGAGGTTCCTGGTTCAACTCCCCATGCTGACATTACTCGCATGGAGGCTCTCCATGCCGTGAGAGCTTTGTTCGCATAGGGAGGGGGTTTGTTCCTCCACTTGTTCATGATGGGGATTGGTCCATGGTTTTCCATGGCAATGTTAGGTCAATCCTTGATGTGGTCCTTGAAGGCTATATGTTTCAAAAAAAAATGAGCAATTTGTGATGAAAAACAAAAAATTCATCCAAGTTTTATTTTGAGAGTTTTTTTAATGTTGATGTGCACTAGATGTTGGAGGAAATTACACCATTGAGGTATTATTGGCTATTCTACAAACTCAAGATTTAAAAAAACTTGATTTGAATTTTAGCCATAAAAATGATCATTTTGGAATTTGACCCCAACCAATGAAATGAAGCTTACAAAGTGTTGTTTCTTCCTCCAATTTGAAAATTTGAAAGATTCTTGAATCAAATATTTTATTGCAATTTTAACTTTGGGCCTATGACCATCGTCTAATGATTTTCTAATTATTGAATGACATGAGAAGTTGGTTTAACCCCTAAACGTCCAAATTCATTTACAGAATTGATGATTTGAGAAAAATCACTATAAAGTGCTATTTGGAAGAATATTTTGGAATTGATATACAAATGAAAGTTGTAGATTATGATTTGTAGATTCCATCTATATAGTTAGATTCATCAATTCTATCACCAATACTTTTTAATAAATTTTGAAAGAAAAATTTCAAAATTCCTTCAAAATTTGATTACAAGCAAAATATTATCAAATTTTGAGTAAAATTTGTTGGAATGGCTATGAAATGAGGTTCTCTTCACATGGTGATTTTTTGAAATTTGTGTGTTCTTCCTATCTATGACCTCATTTTCACTAATCCAATTTAGAACTAAAGTCCATGTAGTTTGACCACTTGACATACTTGCACATTTGTAATTTTAGAAAAATATGAACTCTAGTAATACCAAATCCAACCCTTAGATAGGGCAAAAACTTGATAACGTATCTTCAAAAATTAAAATAATTTTCATCCAAGTAGTTAGGAGGATGAAACTAGTGTTTCAAACTGTTCATTGTCCAAAAAATGGATGTCGACGAGTTTAGGGGTTAAACTATGGTAAGTCACACTATGGTCTACACCTAGGATTCAATTTTCAGATTTTTTTTAAGCATATTTGATATTTGATATGTATTTTCTTTACTATTTCTTAAAAAAATCATGATAATTCCAAATTTCACAAAACATTCTAAAAATATAATGACTTGTTGAAGGTTGATGTGATTTTCTCTATAAAAAATAAAATAAAATAAATATACTCTTAATTATTGGCAAAATAGAGTGTAGAAAGCAAAGGATATTGAGAGTTATAACTTAGTCATGGGCTCCATCTTTTAGGGTTTAAAGAACTTTAGTTTTTTTAGCTTATTTAAATTTTTTGATGATGTGTTTCTAGCATCTACTTAGGCATATATGCTAAAATCATCTATTAGGCATTGTAGAAGGACAAAAAATAGTAACATCAAAAGTGATCAAGTGGTGGATTAAGGCATACTTGGTCTATACCTTGATTACTTTCTAGCATTGAATTTTGCAAGTACACTTTTGATCATCTATTAGGCATTGTGGAAGGACAAAAAAATTTATAGTGAGAGATTATGCTATTCTCATTTATTTTGGAAGGGGGGGATTGAAATGGCATGTTGTGATACTAAAGGTGATTTTGTTTTTAGAATTTTTTCTAAATTTAAACTCTTACGTTTTTTGATGTTCTAAAATTGCCAAAAAAATATGGGATATATGTGTATCAACTTCATATATGAATCTCAACATCCATATTTGTATTTTTTTTGGCTCTAAATATATCTCTCAAATTTTAATTTTGGGAGGGGGGTGATCAATTGAAACAAGATGCTTAATTCTATTGAGTGGATAGTGGAAGGACAAAAAATAATGACTAATTCATTGTGCTTCCAAATTTACTCAGCTCCTTTCATTTTTCTTCATATACATGTAACAATGTGCAAAAAGCCTTCAATATTTTAATTTCTCTTTGCGTGCCCATGGTGTCAATCATAGAGCTTATTGGATTAGTTTTAGGTGGAGTTTCCATTGCAATAATTACATGGGTTTTCAAAATAGGAGCCAAAACTTTTGGGACCTTATTGTACTATAAGGGGGGCACTTTCCAAACTGCCATTGCGCCTAGTTACTAATATTAAATTGGTCAAATTTTCCTATTTTCTTGTTGGCAAGTGAAAGGAAGTTCCAATGCACTAAAGAACATGCATCTTTGTCTAAAAAAATGCATAGTTCCCCAGTTCCACCAAATGCTTGTAATTAGATGCTCTTGGGCATCTTTGCATAGTGCACTTTAGGTGGCATTTTGATAATGTATACAAAATTTATGAAGGTTCAATTTTTTTTTATATTGAGATTTTCTTCCACATACTTAGATACATATTGATTTTGGAAATGTACCCAATGTGATGTAGGTCACTAGTGCATTTTTGGGTGCCCACCTTATAGGGCCCAAATGAACCAGTCCCCTCACTTGTCCTCCTTACCTAAGTCATTTGAGGGATGCATGTAAAAAAGACAGACACACTATTTAGTGCTTGATTAATTCATTTTCTACACCTCTCCATATGAATTTGGGGCCTCTGATTGCAAATATGTATTCAAAATTTCCAAATTTTATCATAGGTGGCAAATGAAGCATTCCAGCATTTTCCCAAGGGTTAAATTGGGGACCCCGGTCCCTTACAGGTTGCGAAGGAGTGGTAATATCCGTGGGTTAAAACACGAGAACATCATGCCAGTTTTCACAGCCACGTGTAATAATTTAAATGGTTGTGAATGTCAAGTACCATTCAATAATTTTACAGTGGGGCTCCCTTTGAAGGGGACAAATGCTGACTTGACGAGGAAGTAAAATTGCAGTGGCACATGGCAACTTCCAATTTCCCAGCTCTTGAGTGATTGAGGACACAAAATTTTACGTCAACTATGATAGAAGCCATGAATGAAGTGGCTTGTCCTTCTGAACTCACTGATGTTGTCCTTTTTGTGGACACGTCTAATAAGACATGTGGTGTCCCAATTGCAACACCTACATTTGGACCAAAAAATTTCACAATGTTCTAGATGTTGATCAAGGTAACTCAGCCTATGACAGTCCGAATGGGAGTCAACCCATCACAGGCCAAATTACAGTAGTGGTGTACATTCTAGTTCTGAAATGTACACCTCTAGAATATTTTTGCCTACAATGGGCTGGCTCCCATTCAGATTGTCATAGGCTGAGTTACCTTATACAACATGAATGTAGTCAAAACATTGGAGTTTGAGTTCATTAGAGACTAGTGTTGGTTATTGGTACATTTAGAGACAATATTTTGAAAATTCCTCACTTAATTAGACAATATTCAAATAATGCAATTTTGGACTCTGATTGTAGTTGCTAATAAGATCTATTAAATTATATTATGTTTAGTAGTAGAAAAAACTATGCTCAATTGTAAGTAGTGACGATTATCGGTATGTATACCTTAAGAAAATTCACACCCTTCTAGCTTCTCCAAATCTTGACACATGTACTATTTATTATAAACTTATGTTAATAGTATTATAAAAAAATCTTGTTCAAAGATGTTGTTGGCTTTTCTATAAATTGCTTTGGGTGATAGGAAAAGAAAATTTAAAGATAGATCAAAGCATTAATTGTGAATTTCATCCAAAGTTGGACAATGTTGAGGCTTTTTGGATTGCTAGAAATTCTCTTAGTGATTAAATTTTGATAGAATCTATTATTTAGGTGGTGTTTATAATCAATAGATCCTATTGAGGTATAATAGCTTCATTCCAAAGCACAAAAGGTTATTTTTCTCTATGCACTTTGTAATAACAAAAGAAGTTTGATTATAAAAGTGTCTATAGGAAAGGATTTAGCAAGTTGCATCAATATCAAGAGAGTTATATATGGGCCTTTGATTGTTGTTCATACTTGACTTCCTTTGCAATTATCTAACACCATCTCAAGACATGCAAATTTGAACTGTTTCATTGCTTCAAATCTTTAAATACTCACCGAAGAAACAATCCTCAACAATCTATTATTAAGTCTTTCAACTATTGTATGCATACAATAGTTAAGCAACTAATAGTGAAAAATTACCATCTAGCATTATCAACCTTTATCCTTAAAGGCCAACAAATCATTGTATGCATATACACCATATAGAGTCCCATAAAGTTCTTATTGTGTGTTTAAATATAAGTATCTATTCTTATACATTGAATACTATAACATGGTGGTAAACATAAATTTGATGATATATCTAAAAATTGTAGTCTTCAAATACAAAGTAAAAGTATACAAGCAAAATTTGAACAATTCTTTGAGACTTTTTAAGGTTAACCCCTAAAGGACCAAATGGTGTTTTTTGGCAACATAGCGATTTCAGGCAGCTCACTACAAATGGAATTTTGATTTTTTTTCTTTGAAATTTTCACACAACATTTTCCTGAGGAGTAGCTTTAAGACCCAAGAATTTTCATAACTTTTGAATACATGGTTAAAAAGTTATTGTATAATATGTTGTTTTCATTGCTCGGCGGGCAGCCCGGGCAGCAAAAAAAACTTCTTGAAAAATCACTTTTTTTAAAAATAAAAATTTGAAATTGGTTTTCTACATTTATATATACATGAGAAGCTTTGAATCATTCCATTTTGATTTGTGAGACAAAAGTTATGAAGAGTTTTAGTTGTGGGTAGTTTGTGGGTAGTAATGGAATCTCTACTCTCAAATAAACTTTGAAGACCTTTATTTCACTCAATTTTTAATATTTTTGGAAAAGAATAAAAACTTGAGGTGTAGATTGTTTATTACAACATTACAACCATTGGGATTGTCATTTTTCAATTCCATAAATAAATTATTAACACTTTAGTATTTTGAATCATTCTCTACTTCTTTCAATTTACTATTTTTTTCCTATATGTTGTACAATTCTAAATGATCCAAAAAATTTCAAGCATGTAGCCAACATGACTTGAAGAATGAATCCAAAGAGTTACAACCATTTTGGACATTTTTTCATAATGATTTGACCTTGTGGAGTGCATCTGCCCGGATTTTTGCAGGGCCAAAAAATGGCTTTTTGTCACTTCAAATGCTAATATCTTGCAATCCAAACGGTGGAAATTTCTGAAATTTTTTCCGCATCTTCCCAAACCAGATTACTACAAGATCCTACGGTTACATTTGTCCAAAAATTTATTTTTCTGTAAAATTTGGTACTTGTATTGGAGACGACAGTTTTGGAGCGTTTTTAGTGAAAACATAGTCAAAAACCTTTAGGGGTTAAATTGTTACCATAGTGTTGTTGTCTTTTAAAGAGACAATCACTATGCAATCTAATTATTTTTTCAGATTAATTGTAGTTTCATCTTTCATCCCATCCCCACCTCATGTAAAGTAAACCAGCCCATGACAGGCAAACTACCTAATGCAATCATCTAGGAAACCACCTATTAGAGTCTTACATCAACCCATGGCAGATTTTTTTGTGATAAATGAGATTAGGACTACATTAGGCTGATTTGTGGCCATAATCTTATCTTGAGAGATGGTCATGGAGTTATTAGTATCTGTCATGGGGCACTTACACCATTCAAGTGTAAATTGGTCATAAGAAGTTATTTTTTTATTCCTTCATGTCATGGTCATGTTAGGAAATGTTGTAGCCATTTTAGAAAATGTTGTGACTGCTTTAGGTGGTAAGATGACCATTATGGGAATCCTTTTTGCTGATTTAGGGTAGTCTACAGACTCTGTTGGACTAATTGGGCTGTACACTTCAAAAATTCATAAAAAATTCTTACTTTGACCAAAAAATAAAATTTCAATTACTTCCTTCAATTCTCAATGTCTATGTATGGAAAAAAATCTGAATCATTTTTCTAATGGCAATAGTACAGGCCACTCATTCTGCCTACTATAGGCAGGTTTACCTTGCTTGTATTTTTTTCCAGACAGTCCCCCACGCAATCAATATGGGATTTCCGTATGTATATCGTATGTCTATTTATTTGTACCATATGTTCGTATTCCATATTCTGTGTTGTGAGTCGTATCTGTATTTCAGTTTCCGTGTTCCGATCGACGGCATCGGAGGGGGTCCTGTTTTTTTTATAAACTCATCGATGGTGGGGGATTTTTTGAACCCAGGGAGGGGGGAATTGGGGGGTGTTCGCGTCTTTTCAGGGGATAGTCTCTCCTTTGCCAATCACAACTTACCATAAATTATTTGTGAAACTTGCTACACAGGCAAGGATTATTGTCCAAGGAGTGTCAATCGATGTTTGTTTGTGTGTTTGTACACTCCATGAACAGATTGTGGTAACTGAGTAAGTTAGGCTGTGCAATGTTGCAAAGTCGTTTCGCATGCGCATAAAGTTGCCGCTTTCTGTGTAGTACGCCATGAGCGTCAGATTTCGGATGGAAGCCATTCTGAAGCGTACAATGACCGAGCTTTCTCACGACCTTTGCATTTTAAAACAGTAGACAAGCTCGTAAAAGCAAATTTTTCACCTGAGTCAAAAAGTTGCAACGTGAACCTCACAAAGTTCTTCAACCTCGATCCGCGAAACTTATATAATTCTGAAATAAAACAGCTTTATTCTGTCAGATGTAATGCCTACTTGCCTTTAGCTGAGAAACGGGATTCAGAAGCACGAAGTAAAATGAATCTGGTCTTCACAAGCATTGATCATCTCTCAGGTACTCCCATTGCCATAATGTACTCAACATTCAATCCATACTGGAGATGTATTCACTATCAATGTTCACCAAGCACAGGAAACATTCTCAAGAATGGCTCTTCATTTTAGAGTGACAGCATCTTTCATGTAATGAATCACGGAGATACAACGAGTGCACATAAGAGTAACAGATCACAGCGACAGGCGCCATTGTCAGACTACAGTATTCGTCTCTGTACCCCAGGCACTTCGATCTCATCAGTATGGACCAGATGAACTGTGCACAAAATTGATCATTCTCTATC
This sequence comes from Straminergon stramineum, assembly GCA_963920665.1. Taxonomy (NCBI): domain Eukaryota; kingdom Viridiplantae; phylum Streptophyta; class Bryopsida; order Hypnales; family Calliergonaceae; genus Straminergon; species Straminergon stramineum. The sequence goes on along the minus strand of OY987265.1, from coordinate 17,836,445 downwards.
TACGGCGACTCTCGCCCGGGGAATAAAAATCTGTACATGTAGCGCAATTGAAATCATTCTTGCTACGAAATTAAATCCGAGCTAAGATCGATGTAAGTATACACGACGAGAATCAATCTTTCGTCATCGATCTCCACATTCGAATTAAAGGCCGTACGTACGTAGCTCCGCCGGCCATTGCCTCATCGCTCCACCAAATGATGTGCTATTTTACAGATGTAGTACAAATTTCACGACAATTGTTGCAACGCGACGACCTCGTAATCCTTGAGAGGCATATACACAAGAGGGACGGCCACGGCCGCCCGGAGCGCGCAATGCGAAGCCACGAGCGCGGCTCCTGAACCGAGCAGTCTCATTCTCGCCACACCCGCCGCTTGGTAGCACTGCGACACTAATGGATGCACCAATGTCCACATTGTGAGGCCGAAAATCTCCCAGACAATGCTCTAAAATGATGCAAATTGCTGCAAAGTGATCTAATATTCACAGAGTCTGTGAAAATGCAGCGCAAACGAGCAGGGGAGGTCGAAAGAAACTGCGAGAAGCGGTGGTGCGGAGAAAATTTGGGAAGGGAGTGTTTCAAGGGAAGGGTCGGGGGATGTGATATAGGGGGTCGAGGAGGGAAGGAGGCCCTGTCCCCGTGAGGTCTTATCCTGAGCTGACGAGGGTTCTGAGTAGGGTCCGCGATGACGCAGCTAGGGAGCAAAGGGAACGTCTGGGTTTTTTGGCAGGACGCTATGATAAATCCGTGCTACGAACTGAACTGGGCCTGGCAGGGTGAATTTTATCACTGTTCTGCAGGGTAATTGTGAAAAAAAAAAGTCCCCTATTTTGTGCCGTGTTAATTCTCTGTTCTTCCGTCATTTCTCCCAACTCATCTGGGGCCTTTCATTGCAAATACACTTGAAGAAAACCTTGTTGAAGTCAACACATTCTACATGACATATTTTGTTTCCTGTAACAAAAAATGTTAGATTCAACACAAATTTTGCATTGAATTTATTGTTTTTTCATTGTAGGAAACAAAAAACATCATGAAGAATGTATTGACTTCAACAAGGTTTTCTTCTACATTGAGTAGGGGTATGAAGGGGACCCATACTAATTAATTGACATTCCACACTAAATAAATATCTCCCTTTATTGTACATCAATAGTTATTGAAGTGTCTGGGGGATGTACATCATGTTTCAAACATCTATAGTTTCCTACAATTAGTCCCTTTAATTTTATGGTCCCCTTAATACCCCTATTCAGTGTAGTGATATGAATTCAAAATTTTCAAATTTGATCATGTATGGTAGGAAAAAAAAATCTTGTCTTTTCATGAGGGGCAAATTCACGACAAGTGGTTTTTTTTGTGCTCTCATGTGTCAACCGAGTGTAACATTAGAGGAACGTTGGGAGGGATCATAGTTGGGAGTTGAAGGGGGTGATTCAACTTTTGGTTTTCTAAAATAAATACCTACATTTAACCCATAAATGATGGACTAGTGACTATAGACATCATTCATTTTGATATCATGGGAGTCATAGGTTTACAAAAATCCCAAAGCATTCGTTAGAAGTTAAACTACTATAGAAGATCTCCCCATTCTACGCAAAAAATTTGAGGATGAATAGTTGCAATTTTGTCCCATATAGAAAGATATTTTGTCATCCATTGAATACTAAACATCCATGTTGATGTTTATGGGTTATGAGCAACCAACCATGTTACCAAATAATGGCAAGTATTCAATTTTTCTAAAGATGTTGTAAGAAGGCTTGAAACTTAATCCCTCAAATGCCCTAAGCCATTTTTGAGCTTCTTGGAATTTGCTCTAAATTGAACAAAAACAAAACCTTTTATGAAATTTTATTAATTTTTGAAAATTATAATTGTACAAATTCAAACTAGACATGCTAGAAATCACATGGGGGGAAAATACAACAATATCACTTATAAATTGAAAGATTATAATATTTGATCATGAGTGTGTTAAAACTATGAAAGTGATTTGAAGTCTTTCAATCCTCTTTTCACATGTCAGATCTAAAAAATTTGGTCAACAAAAACAATGGAGGCCAAAAGGAAATAACATGCGTAACTCCAACCAATTTATTACTTCTCAAAATCTACTCTACAATTTTCTTAAATGAATTTCTAGTGTGATTTATTCTCCAAGATCTAGTGTATTTGAGGCTCATTTCCAAGGGCCCTCAACATTAAAAAATCAAGATTTGCAATGGACCTCCTTGTACAAAATCTTAAAACGAAAAATTATAATCATTCATTTTTCAAATCAAATTGTTTATGCTTAAACTAGACTTCAAAAATATTTAAAAAAAATTTAAGCTTCTACAAATAGTAACTTGGTAAGAATTTACTTAACTTCAATTCAAAGTATTGTGAATACTAGAATTTGGTGCCTCAAGCATTTAGGGGTTAAGAATCTTAGCATTTTGAGGATCTATTGTATTTTTGTTTTGCCTCTCCTTGTGTTAGTACAAAAGAAACATAAAAAGTCATGATTGTATGATGAATTGTGGTTATGTTTTGCTTCAATACCCAACTATAATACCCAATATTATAAATTCTATAAAGTTTTATGCAATTATAAAAAAATGCTCATCCATTCATGTAGACAAGGCTAGACCACATCTAATATTGTAAAAATTCTCCCATGAAAAAGGCAAGAGTTGTTATTTATCACAAATCTTGCCTCCAATTCTAATATTTGAAAAGTTTGAATTCATATTTGGAATCAAGGACCCCAAATTGTATGACCCCCAAGATGAAGAATACAAAAAGATCCACTCTACAAAAGGAACATGTGAGTACATTTATTAGACATGGTGAAAGAACTACACAAAATAATGAAATTAGGTTGCCTTACTCCAAGAAAGTTACTTTACAAGCCATCAAAGTCAACAAACACTCCTACAAATATTTCCATTTGAATGCACACATGGAGATTCATGAGTACCAATTACATCAATTCCTAATTCAAAAGTGATGCATTCTTGTACAACAACAATAAAAATTTATATAGTGTCAAATGTCAAGAAATTAACATGGGGCAACCTAATTTCACTATTTTGTATAGAATTCTTGCACCTTAGAAGTCAAAAAAACCTAGATATGGTCTATCCACTCATTTGGATTATATGATCTTCTCAAATAGAAAAAGCGCAGTGAATACATTCTTATATTTCATGTGTGTTTTTTGAAGTGATTTTGTCCACTAAAAATCATAAAATTTAAAATAAATGTTCTCTTCTCCACTTACGATGTCAATCTTAAGCAAATTTTTTTTCATTTTTTTTTCATTTCATTTCATTTTTTCCACCAGAATCATTTGGGAACTCTCTACAGTAGGGCGGTTTGGCCATGAAGCCATGATTCAGGAAAAACACAACTTCATTGTTGTAGTAAGATGACCTTTCTGCCAGCTGGAAATCCGAATTACTTTCATATCTTTCTCTAACATTGGGATTCCCAAACGTGGGCTTTTCCAACACATGATCTCCCATGTTCTGTGAAACTCAATCCCATCTGGAATTCTGGATCAGAACAACAGGCCTTTTGCTGCTGCCACGGTCGGAGCCAGGACACGGAATATGAGTTCCTTTATTGGCTTCTATGGATATTATTATGAGCATCTCCACCGTTCCTCTCCAAAATTGACACGGCCAGGGACTAGGAAGCGACGGAGGGCTCAAAATCGTGATTGGCTGGTGGGTGAGAGGAGCTGGTCCCTTATTCATTCATGCCAACTTCACACGGGAGGAAGAGATATTTGAGGTTGTTATTAAGTTAGTGTTAACCCCTAAAAGTGTTCGGGTTCTAACTGCAAATCCTATCTAGGAATGAATGACATATTGTTTGAAATATCTATTACTGTCAAAGATGGGTTAGGTAGGCTTAAATGGACAATTCAAGAACTTCCTACCTTAAGTGCCCCAAGGGATCAAAAGTGTCCTCACATAGTCTACACGAAATAGTGAAATTAGATTGCCTTAACAATTAGGTTGCCTTACCTTAACCCCTAAATGCCCAAGGCACCAGGTTTTGGTGTTTCAAAAACTTTGAAGTTAAGTAGAATCCAACCAAATTGCTATTATTAGTAGTTTGTATTTTTGTAGAACTCTTTTTGAAGTCTAGTTTTAGGATCAAAAAGTTGATCTTAAAAATGAAGGATTATGATTTTTTTATTCAAGATTTTGTGCAAGGATGCCCATTGCAATCTTGACCTCTTGTAGTGTTGAGGGCTTTTGGAAATGAGCCTCAAATACACTAGATCTTGGAGGAAAAATCACATTAGAAATTCATTTAAAAAAATCATAGAATAGATTTTGAAAAACCATAAATTCATTGGGGTTGTACATGCTAAGTCCTATAACCTCATATTTTTTTAGTGATCAACTTTTTAGAGTTGACATGTAAAAAGAGAATTGAAAAATTTTCATACTTTTAACACCCTCATGATCAAACATTATAATCTTTCAATCCATAAGTGATATTGTTATGTTTTCTTTTCTTATGTGATCTCTAACATGTTTAGTTTGAATTTGTACAGTTACAATTCAAAAGAAATTGGTATAACTTATGAAAATGTTGACTTTTTATTCAATTTAGAACAAATTTCAAGAAGCTCCAAACAGGTCTTGGGCATTTAGGGGTTAAGAAAGTTACTTTAGAAGTCATCAAAGTCAACAAATAATTCTACAAATATTTTCATTTGAATGTACACATAGAAGTTTATAAATCCTTATTATAGTGATATGTAATTCAGAAGTAGTTCATTCTTATACAATAATTGTAAATATTTATTTAGGGTCAAATGTTGAGAAATTAGTGAGGGGTAACCTAATTTCACTATTCATTATAGAAGTCCACTTCAAAGTGTTGTAACTTTGGCATCCGATGTCTAAATTTGATAAGATTTGTCAGTGAACCTAAGCTTCTTCTTCTAGTTTGTGTGGTAAAATTTTCAGATCAATCTAAAATGTATTGATTTTTTGGAAGCCATTCAAAGTTCATGGGTTCCATTTGAGCTCTCCAAACTGCATTTTGATGGCTGCAACTTCAAGGGCTTGTATCTCCTTTATCCAATGTTTGTTTCCAATCAAATTTGTTGGGTTATGTTCTCCTTGAAGTCTAGTTAGTGTGGTAAAATTTTCATGTCAATCCAAGTTGTGATGCATGTTCAGGAGCAATCCAAAGTTCTAAATTTGGACATTTGGGGATTACAATAAACTTCAACAACTTGTTTCTTCTTCATATAGTGTATGTTTCCAATAATTGTTTATGGGAAAGTTGCTCATACTATATTTAACACAAATTTTTTGTTGTTTGTCAAAATTTACAGAACGAATCAACTAGCTCAACATAATTGTGACGCAATTTTCTTCTAGTGATTCTAAATTCTCATATTCAAACATAACAAGGGAATTGGAGTGTTTTTAGAGTTCTCAAAGAAAAACATGATTTATTTTAGTCCATGGTTTTTAGATAAAACAAAATCCAATCCAATTGGCTAGGGCTATTGTTAGATTTTTTTTCTTTGACTTAGCTGTATAGGTTTATTCTTCATTTATTACCTATTTAGTGAATTTTCAATATATGATATGATATTTTGTCTCTTGGATTGGATTATAGAGAATTTCCAACCCTTTTGAATAATGTTATGAAAGATATACAATTATCTTAAATAAATCATTGTAGGAGTTAACTTCAAAACATAGTCACAAATTAGGTGTTTGGTTATTTTAAGTGGTGAGTCATCTCCTTCACTATCCATCCATTGTTAACCTTAAACAACAAACCAATGTCATGTCTGGAGCTTTATATTGCTAGATTTCAACAAGTATTTTGGTCTAGCAACAAGCCTTCATAGAATTTAAGGAAGAAAAAATGTAGCTATTTAGTCAAATTTTTATTGCAACTTTATCTAAAATTTGTTGTAAAATGTCCAAAAGTATAATTTAGCTACAAAACTATTATGCAAAACTTGTCAAAATTGGTAGCCTCTTCTAGATTTTTGTTGACCTCCCCCCAAAGCTACATAACACCGTAAAGATCTTCCATAAGGGATTCATTATAATCTCCCTCTAAGATACAAATTTTGGGAAAAATAATGCGAAGGAAAATTTTGATAAATACTTGAAAATTCTCCAAATAGGTTTTTACATACCACAAAGATTGTTTCCTCAAGATACTACTAACTTAATTCCCTCAAAATCAGTCTTCATCCTATACATTACACCATTGTTACAATTGCAAGTATGGTAGAACCACCCATTCCTAACTAGGCCCCATGGACAATCTATAGGTATTGGGAATCTAAATAGAGACTAAGATTGATTTCTAACCATTAGTTCTTGGTTTCCAACCATCTTATAACCATCAATGTCATGACACTTGCGATTGGTTTTGAAAGCCAAAGTAGTCTTTGAATGAATAGTTATGGAAGACTCTATATGTTGAGTATGTGTCTAGATCAACTTTTGACTTCTAAAACTCATAGTAATTTCAATTCCAAGCATAAAATTATCAAAAAAATTGCAATTTCCCCATGATTTCTATCTTTCTAAAGTAGGAGGCTCGAAATTTGCTCGGGCATATTGAATTGTCCCTATAATTAGCTATGAAATGGACATGAAATGGTTCTAAAATTGTCCTCTATAATCATTGAATGGATCAAGAAAAAAAGTATTATTTATTGCAAGAGCCAATCATTCTCCTTGCTTTTCCCATTTCTCTTTATAGGTTGCAAGTGAACAATTTATAGAAGATCTAGGGTCATAAATAGGTGCCTACGATACAACTTGTTTGAAAATTCACAAGTAATTCAATAAATGCTTTGAAAAATATGAAACCACTTGTATTACATTCCGCATATTTTTTTCCTTGTCTAAAAAAATGAGCTACAAATGTTTCCATTGAAGAAAATATATGAAAAAGGTGGACCAACCCTCAAGTGAATAGTTTTTGAGCCTTCTACCTTACATGGCTCAAGATTTACATTGCTTACATAGCTCTAGAAATGTGTGGAATGACTTAAGTGGTCGACTATGGGTAGTTCTACTATATACAATATGCTTATGGCTCGTTTGTCACCATTCACAAGTGTACAAGAGTACAAGTAGAACCTCTCTTAGTGCACCTTCCCTTGGTGTGTAATATGCATTATGAGAGTTTGTAAACAGTACATGGCCCATGCCCATACATGTGACACATGCTTCAAGATAAAAAAAACCAATGACCCTATAGCTTCTCTAAATGCATAAACCTTTCTATTTGTCACTTGCACCCCCTAGGCCGCTTGTGGGAGGGTTTCTGTTCTCTTTTATTCCTGCAGTAAAGGTTCCTTTACTTGTGTCAAAAAAAAAATGCATAAACCTCTATTAGTGCATAGTCCCGACACTATATACTAAGGGAGGTTCTACCTGTACTTCCAATTTTAAATTTTAACACGTGGAATCCTTGTCGGCGGCACTCCACGTCAGCCCGTCGTCTCTATCCCCACACGATCGTTTTAGGGCTAAGCTTATAAACTTCGTATCGAGCTCGCAACAACTGATTGTTGAAGAATCCCGACAGTAGTGCTTGCAAATTGACTAAGATAATGGCGGACATGGAGGTCGACGATCACCCGGTGGATTTGCCTCTGCTTGCTGCAGCGGCTTCGGACTTTTCGAACTACCCCGGCGAAATTTCCGATGCCGCGGTTCAAAATTTCCTGTCCAAGTTCCCTCTTCCCGTTCTCTTGAATGCTCTGGGGACGGGTCGGGAAGTCCCGGGCCTGGAGCCTGGGGTGGTTACGTCCCTGGAGAGGATATTTCGAACGCCGTATGGAAGGCAGTTATTGCCGCACACATTGCAGTATGCGAGCGTGGGATTGAAAGCGGAGTCGCCTCTGGTTCGGAAATTGACTTGCGTGGCGATCGGGGATTTATTGGCCACTGGGATTTCCGATGGAGGCGCGACGGTGCGCGCCCTGGAAGAATCGGAATTGGCTGCGCCGTTGCTGCTTGCGGTCGGCGATGGTGATGTGTCTGTGGCTAAAGCGGCGGTCGATGCGGTGGGAAAATTGGCCCGAAACCCTAATGGCTTGGATCTTATATTCAAGGGTGCGGGAGCGGTAGTGTTGACGGACCTGGCCTCGCACTCTTCGGCGGTGGTTCGAATTCGCACCCTCGCTATGGCGGCGACGATTTTCGGTGTCTCGGAAGCTGCAGCTGCTGCGGTGCAAGGCTCCGGGATTTTTAATGTGTTGGCTAAGGAGCTCGATAACAGTGATGATATGCTTGCGCAGCTTAATGCGTTGGAGCTGCTTTGTGAACTGGCAGTGACTCCTCATGGAGCTAAGTTTCTTCTTGCAGGTCACCTGATTGGAAGATTAACATCGACTATCTCGAATTATTCGTTGGATTCACTGATACGGTCTCGAGCTATGACTGTAGCCGCTCGGCTTACTTCTTTATACGACGAGTCTCCTGGTTCGCCTATGTCTGCATTGGAAGCAGCGAGTATTGTTAATGCTATTGGCGATCTTTTGAAGCTTCTGGAAGAGACGGGAGATGCTACCGAGCACGAAAACGCTCTCGATGCTCTTTCTTTCATTGGGAAGACTGTTAAAGGTGCCGAGCTTCTCTTTAATCCGCAAACGTTGGTTGTACGATATGTGATGAATGCTGCCTTTGTGCATCGTGCCCTTGGCACTAAACTGGCAGGGATTCATGCCTTAGCTACGATAGCTGGTTCAGAACGAGAACCTAGTCGTGTGCTGTTAAGTGGAAGTGCGGAAGCGCAGCTGAAGGATATGATGTTCTCTGCTGCTGGAGAGAGGTCGTCCAGTCGTACGCTTGCTGGAATGTTTCTTGTTTTTTTCCAGCAGTCTCCTGAGGTAAGACTTGCAATGTATCGATTCACATCGCCTATGCTGGCTCGGCTTTGGTGTGTTCGTGAGCTTGTTGCATCTCGAGAATTGGTCGATTACCTTTTAGAACCTCGCTTGGAAACTAACAAAGAGGCAATGGAATGGCGGCATGTCTGCTGTGTGGCCATGACCACCGCACTGTCGGCCGCAATTGAGCGTGGACAAATCCCGGCGACGGAAACATTGAGCAGATTGGAAGAGTTTGTACGGAAGGGTCCTTTCCAGGGCAAAGAAGGCCAGAAAGCGGCGGTGCCAATATATGCAACTCAAGATCGTATGTAGGCTGTCATTGAGAATTTTTTTGTAGCTTACTTGCTGTGTAGATTTTGTAAAAAGTTGAGATGAAGTGTATGGAAACTATAATTTAATAGAATTTTCAAGTGGGTTTCCTCTCTCCAAATTTGTATCCGACTTGCTCAGCTTTGTACGGTCTTTGGTTTCAACTGTTTATTGGTTGTTCAAGTGTTACTATTGTTTATATTTTCCCGCAGAACTTTCGAAAGATAATGCCATCGCAATTATTCTTTCCATCTACTCAGTGTGCATGCTTCGACGAGCTTGGCTAGGTCATGGTTTGGATTGCTTACTTGCAGTAGTATTTGTTGGTCTTCTCTTTCTTTCTTCTCTCCTCTTCGTCAACGGCAAAATATTACATCTATGTTTTTCCTCTTTTGGTGATGATCGTTTATCTGTGGTAGGCTTCAACATTGCCGTGACCAGAACATTTGGTGATCTCGACCTCAAGCGTATTGAGGTGTTTTAGGGAACAATTTCATTTTAGATTTGGAGGAGCTCAACGGTTCACATTCTCCATGGGGCAGGCGTGATCCAAAAGTTATGATCAGGAGGAAGAGTTTCACAAGCTTCAATGAAATGTTCAACCATCGCAAGGTTTTTTAGTTCGCCTATTATTAAGAAATTCTGTACTTGGCGTCAACTCTCCATATTCTTGCATGAGAAGCGGCATTATGTATCCCGTTTTCCACTCACAAGAATCTGGACACCTGACGCTGATAACAGTTGTAACTTTACTTGGAGGTCGGAGATGGAACCTCATCGCCCCCGATCAATTTGCACTCTGCGAATCAACTTTGAGTGAGTGAACATGGCTTTAATTAGAAAGGAGTCAGTTTGCGCAGTTTGTGGGATTCAGAGTCTATTGTGTCCGATTGGGGACTTCTGGAATTCGAATTTTTGGACAATTGGAACGTTTGGGAATTCCACTAACCACATCAAGCTCTTGGGACGCGTTGCGTTGTGAAGGCGATCAAAGCACCGACGCAACAATGGAATAATGCGAGGAGGTAATTGTTTTTCCTTATTAACTAGGAGCATTTGGATTTCATTTCATCTTTAGTATTGCATTCTTTTCAGCAGTTTTTGGTTATTGCTGGAGTTTCTGAGGAAATGCCTTGGTTTCTGAATAGTGGGAACGAGTTTGGTATTATCTCGAAGTCTGTTCGGATCTCGCTTATATCTTTATGATAGGATCTTTCTGCCCTTTGCACAACTGTCTTTTTAGTGATATTCTCCCTTTCTAAGGTAGTTTTACCCTATTTTATTCTAATACACATTTCACGATTTCGACTTCATCCCTAATTTAGGGTGCTTCAAGGGATTGACTTGTGATTTTGCATTTGAACGTCAACAGGTTGGATGCTCCAGCTAAGTACACTTTTGAAAAGCCTGGAGCTCTACGAGTATAGAGCCTCTCTCGGTTGACTGAGAACAGTTATGTTAAACTGGGAAATTTTGGAGCTCAGTTGCTTGTCAAAACTTCCGTCTGGCTTTCAGGTGACTACCATTACTCTTGAAGGTAATGTAATTTCCGTACACATGTATCAAAGAGAATACGCACTTGTGCGGCTTGGTAATGTAATTAATTTCTTTCATGTGACCTATTATCTCTTGCGAAGGCAAATTGTGCGTGCGGCAGTAGATGCCCTCATTATTTTAGGAAGATTTACATTTCTGATGACTTCCATCCAATCGTGGATTACTCACATGTCCTACAATAATGCTGGTCGTTGCACCTTCGTTCTAGTTGAATTTCCAACATAGAGTAAATTTGAGTGACATCTGACTTAGGTTACAATGACCTGGACAGCTGGTTTGGTTTTTGAGCACCGTGTCTCACCAGTGAACGATGCCTAGCATGGATGTTACGAAGGAGTCGCTGACTCAGACTGTGTCAACTGCTAGCACAACGGTAAGTTCAAAAATATTCGATAGTAACCTTTCACCTTTCAATAGTAATAGACTTAACAGAATGTTGATCAGAGATTCGTACATTTGCAGGAGGATGTCAGCAATAAGACAATAGCACTTGACAGAGAGAGATTTGAAGTAGCATGCTTACGTCAAGACATTATTGACGAGTATGAACAGAAAAGCAGAGAGCTTTTGGATTATCTCTTCAAAATGGAAAACGAGTTTAAACAGCAGCAACGAGAGTATGAACAGCGAGAGGCCATTTTGCGACGGGAAAACAAGGTTCTCAAGGATGAGCTGAGCCGTGGGTCTAAGGTGGCGAAACGGACCTTGTTGTCAAAGTCCAGGAAGTACAAATTTGAGAGTCAAGAAATCGAAAGCGCACTAGACGTTTTGAAGGACGAGACGAGGCAGCATGAGTGGAATTATCGAATGGAGCATAAAAGGGTCGAGGTTAGCCAATTTTGCAATCATCTACCGTTTACAACAATGTAATAGCCTAGTTGTTTCTGATCAAGTTCACACTTACAATGGGAGTTATACTTGCATTTTCTTCCTCGACATAGCTCTAGATTATTGCAGTGTACTTCTCTACCTTTAGATAACACTTTATGGGTTTCTCGAGATTGAAGAGTATTTGTATCGCACATATTGTATAAGTCAAGATAGTATGCGTGGAAATGGTATCTACTTGCTGAAAGCGAAGTAAATACTGATTCATAATGGAGTCTTCCTTCCAGTCATTCAACGAAAAAAGTAGTGCTGAATCTAATGAGTAGTGCTATGAATAGGTGTTGGCAAACCTTTTTGGAGTGGTTCAATCACAAATTTGAAATAGCGTTACTCTACTGCAGATCCAAATTTTGCATGTCTTATGAAAGTGCATAGCTAACAAAATTAACCGAACTGACTCATATTCAACCAGGAGTTGAAAGCTTTTGTAGATGAATTGCAGCTGGAGCTTCAAAGAGCCGAGGAGATTGCACTACAACGAAAGAAACGTATGGAGCAATCGAAGCAACGAATGGAGCTTGAGAACCAAGAGCTTCGGCGTAAAGCTGCTCTTGGTTGGATGCTGGGTTGCCTATCCGGTAAGCAAAATTTATTGTTACATGATGAAGCAAAGCCAATTGTAGAATAGCATACTTGATCATTGATGATGAAAAGTGAATGGGTTACAAAGTGGGTCATCTCTGAGATTTATATTTCATCTCATAGTAAATAGTTAAACAACAAACGACACTGAGAAGCTCTGTACCTTTCATAGTGCAACTTCAAAGCTATGAAAGCTTTGAAACTTCTTTCATAGTGTAGCCGCACGATGAATGTAGTTAATTTCATGTCAGGGACTAGGATCCAGTATTACATGGTTTCAGTGGCAACAAACTGTGTAAATAGAATTTACTCAAACTTTCTCACTTCACTTGAGATACAGTTTGTGCTGGTGCGAGTGGCCTCCTCTCCTTGGTTCCAAAGCCAACAAATATAGATAAGGATGTTTGATACTCGTATAATATATTCAAACAGTTGGCACATGAGACTGAGGCTAGGTTGTTGTAGAGATGTATGTGAGGATCGACCCAAAAGTTGGTGGGGATGGCATTATGAAGTTGGTGAGGAAAGTGCAACGAGAGCTTGAATCTGGAAGCAATGTCTTCAATGGAGGAGACTCACCCCCTGTGCTACAGTACGAGGCCTTACAAAGAGAGATTCACCGTCTAATTGGAAGTTCCCGTACCAAGCCCTTGCGAAATGCTGCTGCAGAGCCTGGCAATGCATCGGATGAAAGTATATCAAGGGGTTCACTGAAACCATGTAATACTGGAGATGAGCAGGAAGAATCTCCAAGGCGGAGGCGGAGGCAGTGGCAGAAATATGATCCAGATGCAATAAAAGCAGAAGATCTTAAAAAAACAGCTACATTTCCAGCTTTAATTTCGTAAGCATCTGATATGTCAACGCATTCTGAAGGTCATCTCCTACTGTGTGATGTCTCGCGATTGGTTAACCCTTAAAGGACATTTCAAGTCCAGACTTGGTCAAACTTCATTAAATTCTTAAGAAAAATGGAAATAATAGTGACAAACTTCATGGTGTAATTGAAATTGATGTACTCCTTAGCTCACACCAAGAGAAATTCGATAGGAAAAGTTCAAAAAAGTAAATTACAATCTACTGTTTTACTGTTTAAAATTGTAATTTTCTTAGTTCAGTTTAAAAGCATTTAAAATCAAGAACTATGTGAAAATTCAGGTTTTGACTTCGGAATGTCCTTGAAGGGTTAAGAGAATTCCTTAGTCATTCAGTTTTGCCTTCAAGACTCTTAGTTACATGAACTTATTGGAGAAAATTCCTTGTTGAATATTGATCACTGTTGAATCACTTGAACTGAATCTGTAAACTTTTCTTTCGATAATTGCATAGGTTGTAAAACTTCTGAGCAAGGTTGTGCGTGTGCAGTGAGGATGTTCATGAGGATAAATCTCGGAAAGCAAGTGAACGGAATCCCTGGGCTAAAACACACGCCGCGGATGATGTAACGGTTGCTTCACGTGAATGTCTGAAAGCAGAAACTATTGGAATGTTGAAAGGACTTGAGAAGAGCATGAATTTTTTGTTGTCTAAAGAAAAGCGACAGGTATGGTGTTAATATACGTTACTATTGATGGTTTTCGAAAATTGTTCGCTGTCATGATAACCAGATTAGGGATTTTAGATATTTTAAGATCTTCGCAAAATACTTTTGAAACTATACCAAGAAGAAAAAGCCGTAGGGTTGTGCATCTGTGAGGTTAGGGTACGGTTTGTACGCTTTTCCATCAATCGTTCATTCTTCTCATTAGATTGCAACATTTTCTAACAAATCTTGGGATGATTTTCTTGGGGTCGGCGATAAATTTTTGCATTTGATTACAGAATTTCAAAAAACTCTTGATTTGGAATCCTCAAGTTTCTAAATGATGCAAAAGACACTTTTCATTTACATTTCAAGAGTAGCAGGGACCTTTCTCTCGGACAGTCTCTCAACAATGCTCGTGCAGGTGATTTGGGGCTGAGCTATGAAGTTTTTCTAATAGAACTGCTGTCCACCGCACGTAAAAACTCTACGCTCTGAACCGCGCTCAAACACCTAGGAGACTGCAGTGACGCATGTCACGAAGCCCTCGCAGTTTAATGTAGAAGATGAACCCTAAACCCAAGTGGCCAATAACCGTCCAAGAAAGCAAGAAAAAGCAAGGGCCTCATTCCAAGGGCTATGAGGGTGGACGTCCAGTCAATTAGTGCCGTAAGCAGATCTCGTTTCTACAGACTTGTTCGCTACAAATCTCATAATCATGCGACACCGTAAACCCCATTGACCCACTCTCTACCAAAGGAGAATTTCATTATGACATCTCAGCACTATATTATTCACAATGAACCACAACCACAGTTGATAGAAGAATCGGAGATGGCACCACTGAATAGAACTTCCAGGTTAGACAGGAATTCCCCTATCTCCCAGAGTTAACACAGACAACAGTCCAAAATCGCCACAACTGAAATCTTCTGCTCTACAGACAAAGAAACTTCAATGGCGTAAGCATCAAGAGCACACGATTAATTACCCTAATCACTCCTCCCGTCAGAAACAGAACTATCACTCACATGCATCACCGCGACACTCAGACACCCAGACTTGATAAGGTCCTGTGCACATAGTACTGTGCAGTATCACCGAAAAAAATAAGAAAACTACTCAGTGCCCTAACTCATCAGCCTTCAAACCCGCAAAACGTCTTCCCTCCCGATTGAGTGCATATACCACAGCCAGATTAACCAAACACATAAGGATTTCCACGGACAGAAAGAGAATTTTGAAATGAAATGTTTGATCGTAAGACACGATTCGAAACCCTAATCATTCCACCAGTCAACCACAAAAACACCACTGAAACGAGCACCACCGTCAAACACACAACCAGACTTGATAAGATTTCGAGAAAATGGTGGTGTTCAATAACACCGGAAAAAATAAGAAACCCAGTCCGAGCCCTAACTCTTCAGCCTCCGAAACCGTACAACGTTCTCCCCTGCCTCTTTAGCGCATACACCACATCCATGGCCGTCACCGTCTTCCGCCTCGCGTGCTCCGTGTATGTCACCGCATCACGAATCACATTCTCCAGAAAGATCTTCAACACCCCGCGCGTCTCCTCGTATATGAGACCGCTGATGCGCTTCACTCCGCCACGACGGGCCAGGCGCCGGATAGCGGGCTTGGTGATACCCTGGATGTTATCGCGCAACACCTTCCTGTGGCGCTTGGCGCCGCCCTTGCCCAAGCCCTTACCACCCTTACCGCGGCCCGACATAGCTCTACTACAAGGATAAAATGAGGAAAGCAACAAAAATATCACCAATGGATCGGAAGCACAAACAAGCGCAGCGACGGAGCAGAATGGAATGAGAGAGTGAGTGAGGATGGCGGGAGAGGGACGCGGATTATATAGGCTTCGGAATGGGTGGCCTCGGTGGTGGCGGGGAACTTGAGATTTGAATTTGAGTTTGAATCAGCACAAAGTGCCCCCCAGCCCCCCCAAATGCGCCACTGACCGAAAACTGGCATCATCACTCTGTGTACATCTCCAGAATCAATATGTACCTATGTGGAAGAAACAATTTCAGAACCCCTACCAAAAAAAACTTGACCCTTCATAACTTTTGCATATTGTATCCCAATGTTGCGTTCTTTGGTGCCATTGATCCTCTTTCCACTTGTCAATGAGAAAATATGAAAATATGAAAATTTGACCTATTTAATTGTAGTAACTAAATGCAATAGTAAAATTGAAGAAAATTCTTATCAAATACAAATCCTATTCAACAATTGAAATTTTTTTTCACAATAGAAGTATATTATTGTACACAACACTATAGTATATAATAATTTCCATTGCCACTTTGTATTTAGAAATGTGATGGTAGATCCTAAACTTCAAACTTTACTAATATGTCTATTTCAAGGATTTTTTCAAAATTTCTAAGAAGAGTAGAAATTGCACTTTAGAAGCTTCATTTGGTTAATTTTGCTCAAAACTAAAAGAGAACATTTTTGTACCATTTTTTTTATAAACTAACCTATATAAAATTTTAAAAACAACTAAATTGTCTTGAGCTTAACTTTATGATGTGGATTTAGCATCAACAAAGTAGCACACAAAAAATCAGATGAAAATCATCCATCTTTCAATATATATAAAAGCTAGGTTAACCATCCTAAGTATATAAAACACCCTTAGCATTCTTTCAAGGGCAACTTTCGAAATACACTAGCTTAAGACAAAGATAGTCTCTCAAAAATGATTTGATTTTTGGACCAATAGGTGCATTATTCAACTCCGAAGAAGCATTTCAACACGATTGATATTATTATATTGAAAAATTCAAATTTCTTCGAGTGTTATTGGTAATATGGTCAATTTCATTAAAATGGTGCTATTCCATTGAAATGGCAAGAGTCATTTCACTACTTTGGCATTTTCAAGGTTCAAACCGTGCGGTCTGAAATCTAAACTTGTCTTGGATGTTACAAATCTAAACATGTTCAAGATGTTTGAAATCTAGATAAACCATAGATAATTTAGACCATGTGGTCTAAAATCTATATTTGTTTTATATTTTTGAAATCCGTAGGAGTCCTAGATATCTGAAATCTACATCAATCCTTGATGTCCCTTTTATAGTTTAGAGTGCACAATCTGATAAATGGCACACGGAATACCACCATTTTAACAAAGTTGACCATTAATCAAAAGGAGATTTTATATTCCATGTAGGCAACCAAGTTAAAAGAGTACGTCAACAAAGTTTCAACTAGGCTATTGGATGAGAAACAACCCCATAATTGTCATTTACAACTATGATTCAAAAAATGACTTTTCCACATTGACTTTGAGTCCCCAAATTAGCACCAATCTCAAATGTCCCATTCCACTAAAGAAATAATTGTTCTTTCGGAAGTCAAAATACCTTCATTCTCTTCTAGTGGATAAGTGTAGAAATATATCCCCTTTTTTGGATTGTTAATTTTGTTTTGTGACCCCTCCTTGCAAATTTGGGGTTTTTGATTCCAAATATAAATTCAAAAATTCCAATTTTTATCATCTATAATGAATAATTTGTTCTTTTGTTTCCTCAAGGTACAAGTTTTGTGCAAAAGTCTTGTCCTCCTCATAGGACTAGAATTGTACGACTATTGCAAGAGAGCCCAATCACTTGGACCACCCTAGACATAGGCAAGCCTATAAACATGATGCAATTTTTTGCATTTGAACTTTCCATTACTTGGATGCTACCAAAGATGAGAAATGTCATTGAGAGGTTTTGAATTGTCTTCAACATTCTCTAATGACAAGCTCTCCTCGATTGTGACTTGACTAAATTGGGTCATTGTTGGTTGTACAAAAACTCACTTTAGGAATTAACTTTGAAAAAAATATTAGGAAATGAATGTACGAAAAATGTGGACAATGTGGGGACTACGGACTAGAGCATTGAAAAAAGAATGGGACCTCAAGAGGGCTACCAGAGTCAAAGATGCCACATCAAATTGCAATTTATTATTATTATTATTATTTTTAAAAAATTTAAAAATCCAACCAAACTAGTCTAGATTTTAGCAACCCTCTTGAGACCCCATTCTTTTTCTAATGATTGGTGCTCATGATTGTAAACAACTTAGACCTATCGGACCTTGCCTAGTGCATGATTATCTTGTATATCACAAGCTACAAATTAAGAATTACTTGCAAATTCGTACATAATCTACTAGGCTATAGGGTACTGTAATAACACCCCTCCCCCCCAAGTGTTGATATAGTGAATTTTATGAAAATGGTGATATTCTATACACCTATTTCGGACCTCATGGTCTAAACCATCTAAGACAAGTATAGATTTCAAATTGTGCGATCTGAACTATAGAAGTACCAAAGTTGTGCCGGAATGACTGCCACTTTTATGAAATTCACTATTGATGGAAGCATTAAATGGGATTCAGCTGCCCTGGAGGGCCGTTTCAGGCCAGTTCCCAAGGCTGGGAACCAGCCAGGGCTGGCCAGAATTTAAAATTACTAAAAAATTATTAAAAAATTTAAAAATTTAAAAATTTAAAAACAAAATAGAGAAAATAGAAAAATAGAAAAAAAATTCAAATTTTTTTTTTTTTAATTAAATTTTTATTATTATCCGACGTGGTCGTCGCCTGACCACATCAACGAGCTGCTGTGGCCGAGTTCCCACAGTCTTAGAACTTGTGGGAACTCGCGGTCTTCCGCAGGAGCTCATTCTCATCTAATGAGAGCGTTCACTTGTAGAATCAAAGTATTGAGTGATGTTGCAACATGTTTGATGTCTTCATTCAATTCGACACTAATGGCCAAATTGGTTCACTTTCTCATTCCTCAGCTTCTGTGTAGGATTGGGACATTAGCAGCCACGACTAATCGAGAGCCTGCATGCAACACCACAAAACTGTCATGACAGCTCTCAACCTCAAGATTGCTCCCAACTCATGCTCTAACTTCTGAACAAAAGCTCCCACTAGCAACTTCAGTACACGGTTGTGCCATTGCTTGATGAAGTCTATAATTATGAATTGAACTTCAGAGTGCTTAGGTGCATGAAAGTAGTACACTAGCATGATAGTGGAAGCAAGATGCAACCTAATTTCCCATTAGAAGAATTCTGAACTCTACAAAAGGCTGTTTCATTTTCATTTTCGACACCCCTGCGGTACAAATACAAAACGAATAAATTTCATTTAAAAATAAAATAGAAAATTAAAAAATTAAAAAATTAAAAATTAAATTTTATATATATATATATATACACACACACACATACATATAATCGCCAATCTAAAGTGGTACTAATAGTGCCCCGTCAGATTCCTAAAAAATAAAAAAATTCTTTTTAAAAAAAAAATTTCCGTTGTAATTGCACCACTACTCTGTAGACTTACAACCTTCTACAGAGTTCAAAATTCTTCTAATGATATATTGAAGGAATTTCACATAAAATAGACTGAAGGAGCATGTGAGCTTGGCTTTTATTAATAAATTGTCTTAACCTTCGTTGGATCTAGCTAGTGGGCAAAAAATTCGAAAACAAGATTCATAATCCTTTTAGCTTGAATTATTTGGACATTGTATGAAAAAAATATAAATTTCCAAAGTGTCAAATAAAAGGTGCTCCTGAAATCAACCCCAAACTCTCATTATTAGGATATTATTTTACAAGCAACATAGGAACCTGGCATATTACTTTGGAATATTGCTTTTGGAGAAGCTTAGGAAAATATTGCAAAAGGTTGGAGGTCTATAAAGCACTCAGACTCTAAAAGCGTCATGTAAGGCAAATGTACATTTTGCTTTTTCATTGCACTAAGAATGTACAAAAAGTATACACTTCAAGAAGTATAACCTACCTAAATTATTATCTAGCTCTAAAATGGGCTTTTTAACCCCTAACTATCTAACCGATCATATATGGTTGATTTGAAATTTCAGGCTCATTATGGGATGGGTAGTTAAATTATTGTGACTGATTTAAAAAATATTATGGGCAGTTTCAAAGGTTAACTACTACAAATTTTATTTTTCACTAAAAAAGGTAAATACTTGATTTCTGAGAGGTCCTCAAAGGCATATGTGTATCTTAGTGGAAGAATAATAAAAGCTTGTTAATTTCACTTGATTTGAGATCAAAAAAATTGAACTTGTCCATTTGCTTTGGAAATGGTCCTAATAAAAAGAGTAAAGTATTTTTTATGATTTTCACTGTTGAAAATTTAAACATGAAAATGTTGATTTGGAATTAATTGTGATTTTTCCTTGTAAAAAAAATTGCATTTCAACAATTGCAAGGTGGATTGTGTAATGAATTTGATAGCTCTTCATTTGAACTTAAGGTTTTTGGAAATGCATTTTAGTGTGCTAACACAATTTATACTTGGCCATATCACCTCTAATCCCAAAAGAATTTTATATGTAAATTTCTGAAACATTGTAGAGAGGGATATCATAGTTAAATAGAAAATGTACATTTCTCTTGTTATAATCTCACGCCCCCTATGCAATTTTGCACTCAAAATTGGTAGGCATATTAACTCCTAAAGGACC
Source organism: Straminergon stramineum (assembly GCA_963920665.1). Lineage (NCBI taxonomy): Eukaryota > Viridiplantae > Streptophyta > Bryopsida > Hypnales > Calliergonaceae > Straminergon > Straminergon stramineum. The sequence continues at coordinate 17,816,140 of OY987265.1, read as the reverse complement.
AAATGTCTGTTCAACGTATGCTAGAATTCTTGGGTAGGTTCTTACGAATTCATTTTTGGTCGGATGTTTATGAAATTTGGACATGATGTGTAACTATGTACCCCCCTTTTTGAAAATCTAATTTTTTTTCCGATTGGGTGCCCAGATCAAAAGTTATGCTGCCATAAACTTTGTGGGCAGCTCGGGCAGCTCCGGGTAGCATGTGCAAAACTCTTCCTATGATTTTGAAATTTTGGTGGGTGTATAGCCTACATGATACAAGATGCAAATGTTAAAAAAAATAACCATATTTAGTGTAAGAATATCATTCTAGAAGGAGTTAAAGTTTGTAGGCCTTGTTAGGCAAGGTTGGAAAAAAACTTTTTCACCTAACTTCAAACATTATAGTCTTTCAATCTGTGTGGTCGAAGTTTCTAAAATTTTTTCCACATGTTCCTAAAGAAGTCTACTACAAATTTGTACGGTTGAATTTTGAAAAAACAATTTTTTTTTCATTTTTTTCTTGTTGCCCTAAAAAGTGACAGTTTTTGACAATTTGTGCCCAAAATGTGCCTCGGTCCTTTAGGGGTTAATAAGCAAGCTCTTTAAACATCTATATGGTTAGATTTTGGAAAAAAAAAAACATTTTGCTTCATTGGGGATACTATAAGCCTATGCTCTTTTTTCATAGTAAAACACACTTGAAAAGGCTTAGGCACTTAGGGATTAAGGACCTCCTTCTCCATTGTTTTAGAAACGTTGTTCTAAGAAGGGCCATGTTAGGGGAGTAGCCTAAGCAACATTTTTATTGGGTGGGAAACAATAGGAATTGATCATGGGAACTGTTCTCAAGGATCTTCCCATTTTTTTATTTTATTTCCACATGTCAATTACATTATAATTACAAGTTTGAAGACAATCACAATGTAACCTAAACTAAAGAGTGAAATTAGATTGTCTAAACAATTTAGTTGCCTTACTTCAAGAAAGTTACTTTGCAAGTCATCAAATTCAATGGATATTTTTACAGATATTTCCATTTGTACACATGGAAGTTCCTGAGTCCCAATTACAACCATACCTATGGTAGAACCACCCATGACCAGCCAGGCCCTATAGTCAATACATATGTAATGGGAAATTCAACAGAGAAATGATTGATAATGAAGTAACCATTAGTTTCTTAGTTTCCCACCATCTTCTAGCCATCATTGTTATGACACATGTGCTTCGTTTAGAGAGCCAAATTAGTCTTTAGATGAGCAGTGATGAAAGAATCTATGTGTTGGGGATGGATACATGCCAACTTTTGGCTTCTAAAATTCATAACAATTTGAATTCAAGGAAAAAATTATAAAAATTTGACAATGCCCATCATTTCTATCTCTACACAAGGCAAAAAATTATCAATGGCTAGTTATGGGTGGTTCTGCTATAATTCAAAAATAGTGCATTCTTGTAGAGTACCAGTTACTATTTATTTAGCGTCAAATGTCGAAAAATTAGTGTGAGGCAACCTAATTTCACTATTTAGTGTATTTACATGGAGGCACCCAGCGTCCAAGCATATACAGAGGCCCCCACGTATGCATGCCGGATCAGAGTAATGTAATTTTCATTTCATGTATGCTTGCTGGAGAAATAAATAAAAATTACGAACAGTACTCGGTACATTAATTTACTTCTGGAAAGCGCCACTGACAAGATTTCAGTCCCTCTAATATAAGCATGTAGAAAAGCATTCCCGCAAAAACATTTTCATTTCAGGTTTAATTTTCATATAAAAACTGTTTATTATGGTACGAGTTCACACACTACCTCCTATCAAATCCAATTAACCCCTAAAGGACCGAGGCACATTTTGGCAGAAATTGTCAAAAACTGCCATTTTTTAGGGCAGCAAGAAAAAAATGAAAAAAAAAGTTTTCTTTTCAAAATTCAACCGTACAAATTTGAACTAGACTTCTTTGGGAACATGTGAAAAACATTTTAGAAACTTTGACCACACAGATTGAAAGATTATAACGTTTGAAGTTAGGTGAAAAAGTTTTATTCCAACCTTGCCCGACATGGCCTGAAAACTTTAACTCCTTCCAGAATGAGATTCTTATACTAAATAGGATTATTTTTTTTGACATTTGCAACTTGGATCATGTAAGCTACACACCTGCCAAATTTCAAAATCATAGGAAGAGTTTTGCACATGCTGCCCGAGCTGCCCGCAAAGTTCAGGGCAGCGTAACTTTTGATCCAGGCACCCGATCGAAAAAAAAAATTAGATTTTCAGGAAGGAGATACATAGTTATACTATGTGTCCAAATTTCATGAACATCAAACTGAAAATGACTTCGCAGGAGCCTACCCGAGATTTCTTGCGTACGTTGAACGGACACTTGGTACTTTAGGGGTTTAGAACGTCATTACAGTATGAAATATAATTCTGACGTAGAATTGTAACAACAATTTGGCAAATAAAAGAGGATTGCAACTACGTAGGGAATATAAGGACGAAGGCAACCCGGAAGGCAAGCGACGATTCTCCAGTGATTCTAGGCGACGAAAGCTCATGGTTGCCCTGGACTCATGTAAATACTTCATTTCCGAAGAGAAGAATATCAATCCATCTCAGGTAGAAATGGGACCAATGCAGACAATCACTGTTCATTCAAGCACTTTACCTGAATCACTTTATACAATCACTGTTAACCTGTGATTGTGAACCCATTCAGTTCATCTCAAAACATGAACTTCATAATTTGCTCAAAGCCTCAAGCTGCTCAAAACCAATCACCAACGATTGTGGAGGAGAATTGAACAGGCGGTAAGTGAAGTCAGAGCATTGTGACCCGATGAAAATGAAAAAAAAAAATGATAAGACTTTTGAAACGATCGACAGGCCAAGAACCGATCAAAATTCACGAGACTTTATTTCTCAGTGTATATAGAAGCAACACCGACCGAAGTAGGTATACATGCGGAAACCGATTGAATATGCGGATCGACGGACTATTACCGGTGAAGATCTAATAAACTGCCGAACAGGTACCCGACTGAAATCACTGTCTGATTCAGCATATGCTAAAATCATACTCCGAGTAACTTAACATCCTACGCGATAGATAACAAATTACTCACATTTCCACAGCTATGAAAAATCGGTGAAAGCTGTACTAAAGTTACCCACATTGTCTCACGGCCTAAAATTCTGGATGACTGGGCATCAGAGACTCTGGGTCCCGCACTAGAAAACGGACGTTTTCAATTGAATGTTCTCAAAGTAGCTATTTCCTAGCAATTGATCAGTCTCAGTCGGGGCTAACCATAGTAATTGTCGGCCAACGCGCAGCTTGGGTGGTGCCCAGGATTTCCAGGCACAGACTCCGATATTGTGCATCCCTAGCTCATCAATCCCCGACTAAATTAACTCTACCCCAGCCACCCTAAATAACATCACCACACTACGTCCAACCCCAAACCAAGCTCCTCTCAAACCAGCAAGTATCGGGACACAACATGGAACACAACATGCGAAGAGGCGCAGGAGGAGGAGGGAGTGCTAACATTACTGGTCCTGGTGCAGTGGCCATGGAGGCGCAGGTGTTCGTGAAAAATTTGAGTGGGAAGACACTGGCGATAGACGTGGATTTGGAGAAGCACACGGTGTTGGACGTGAAGAGGGTGATCGAGGAGAGGGAGAAGATCGAGCCCGGGGCGCAGAGGCTGATTTATTGTGGGAAGGTGCTGGAGGATGCCTGTCTGTTGAAGGAGTACAAGGTGGGGAATCATGCGACGTTGCATCTCGTGGTGCGCTTGAACGGTGGGGGATGATGAAGATTTGTGTCGCTGCAAGTCGATCTGCCTATCTGTGCTCTTGGTTGGTTCCTTTGTTCAATCCGGGTTTAGTTATTACATGTTTAGGTTGTCTCTCTCGAAGTGATATCGATTCAATTCGGGGATGGAAGTTGAAAGGCAAAGTTGTGGGCTTTCTAGTTGGGCTACCGACAGCAACCGACAGAATCCCCCGTTGCAACATGCACCCGTCCGTCCCTTCAGAATTTGAAGTTCTTTTAAGAATTTCGCTTCTTGAATGTTGGTGTGGGTGATCAGTACATTTTTGGGATGGTTTCCGAGCCACTTTGCAGCATATATATGTTTTGTGGAGGTACCGTTGCTTAATTGTTTCCTTCAGGTTTATTAATAATTACACGTACACTTAGATTAATTGTCTCTCAGATAGACGTTATTTGGAAGGCAAAGTTTTTGTACTCTCTGTTTGTGCTACCGGCTTAATTTGGATCCCCTGTTGCAACACCGTCCCTTGTGATACATTAGTACTTTAAATATTAGTAGAGGAAGGTACGAGAGGTTCTGATCTTTTTTTCACCCCTCGGCTGTTAGTGTCGGTGTTCAATAAAAATTTCTACATGGTTTCCAAGCCACTTCGCAAAGAAACGTTTTGTGAAGATGTGGTTGCGTGTCGATCTTTTTGAAGTGAAGTGATCACTCGGGAGCTTCGTGCTCTCCCTCAGTTCCGAAATGAAGTCCCATTTGTGCTACCGACAGCTACCGACTGAATCCCCTGTTGCAACAGCGTCTCGTCTATACATTAGTTAGTAGAGGAAGGCACGGGAATCTTTTAAAAAGAATTGAAGCCCTTGAATGTTGGTGACTCTGCTCAATAAATGGATTCTCAGCTACTTCGCAGCATAAGTTTTGTGTTATCAATCTTTTGAAGTGATTACAGGAGTTTCATGGTCTGATCCCTCCCGGCCTCCGAAATTAAGTGCTTCCTGTTTGAGCTATCGAAAGCTACTGACTGAACACCCTGGTTTGCAATTAACAGCGTATCGTCCCTTGTGTATATATATATATATATATATATATATATATATATATATATATATATATATATATATTTGGAAGGTAGCTTGGACTCCTCAAATGTTATGTCTGTGCATGTTCAATTCAATAAATTTTCGAGATGGTTACCGAAGTACTTCGACTTCGCAGCTAGAACATGTTTCTGGCAAGCTTCTGTATCGATCTTTTTGACTTGATTACTGATTGAATTTTCATGTTGTTGGGGAATGGACACTGGGACGAAATTGTTGCTTCGGGACGTGGACGAGATGCCACTGATAGAGATTGAGTAGCCTTTGGAAAGCTTTTCGGTTTGCTGAATTGTTCATAAGGAATGACCACCGTTTGCAATAGCCTGTGCAATTGTGAAACTTACAGGTGTTGTTTGTTGGGAAATAAGATATGCACCCCCGTTATGAACCTTGTTTCCAATTGCATCGTAATGTACATATTTGCAATATTCCAGTCTTGAAATGTTGGATTGATGTAGATAGGGATGCAATTGGGCAGAGGGTCCAAGATGGGTATGTATAACAAAATTACTTTTTCTTAGCCAGTTTTAATGAATCTATCATCTGGTAGACTTGTTTAAGGGAGCCAACCCATTCCTGACCACTTAAGCAGATACACATACTACAAGAGAGGTTTCAACAGTGAGGAAATTTTCCCATGAGCAGAAATAGAGTTCATAAGGTTTCCATAATTTTTCAGATTTTTTTTTTCAAAAAATAATTACTACAAATTTTTAAGCTAAAGATTATGTTCTACCCATATTGGTCATATAGACCTTCTTGCTTTCAACCAAGGGCTGGTTCCAATTTTGAGAGTCGTGTAGCCAATAATAATGCACCACAACTGCCCGAGAACTGTCCCAGCATTAATGATTTCTAACCACCTCCTGATTGAAATTACTCCACCCTATGTTGCCAAAGTAGGTCTGTGATTACTAATGGGTTGGCTCCCTTAACCTTTAAAGGATGTCACAGCCATTTTGGGGTTGATGAATGACAAAGAATTCTTCTACGTAGGACAGAAGTGTAACTATTCATCCTAAAAATTTAGTGTAAAAAAGGGGAGGTCTTGTATATTAATTTAACAACCAATGAGTGCTTTTGGATTTTCTAAACCAATGATTTACACAATAACAAAAGGAATGTTTTTCATGATCACTGGCGTGTCCTTTAAGGTTTAGTAATTGATTCATTCTTATCTTTAAGTCTCAAGTCTTCAAACATACATATGTTTAACCCTCAAGGGAATTGGCATCTCATGCATGGATGATGAATGGTTTAAAATATTATTACTATATAAGCTATATAAAACAAAAGGAAGTTCATCCAAATATGTTGAAAATGCAATTTTTTTCTTTATTTTGTAGTGATGTGACTAGCTTGGTTGCTTGATGCTTAATGGTTTTCTGCAATTATGTCTAGATGTGAGGAAATGAAAAAACTTGAAAGAATGAAGAATTTATATTTGGAGTCCTATGAAGGCATAATTTTGTTTGCCTTGAACAATCAAAAGCTTGAGATTGAGATCTTTTGTTCTTCTAGACTCACTTACGGGCTATAGGGTGTTTCATGCTTTGCATGGATAGATTGGAATATCAAATTTTCACACCTAGCTAAGTCTAAATAAACATTAGAGTTTGGTTTGAACTTATTGAGTTGTATTTGTTTTGTTGAGTCTTGTTGAAATCTGCAAGAAAATTTTAGATTCTCTTAGCTTATATTTTTGGACTTTATGAATAAATCATGAATTTTCAGAGTATGGATTATGTAAAATCATGAATAAATTCATGATATTCAATTGCTAATACCATACAAATATTTTTCTCTTGAAAAAGGTGCCTCCAACTATGTGGAATTACTTATTTTGATGTTTTTGGTTGTTTTCAAGCTATGAATATCATCATACAAAAGAAGTCTAGCTAGCTCCATGGGCAAATTTATATGAATTAAGGTAACTACACCCAAAAGTGTATGAATAAGCAATCCATCATAGTTCCCATTATTATATTAAAAAATTCATTGTGGGATCTTGTTGGTAGTTAAAAGGGTATTCTAAATTCTCTTAGAATACATTTTTTGAACACTATACAAATAAACTATGAATTTTCAAAGAGCTGAAAATAGGTATTTCTAAAACCAACCTTAGACTCTCATGAATAGTGCAAGTACATTTTAACCCCCAAATGGGTCGACGTCCATTTTTTGGATGATGAACAAATTGAAACTCCAATTTCATCCTCTTGACTACTTGGATGAAAGTTATTTTAATTTGTGAAGATACGTTATCAAGTTGTTGTCATATCTAAGGGTTGGATTTGGTTTTACTAGAGCTCATATTTTTCTAAAATTACAAATGTGCAAGTATGTCAAGTGGTCAAATTGCATTGACCTTAGGTCAAAATTGGATTAGCCAAAATGAGGTCATAGATAGGAAGAACACAAAAATTCTAAAAAATCACCATGTGAAGAGAACCTCATTTCAAATCCATTCCAACAAATTTTACTCAAAAAATGATAATATTTTACTTGCAATCGAATTTTGAAGGAATTTTGGAATTTCTCTTTCAAAATTATAAAAAAAAAGATTGGTGATAGCATTGGTGAATCTAACCGTACTGATTGAATCTACAACTTTCATTTGCATTTCAATTCCAAAATATGCTTCCAAATAACACTTTATAATGATTTTTCTCGAATCGTCATTTTTGGAGATGAATCTGGACGTTATGTTTAGGGGTCAAGCAAGAATATGTAGAGGCCAGTTTTACCCAAAAGGGTCGCTTTTGGGGTGTAGTTATCTTACCCCCAAAACAAAACAAACCGAATACTTTCAATCCCTTGAATGACTGTTGGTCTTTTTCTTTGTCATTTTTTTAAGTTATTTTGGCCGCTCTGAGAATTAACCCCTAAATGCGTCGACGTCCATTTTTTGGATGATGAATAGTTTGAAACACTAGTTTCATCCTCCTAACTACTTGGATGAAAGTTATTTTAATTTGTGAAGATACATTATCAAATTTTTGTCCTATCTAAGGGTTGGATTTGGTGTTACTAGAGTTCATATTTTTCTAAAATTACAAATGTGCAAGTATGTCAAGTGGTCAAACTCCATTGACTTTAGTTCTAAATTGGATTAGCCAAAATGAGGTCATAGATAGGAAGAACACAAAAATTCTAAAAAATCACCATGTGAAGAGAACCTCATTTCAAATCCATTACAACAAATTTTACTCAAAAAATGATAATATTTTACTTGGAATGAAATTTTGAAGGAATTTTGGAATTTCTCTTTCAAAATTTATAAAAAAATATTGGTGATAAAATTGGTGAATCTAACCGTACTGATGGAATCTAAAAATCATAATCTACAACTTTCATTTGTATATCAATTCCAAAATATGCTTCCAAATAGCACTTTATAATGATTTTTCTCAAATTGTCAATTCTGGAGATGAATCTGGACGTTTAGGGGTTAATGCACCTGCCGTGGACTGGTTGGTTTCATTTTAACCGTCACTTCAAGTGTGAGGTTGCTGTGATAACCTGCTCTACACTCAAGTTACTACCGGAAAAGTTTAACTCACCTTTTTTTTAATCTGTACAAACTCTCAAAGCTAGACTCTTCTTTTATTTTTAATTTTTTAATTTTGAAACAAATGAATGCACCATTATTAGAGTATCAGAGAATCAGAGTACCGAAGCTAGTTGCCTTAGCCTTAACCCGGATTACCCAAGCAACCATTTTCTGGTCACTGTCCTTTTTTAAGCTGCCTGTTCTCAAATTTTGAGTTCTTATAAAAAATAATTTTTTTCTTCCAGAAAATAGACTGCGTTATGAATCCAATGGCGGTAATTTCATCAAAATTTGAGTTAAAATCCACCTTGTAAAAAATTTCAAAGTTGAGTGGTATAAGGTAGGAGCACCCAATGGCATCCCTATATCCAATGGCATCCCTTTCTACATCAGGAATTCATTCTAGAACATAAATGTAGCTAGACTGTAGACCTCTTATCATTTTAGGTCAAAAAAAATAAGCTATCTACTGTCTACTTACATTTACAACCTGAAATGATTATGCTCTGTAGAATTTGACGCTATTGGGTACAAGGACACCATTGGGTGCTCTTACCTTAGTATAGTTTACAACTCATTTTGGGAGTGTGTGTGTGTCAGTGTGGGCATGGACTAAAAAGTCAGCTGAAAGATGATTCTTACCTACCTAGAAAAGGTCTAATTCACCTAGAAAAGGACAAATCCAAGGAGTTGAAGGAAAAGACAAGTGTCCCATTCTTGTTTTTCTTACAAACACTACTTTCATTTCAGTGACCACCATGCATTGAAAAATGCTTGGAATGTTGTTAAATTTTACATTTACATTCTCAACTTGCTTATCTTTCATTAAGCACAAAAGGGCTTCATTTTGAAATATTCTCATGGATTTCAAAAGATATGCTCCTTCAAAGTGTGCTTGTATTTCCGTTAATCCAAAATAAAACTTCAAATTTAAATATCTCACCTAAATCATGCTGTCAATCAATCTAAATTTTTCTAAGGTGTCCACTCTCAGTGTGAACTTCAAGATCATATGGTTACATTCTATCTAATCTCAAGAAAAAATGAGCCAAAAAATTGCTCAAATTCATGGCATTTTTGACCCATTTTGCAAGTACACCTGCTTAGATCATTAGGGATTAATTTCCTTGCTCCAAAGGCAATTGATTTGATTGATCTTTTTAAGTCATGAATTAACTACACTAAATAGTTAAATCACAATAATTAAGTTGCTTTAACCTAAGAAAGTTACTTTACAAACTATCAAAGTCAACAAATATTTCCATTTGTATATATAGAGGTTCATGAGTCCCAATTACAACAATACATAATTCAAAAGTAGTACATTCTTGTATGGTAACAATATATATTTATATAGTGATAAATGTGAAAATTAGTGTGGGGCAATCTAATTTCACTATTTACTAAACTATTGGAAGAAAAATGCCCACCGCTCATTAGCAATGATTTTATAATACAATACAAATGTTATTCCTTAACTAGATGCTCATAGCATTAAGCCACTAAGGTAAGGCAACTTAGAATTAATCTCAATCCAATTTTGCTTGTAGCTTTGGACCCAATTGCATCTTATTATAATAAAATCTATAAAAAAAATGTCACATTATGCCAACTCAGGGTGCAATTGGGGTTGAAAGTGTAGCAATCACGTTGAATAGTTATGATACTATGACTACGACATCACTGAACACCACCATGCAATTTCTTATACAAGGTGGTATGCCCTTAACCTTGGCATAGAGACGATGTGTCAACAATTGTTCTAGTTTCCTACACTATAAGAAACCCACATTTTAGGTGAGGCACCTTAATTTTTTGGAATGGATTTTAGGTGGTGTTCAATGCAACAAACCCAAGATTTAATGTCAAAAAATGCCAACATATCAACAATGTTGACATAAAAACACGAGTTTGTTGCATTGAACATCATCTAAAATCTATTTTAAAAAATTGAGGTTTGTCACCTAAGATACATGTATTTTATAGTGCTAAAATATTTGTTAGGGATCAAATTACTTCCATGTTTGTTCCTTGAATGTTTACTCTATCATTAATCTAGTGAGTATTCCAAAAAAAATTGGCCTCCCTAAAGAAGAATGCAAGCTCATTACATTGATCCAATTCCCAGCATGCTTTTATTGTTCACTATAGTACAAGCCAAAGTCCAAATATCACTAGATGGAATACTATTCCTTATTTGATTAGAATTGAGACTTATTCCACATGTAAATATTTGACTTTTTAATTTTCCAACATATGCCCTTACTTTTTTTCTACAAAAGATACAAGGAAGCAAGTCAAGTGGGATTCACATATGACTATGTTTTAAGGAAGAGGCGGAGAAGAGGAACACTAATGAAAAGCAACCAAAATTAAACAATAAAAAAACATATGTATCATTTATTTGAATCCATTAGATTATCAAGCAATTCAAGATATTTTCCACTTCAAATGGCTAGAGGTAAAATATTTTGTATTTATCATATTCTTAAACATAAGCAAATAGAGACCCACAAGGCCTCAAGTCACACTCAACTCAATTCTCAACTATACTTTGACTACTACTAGGGTTAAATTTTGGATATGTTTATATATAACCAATTCTTTGAAAATTCTTAGTTTATTAAAAAATTCCAAAAAATACAAGCTAAGATAATCAAACATTGGGCAATTGCTTATACTATTTCTTGTCACAGGTTGCAAAATTTTCTAAAAATAGTATTTCTCCATCTTGCACATATGTTCAAAATATCAACTTAACCCCTAAAGGACTGAGGCCTTTTTTTCCATCAAAACAGTCAAAACTGCCACTTCTCTTGCAAAGAGCAAAAAACTTAATTTTTTTACATATCCAACCATAGGATCTTATACTAAACTAGTATAAAATGTGTGCAAGAAATTTCAGAAACCTTGACCGCATAGATTGCAAGATATTTACATCCAAAGTGAAGAAAACAAGTTTTTTTGCAACATGCTTGACTAGATTTGTTGGCTTTGAATCTTCTTAACTTAAATTTTTTGTATTATTGATTTTCATTTTCTAAGTTTTTATGTTGAATACTTGAGTTGAGAATCTGGGAAAAAAAATACAAGAAAAAAATATTTAATTTATACTCATTAAAATATTGTTAAGTAGAAGTAGGTTCAAGATTGAAGGAAAAACTAAACGGTTAATATCTCTAAGATGAAATTGAAATATAGTAATCCTAAAGACGAGATTGTTCTAGCAAGAAAAAAGAGACCTCTCTAAAAATTTATTTTGTAAAATGCATTATAAAATGAATCCTATAAATTCTTTTTTTCAAGAAGATGCTTAGATTGCGTGAAAAACTAAGATTGTCCATAACTTTCTCATCACTAGTCCAAATAGAATTAAACAATTCTTCAAATGTAGAGAATAAAATATCATTTTAAGAATTAAATTTTTTTTTAAAAAATTCTTTGTCCTACCCACCAACCTCCATTTTTGGCTTATTGTTCCATAACTTTTTCTCCCATGCACCAATAGAAATTAAAAAAGTTATATATCCATGAAGATCTTGCAAAATTGCACATCCTCAATAAATTTCCAAAAATTTTACTAAAAATTGTGGTCATAAGAACCTACCCTTACCCAAATTGTTCCCTGAGGGGACAAACAATCCTTTAGGGCTTAAGGATGTAGTATTTTTTCATATAGATGAAACGAATTCAATAGTAGATCCTTTAGATTTACAGAAAATCTTTTGATATTTTTTTATTTTTTGAAAATGCAAATGAGAAAATATCTATTATCAAGAACTTTCCAATTTCTCTACTTTTTGCATAACTTTTAAAGAATATTTTTGTAGGCTTTGGTTTTTGAGAATAAATTATTTTAGAATTTATTTCATTTTATTTCATTTTCTTGATTTAAGAAAATAATTGCCCCAAGGTTTGATTCTTAGTATGATAGTCAAAAAGCAACAAATAGTTTTCATATTTCTTGCAATTGCCAAACAAGACTCAACAAATGTGTCTCAACAATTTCAAAATACACTCAAATGCTTATTGGGATGTTGTTAGATGTAATAAATTTTTATTCCAACCTATTTGAGAAACACATAGATTGAACATCCTTTAGTCTTTAAATAGACATGGAAGAAGAAAAGACGAAGATCTAGAGCTTTTGATTGTTTGTTAAGGCAAAAGAAGTTATGATCAAGACTCATGCATGACTTGGAAAGATTCAAGTATAGTATCTTCATTCATTCAAGTTCTTCTTTTCTTCCATCTAGATATACGCAAAGGCATTTAGCATCAAGTGACCAAGTTAGTTACAACATCACTAAAACATAGACAAAATTTGCATACTTAGATGAATTTCTCCTATTCCATTAGGGGAGATTTGAGGGCTCTACATGCCCGTTTTAGGATTGTTCCTTTGCATGTTCCCTGTGCTCTCGGGGAACAATTAGCTGTTGTGAGTAAAATAAATATCAATTTTTAAAAATTTATTAGTTCTGAAATGCAAAAAGAAGTTGAAATTTTTTTAATTTAATTTAATTTTTTTGACGTGGCACGGTCTCGGCCACATCAAACTGCAGCAGTGGTGCAGTTCTTGCGTTCCCCGCAGCTTGGGAACTCACAAGCATGTAGAGCCCTCAAATGTCCCTAATGCATACAGCTCAAATTGTAGTAATGGCTTGAAAAAAGCATTCATTGTTCATGCTTGGGATGTGACCTCCTTCGGGTATTAAACATTTGTATGTTTGAATTCACAATACTTAACAATAACATGTCAATTTTTAAACAAACTTGTCAATGGTGAAACTAGCCTATGCAAAAGAGCATATCCATTATGGTATCCATATCCATTATGGACCCTCTTTTATAATTGCACAGGTCATTGCAAAGTCCATCTGTTTGAACGATTAAACAAACCAAAAAGCCTTACAAAGATTATTCCATCTCCCTAGCAAGTTGTCCACCTCCCAAAACATTTATTTTGTAATAGAGGATTCATTTGTCTTGTTAGTGCAAACAAAAAGCATTGAACTTTGAATTTCAAATTTCATCCCCAAATCACTTTGTGAGAGATGCCATAAGCATGTCAAAAACCTGATTGAAGAAACCAAAACAATCATACCTCCAAAAAATTAATTTTACTAATTAAGTAGCTTGGAAACCACATATCTTGAAAACTTATTTTAAAACACCGATACCAACATCCTAAGAGCAAGAAAAATTAAAAATTAAAGGAATTTCTTGTACCTTTCTTCACTAACGTACTAAAGTATCACAAGGGATAGTAATGTTGCAACAAGGGATTCATTACTTATTTCGGTAGCTCAAAAAAACCCTACTCAACATTGGAGGGAGATCCATGAATCAAAACTTGAGTACATAATCACTTCAAAACATTGGCATACAACTACACAAACCATCCCTACATGCTCAAACTCATACAAGCACCAAATTGATCGGTCGAAATGCCTCAAAAACTATATAGAATTTTTTTATTGAACACCAATACTCACATTTGAGGAGTTCAAAACAAAAAATTCTTGTACATACCTTCCTCTACTAAATAATATACTACTACCTCTAATTCAAAAAAAGACTTGGGTTTCTTTTGTAAATCACAAAGAAAATACGGATCTTTTTCAGAAACAAAGGAAGTATATGTCATCACACACTACAAGGACATCACAATAGGACTCACAATAGGATAGGGCCATACAAAAGACTCACAAGGGATTCCTTGTGGAGAAACAAAGAAAAATTCTTGGTGTTTTTCTATGTTCCAAAATGAATACTAGGAATTTTTCTAACACCAGGAAAAGTAAGACACACAAGGAAACTACAAGAAATACTATGAAAAAAATCACTGAGTACTCACAGTAAGGAAACTTTGTTGTAATGTGATGAAGTAAGACTGAAAAATTGCTGTGTAGATGAGTTAAATTATAATATTGGATGGATGAATATGGATGAATGAAATTACAATGCTTCATGGATGGATGGATGAAATCACATTGTTGGACGGATGAACAGGGATGGAAATTGCTCTATAGATGGATGGAATTGCAATCTTGGATGGATGAATATGGATGAAAAATGATTGACATTCCAATATTGAATTAACGAACATCGTCATGTCTATATGTCCATGCCAGTTCTCCAACTGCCACAAGCACACACGAACACGAACAATTACACAACTACCGAGACTAACTTAACTGCACTTCACTCATTCTACAACATGAACGCTGGCAAACAAGTCGAATTCTGCCCTTCTTCAATCTCCGATCCGGCTTCAACGGGCACCGTGAACTCTTCACAAGCAACTAGCTGTCGGTGTTCCTTCACGTCGTTAATGAGGTCGGGGATGAGAGCCTTGTCACAATGTACTGCCGAGGGTTCCTCTTGCGTATTCAAAGCTGGTAACCCGGCACTTCCATTCCATAATTGTCGAGTGCAAAAGAAAATCACGACACGAATTAGGAGAACGTGAACGTGCACTTCAGATGATTGTGGTCGATTCTCCTGTTGGTTTGTATTCTTTGAAACCTACTCTTAATGCATGATTATACATTATATTGAAAATAATATCCTAATGGAGGCCTTGGTTTAATTTTTCACATCTCTCGCGTAAATTATTCTCGAGTCTGTGGACAACACATAAAATGAACAGAGAGACAGAGAATTTTGAGAGCTCGCATCAGAGCCGAAAAATTATCACGTGGCTGTAGAGTTTGATCACCATGTGACACAATGGCTGACACAAAAGCAACCTCACAAAACATAATCTATATTGCAAGGAAAGCAATGTAGGCAACTTGGTAATGTTCTATTTTGTCGTGAGATTTCTGCCTAAGATCATGAATGACATCAAGTCAACCACTACGCAAAGACCTGCTTTCATTTCTCACTTCGCAGCAAATATTGAACTTCCTTCGCAAGTAGTTCTTTAGTGGACATGTTTGGTAGCGATATTCAACCAACTTCGGAGTTCTACAAGGGAATCAACTGGATTGATTAATTACAAATATTTTTCAGAAACCCACACACCCTCTTATAGACACTTGAAGTGGAATGCAATTTATGCCACCGTCTGCAATACATCAAAGACCATGAAGGTAATGAATAAAGCGTATTATAGCTTTCAACTGCAGGTGGAGAAATGGATACTGAAGATGGGGTGAAACATACCATTCGCAATCCAGCAATAAAATGAACACCGCCATCGAGCATGAATCCACTCTGCATCAAGACAACGCATAATTGTAAATCAGAGCGAGGCTGCATTCAAAAACTGATCACTTTGATTTCCATTCCATGCAACCTTCACAAAAAATAAGCTGAACAGAACTTGAAAGACAGATATTAGGCACCTGCATAACTCTCGTCACATTGAACAATAACTCATATGAAAACATGAGGTTGCAAAGGACAGAGGCTTTCTAACCTTGAAACTTGGATCACGGCGCCACGAACTGCAAAAGTAGGGGCTGGAGCTATGCATTGGTGCTTCTATCAGGCCCATGATTTGACCCAAATCTTTCACAAACTTTCCTGCCTGGGGACATAATGTTTCCCCCATTACAGTCAGTGGCACTGTCCCATGGCACCGCTATCTTAAGCCGATGGAAGCAACACAGGAAAAGAGCGTATCAAAGAGATGTACCACTTAAGAAATTGAAAACAAAAGTCTACGAAACAGCGGGCCGGCACTTTTAATACCTAACAGAAGAAGTTTACAGCACTTTGATTCGCCAGACTCTCACCACCAGGTAAAGTTTCAAAAACAACATTATAACTCTTTAAGGAGTGGTTCTAGCCAGCAAGAATTTTACAAGATTTCGACTCTGCATACATTAGTAGAGCAGGACTTGTAGAACTGTAACCGAATCATCATAAGAAATTTCGATCCAGTGACGTACATATGTTGAATTTCACCTCCAGTATGTGCTTACAACTCAAAGTCGTGGCTTGCTTGGTAATCCAAAGTCCAACTATGTGTCAACATAAGTCACCAAACTACAAAAGTAGACAATGTGTAAGCTCACCTTGGATTACGTGTTTCCCTTTCTCCAGAGCTCGCAGAACAATTTCTAGCTGCAATATGGGTGCACACCGTACCATGAAAAATTCGAAAACCTCGCGAGAGATTTGTGGATAAATAAGTAATTAAATAGATAAAAAATTCACTAGAGTTTTGTGAAAGAGTTATGCAAAATCTCACAAGAGTGAGCAGCAACGACTACCTTGGTGTTTTGAGCGGGCAAAACAATGGCGACAGCAAGGATAGACTTGTCTTGGAAAGTGGACTCCCAACCCTCTTGGCCCTACTTGGCAGCTACTAGTGTTGCAGTTAGCTTAATGGTTCCCAGAATGAAAGAATGAATCAGTACTTGATGCTGCATCTCTTGACGCACACTTTGTCCAGCGAGGGGTTGGTGACACTGTCCAGCTTTTTCTTGATCTCCGAGTCAGAGAGTCCCGTGGTGGCCCGAATGGCACTACTTAGCAAGTGGAAGAAGGCCACGGCCGTGGTTTGAGTTCCAGGGTCCCGGTGTGTGTGTGTGTGTGCGCGCGCGCAGACATGGTGTTGTACAGGGTATGGAAACCGGATCAACAAGAAAATTACGAGTGCAGGAATTCCACTCCCAAGCGCTGTGTAGCATAGCTGCAAGCAAGACCTCATTCGACAAAAGAATCAGCTGACAAAAGAATGCAGCACATTCCCCACATTCTCCTTCTGAAAGCTTTGCTCAAACAACAGACTTAAATATCAACATAAACACAGCTTGGCCAGCCATTTAATTAATTTCACATGACCAGATCAGGGACTCATCAGTTAAGTCGGTAGCACAATCAAAAAGCCCTAAACTAGCTTTGAGTTTCAAAATTTCACCGATCCCCGAATTCCCGGATCGATATGATATCCCTTCGAGAGTTAGAACCTGTACAATCCAAAAAACAATCTTCGCCACTGCGAGCACCGACACACAGCTAGCCTTCCACTGATTGATCGATCACTATTTACTCACGTACACTCGATACATCACTATTTACCGGGCAACCGCGGCACCACGTGCAATGTCGCTTCATTCTTCACTCCGTACTCCTTCAGCGGACGTGCATCCTCCAACTCCTTCCCAGCATAAATGAGCCTTTGCATCTCGGGCCCGATCTTCAGCCTCTCCTCGACCACCTTCTTCACGTCCAACACCGTGTGCCTCCCCAAATCCACGTCTATCTCCAAAGTTTTCCCATTTGGACTGACCTTCGCAAAAACCGGCGCGATCCCTCGCAAGCGAATCACCAAGTGCAAAGTGGTGTCACTTTGCACCTGGTAATCAGAAAGAATGCGGTCATCACGCATTTGCTTGCCCGAGTAGACGAGGCTCTGGAGTTCAAGTGGGATGCCTTCACGAAACTCCACCTTCGATTTGATAGTCGCCACTGAATCGCTGGTCTCGACTTCAAGTATTGTAGTTTTTCCGTTCAATGTCCTCAAAAAGATCTGCATCTTGCCGGAATGCAATACTACAGGATTGTGTCTGAATTGAGGACAAAAATGGAAGCGAACAAATCAATGTCCTACCTTACAAAACCAACAAACAAGAAATATAAATCTACATGATAAGAAACAAATACCAATCCAAGGTATCTACAAACCCTACCTTGCACCAGGAGCCGAATCAACTGCCGAGCCAAAATCCTTGTTGTAGCCTACATGAACCAGAAAAAAAGCACTACAATCCTCAATTGCCACAGAACCCGGCAGTGGGACAAGTGACCATCCCAGTATCTCAATGTGCCCAACAATTAACTTGAAGTGGCAAGAGAGGCAAACATATCTGAACAGCAAAGAATGTAGTATAAACAAAACCTAGAAGGAAAAAGAAAGTACAGTACAAGGTGATGTCAGTGTCTCTTTTAATCAGCGACATACCTAAGAGTGTGATTTTGGTAAGAGAGGTTAGTACAGGAGACAGCATCAGGTTCCTAATGGTTTTCCGTTTCCTGGACTATCCATGTAGAACAATACCAGATCCAGCAAGCTACATTTGTTCTATTCTTTCAGATTTACGCATCCACAGACCTACATGAAGAGGTATCTCGCTATTTATCCTCGAAATTTCTCTCTTTGTAACATTGATGACATTCTGTTATAATATCTGGCGTAAAAATACAAACTTTCCGGTGCTGATTTTAGACATGCTAAATAGGTTCATGATTGAGGTATAGTTCGTGGATCACACGGCTACTCTAGCTTACATTCGGTGAATCTCCATTTCAATTTATACAAGCTATGAGTACAACCAAACAAAAGAGCTTACATACTGATAGGGATGGCTTAGGGTGCTGCCCAACATCCCATTCTGATTTTGGTTAAAAACATTGCACAGCATTCGTACTCCAAGCAGTAGGGCAGTTTACTTCGAATTGTGTCAGAAATACGGAACAAGGGTTACAAGGTAAAATCACCTGCAGTCGTTGACAGGTAAGCAGTTTCGTTCAAGGACCTCAATTGTTCAGATCCAAATTCTTTATGAATTGAATTACTTCTACAGAAATTACATCAGTGTCGTGCAAGTTTCAACTGCTAATTAAGTAGCAATCCATGCTACGTCGGTTTGGTGCATATAGAACGCAGCTGGACGTACGGTGCCATTCACTACGAACGAACTTCACCTGCTGCATTGGACCCTGCACCCTCACCAAATCGACCTACAGAGCGGATATTACAATCCGCCATTTCTGGAGGTTTTGACCGACGTTGCAAAGATTCAACCTGGGTTTACGGCTGGGAAGCGTACCTTTCAGAACTTGCAATCGTAAGAGTAACTCTGAAACCCAGCCTCCGTTGATGAAATTTCTGCCTTCACTGACAAACTAGTATCCCGAAGATCGAACGACTCCTGCAAAAAATTAGCGTGAGAACCGAATCAGGAATAGGATAGGCGCCTCCAAATGAACTTGTGAGAGCTTCCTCACTTCCTCAGTCCTGGCCGTAAGTTATATTTCTTAGAGCATGAAGTATGAGTTCTGGGTTCTGCCCTTGAGCTGCTCGATCTAAGGAAACAACGTTTGTAACTTTGTATTGTGCTGTACAGTACTGTCCATTGCTAAGATAATCAATAGTGGTCGTTTTCATTCCAGTTGTACCTTAGTTAACACAACGTCATTTCTGCACATGACAAGCATTCATCAAATCAGCTGCCTTACGCCACCAAGGAAATTCACTTAACTTAAGGCTATGGCAAAAAGAAAAAATACCAATACAGTAGTCAAGGGATTGAATGTATACTTATGGATTTGTAATTCATAGAACGCCCATGTAGCTAGAGACTTCTTTTGCATGCTAACTTTTGTAAGGTAAAAATATCCAAAACCATCAAAATAAGCAATGCAGCATTAATAGTTGACGGCACCTCTTTCAAGAAAAAAAAACTTGTCAGATGGAAGTAGCAATTGAAAATTATGAATTTAGAAAACCCATTGGATAAAACAAGTAATTCTTACAAATTTTCAAGTGGAGGCTCCCTAGGCCTTTGAAACCGTTACATAGCTTGGTCATAGAACTAAAATCCAAATAATCAACAATCAAACAATCACAATGAAATATGGAACAATCTAATGGCACTTTAGGGGACACTTTCAATGGAAGTCTACTTGTAAGAATGGGTATATGGAGAATTTTGGATGTTTTCACCCTTACATGAGTGAAATTTGCATATCCTTCAATCCCTAAAGGACCAAGGCCATTTTTTTGTCGAAAAACTCAATAAAATACCACTTCTACTACATTCACCCATGATAGCTAATTTTTTTTTATAGAATCTAACTATAAGATCTTATACTTCACTTGTTTGAAATCATGTGGTAAACATTTCATGATGTTTGTCCATATAGATTGGAAGATAAAAGTACTCGAAGTTGAAAAAAAAAAGTTTTTGAACATAAGCTTGCAATTTTAGATGACTTTGACCTCCATTTGTAGAAAAATTTGTACTACAAACTTTGAATTAAAATAATTTCGCCTTGAAGAATTGAGTTGAAAGTTGAGGAAAAAAAATCAAAAAACACACGCTTGATTTTCTTTTTTTAAGAAATTGCTAAATAGAAGTAGATCTAAGATTGAAAGAAAAACTAAATCAATAATAGTTTTAAGATGAGATTGAAACATAAGAATCCCAACGGTGAGATTGTTTTAGCAAGCAAACTTGTCAAACAATATTTTTTGAAAAGCTATGAAAATTGCATTCATAAATGAATCTTGTAAATTATTTTTTCAAAAAAATGCTTGGAGTATCCCAAAAAATAGACCCCTAAACTTTCTCATTAATAGTTCAAATAGAATGGATCAAAGCTTCACATGCAAACAAAAATACTCATTTTGGAAAAAATAATTTAAAATTTATTTTGACATTTTGCAATTATTTTGTGCCACCTGCTGAGTTCAGTTTTAGGCTTTTTGTGGTATAAATTTTGTTCCCAAGAACCAATTGAAATAAAAATTAAATTCCCCAAAAGCTAATTAGCTTTTCTAAGTTATGAGAAAGTTTCAAAAAAATTCACCAAAAATTGAGGTCATAGAGACTTGCTTGAAATCCATTTTGTCCATTGTGGGGACAAGGGGACTTTAGGGATTAAATTGGTTGAGAATAGTCAACATTTGTATTAAATCTACCAAAATGACAAGATTATTATTCAAAATTCTCTAGACTTAGTAGTCTCAACCTAGTTTTGAGATCCACCCCATTCAAAAACAAAAAAAGGAATGGTTGGTCTTTGCCGGGTTTTGCAATTGAGGGTGCACTTGTATGCATGCACAAAGCATATATTGTCCTATGCATTGGAGTTGTGTAGGTATCCCAATTTCCATGGCCAATCACAATTTTTGCACTCCCTAGAACACCCACAGAAAGTGCACCTTCACCTACAAAATATAGCCTTGTCTTTGCCATGTACTAGTAGTTGATAGCTACAATTGCAAAGCAAATGCAAATCCTTTATTAAACCCTAAGGACCAAAGCATGTTTTTTTTATAAAAAAACACTCAAATCAACCATTTCTATTACAAGATGCAAAACTTTGAATATTATTTATTTGCATGTCTACTTGTATGATCTTGTACTAGAAAAGTATACAAATGTTTGTCAGAAATTTTAAAAACTTTGACCATGTAGATTGCAAGATATTGCATTTAAAGTGAAAAAAACAAGTTTTTTTGCACCTTTCATGACTAGATTTTTTAACTTAAGATTTTACACTAAAAAATTTGAATTAAAAAACTTGTATTGGAGAATTGAGAATATAGGAAGAAAAATTAACCCCTAAAGGGCCAGGCTTGTGTTTTTGGCAACATAACTTTTTTGGGCAGGTACATGTGAGCGGAGATTTGACTCATTTAGGTTGAATTTTTTTGACAAGGTGTGGACGAGGAATATCTTTGATGCATGCCAAATTTCATTTCATTTGAGTACACAAGTAAAAAGTTATGATGCAAAATGTTGTTTGTTTCTCAACTCAGGCAGCTTAGACAGATCTAAAAAAATCACTTTTTTCATAAATGAAAATTTGAAATTGGTTTTCTATATTTATGTA
Organism: Straminergon stramineum; assembly: GCA_963920665.1. NCBI lineage: Eukaryota > Viridiplantae > Streptophyta > Bryopsida > Hypnales > Calliergonaceae > Straminergon > Straminergon stramineum. Next base: position 17,794,135 of record OY987265.1, on the reverse strand, counting down.
TATGGGGAAAGCTTTGAATCAGTCCATTTTGATCAATGTGATGAAAGTTACGAGGAATTTCAGTTTGCGGGCAGTTAAGGAATCTGTACTCTAAAATAAACTTTGAAGTCCTTTATTTAACTCAATTTTTCATATTTTTTGAAAAAAATAAAATCGTAGGATGTAGATTGTTTATTACAACATTACAACCATTGGGATTGAGATTTTTCGATTCCATAATTAAATTTTTGACAATTTAGTATTTTGAATTATTCTCTACTTCTTTCTACATTCTATTTTTTTTCTATATGTTGTACAATTCTAAATGATTCGAAAATTTTCAAGAACATAGCCAACTTGCCTTGAAAAAAGAATACAAAGATGCACCACCATTTTGGACATTTTTTCATACAAATGTGACCTTCTGAAGTGTTGCTACCTGGTTTTTTGCAGGGCAAAAAAACTGATTTTTGTCACTTCAAATGTTAATATCTTCCAATCCACACGGTGGAAAATTTTTGAAATTTTTTCCACATCCTTTCAGAACAACTTACTACAAGATCCTACGGTTACATGTGTTCAAAAATGTTTTTTTTCTTAAATTTGATACTTGTGCTAAAAATGGCAGTTTTGGAACGTTTTTGGTGAAAACATAGTCAAGGAACTTTAGGGGTTAAAAGAAGAAACTCCTAATTTTCATTCCCCAAAAAATTGTCATATAGAAGTAGGTGTAAGATATTAATAGGGAAATCTAAATGCGTATAGCTCTAAGATGGAATTGAAGCACACTAATTGCAATAGTGAGATTATTATAGTAAACTTGATTCTACGAAATATGTTTTTTATAAAATTGTGAAAATTGCATTAAGATATGAATCATATATAGTATTTTTTCAAGAAGATGCTTAGATTGCTTGTAAAAAATGAATATCTATGAACTTCTAATCACTAGTCCAAATAGAGTGAATCAAATATTTTCAAGTAGACAAAAGTATATTCTATGAGAAAAAAATCTTGAAAAAATTATTTTGACTTATTGTGATTTTTTTGTATTGCCCAATGATTGCCGTTTTGGTCTTAGGGTGGCATAACTATTTTCTTGGTCATTGACCGGAATAAAAACTGTAGTTTTATAAAGTTAATATGTTATTTTTTCTTCAAAAACTTTTTTAGAAAATCCTATCGAAATTGAGATTATAGAAACCTACTAGAACTTTTTAGTGTCCCCTAAGGAAACACTTGGTCTTTTAGGGGTTAAGTGAGCAAAACCAAGATAATTAGGGATGTCAAGGAAAATTAGAACTAATGAGCAAAAAACATCAAAGAAGAACACTAATGAGCCAAAATTAAACAATACAAAGACAAATCATATGAATTCAATAGATTATTAACCCCTAAAGGACCACAAGGCTACTTAGTGGCTCCTTCAACTACATGTGTAGAAATTTCAATATGTGAATCCCAATAATATATATATATATATATATATATATATATATATATATATATCTGTGTGTGTGTGTGTGTGTGTGTGTGCGCGTGTGTCTATATGTGTGTGTATATGAATATTAGTATAAATATATGTACATTAACACCTATAGTAATATTTTTTAAGGATTAAGGAGATGTTGATGCCTCCATAGTATATTAACCTGAATCTCTAAATCTTTTTGGCATTTCCTTTGCTTAAAAATCATATTCAATTTGTGCCCTAAAAATGTCTATGATGACCACATCACTCAAAATGTCAATGATAACTATTTTGCATGAAAAACAATCTTCCTAAATGAACAATAATGCATTGTTTGGCAGTGCTTCACTTCATGCTATGAAGTGACTATTCATATGCCGGCTTATAATTGATTGCACTTGAGTGGATCACTTGAAATGTCAATGATGACCATTTTGCATTAAGTCCAATCTTCCCCAAATTATGGTAATCATGACGCATTATTTGTAAATGTTTCACTTCACACTACTAAGTCAGTATTCACATGCAGGCCTATACTTGATTAAGCTTACATTTGATTTGATTTTGAAGAACTCTAGTCGCATCACACTACTGGCCCTTTTTTTTTACTTTTTGAGAAAGTGCCACGGTAGCGGTCACTTAAAATTTGGTGAAGTATTGTATTTCTACATTCATCCATATTTTGGACCAAAAAATACTTTTCAATCACATTCATGCACTATTTCATCCAAATTTGGCGAATTCATCCACATTTTAAATAAAAATGGAAAAATTTTGGCAAAAAAAGATTACTTTTTTCTGGTGAAAAGTAGACATTTATTTTTGAATGGTGCAATCTCGCCCCATCATACCAAAAAAAAAAGGGCTGACACTAATTAGGATGTTTTCAACCCTAATTAATGATTCATTGGAATGTTCTTAAATAGTACTCCCTCTGTCCTAAAATGATCTTCCTGTAAGCCTTCAAATTTTGTCCCAAAATGATCTTCCTCTTCTTACGTGGAAGAAGAACCCACAAAATGAACATAATAGTTGTAAAGAAATTCCCCCCTAATGATGAGTGCGTATTTTTTTTCTTAAAAACCTAGGAATAAACAATCGTGGGACCAGTCCATGTTCCCTTTCATTGCAGTCAACTTGGCCAGTTGAATGCCAAAGCTCTCAATCGACACAGCATTGGCCGGGTATAGGTTCCATGATCCACACAATCTCGTTTTAGATTTGTTATTTCACAGTAGCTATAAAGAGGTGGCACAAACGAGTACGGTAAATAGAAAATTCTTCTGGTGGCTATTTTGAGCAATGCTACAACACCAACAGGAGTATGTCGTGGCCAAGGCTACATGGGAACTACAACTCACCCCCCGAGAAGACACAAGGTTCAATAGACAACGCAGGAACTGTGAAAATCATTGGCTAGCGGTGCTCCTCAATAAAGGCCCCCAAAAGTGACATTTTAAAGCCCCACAACTATGATTTTGTAATGAATCCCAAGCTTCAATTTGGAGGATGATAGGCCAGTTTTGTCTTTTATTTATATTTCAAAATGAAATTGAAAAATATTCATTTTTGACCTTAATCCGGAATATTTTGTCAAACAAGAAGATCATTTTGGGACGGAGGGAGTATGTTTTTACAACTATTTTCACACATTCATTCCCTAATTTTTAATTTGTTATTGGTGATTGTATTTGTTTATTTATTCATTTCATTCTTGATTGACTAGAATTTAAAATAAAGTTTCAAAACGTAAACGAATCTGTAAACCTACCCCCCCAAAAGAGAACAACTTCAATTGTATAAAACAGAAGGAATACATTTCAATAATACAAGTAGAAACTCTCTTACTGCATACTTTGTTAGTGCCTAATATGCAGTAGAGAGGTTCGTGGGTGGGCCCAATTTCAAGGATTTCTTCTGGAAAGTAGTGTAGTTAGATGTCATGTTAGTTAGTGCCCATTAATGCACCTTTGCAAATGCATAAACCTCTCTTAGTGCATAGTCCCAACACTACGCACTAAGAGAGGTTCTACATGTAACAAATATAATATCAATTTCTAATTCATGAATAGACAAAAATCTAATTATGCCCAAAAGAGTGATTGTTCCTTAACAAGATTCGTAGCTTTATACTATTCATTTTGCACTTTTACGTGTTTCCTCATTATTATTCACATATGTAGTTCAATACTATGAAACATTATATATTGGAAAAATGTTCACTTGTCTATGTATAGTATTCTTTAATAAATATCAATTGAAAAATAAACATATTTCAATGGCATGACATGCCAAAAGAAAAAATTGTTCATAAATATATGTGTTTGCTTGTACATTTCTATTGTTATTTGATTACACGTTCTCATGAATTATAAATATATTTAAAAAAAAAATTCCAACTTGTACATTGCAGTTTTTCTTACATTTACATAGAATTTCCATACATTGGATTCAGTCTTTAACCCCTAAAGTTTCTTGACTATGTATTCACCAAAAATGCTTCAAAACTGCCATTTCTAGGACAAGCACCAATTTTGAAAATTTTTTTTGGACATATGTAACCATAGGGTCTTGTAGTATGCTAGTTTGAGAAGACACAAAACAATTTTCAGGAATTTCCACCGCATGGATTGCAGGATATGAGCTTTCAAATTTATAGAAATCCTTCTTGGGGCCTTGCAAAATTTTGGGCAGTTGCACTTCACAAGGACACATTTGTATGAAAAAATGTCCAAAATGGTGGTGCTTGATAATTTGGATTCATTCTTCAAGGCAAGTTGGCTACATGCTTGAAAAAATTCAAATAATTTGGAATTGTACCACATATTGGACAAAAATAGTAAATAGAAAGAAGTAGAGAATTAATCAAAATACTAGATTGTTAAGAATTTTTTTATGAAATTGAAAAATGCCAATCCCAATATTTGCAATGTTCTAATAAACCAACTACATCCTATGATTTTTTTCTTTCAAAAATATTGAAAATTGAGTAAAATAAAGGACTTCAAAGTTCATTTTAGAATAGAGAATCCATAATTGCATAGAAACTAAATTTTTGACTTTGTAACTTTTGACTCACTGATCAAAGTGGAATGATTAAAAGCTTTTCATGCACATATAACTCTAGAAAACCAATTTCAAATTTTACTTTATGAAAAAAGTGATTTTTTTTTATTTGCCCGCATTGCATGTTTACAAAAATTGTGACATATTAAGCCATAACTTTTGATTCAAATTTCTAAATTTCATGAAATTTTGTGTTTATGAAACATATTCCTTATCCCTACCTTCTATTAAAGTTTCAACCTAAAATATAAAAATCTCCGATCATACATACTTGCCCAAAATTTCTATGTTGCCAAAAAATGCATGATGGTCCTTTAGGAGTTAAAGTACAATAAATGTTCAATTTATTCTTTTTCCACATTTTACATGATAAAATTATTGAATAGCATGAGTTTCATTTTCTAATGAATTTCAAATATTTATAACTTCTCAGTTGATCTTTTCGAAACATTTAAATACCAATTGTACGATTGTTTTGTGTAATATGTTTTCTTGCAAGAATGAGAAATTTCCAATTTAATTATTTTCACATGTTATGAATTATAATATGTAGGAATAGTATGATTTTAACCCCTAAAGCACTAATTAAACTGCACTTTTATGGCAACATAGCGATTTTGGACAACTCACTACAAACGGAATTTTTTTCTCTTTGAGATTTTTACTTAAGATGTGCTCGAGGAATAGCTTTAATGTCCAACAATTTTCATAAATTTTGACCACATGATTTAAAAGTTATTATATGATATGTCATTTTCATTGCTCGGTAGGCAACTTGGGTTGCACAAAAAAATCTTTGAAAATCACTTTCATAAGAAATAAAAAATTGAAACTGGTTTCTTAGATTTATAATATATGTGGAAAGTTTTGAATCATTCCATTTTGATTAACAATAGGAAAATTATGAGGAGTTTTAGTTTGTGGGCAAACTAAAACTCTATTCTAAGATGAACTTTGAAGTCCTTTATTTTACTCAATTTTCAATATTTTTGAAAGAAAAAAATCATAGGATGTAGTTGGTTTATTAGAACATTGCAAATATTGGGATTGGCATTTTTCAATTTCATAAAAAAATTCTTAACAATCTAGTATTTTGATTAATTCTCTACTTCTTTCTACTTACTATTTTTGTCCAATATGTGGTACAATTCCAAATGATCTGAATTTTTTCAAACATGTAGCCAACTTGCCTTGAAGAATGAATCCAAACAAGCACCACCATTTTGGACATTTTTTGATACAAATGTGTCCTTGTGAAGTGCAATTGCGTAGAATTTTGCAAGGCCCAAAAAAGGATTTCTATGAATTTGAAAGCTCATATCACTTGCAATCCACACAGTGGAAATTCCTGAAATTTATTCAACATCTTTTCAAACCATCTAACTATAAGATCATGTAGTTAAATGTGTCCAAAAATGTTTTTTTCCTCAAATTTGGTACTTGTACTAGAAATGGTAGTTATGGAGCTTTTTCGGTGAAAATATAGTAAAAAAACTTTATGGGTTAAGGAGTTTGGATAATAGGGTAAAATACATGTTGAAAATGCTAGCATAGTTCCATGGCTTTGATATGAAATTTTTGTAATGCATTCAATTCATGCTATGACAATTTGTTCTAGCTATTGCAAAAATCTTGCTCAGAATCTCAACTTGAACCTCTAGCCCCTTGAAAACCAAACTAAAAGGCCCAAATAAGGTCACATTTTTATTGGAAGAAAGTGGAGTAGGAATTATGGTGACTCAGTTTTTTCAATTTTTTTAATTGGACCTATACATGTAACATTCTTCATTGATTTTGGTGATATGAATATGGCCACAACTAAATTGTAATGTTGAAATGATGAGATAAAGTGTTTTTTTTTCAATTAATTAATCTTTTTTCCTTCAAGAATTAGACAAGATCAGTTGTCTATTGTATACTAATTTCCATTATAAGCATTTGATTTATATACCAATTTTGAGTAGTACCTTATTGGGGCAACAAAAGAACCATTTGAAGAAGGTGAAAACTTTGATTCCTAAACTCTTTTGATTTCATGCAAACTTTTTATAATTGCTACTCTCAATTCCATCTTGGATGAGGTGGGAGGATCCTTGGCCTTCAAATGGTGAAGGGCTATGCTAGGTGGATGATTGCAAGAAACACTTGTCCTATTTTTTGTCCCCTTGCCCTTGGACATGTGTTTTTTTGGTCATAACTTTTGCATCGTAAGTCCGTTTGTCTTGAAATTTGGAAGGAAGGTACACATAAAAGTTTCACACATTCTGTATTTTTGGGGGGCTTTTAAAAATTAATTTACTATTTTTAAAGTGACCCTGATTAGGTGTCTACCTTGGCCATTTTGGGGGTTTTTGAGTTGAAGTTGTACCCAAAATGCAAATTGGAAGCCACAAATTGGAGAAGTTGGATTTGTACTTGTGTTCCAATGAGAGATGAAGAGTTTTTTGCAAAAAAACTTTGCATGAGGTGTCTACATGGGGCCAAAGTGATCGTTGTTCGTGCACATTTTTTGGGTAGGAAATTTTTTTTTAAGAAATTTTTGGTGCAATGTAAGAGAAAGCTCGTCTACAAAAATTGCTTTTTTTTGGGGAATTTTTAAATTTTTTTTGAATTACTAAAAATGAAAAGGTCCATAGATCCCTTTTCTGCTATTTTTTGCTACCAGTGGCTTCTATAGTACTACATAGTAGTCTATAGTACTACATAGTAGTCTATAGTACTATATAGTACTGAATCAACGGTTAAGATTTGTAGGCACCCGAAATCAACGGTTGAGATTCGCAAGCGCAGTCAGACGCGCGAAACTGATAGTAGTCTGTAGTACTGCCAGTCTTGCAACCAGAAATTGGGTTTTTGAGCCAAAAACATGAAGTGTTTCTTGCAATTACCCAGGTTCAATTGTCACCAAGGATGCAATATCAATTAGGATTTTTTTATTACATTATAGGTATCTAGCAATTTAGTCGGTGCCAATTTCAATTTGAAGGAAATTGGTAGGTGAGAAATTAACATTGTAGGAAGTAAATCGGTACTTTTGTGATTGATAGGATGCAACCAATGAGTATTAGAAAAAAACCGGACCATTTTTGTAGGAGGAAATCAACTGGAGGAGCTCCAAAAATTCCCCAAAACGCTCATTGCCCTCTATAAATGACCTTTTCAATTTTTTGGCGCTACACACGTAACATTATTAACTGGGCTAATTCGTTCCCCCCAAGAAGGAATAGTCACCTTTGGGATGCTTGGGAGGAAATTAAATTATAATCCCAAGCATCTAATTGGCATTGTGGATGTAATTGTTAAGTCGGTTGTTAGTTGTGTAGGTTTGTGGAATCGTGATCCAATCCTTGTTCTCTAGGTACTCTTAGTCAATAGTGCATGATGCTGGGGGGTCTTGCTTGTAGGAGAGCAAAAGAAACCCCTCAATGAAGGTTAACTTGTAAGCGCTCCGACGTCCATTTTCTAGACAATGAATAGATTGAAACTAAAGTTTCATCCTCCTTACTGCTCAAATGAAAGTTTTTGGAATTTGTGGAGGTACTTTATCAAGTTATTGTCCTATCTAAGGGTTAGATTTGGTGTTACTAGAGTACATATTATTCTAAAATTACAAATGTGCAAGTATGTCAAGTGGTTGACCAAGCCAAAATTGCATTGACTCTAGTTCAAAATTGGATTAGCCAAAATGAGGTCATAGATTTGAAGAACACAAAAATTTCAAAAAATCTCTATGTGAAGAGAACCTCATTTCAAATCCATTCCAACAAATTGTACTCCAAAAATGATAATATTTTGTTGGTATTCAAATAAAGAATGAATTTTGAAATTTCCCTTTCAAAATTTATAAAAAAATATTGGTGATAGCATTGGTGAATCTAACCTTACAGAAGGAATCTTCAACTCTCAGTCTACAACTTTTGTTTGTATATCACTTCCAAAATATGCTTCCAAATAGCACTTTATAATGATTTTTCTCAAATCGTCATTATTTTCCGGAGATGAATCTGGATGTTCAATCTTATGCAGTTGCGAAATGCGAATACAATTCACCAAATCTGTCAAAGCTAAACGGGAAACGTGTTCCCTAAGTCATTGGGAACAACATTGAGAACTCTACCCAGAAAGAGTGGGTAGAGAGAACTGTAAATACTCTACAGTATGTTCAAGCAACGATTCGGTCAAAACCTTCAGTCGCTGGCTTTTTGTATTCCTGTGCGTCGCAATTGGATGATTTGAAGATTCTGAGCTTGTGGTACTAAGCCTGGAATCGCGGTTCTCTTTCCGTTGATGACTCTTTGGGAAGATTTTGGCGTAGAATTGCAGCCTTCGTTAAGACGAACATCCTCGGTTTATCCGAGCACTCTTCTGTTTCGTTGCGCTCTTCTGATCGATGGTTGCAATTGCTGTAGTGTGTTATAAGAATTTGAATCATTTTTTAAAGTAATCGTTGCTTCTGCTAATTCTAGAACTGTGTAACGGGTTGGCCGTGCGATGAACCCCAGGTTTTCCTAGGGCTTGGAGCTAAGATGAAGAGAGGGTCGCCAATTTGCATGTGAATAATGCAAAATTAGGGGTGAAATTGCATGAGCCGCTTCAGTTGCGCTGTGCTCATTTTTCTTCCGAAATTTGCAAATTGTGATTGTAGTATTCCTCATCTGGGTTTGGGTGTATACGGTGGACCTTATAGGACTTTGGCTCGAGCTGTGCGTCTTCTTGCAAATATTCAGAACATGTTCAAAGTGCTTTCGTTGAAGGGCTTGCAGTAGGAGAGTGCACGCGTTTAGATTTCAGGAGGTCCTTACACTATCTTTAAAGCATCTTGACAGATTATGGATGCGGATCCCATTTGATTCACCAAGAGATTCATTCATATTGAAGGTTTAGAGTAGAGCAACCCGATTTAAAGGACCCCGAAGTAATGTTTAAATTGTACTTATTTTTTATGTGTTCTTCCGGCTCATGATGTCTTATGGGTACTTTGGTGTCCGACGAGAAGGTGCAGCCCATCTGCTGAAGATGGTCCGGGGAAAAAAAGGTGGTCCTGGTCGCAGTAATTCGCTGCCCTCAAGCAGCAGGTTTGTTTGTACCTTATTTGGTAGTTGAACTTTGTATTTGATTGTTAAGCGTTATTATGATTTTGTCTATCAATTTTTAACATGATTCTAACAATCATAGTAGTTTTTAACTTATAAGTATAAGAATCAAATGATAATATCAGTGGTTTCGGATGCAGCTTGGCAGCTGCCCATCCTGGAGCAGCACCTCTTGGATTTGGAGTCTATATGGGGAGCTCTTCAGTGAAGACAACATTCTCAAGCTGAAAGGGAGGTCTCACAGGTTTTACTACTACTACTTTTTTTTAAGATCTTGACTAATTCTGTTCACAGCTCTCCCTGGCAAATTCATGCATGGCCTGTCTGATCGAATTGAAGACCATGAAGACAGTCTGAAATTAGAGCACGGTTGGTATATTTTTTTGCCTGTTGTGTTTTGGAAGAATTCTTCAATAGTTCTTTGTAACTCGTAGTTTTTGTGTTCCTTGTCTGATTCTAGTTTTTGCTTAGTATAGGACCTTCATGGAGAAGCTGCAATTCAGCTTAAAAGGCTGTCCAAACGAGACCCAACAATGAAGGTTAGAAGCCTACCCCCTGAAGATTTGATTGCATCTTGTGTAGAAATAAGCATTTGCTAGTGTATGATGCTTGGACAAAACCAATCTGCTAAATCTCTTCATGATTGAGTGACCCTGCAGCTTTAAGCCCTTGCTGCTCTTAGGGGAATATTCAAGAAGCGTTCAGTTGATGAACTGTTTGCAATTCTCCTCACTTGGGTGCGTTCTTATTGCAAAATAAGTTTGTAAGAGCTTGCATGGTAACTTCTTCAGTTTTTGGTGGTTTCTAGCACGTCTATTTGAACTGCACCTTTAAGATACCTTTTCTGGTTAATGACTGATCGTCTGCGACACTCATTCTTGCACGAGGACCTGCGATTATATGTGCCTCTGGTTCTCTTGTGTATACTCAGTAGTGATCCATATTGATTGTATTGAATCTCATTCATTCATTGACAGGTATTTGAGTATAAAAGACTCGTGCAAGACAATAACCGGCAGGTGTGGGAAAATACCCATTGGACAATGGCTGACTTCATGACGAATGCAGGGTGCGTCCTCACTTGTGTCCATGGTTTTCTTCTATGTTAACATATTTGTCACTTATGACTTGAAAAAACAATTTTTCTTCATACTCGTATGGAGACTGGTCTTATTGATCGACTGTTGACTCTTACCTTCATTCCCAAACTGCAACAGAATGGAGTCTAGTTATCTATTATGTCGTAGAATTACATGTACCTTGGATGGAAGTTAGACGCGACCATTAGATTGGCAACATCTAGATCTTTCTAGAAACGCTGGATAGGCTTCTTAGAAGCTCTATCATGGATAATTTGATTCACTTTGTTTTAAATCATAATTGTTCCAAATTTGGCAGCTGAAGCATTGACGATCTAAAATTCTTGACAAGTAGAACGTATTGATGTCTTAAAGAGTTCTTGGTTTGGCTTTGTATTTTAGTTGCTCTTTATTTTGCTATTTCCCTACATACTTTTACTATCAAGCCGATTCTACCGAAATTTAGATGTGGTCCTTTCCTCTATGTCTTAACAGGATAGGGTTAACTCGCCGCCTTCGATCATTGGTGCGGGCTTGGTGGGTTTCTCAATTCGATCCTTCAAAAGAAGTTGCTGAAGCTGCTCAGTGATTTCATTCTTATGAGTGTTGAGCTTGAACATGCGTCATTTAATGTTTTGTGGGCGTGAACTAGTATCTTACTTCTTTGTTTTCAGGAATGGTCAATATTTCGATCACTGTATTGCTATGATGGACTGCACACTACCTATGTTGATCTTGAAAGTATAGAATTCTTGGATAGATTTTTTTTAGAACTAGCTATGAGAAATACATTAGGAAGTGGTCAAGAAGACTGTTTTCATGGTTCATTGAGCAGTCTTTTTTATATTCTTTTGAATTTCATGCATGTAGAATGAGAACTCGTAATACAAAATGGAAGAGCTGATAAAAAAAGAGAAATCTTAAAAAGAATGAGTTTCAATCAATAATTTGGCGTACATCCCTACCACTGTCTGCCCTCGGTGTATTTGGCGTATTGAAATTAAGTTATAGTGATGATAGAATATAGATATACTTTAAATATCTTCTAGATCTTCAATGAGCTCTACTTCTATAAATTGTATCTTGGAAAGGTGGATGGGTTCGAAAATAATGCACCTCTTGTTGTGTATGTATTGCATTATGAGTCTACAATGTTAATAGTTTATTGACAGACAAATTTGGGGGATTATAGGTTTGTTCAAGTAATGATGAAGAAGATGCAATTTTTTGTTTGATCTAACATGAATTCTAACTACATGTAGTGGCAGGGATTGGCCTCAACACGAACCACCTGTGGTTGGTATCAATTGGGAAGACATTTGTGAAAACAATCCCTTTTCCGGTTTTGAAAAAAATGCAAGTCTCTACATGCCATTGGATTAGGGAGACAAGAAGGTAATTGACTTTTACGCTTCTCTTGTCTCAATTTGTTGTATTCATATTAAATTAAGAGGGAAATAAAGTAATTGGTCTTTGTGTTTCTCTTGTATTATTTTATTATATTTGTATTAAATTAGAGTAGTAATAATACAATTAATCTTTATGCTTTTTTTGTCATGTTTTGTAATAATGAATTAAAAAAGTAGTAACACAATTAGCCTTTATGTACAAGCGTTTTAAGATAATTGTTTAGGACTTTGATTAAATAGGCCAAATCTTAAATCTTTATCTAAAAAATGTTTTTGTATAAGGCTAATTGCCTTACTTCTTTTTTGATTTAATATTACAAAATAAGATAAAAGATTCATGAATGTTAATTGTCTTATTGCTTTCTTAATTCAATACAAATGCAAATAAGATAAGGAAATCGTAAAGACTAATTGCCCTATTTTCTTCTTAATTCAATATAAATATAAAAAAATAATAAAAGAGAAGTAGAAAGTCAATTGCTTTATTACCTCCTTAATTCAATACAAATACAACAAAATAGGACCAAAATGACCAAGAATTTGGAGGTGAGCGATAAAAAATTAAAGGTATTTTGGGGAGATTTTTTTATTTCATCTTTTGTAATTTAATTTTAAGTGTTATTAAATCTTTGGTTGGCATTGTCATTAAATTATTGGAATTGTATCTTTTTATTTTTTATTTTGTCATTGTTTCTTTTATTCTTTTTGATGTGTTTTTTTCTTCTATTTTTTTGTCTATTCTTTTCAAGTTTTTAATCTATTTTTTTAATTACATAGTTTTAATTAAAAAATTCTCTCCTTTTTTTGACTTTGTATTAATAATGAAATTTATGTAATCCATGTACATTTGTTCATCGAAGGGAATAATGCCGTAAATTTTTTTTACAAAGCACTATTGGATTTTGTTCGAAGAGTATTTTCGTATTCATCATGGTATTGTTGTAATTTGAGATAAGAATTTAAAGGAAGTAGATATAATATTGTTGTAAATAATAGATTGTAGTTTTTTAGTTAAATAGACTATTTTTGATCTAATGACATTTGATAATATGAAGAATATCATAAATTGACAACCACGCTTGTAAGTGTTACAAGTCATGTTAGTTGAATAAAGTGTAATCAAGCTCAAAGGGTAGGGAAAATGTATGCACTTGGATGTATAGCAAATACTTATTCTTTTTCATATTTAAGTTTAACCTCTTTAGATGACTTTTAGTGTTATTTGTTGTTTCCATTCAATTTGTATTTTGAAATTGTTATTTTCATTTAAATATTATTGTCTTGTGAAATACAAATATAGATAAGGGCTTACATTTTGGGCAATAAGTACCTAGTAGGCAAATGCAATATCACGCTTCTAGCCTTAAGAATTTAAAATGTTAGTAGAATTTGATATCAAATATTTCTTCCATTTATGATAAGAAATTCTATGCTTAGGTAGTTTGTCCCCTTTCTCTTTTCAAGCATATAAAAATTGAAGTAGCTTAGGTGCAAGTGTTTACTTTAATTGATATGGAGTTTAATATCATATATAAAGAAAACAAATAAACAATTTATTTTACAATAATTTAACATATACAATGAAAGATTTTTGCAATAAATTTCATCAAGATAGAGATTATAATCTTACAAATTTGGTATTTGGACTTCTATTTGTTCCGATGGTGGTGAGCTAACAACAAAAAAAAGTAATTTTAGAAGCAATGGTATTGAATTTCTTCTCGGTAGTTATAAAACATATGTTGATTTCAATGCTTGGCATGGTAAAATTGGTATGAAAATCAATCTTACCATGTCAAGCACTACCCCCAAAAAATTCAAAGTGTATTTTATAATTGCCAAGCAATATGTTGATTTCAGTGCTTGTGATAGAATAGTTGAAATTTTTTGGCATGGTAAAATTGATTTTCAATGTACTATTTGTTGAGAATTGAAGAGGAGAATCATATTATTATTAATAATAAATACATAATATATTTCTTACATATATAGGTTAATCACTTTCTATTCTAGACTTAATATATAAGGACATAACAATCCATCTAATGATCTGTCATGTACAACGATTTAATCTAAGGACGAATTATTAATTTCATCCTACACCCCTCCTTTAATGAAATAGTTTCAAAACTATCATATTCTAAACCTATGAGACGTATACAAATGTGATGCTTGTCTTTTATAAGTCTTTTTGTGAAAATATTAGTTGCTATATCAAGTAAAGGACAATATGTTAAAATTATTGCTTGAGCTTGAACTTGTTCACGAATAAAGCGGACTTAAATATCTATATGTTCACTTCAGTCATGAAATCTTGGATTTTCAAAGAGTTTTATTGTGCTTTGGTTGTTGGAATAAATGTTAGTTGGTTGTAATTGATGACAACCAATATTGCTAAGTAGTTGCTGACGCCAAACAACTTTTGTCGAGGAATGTGGTTGAAGTACATTCCCCCCCTCCATCAATATATAATATTTGAATAGAATTTCTAATGAAACTTTTTGAATAGGCCTTGAATTCTTGGAACTTTTGTAGTGCTTCTGACTTAGCTTTTAGTAAATATGTTATTGTATACCAACTAAAATCATCAATAAATTTTATAAAGTATTTTAATTGAGTGTAGGTGGGATGGAAAGGACCTTTAATATCAGAATGAGTAAGATTCAATAAAGATTTAGCCCTATATTCAACTTGCTTGGGAAATTCGTTATAGTGTTGTTTAATTGTTTTCCTAATAGACTTGAATCACAAAAGGCAAGTCTTTTATATGTTGTAAATTGATGCCCTTGATAATATGGTTATTAACCAAATATTGTAGTCTTTTAAGACTAAAGTGTCCAAGGTAATCATGCCATTGAGACCCTAATTACGTACTTGTATTAGTTGCCAAGGCAAGGTGATTTGAATTTTGGATGTCAACATTTTGACATGGATAAGAATAACCAAGGGTGTATAAATTATCTTGGTTAATAGTACAAATAGTAATTATTTCATGGTTGGAATTATATAGTCTTGCATGATTTTTTTTAATAAGGAATTGACCACCGGCTTCAACAAGTTGTTGAATTGAAAATAAATTGCATTTGATATTGGGAACATGGTAAACTCCAAGAATAATTTTCTCATGTCCATCTTGGAGGACAATGGGAACATCTCCAATGCCTTGGATTTCATGGGTAGATTTGTCAATGGTATACGCAAATTGACCTTTAGGAAATAGAGAATAGGTCAAAAATGTACTTTGATCAAGTGTTGTATGTTATGTAGCAACGGAATCAACAATCCAAATATTTGAGGAATTCATGTTAATATTTAGGGCCGTAGTATATAAGAATTGTTTATTGCATCTTTGAGGATTATTTGATTGTTTGTTATTTTCATCATAAATTTGTTTGCAACAACCCAACAATCACTTTCATTATGGTTAGGCTTACCACAATAAGAATAAAAATGTTTAGTTTGATTATTTAATTTATTAGAATTTAATGGATTTCTTGATGGATTTGTATTAAACTTATTATTATAACTTTATAAGGTTTGTTTGAAAATTTTGGTTTGGGGCCAAAACAAGGATTATTACCTTGGTAAGCCGTATTACCATATATATTTTGAGATTGATAATTTTGATTCCTTTGGGGATTAGATACCCAAGGCAAAAGTTGAAGTGGATGCATTGTTGGTGTCATCCAAACTTTTTAACATAGTCTCCTCTCATATGAGGTAAGTGATTAAAGTTTGAAGGGTAAGAGTTTGACCTCAGATTGAAACTAAAAAAATTTGAAAGCTAAGGGGAATGCTTTGCATTAATGCAATGACAACATCCTCGTTGCTCAAAGGGGCGTTGGCCGATGACAATTGATCTAGAAAGGATCTAAAAGTGTGGATATGTTTTGTCACACTTTCTTGCTCCTTGATTTTTAATGTTGTTAGCCATTCTTTCAAATACATTTTAGTTACCAAGTCTTGAGCCTCGTATTAGCAACATAACTCTTCCCTTGTTTCTTTCGACATTTCTTTCGATGTAATATGCAATACTTGATTCAATTCCAAACAATTTGTAATAATGACTTTAGCTTGTCTATCTCTTATGTCCCATTCTTCCTTACTACCTTGTCCAGTGGTTGGGGTATGACAAAGTCTACAGCCAGGGATAGTGAGAGGTGTAGATGGTCTAACTTCTGAGCCATCTACTATTTTAAAGAATTTTTCTGATTTTAAAATTAATTGTTGGGTATGCTTCCAAACATGGAAGTAGGTGCCATCAAACTTGGCAACATTTTTAAAATTTGTTACATTGAATTGAGAAATTTGATATTTACTCAATTATAAAAAATAATGTAATAATTTTATAGTAATTAGTAAGTTACAATAATTTTCTTTTACTTAATTTACTAAAGGGATTATCCAAATTACTTCATCGGCAAAAGAATATGGATTTACTTCATCAAAATCATATAATCCTAGAATTTCTACAAATGCACTTTGTCCTTCAGTCAATGGCATATTATCTAATGGTAGGGGTTCAATTTGAAATTGGAACAATGCATTTTTAAGTCAAAGATAATTTTCAATGTGAATTTGATTTGAATCGTCTATTAGCAAATCATAGATGTCCTTGCTTGCATATTTTTCACTCGTAGGTGCAAGAAAACACATATTTTATAAATAATTAAATAAAATATCTAAAAAATTATTTCATGATCTTTTTAAATACAAAAGCTTGAATCTCTTGCAAACTTTTATCTTCTAATTTTCCCTAATACCTATTGAGAATTGAAGAGGAGAATTATATTATTAGAAATAATATATACATAATATATTTCCTACATATAAGGGTTTCTATTCTAGACTTCACATATAAAGACATGACGGTCCATCTAATGACCTTTCATGTATAACGATTGAATCTAAGGATGAATTATTAATTTCATCCTAACACTATTCTATCTGTCACAATCCATGAGTATACTAAGATAGGAGCATTTGTACAAGTCAATGAAGACTTGGTTTAGTGAATGAAAACATTAATTATGATGCACATGGAAGGGCTTAGACATAACCAAAAAAATTCATAGTATTAAAAAATAGTGGACTCAAAAATTAAGGAATGTAAAATAACACCCTAAAAAGAAGGTTTGGAGCTTATCATAGACATCTTGAAGAAGGTACTTGACATGTGGGTTGTTTTGTTTTTTTCTTTAAAGCAAACTAATTAGCAATGACAATGATGTGATTTTATTGAAGCTTAAAAATGACTAAAATTAAGCAAAAATTGCGGATTTATTTTATTTTTGTATTGCAATGTAGAAGACTTGAGATTGAGTACTGCAATTTAGTGATTTGTAAGGTATATTGTAATTTGGAAAAAATTTGATGCTTAATCAATAAATATTTTTTGGTGTATACTTGTGATTGTTGTGTGAATGAAGGTCTACCTTGTATGTTTGTAAGTAGAGATTGTCCATGACTAAGTGATAGTAGCTATAAACAAAGCAAATATTTTGGACCCTGTGTTGTTGTGTTTAGGGCATCAGGATAAAAAAATGGAATTCATGTTTCTAATACATTAGAGGACATTTGAGGGCTCTAAGAGCCTGTTTTAGGGTTGTTCCTTGCATTGTTCCCTATGCTGACAGAAATTGGGAACTAGCCTATAATGGGATGAATTTCCGAATTTTTGCAAAAAAAATTAAAATTTTTTTCCCCAAAATTTCGAAAATGTCTTGATAGACTTAAAATTGAATTACAAAATTTTTTTAATTTTATTTTTAAATATATTATTTTCTGACGTGGCAGTGACTGTGCCACGTCATACTGCTACTATGGCGAGTTCCTACAGCTCGGGGACTCAAGATAACTTGCAAGCTCTTAGAGCCCTCAAATTTCATCTAATGGAGGAGGCTTGAGCATGTAATTTGTAAGTTAGAACAGAGAATACTAACATTTTACATACTTGGAATGGGCACCCATAACTTAAGCTAACCATGTTTTGTCCACTTGGCTGAATGTCCAATCATTATCAATTTCATGATCTATAGTCTAGAGATTTTGCATTTTCCTTTCTTTGGCTTTTTTTTATTGCAAATTCATTCCAAAAAACTAAATGTGCCACCTAGCATTCACTTTGAAGAGTTGGCACATTCAACTAACGGCTTTAAAGGGTTTATGGTTTAAAGGTTGTATGCATTGTGGTTGGAATGTTGGTGCTTTGTCATGATGCTATTGAAGTAAATTATTTGAGAAAACTCTTTTATAGTTAGCGAGGATGCACCTTTTGGTGATGCTCAATACTCACTTATGGGGTAGAATAGGGAATGTCATCTTTATTTTATGTCTACCATGATATCTCTTATTATGTCAATTTTAACCCCTAAAGGACCAAACAACATTTTTTGTCAACATAGAAATTTTGGGTTGTTCACTAAGAACAAAATTTTCATTTTTTTTCTTTGAAATCTTTACACAACATAAAATTAAGGGCTAGCTTTAAAGCACAACAATTTTCATAACTTTTAATTGCATGGTTAAAAAGTTATTGTATGAAATATAGTTTCTTTTTCAACTTGGGCAATCTCGTTAGCTTAGAAAAAATCACTTTTTCAAGAAACTAAGACTTGAAATTGGTTTTCTAGATTTATATATAGGTAGAAAGCTTTGAATCATTCCATTTTGATTAACAAGATGAAAGTTATGAGGAGTTTTGATTTGTAGGCACTTATGGAATCTCTACTCTAAAATAAACTTTGAAGTCCCTTATTAAATATCAATTTATTTTCTAAATTTATTAGAGTGCATGCTCTTAGGACATGCTTGATAATGATTGTTTAAACCTATCTTAGTGCAAGTTTAGGAATAGACTTACAAAACTACACCTAATTGCATTCAAACAAGCAATTGAACATTGTTCCTACTCATTAAATCCCTAATTTTAGTTCAACCTTGCTAGAAGTTCAATTCTATATTCTCTTCTTGTGCATTTCTTGGTCATTAAATGAATTTTCAAAGTGCTGAAAATAGGTGAACCAAAATGCAACCTTAGGCTCTCATGAATAGAGGTAGTACATTAATAGCAAGAATCTTTTGAGGGTGGGTTATACAAAGGGGCACGATTAGGTACACTTGCCATATTATGTTGCACAGAAAATGTATCAGCCATTCTACTGATATCCGTTGTTTGTAAAATGTTGAAAAACAAAACTTTAAATTTTAAGCCTCGTTCCCTCAACAGTGAGTGTTAGGTTCTTACATCAAAGTCCCTATTTAGGCTTCTTAAACAGAATAATAAATCCACCACTTGCAGACCAGAGAAAAATTAGGTTCTCTTAGGTTCTCTTATAGCAAAGAAGTCAATGCAAGTCGATGTGAGTTGTTAGCTCCATCGCTGTCACAAAATGGTGAATGATAGCACAAAGCAAATGCAAAACCAAGTGGCATTGAAACTTTGCGCTTAAACTCACTGCCACGAATATGCAGTTTTATCATTGAAAATATGTTTGTTGAGATTATAAAATCTCTTAGACAATCAATCTTCAAGAACAAGAGAAGACATTATATATGTGCTGCCCAACATCCTTTCCATGTAGCAGGAGATGACACAATTACTTTCCGTTCTCCCTCTCGGTAAATGTGGAAATCGGCCCCCTTGCATCAAATTAGAAACTGTGCTCTCTCCATTCCACTTTTATTGGAAGCTAGTATCAGGTCAACTTCCAGCTCACCTCTTGCAGGTGGAGCTCATAAGCTGCACGCCGTCCTCATCTCCATATCGAGCAAATTGGACAACAGTTTTGCTAATTTCGTCTATGAAGCTCCTCGAGTGAGGTCGTCATGCGAAGATCAGGCCAAAGCAGCATACTTGAGTCTTGTAGGTTCCTTGTTTCCTAGCCTCCTCTTCCGATCAGCTTCGTATTCGGTGTAAGAACCGGTATAATAGTACACCTGGTTCATTCAAAATGAGTGTCTAATCAGTGACCAGCTCAGTAAACCGCAACCTTGACGAGGTTGTCAATGATATGCTGGTCTCGAGAAAAATCCCTAGACGAAAAAGACCTCCAAGCCACCAAAGCACTAATCCCTGTAAAGATCCTTCAGCAGGATATATTGAAGGTCCCGTGCCATCAGAACATTCAAAGATTAAATTTATCAGATAAGAGGATATCCATTTAGAGAGGGAATGAACAGTACTTGTGAGTCTCCTTCAAACGCCAGGATGTGTGTTGCGAGTCGATCTAAAAACCAGCGATCGTGAGAAATGATCACAGCACAGCCTGTAGAACAAAGTAACCAAATCAGCACCACATAATAGCAACGAAAATGAAAAAAATAAAAGATGAAGAAAATAAAGCTAAACAAGCAAAGTAGCTGCAAGTAGAGGGATTCGTCCAAACTTCTACGTCCATGTTATGTTCAGTGGAAGATGTTGCAATAAACAGGGAATGACGACAAAGACGAGATACAGTTAAGGGACAAGCGACGTAACATCTGTCAGACCTGCAAAATCCTGTATGGCATCCTCTAGAGCCCGAAGAGTATCTACATCCAAATCATTGGTGGGCTCATCCAGCAACAAAAGGTTGCCCTCCTTCTTCATGACCTTCGCAAGTTGTAATCTGCGACACAAAGTTGGATATTAAATATCCCGGTTCCAATCAATGAGCGTACTCGAAGAAAAAACTGATAGCATATTCTCATAATATTACCAGCGTACAGAAATCTGAAATTTCAATATAGAAAGGAAGAACTCGAGATATAACCAAGCGAGTTCAATGCCCACTTCAACTGATAATCTATGATAAACTTCTCCATCGGTGCAATTTTCATTTCAGAAAGGACTCACCGATTACGCTCTCCACCAGAAAGCATGCCGACCTTCTTTTGCTGATCCCCCGCTTTGAAGTTAAACCAAGAGCAGTATGCCCGCCCATTCACACTTCTTTCACCTGCCGCACGACATCATTGTCACACCATTTTTTTAGAGACAACATCGGTCTGCAAGTTACATTTAGGGCCAAGTATAAAAAGTCACATTTTCAGAAGTTCTGACAAGATCAAAAAGTACAGAGCCCAGGGTGTTACAAGTGGGAAAGTGCTCCGTAGTAAACGTTTAGAAGAATCACCTAAGAGTAGCTCCTCCTGTCCACCTGTAATCTCTTCGAAGACGGTTTTCTCTGAATCAAGTGATTCTCTTGACTGGTCTACATATAGAGGAGCAACCGTTTCCCCTACTCGTAAAACTCCACCATCAGGACTATCCTGCCACATTGCAAGAGAGGCAAACCAACAAATTTGATCATCTGATACCATTTAATGTGTATAATATAAGACTAAGAAAGCATTGATGCTGCGTTGGAATCAACAGAGTGAGAAAGGATTCTCGGTTCTGCGTGCGAGTATTCCAAAAAGCGTAATACCTATCCGACCATGGAACAACATATCGCTGAAGAATTTTGAAGAGCTTCTAAGATCATAATAACTGTAGTCGTACCTGGCCTAAAATCATTCGGAAGAGAGTCGTTTTGCCTGCTCCATTCCCTCCGATCACCCCAACCACACCTGAAATTTGAAAGCCACCAACAGCACTTATTCTCGATGTCTCATAGTGTTGGTTTCACTCTAATTTTACAGCCCTCCATTCTTCAGTTATAATTAGTGCACTCGTACTCTCAACGTTCAGTTTGACTCTCACAAGGAATTTTTTCATTGGTCGAGATTGAGTCTTTTTTATTTAATTGTCTCGGAAACTCGTGCGTTCGGGACATTATAATGACATCTATCTAACATAGGGTGAACTAGAATCAACGAACACACAACACGCAGATTGCATACCTCCAGGGGGAAGGCTGAAAGAAAGATCTTTTACAAGCAGACGGCCGTTAAATCCTTTCTGGAGGGCTTGAGCTTCAACAACCACATTACCGAGACGAGGTCCCGGAGGCATAAACATCGATTCTAATTTGTCCGTCTTCTGGTATTCGCTGGCCTTTTGTAAGAGTTCTTCGTATGCTCGTTCCCTTGCCTGCAAACCATGAGAAGTGTAGAATTGATTTTTTTAATGTACGACATATTCAAGTGGATGACCTTATGAACCGCTGTTTTGAACGAGAAGCGAGAGATACAAACACATACCTTTCCCTTCTTCTGCTGACCCTTTGCATTCATTTGAATCCATTCTAGCTCTCGTTGGATATTGCGCTGAAGTGCGGTTTGCTGCTTTGTTTCTGATTGCATGCGTTTCGCCTACACCCACAAGCCAAATGAAAATAAAGGAGGTTAGCAGGTACTACAGGCGATATAAGAACTTCGTAAATACATTGAAAGTAAATAGAGACACCTACGGATTCAATCCACATTAAGAAAAAGGTTCACCATTGAGTAAAGGCTGCTGATTTACCTTCGAATCAAGCCAAGAAGAGTAATTGCCTTCAAAAGGAATTCCCTGTCCCCTATCAAGCTCAAGAATCCAACCAGCCACCTGCGAATAGAGAGCAACTTAGACCTGGACTTAATTATTATAAACATCTTACTAAAAATAAATATAAACAAATCACTAAAAAGTATGGTGCAGTTTGTCATAAGCGTTGTTGAATGCCAGGAGCGCGATTAGTAAGTTCTGAGTCCCTTGTGTAATCCTTCATTACCCAGAACAGGGTCAATTGACACATGAGTGCCTATACTCCGAGATAATCTCACGTGCCGTTCTCTCAATCTTATGTATATCAAATCTCTACATACATAGACTCCACTAGAAGCCGAGTTTTTACTGCAACGCCTGAAACATTGAAAAAAGAAAAAAAAGTGGTGGGATCTAATCACCATGACAGAGAACCGTATGGGAACCATCACGGAAGCAAGCTTACGTTATCAAGAAAGTATCGATCGTGAGTGATGGCAACAACAGTCCCTTTGAACTCAGCCAAATATCGCTCCAACCAAGCCACTGCCTCCGCATCCAGATGATTTGTAGGCTCGTCGAGCAGTAATATATCAGGGGTCTACAGAGACAAGCAGACAACAATCAATGCATCTGCAGGAAGGGAAATGAAATGAAATAAAATTTTCTAATTCTCTTAAATAAGCTTGTCCTTTCCAACGCTTACAGCGCTTCAGACTGCAAGAGTGAGCCGCAGCTATCTGATCTCCGAATTTACAAGTTAAAATTACGCAGCTTATCCTTCCAGATCTTTCATACAAAAGACGTAAGTAATTATCGGACCTCCAATGAGACTGTCCAATGTGATAACCTCGATAGGAACGGAAGTTGAAAGACAAGGATAAGATCAAACTGGCATTCAAGCTGTACACAATGCATCGCCAACATACCTGAAGCAGAAGGCGACAGAGAGCAACTCGGCGGAGCTCGCCACCACTCAAGTTAGCAACTAAAGCATCACCTTGAGGGCACCTCAGAGCATCCAAAGCGCGCTTCAGCATTACACAAGAATATGAGAATCAGCAACAGTCGTGCTTATTAGTACACTAGTAACTTTAAAGCTGAATTTTGATCATTTTTCAAAATTAGCAACTAAAGGTCAAATTTAGATGATAAGAAACGGACATTTTTTTAAGGTTCTGAAACTGGAAGGTGGGCAGATTGATCAAAAACAGTGCCTACAAACCTCAAGCTGCCGCTCAAGCTCCCAGCCATTAGAGGCGTCAAGGGCATTCTGCAGTTGCTCCATTCTATTCATGAGTTTGTCCATGTCCGCGTCTGGATTTGCCATGTCAGCACTGACCTGTGGATAAAAAAGAACAGTATAGTGTGAACATGTTCAATGAGATTCCGCCGATAATGTTTGTAGCACAAGTACTCAAGGTGAATAAGTCATAACATTAACCAACAACGGAAATAAGGATCCGCTGACTGGAACATACCTTCTCAAAGTCTGATAGTAGTTTACGTGTCTCAGCTAATGCAGGCTGCAATTAAGGTCAATAGAAAAATCATGAGACATCTTGCATGGCCTAACAAGATAGGGAGAAAAAAGTGCTCAAAATGAAGGAGTTCGAAAAATTAAATGAATGTCATGGAGCACTTCGAAGTTGAGGCACGCTACACTCCTACTTTCAGCACCATTATATGAAACGCACTAGTGAAGAAATACACCTCAATGTTCTCCATCACAGTTATTCCATCCTTCAACTCAGGCTCCTGCACTCCAATAGAAAAGTAGGTCAGTCAACTTCATACATGCTCTCCTCACAACTTGGGTATGCACTTGCATCCACCGCAAACACTTCCACAGGCCAGACGTGATCTACACAGACCTCCAGCATGGAGTTCGAAATTCTCGAACTCTTACGCCCACTACAGTCTTACCTTGAGATAACCGAACCTCAAACATTTGCATTTAATTTATTCAACGGAAATGACTTCTAGCATTCTCATGCAATTCGACAACGCCTTAGTTATACTCTGATACATACCTGTGGAAGATAGCCAACTTTAATTCCGGGTTCCAAGTACATGTTCCCATCAAAATTCTTGTCCACTCCCGCAAGAATTTTCATCATCGTAGATTTTCCAGCACCATTAGGTCCAAGGACGCCGATTTTGGCTCCATAGTACATCCCCAGGCTAATGTTCTTGAGAAGCTCCTTTCCCACGGGCGTCACCTAAGCACAATTCATTTTTCTTATTAGAACCTAAAAGCTTACCGTTGAGACTATAAAGCCATTGCATTTGATCCTCCAAATCGTGAAACATTACTATTCTGAACTGTAATCCTTCTAAACATACTGCCCTCAAAGAGCGCAACGACTGAAACGAGTGGAACGTTTCCACCAAGATTTCAAAAATTCTCAAAATGTCATCTAAGGAAAATATACGTCTAACTCGGAATGCGGAGTTCAATCGCCATCGCTTATTTTATATCATTTTAAATTGGCGGTGTTCAATTTGTAAGAGAAATGTAATCTACATTGTTTTTTGCATAGCAATCTGGACACGGAGACGAATGTCCTTAAAATGCAATTCGAAAATTCAGAGTAGGAGAAACTCAATAATCAACACGCAAACCTTCGTGAGCTTAGTAACGCTAGTAACGCTGGGAATAGTTTTCGATAATTCACATATTATCTGAGAAAAACTTACAACCAACTTGGAATTTGGAGTTCAATGACCATCTCCTATTTTATTTCATTGGAAACAGATGGTTCTCAGTTCACACGACTTCTAGACCTGCCTCGTAATGCGGAGTTCAGAGGCCATATGTTATTTCAATTCACACATATATACCAATGCGCCACTTCAACTTGAGACTGACGGGGTTCAATTTATAATAGAAATTCAGTCGCCATTTTTTTCCAAATAGAAATCTATACACAGAAATGGATGTTCTAAAAACTGCAATTCGAATTTCAGAACCCGAGAAATCCAATGCGCACACACCTTCGTGAGCTTATGAACGTTGAGAATTATTTTCCTAGTCTCAGTAGCGTACGCCGACTCTTTCGCACCTCCATTTCCTCCACTAGGGGCCCTCTCCTTCTGCACCTCGCCTCCTTTTTTCCCTTTCTTCGCCATCGCGACCACGGACAAGCCGCGACTACTGCCGGAACACGTCGCATTTCCTCCAATTCGCACCTCCTCTGCTCCCAAATTCAGCGGCGACGGAGCAAGGGCGACGCGAGATGAGAGAAGTGAGGGCGACGAGTAGTGTCGATGATGGTGCTGCAGCAGCGCGGGCTGGAATACCGCTGCGGCCATTGTCGTTGGACACTGCGTTGCTGCCATCGCCACCATCTCTGCTGCAGCTCGTTCGTAAGAAACAGAGGAACGAGATAAGCCTCTCGTTGCCAAAAACCTCCGGATCGATGTCCTGTCTATACCCCTCCAGTACCCGGGTCTCATGCCCGTCAACATATACCCTGATGTGACGGGGTTTCATGTTTACCCATGGTACGGTACCTGAACCTAATTGTGAAAACCGTCCTTCTTGCCTAAAATGCATGTCCTACGAACATGAGAGCCTATAGGATACAATTATTTCCATCACTTTTAAAATTCATATTTTATTTGTATGGTGTCTAAAAAATGAATGATTAGAGAATCTAGAATTTTGTTTTGACTTCCAACAAGATGGATCCAACATTAATTTGATAGTTTAATCGAGGAAAATCAAGATCAAATGTTTATTTTCTTGATACAATATTAGGTGCAATTTCCTTATACCATGATCGAAAATCCAAAGAATATCACATGCACTATTATTTATTGTTATATACCCCAATATAACATCCATCATGTCAATATCCTTATACAACTAGGCCACACATTTCTTTGTAGCTTGGTACATTACCAACAAGAGTCTTAAGAAATTATTGATTGTTGTACACTCAAACCTCTTTAATTTTACCCTCTTTTCAATGACATTTGGAAATATCTTGCCCAGTTGCCCCAATATATTTGACTAGAGCACACCTGTCTTACATTCAAACTATTTGACCTCTATTATGATTGTCTTGTAAGCAATCACATTAACCCTTAATTCCTAATAACACAAGTGATTATTTTTTGGTTGTTGCTCCTCTTTTTGAACTACACAATTTCAAATTTTTAGGGATTTAAAAAATATATATTTAGGCAATAGGCTACATTATGAATCCTATAGCAATAGTTTTATCGAATCTCGAGTTAAAATATATCTTGTGGAATTTTTTTAAGTTTAGTGGTGTAGTGTAGTTCATAGCTCATCTTTTGGGTTTCAGTTTGGGTATGGATTGAAAAGTTAGCCAACAAATGCAATTGTTGCCTACTTCAAAAGGGCAGATCTAAAGACCTGAAGGAGAAGACAATTGTGCCCATTCTTGTTTTTCTTGTAAACACTACTCTCATTTTAGTGACCACCATGCATAGCAAGCTTTCACTAAAAATTGCAAAATAACAAGAATATAGTAAATTTTAGCTAAGTATTCTCAATTCTCTTGTCCTTTGTTGAGAATAAAGAAATCCTCATTTCAAAATTTTCTCATTACAATATATTCCTTCAACATATAATGCCATGTTTTACCATTGACCTAAATAAAACTTCAAACTTAAATATCTACTAAACTCTATAGTCAAATAATCTAGATTTTTTTGAGGTGCTCCTTCTCAATGTGAACTACAAGATCCTATGGCTACATTCTATCCTATCTCAAAAAAAAAGGAACAAACAAATTGCTCAAGATTTTGGCAATTTTGACCCATTTTGAAAGTACAACCCCCTTGGGTAATTAGGGGTTAAAGGACAATGCAAATATTTTTTATTCTTTGGATGACTTCACCAAAGTCTATAAGATGGAGAAAAAAACATTCATCCAATTTTTTTGGAAAGTTACTTGAGTAAAGTTTCCATGAATTGTATTGTAAATTCCCTCATTTTGATATTGTTGACGTCTTTAAAGAAGAAGATGTTGAATCCATGGATCCCCCTTGTAGTGTATTTTGGCCATTTCTTGCTACCATAGATTCCTAGTAGCTTGGACAGCACTCTATCTAATAATTAATTAAAGTGCAAAAATAGTTATACAGTCCAAAATATAATATATTGAAATCATGCAATTTTTAAATATCATTAATATAAATATGCATTTGTACAAGTTGTCCTTTCAATTTTTGGTATTTTGGGGATGGTTGCTACTACTTTCACATGAGGTAGCCACATTTATCTAAACCCTTGTCTTGACTTCCAAACCCTAAAATCTCCACCTTGTAAACCAGGGTTTTATTCAATATTAAGGTTTCTAAATTTGAGAAACATATTTTGTTTATGAAAAATTGTGCATTAGTGTAGTCAAAATTGCAAGGCAAAAACCTTTACAATGTACCTTTATAGTTATTGATAAAGAAGAGATGCAAGATTAAGTGGAGTGAGTTGAATTTCTATAAATTGGACAATCCTTTAACCCCTAATTGCCTAAACAACCATATATGGTTGATCTGAAATTTTGAGCCCATTTCTATGTGGGCAGTTAAATTCTTGTGACTAGTTTAAAAAACATTTCAGGCAGTTTAGAGGGTTAACCATGGAAAACTTCATTTTTCATTGAGAAAAGTACATATTCAATTATTGAGAGGTTTTCAAAGGCATATGTGTACTAGAAGATGAGTGTAAAGCTTGCTAATTTTACTTCATTTCCTGGCTTTATGCAAAGCTTGGCAATTTCATTTGATTTGAGATCTAAGAAATTGTACTTATCCATTTGCTTTGAGAATGGTTCCAATGAAAAGTTTAAAGTCTTTTCATGATTTTCACCATTGCAAATTTCAACATGAAAGTGTTTATTTGAAGCTATTTGCAATTTCTACTTATAAACAAAAATGACATTTCAACAATTGCAAGCTAGATTGTGTAATGAGTTTGATATTTTTTCATGTGAAATTAAGTTTTTTAGAAGTGCATTTTAGTGTGCTAACACTCTTTGAAGTTGTTCATGTTACCTCCAATCCCAAAAAACATTTATATGCAAATTTTTGAAACATTGTAGACAAAGACAACATACTAAAAATAGAAAATGTACATTTCCCTTGGTATAATATCACAACTCTGAGGAAATTTTGCACTCAAAATTTGTGTGCATACTAATAAACAAGCTCTATTAACATCTATACAATTAGATTTGGAAAAAAACACAATTTGCTTCATTGAGGATAACTACAAATTAATGCTCTTTTTTCATAGTCAAAACGCATTTGGAAAGGCTTAGGCACTTAGGGTTAATATATTTAGTTTTTTGGAGGGCAAACTAGGTCAGTACTTTGACAAAAATTTAGGCACCCCCTTAATTGTTTATTTTTTGACCAAGCTGCTAGGAAGCTTTGGTATTTATTCTTGATGTGAATTTTAGCTACATAAATGATATTTTTTGAATCAAAGTCCATCTAATGAAATGAATATTCAGAAGTGGAGTTTCTATTCCTATCAAAATTTTTAGTATTTAATAGCAATATGAACTTTGGACCTACACACATGGTTTGTTGATTGTTTAATTTTAGAGTGACACAATAACTTTGGTTTATATCATGACATTTCACACTATAGTACACATCTATGGTGAAAAATTCAGATTATTTGAATTTATTATATACTTGATATGAATTTTCTTCATTTTTTTCTTAAGAAATTCACAGTAATTTCAAACTCTCCCTTTTAAATTTAAAATTTTTATGACTTGTATTAGACATATAACTTCATCTCTGAATAATAAATATAATTTTTTTATAATTTTTTATTCATATCTAGTTGCAAAATGGCATCAAACAAAGTGATGGGCAATGAGGCTTAAAATCAATGGTCATGGGCCCATCTTGTACAGGTTAATTCTTAATTGAGATCACAAATGTTTTTTGGTTGATGAATGACAAAGAATCTTTGTATGTAGGATAGAAGTGTAATTATTCATCCTTGGAATTTTGTGCAAAATCGGGAGATCGTGCACATTAGTTTAACCACCAATGAGTCTTTTGTTTTTTTAACCCACTCTTGATCAATGCCCCATTCTGGTATCTTAGGGTGGAGTAATTTCAATTAGAAGGTGATTAACCCCTAAATGCCCAAGCCTTTCCATGTGTGTTTCGACTATGAAAAAAGAGCATAGGCTTATAGTTATCTCCAACCCCAAAAAATGTTTCTTTTTCAAAATCTAACCATATAGATGTCTAAAGAGCTTGCTTATTAGTGTGTGTACCAATTTTGAGAGCTAAATTGCATAGAAGTTGTGAGATTATAACAAGAGAAATGTTCATTTTCTATTTTTAGTATATTGCCCCTCCCCACAATGTTTCAGAAATTTGCATATAAGATTTTATTGGGATTGGAGGTGACATGACCAACTAAAAATTGTGTTAGCACACTAAAATGCATTTCCAAAAACCTAAAGTTCAAATGAAGAGCTATCGAACTCATTACACAATCCACCTTGCAATTGTTGAAATGCAATTTTTTTGATAAGTAGAAATTGCAATTAACTCCAAATCAATATCTACATGTTTAAATTTTCAATGGTGAAATTCATGAAAACACTTTACTCTTTCCATTGGGACCATTTTCAAAGCAAATGGATAAGTACAATTTCTTAGATCTTAAATCAAGTGAAATTGGCAAGCTTTGCTCAAAGCCAAGAAATCAAGTAAAATTTTCAAGTTTTACTCTTCCACTAAGATACATATATGCCTTTGAGGACCTCTCAAAAATCCAGTATTTACCTTTTTTTATGAAAAATAAAAAATTTCAGTAGTTAACCTTTGAAACTGCCCGTAAAAATTTTATAAACCAGGCACAGGAATTTAACTGCCCATCCCCAAATGAGCCTGAAATTTCAGATTGACCATATATGGTCGGTTGGGCATTTAGGGATTAACATGATTAATGCTAGTACACTTCCCGGATTAGCTATGACCCATTATAATTGGCTACAAGACTCTCCCTGTTGCAACCAATCCTTGTTGGATTTTGCAACCAACCTTGGTTGGAAGTAGGAAGGTCTATAAGACCAATATCAGTGGAACAAAATCTTCAGCTGGAAAATTCATAGTAATTTTGTTTTGAGAAATAAAAATCTGAAAAATTATGGAAACCTCATGAACTCTATTTCTACTCATGGGAAAATTTCCCCACTATTGAAACCTCCCTTACAGATACATGTATCAATTTAACCCCTAAAGGACCAACATGCGGTTTTTGGCAACATGGAAATTTTGGGCAGGTATGTGTGGCTAGAGATTTGCATATTTTAGGCTGAAATTTTAATAGAAGGTGGGGATGAGGAATATTTTAAATATGCATTAAATTTCATGACATTTGGAAATATGAGTAAAAAGTTATGGCCTAATATGTTACTTTTTTCCTTAGGTGGGTAGTCTGGACAGATTAGAAAAAATCATTTTTTTTCAGAAACAAAAATTTGAAATTGGTTTTCTAGAGTTGTATATATGTGGAAAGCTTTTAATCATTCCATTTTGATCAATGAGTCAAAAGTTATGAGGAGTTTTAGTTTGCAAGTAGTTATGGATTCTCTATTCGAAAATAAACTTTGAAGTCCTTTATGTGACTCAATTTTCAATATTTTTTGAAAAAAATTAAATTATAGGATGTAGATTGTTTATTATAACATTTTAACCATTGGAATTGGCATTTTTCAATTCAATAACAAAATTCTAAACAATTTTGTATTTTGAATCATTCTCTACTTTTTTCTACTTACTATTTTTTTCCTATATATTGTACAATTCCAAATGATGCAAAAGAATTTAAGCATGTAGAGAACTTATCTAGGAAAAGGAATCAAAAGAAGCATCACCATTTTGGACATGTTTTCGTAGAAAAGAAAGCTTGTAAAGTGTAATTGCTTGGTTTTTCTCAAGGTCAAAAAAATGATTTAAATGAATATGAATGCTTATATGTTGCAATCTACGTGGTGGAAATATCTGAAATTTTTACTACATGTTCTCAAGTCAACATAATACAAGATCCTGCGTAGTTACATGTGTCAAAAAGAAAATTCAAAAATTTGATTTCTTGTACTAGAAATTGGAGGGTTTTTGGTGAAAACATAGTCAAGGAACTTCAAAGGTTAACCCCTAAATGCCCAAGGCCTATTTGGAGCTTCTTGAAATTTGCTCTAAATTGATCAAGAAATCAACATTTTCATAAGTTGTACCAATTTCTTTTGAATTGTAACCGTACAAATTCAAACTAGACATGTTAGAGATCACATAGGAGAAGAAAATATAACAATATCACTTACAAATTGAAAGATTACAATGTTTGATCATGAGGGTGTTAAAACTATGAAAAATTTTCAATTCTTTTTTTGCATCTCAACTCTAAAAAGTTGGTCACTAAAAAAATACAAGGTTATAGGGCCTAGCATAAACAACCTCAATTAGTTTACGATTTTTCAAAATCTATTCTACAATTTTTTTAAATGAATTTCTAAAGTGATTTTTCCTCCAAGTCTGGTGTATTTGAAGCTCATTTCCAAGAGCCCTCAACACTATAGGAAGTCAAGATTGCAATGGGCGTCCTTGCACAAAATCTTCAATAGAAAAATTATAATCCTTCATTTTTAAGATCAACTTTTTGATCCTAATATTAGACTTCGAAAAGAGTTCTCAAAAAATATAAACTAATAATAATAGCAATTTAGTTGGGTTTTACTTAACTTCAAAGTTTTTGGAACACCAAAATCTGGTGCCTCGGGCATTTAGTGGTTAAGTGGTCAGAAATGGGTTGCCTCCCTTACATGATTTCATACAGTGTCCAAAGGAATGATTTCCACGGTCACCATTCTCACCAGCCCGGCGTTCAAGGGATTAAAGAAGTTGGAGTGTTAGGAAATGGCAGACCTCAATTTCTCATTTCTCATTTCGCAGTTAGGTTTGCAGAAGCATTGAAGGATTGTGATGTAAATCACACAGCGAGTTCAGAGGTTTGAGAAGCGGAGCTTCGATATTTTAATATCTCAACAAGCCGTGTTGTTGTTTTGTTGTTGTTTTGTTGTTGTTATGTTGCACAATTCTGCAATTTCGAAGTTTGAATTGATTCCTTACATTTCAAGAGTCTCGTGACGCGCGTTTGCATTTGCACTTACAGCTCAGGTATCATGACGTTTATGGAACGTCTAATTTAGCATTTATAATCGAGGGTAGCGGCGGAGTGGTTGTTGTCTTTACCACTTCAACTCTCCTGTGAGGAAATCGACCACCCTCTGTATAGGTCACGAAATGGCGTTGAGGACTACAATTGTTTTCATATCACACTACTGCTGTTTTTATTATGATCTGTTTCGTACTAAGGGTTTTAAGCTTCGAGCTGCACGTTTGGACTGAACGAATGATTTCATCGAAACCGTCAATTTTTGTTGGATGTGAATTTTCAGTGTGCTTTCGTGCAGCAGAGGACGAGTATATGTCATTGCAGGGAAGAAATTTTCAGTCGTGTGGATTTTCCATTCGGAAATGGAAGTCTTACTCAGTTGTTCTCTATGGGATTTTGCTAAAATTCTACAGGTTGGTTTACCGATTCTTCTCACATGGCATCCCTCACTGTTGCAATGTGTATCGCGAGGGCATCAAATTTGTTTACTATCATTCTCAACTCATTTCTGGCAAAGTCGAATCATCTTCATTCCCTTCGAGAGTCCTGTAGAAGTCGAGAATTGGGATGTCCAGAGATTCGAATTCAGGTCTTTCTACAATTTTGAATTGTTACATGCGTCGGACAGTGAAGCACTTCAATTATGATCACCTATTTTTTTTTTTATATCTAAAATGGATCCTGAATTTTCTGCAGACCAAACGAAGAGGATATAATATTGAAGTGTTCAATAATGGCATTGCCTGATTCCGCTCTATAACAAGTAGAATACATGTAGGGAATTTATAAATTCATTAGAGTGGTGACAGTCACAAGAAGAGAAATATACAAGGGTAGACTTTGTGAGTTTTAGTAACTTCTATTTGCTGAAATGTCCTTTAGACTTTTGAAGTGTGGATGAAGCTTATTGATGATTGGGAATTGTACCAGGGTTCTCGATCCCTTGGATAGTGTCTGGTACTCCGTATATGCTAGAATGTACTGTCTTGTAAGAATTTGAATTGTGTCTGGTGTCATGTATGTAGCGGCAGTTTACACTGAGTATGAATATTTGAACAGCTTATACTCGCCATGACGGAATTTGTGCATGTTGGGGTTTCCAGAGCAACAAATGGCTAACTTATATCCGTATTCCAATGAAGCATTTCAAATGCTGTGCATGGCTGGCACATTGCAACCATTGGTACTAGGTAAGAGGTAAGGTGGTTACCCCGAAAATCGCCACTTTTTTGCTACTGTGCCTGGTTACTATTATCATTAGACTGCTCAAATTTCATATTTTCTTGTTGGGAAGTGAAAAGAGGTTCCACCACACCAACAATGTGGCATTTGAATGCCAGATGCAAAAGTTACAAAGGGTCAAAGTTCTAAAATCGTTTCTCCAACATTCTTACATAGTGATTTTGGAGATGTACACAAAGTGACGATGGCTGTTTTAGTCAACATGCGATTTGGGGTGTACCCACCTTAGTACTGTCATTTAAACTATTCCCAAGACTTGCAAGTACCAGTTTGTTGTTTATAGTCGAGACAGGAAGGAGGTTCACCAAGTCATCCCAAGAGTGCTTCGGAAAGCTCTCTGCATCCATTACCTCCAACCGATCCTGGAGTCCCTGTTATGAGACGAGAGTTTGTGAGATCATTTGAAGGAACGAAAAAGAGGTAACAACTTCTTGTGATTGATAGCTTGCATCTTGAAGTTAAAACTGATTACACAAAGATTTTCGAAGAAGAATCACTCCATGTTCAACAACTTTTGAGGGACGCAACAATCACAAACTAAGGTGAAGTTTTGGAATTGAAGCAACTGGTGAAATTTCCAATGTTGGATGTTGGGATGGGTGAGTAAGTTAACCAAATTCAGACCATGTATTGATTCATGGTTATATTAGATAAATGTGGAATTTTGAATTCTTAATTTGGTGATCATATAGCCGAAATGTGGAGCTGATCAAAATGCATTGACTTCAATTGCCAGAACCTGGTTTGATACAAGTGCCAAGGCAACGTCCCTGCACTTGTGATTGTTATTGCCAAACTACACAATCATGTAAATGAAGTCTGTAACGAGTGTAGAAAGTGTCAGAACTCAGAAGTGGACATTGGCAGGCAACAAAGAACCAACTTTCTTCAACTTTGCAAATGCTCTACTTTGATGAAAAACTTGACTTTGAAATCCTTGTAGACTCCAAGTTTCATGCATGTTTCCATTTGAGGTGGTTGGGAGTTGGGCTTATCGCCTCAAAATTTGGGTCCTCAGGGCACTTGTGGAGAGAAAAGTTTAAAAGTTCTTGTAATTTTTTTGACATCTTGTATTGTAATTTGTAATTGATTCACATCACAGTTGTAATCAAGTCATCTTTATATCTCGCCGTGACCTTCATTTACCACCAAACTATCTATTTACACATTTAATTGGTTTCATGAGCAAGTACTGGAAGCGTGATTTGGTTAAATCATGTCTATGGCCACTATTGTTGTTCTTGACGACATATGTTTGATTCGACCACTAGTTTCATGAGGCCAGGCGTGACCATGACTTGCAGATGCTACACATATTTTCTTGTGTATTCATGGCACAACCACACAATTTTTGGGTTTGATAGAAATGCTTGTATGTGAAGGTCTGATTTGGCACTCAGGTGTCAAAATCGAATTTCCATGTCAGATTCTTAGGGGTCCACGTCAACTCACACCACTCACAAGATAACATGTGACTTTTTTTTCCAAAACGACTTAATTATTGTCAAATCTAACCTTTGCATATGGTATATGTCTACTACTAGACAAAATTGCACAAACCCCACATAATTAATGTGTGTTCACATAAGGTAGTCTACTCTAAAAGTGACCATGCTCTAAAAACAATCATGACACATAGGTACATTTTACTTCCTTTAATACACTAGTAATGTACATTTCAGGGGTTATTACTTTTAATTTAGTGACCACTGTGTTTCAACTTCAAAAACATTTGTAACTAACTCCACAAAGGTCCAAAAAATATGAAACAATGTGGGTGAGATGCTAATTCCACTTGTCCTACAAAAAACAAAAATTTACTAAAAATTGTTTCAAGGAGTTGAGCTTCCCCCAAAAGGCAATCAGCTCTTAAGTGGTCACTTTAAGAGCAAAATAACTTATATTATCATATGCTTCTGGAGTGCTAATAGAAGGAAGAAGATCGTGGTAAATACAACCTTGAACAGTCACAACAAATGGGTGTTAACAAATTGAAGCTTACCTCTGTTATTCCTTCACTTCAGCTGGAGATTGAAGCCAATATGTCAGGCACATTTGCAAGGATAATTTCTTTGCAATTCTGCATTTTTCTCTTCACTTGATTCTGTTGAGTCTTTACAATGGAAGGCTGCAATTTCTCATTAGTTGTTTTTGCTCTCTCTACTATGTACCCAAAGTTACACTATTGCGAACCCCATCGCTTTTCATTCCCTGAAATAGCAACAAAACGCAGGGTGAGTGAAAAAAGTCACAAACAACAAAACATGAGGCCAACTTGGTTACTAACATTGGATTATTTTGAGTGAGAAGGGACAAAGGTCCAGATCTCCATAATGAAAAATGACAAGGTTTGTCATAGTGTTAGAACCAACCCCTATGTCCCTTGCAAAGTTTGGGATTATAGAGCAATTCTTTTGGATTTGTTGTTCACAATTTGCAATAGCTTAGTCATCAAGATTTTGGTGATGATGCTCATCCCATTGGAGGTGCTTGCAACAATGGCAATGTTATACAATTGCCCACATCTCTTTGCATTAAAAAAGATTGCTTTCATCACTCAAGAATCTTCAAAACCACAAGATTGAAACTTATGTAACAACAACCTACAATTTTAGAGAACTATGAACAAGTCCCAAACTTTTCTCACCACTCATAATTGTTGCCAACTCTACAACCACCTAGGTTCGGTAGTTAATAAATGATTTCCATGGTGACCAACTTGGCATTCAAGTGTTAAAGGTTACCATAAAAAGACAAGTGGGTCACTATAGAACTAATCCTTTTTGTACAATGTAAATCATCTATTTAAAATAAAATACTCATTAGAGGTCAAACTACCTAACATGACCTTCCCTTTCGCACAAAATTTCAAAGATGAAGGTAAGCAATTCTATCTTACATAGAAGGATTCTCTCTCATCCATGGGACCACTCTAGGCCTTATTGATAAATGTATGTCCCTTTTCAGGGAATATTCAAAGATATAAAAATAAAGGTAAAGAATTAAAAATTTGACAAGGTACGGATTTGAAGTTCATGGCATGGGTCGCTGACGGAAGCCTTCACGACAACTTATTCTATGCAAATCACGAGCAGTGTTTCCTATTTCTGAGCAGCATATTACAATACCTGAAGCCAAGGCTCCCGCAGCTGCCAGCTCGAGGATGGCGTGCGTCAATGCAGGACTAAAATAGGGCACATGGCTCCTCGATCGTGAAACGTGTTTTGGTTTTTGGTTTTTGGTTTTTTTCTGACAAATTGAGGCAGGGTTCAGGGCCCAAACTTGAGCTGCCAAGTAACTGAACTTAAATCTGTCAGCATGAGAAGAAATAAAGAGGAACGGAGCCACAGTTGCTCGGAGCGAATCCACTCTGCCGATGGGCTAACTTAGCTCTAGGCCGTGCTAGTTCTGGACAGATCGTGAAACGTTTGGTGCCGCAAATATAGATAATTATTCATGAGTTGCGGAATTCAAGCTTCAGAAGTAGATGCCATCATGCACGGAGTAATTTTTCCTGAACAAAAGAAATGCATGTGCATTTTGAAGTGCTATAGGCTCACTCCACAGTCCGCACAGTAATCCGCCAGCCGTACGTCTTGAATGCATAATTATTACTTCATGCTAGTCTGTTGCTAGAGGTTTCTGTTGCTCAAGTAGGTGACAAGAGCTCAACCAGCAGGCCTGTAGGTGAATGGAGTTCCTGTACACTGTGGAACCGTGCAACATCTCCCACCATTTCGGATTCAGTTGAGGGACAGCATCGGGGACAGCAAGAGATGAATGAAAGCTAACGTACTTGGAAAGCTGCACGGCAGTGCTCACGATCGTCTCGATTCTGTCCAGTAAAGATTCAACAATTAGAGAAAAAATATTACGGAGTATATACTATTGAAGTGAAATTCCAACTAACTGAAACCCTTGCATGAATTTGTTGTGGTTGTTTCCCTTGGCCGGTTTGGCAGCTAAGGTGGCTGTCCTTTGGTTCTCTCTCCGCAACGAAGGTCTCTTCATCATTTGTCACTTTAATAAAGGTTTACTATTTCATTATAAAAAAATGTATAAAAATGGAATCGTGCAACCTCTTCTACAATTTCGGATTCGATGGAGAGACTGAACGAGATGCCTGGACGAAGCTTTGAAAGGTCTATGGTGTGATGGCTCCTGGTGTGAGGTCTGGCTTTGTACTTGAATCCTTCATTTGCGCAAAAAGAAAGAAAAGAAAAAGAAATTTTGAAAGCTAGCTGCCTCTCCATCGAGTCTGAAATTGCTCATGATTCTTCCTCAGAAAAGATTAAACAAGTTCGCAAACATAAAAGTAAGAACATTATTCAAGAAGAAACTTAATAACGTAGCGAAAAAACCTGGCGTCCAATGATTTTCCGATCATCACATTACAG
The DNA here is from genome assembly GCA_963920665.1 of Straminergon stramineum. Taxonomy (NCBI): domain Eukaryota; kingdom Viridiplantae; phylum Streptophyta; class Bryopsida; order Hypnales; family Calliergonaceae; genus Straminergon; species Straminergon stramineum. The sequence goes on along the minus strand of OY987265.1, from coordinate 17,755,823 downwards.
AGATCCGATCCTCATCTGCTCATCATATATATCCAAAGCTTTTGCTCTAGCTACGGAATATACCAAACCACTCAGCGGATTGCAGTCATTGCATTGAGCTATACTACTGAACAGCTGCTTCAACCTCTGGCAATGCACTGCGGAAAGGAAAAGCACTTGCCTGAAGAGTCGCCTTGGACAGATTCCTCCTGAAGAGACCTCACGTCATACCGTACCCGAGCGTCAGCCTTCCGTCGCCACTGCCGTCCACGCCATTAACTGTAAATTTCATTGACACCTTCGATTGATTCCGCCACGCCGTGATTGATGAGATTGATTCCGAAAACCGATGCGAAAGATTTCGTCCGGCAGAATCGACCTCGAGGCGATCATCGCTGCGGAGCTTCATATGCATCTTGTGGTTTTGATTGCTTGGCAAATTGCAATTAGGGTTTGGGCTGCAGCCGGAAAGGTGCTTACAACCAGAAGTCCTCTTCACAAAAAAAACTTTTTCTTCTAACTTCAAATGCTATAATCTTTTAACCCATGTGGTCAAAGTTTCTGAAATTTTTTCCAAATAATTATTCCCATGGCAATTTAGTACTCCGAACTAATTTGTATTGTTGGATTTCAACAAAAAAAAAATCATTTTCTTTCATTCACCTAAAAAGTGATAGTTTTTGACAATTTATGCCCAAAATGTGTTCCGGTCCTTTAACCCCTAAACATCCAAATTCATCTCCAAAATTGACGATTTGAAAAAAAATCATTATAAAGTGCTATTTGAAAGCATATTTTGTAATTGATATAGAAATAAAAGTTGGAGACTAGGAGTTGTAGATTCCATATGTATGGTTAGATTCACCAATGCTATCAATAATATTTTTTTATAAATTTTGAAAGAGAAATTTCAAAATTCCTTCTATATTCAATTACAAGCTAAAATTTATCCTTTTTGAGTAAAATTTTTTAGAATGGATTTGAAATGAGGTTCTCTTCACGTGGTGATTTTTTGAAAATTTTGTATTCTTAAAATCTATGACCTCATTTTGGCAAATCCCATTTTGAATTGGAGTCTATGCAATTTTGGCTTGGTCAACCACTTGACATACTTGCACATACTTGCACATTGCACTTGTACATTAGAAAAATATCAATGTACTCTAATATCACCATATCCAACCCTTGGATAGGACAACAATTTGATAAAGTATCTTCACAAATTAAAGTAACTTTCATCCAAGCAATTAGGAGGATGAAACTTAGTTTCAATTAGTTAATTGTGAAGAATGGACATTAGAGAGTTTAGGGTTAAGGTAATTGCATCTAATTCTCACCCCTCTCTAAAACTAACCCTAGAGATTCTCACCTAAATTGTACTACTTCTATTTATAAGACCCTAGGTTTGTTTGGATTCACCTATTTTTCTCACTTTGAAAATTTATAGTTTATTTATTATTGTCCAAAAAATGTATGATAGGGGAATCTAGAATAATTCCTTGACTTCTAACAAGATCCAAACCAAAAAAATAGGCAAATTTAATTATAGGAACAATGCTCAGTTACTTATTTGAACACTTTAGACATAGTTAAGTTAATGTTATTTCAAACGCCTTTGACAAATAATCATTTCCAAAATGTATGGTATCGAAAATGTATCAAAAATATAGGAGAACAATATTGAGAATTGGTTCTAATATTACACATTTACTATCCTTGTTTGGAGTACTAGTTGATTGATCATCACATCAAGTGATGGCCATGTGGATCATTTTAGGGTAACTTAGATTCAATGAATGTGAATTTCAAACCATACAATTGAAATATAGATTGAATAAGGTCTTTCTATGTTTTACAAACTTGATTGGTAGATGTGATAAATCCTTTGCTTCCATTCCAATACTTTTTCCATTAAGCTAAATTATTCAATGTCTAAATTATAAAATTGTATAAAACACGAATGATCTAAGAAATCCCTTCAAATTTGTTTCTTGGAACTAATAATAGACTTTGCCAATAGCAATTACCATTTCATTCCTATGATTCACTAATCTATCTTATTTCAATTTGTGTTTTCTATTGGCAAAATTTTGCCAAAGCTAACAAATTGGGACAAACAAAGTTACAATCCCTCCAAATATTCTTCAATGTAGTGAAGACAACAACAAAAATGGCCAAACAAAGGTTTGTTTCAAGCCTGTTCCCACAACAATGAGGGCATGGCTAACCGCTATTAGCTGTCATAAATACTATAAATAAATTTAAAAAAATAACAATCGTCCTAAAATTGAAAACAAAGTCGAAAAAAAATTCAAAATTTTGACATGGCTGTCTCCCAACCACATTAGCATGTTGCAATGGTGCAATTCACCAAGTTCCCCACTCCCGGGAACTTGTAGTCTTCTATTTGGCCAAATTTCTTCTAATGGTAGAAAAAAACATTGATTACAATCCCTCCCTTAGTTCTTACTCAATGAAGCTTGACACTACTAATTTTAAGTCACAAGAAACTGCATATATTCCAAATGTGACCACAAGGATTCTAACAAAACAAAAAAATTGATGGACCCTTGACCACATTTCTAAATCCCATTACAATCCTAGCTTTCCTTCTCTAATATCACTCTCAACATTACATTATCGTGCAATATTACAAATTTTCATATTATCTCACATATTTTTGGGGCCTTCAATGCATGTGGTATTGAAGAGCTCTCCATTTTGTTCAGTCCAATGAAAACGGTGAAGTGGCATATTGCCTTTTTTTAATTTTATGAAACAAGCATATTCAACAAAGACACTGCAAGGGGTTTTCTGTCAAGAAAGACAGGCTAATTTCACAAAAGATAAAAAAACATGTCATTGTTAGAGTATCAAACCCACAACGATGCCATTCAGTTTGGGTACCTCACCACCACCATCACCCAATAGTTTAGTTTAGGGTACATCTCGGTCGGCATATCGCCCTTAAAAAAAACAAGAAAAAAAGTTCACCGTTGCTTGCAACAAGCCAACATTGGTGACTGCACATGAGTTGGAAAATTCTGGAAGGGAAGATCCCACTGCAGATATTCGTTGGAGGAGGGAAGATGAGGTTGATGAAGTGGCCTACAGTAACGGATAGAATGGACGAGTCTTCCGGATTGGATGAACGAACATGCACCATGCCATGCAATGAGTGAGTGAGTGGTACCGGAGTACTTTTTTCTGTTGCAGGGACCTTCAATTGGGCTAAGCCCAGTCAGCCACAACTGAAAGTACACAGTAATCCAAAGGGAAAGGAAGAAAAAAAAAAAAAAAAAAAAACAGGATGCAATTTATCCCTAAATTGCTGGGATAAGGTAGTCACCATGGAAATCATCCTTTTGGGCACCATGTGAATCATTTGTTTAAGAAAATGCTAGAGCATTTGTTGGAGGTCAAACTAAGGTAAAACAACTCATTGTGGTTAGAATTAAGAGTTTGTTCACATGCCTAAGCTGAATTTTTATTTAAATTTCACATAAAGACAAGTGTGAGAAACAATGAGAACAATTTAAATTATATATTGTTTTTTACTAAGTATGAATTTGTGATAAATTTTTCAAGTAGTTAGCCTGTAGTGGCCCAAAAGAGTCTCGAGGCTACCCCATAACCAACAAAATTTGTATTTATAATCAGCTCGTTTCTCACATCTAAAGCAATCACAATATTTTCTAATGTGGAAGGACTAAAAAAGTCACTTCCTGTAATGAAATTACATTGAAAAGTTAAAAGTTCCTAATGAGGTCACTAATCACTCAATTACTGTCAAGTAAGGCATTGATTGTGGTCCAAATCTCATTTATTGAAAAAAACTATAATAGAGTCATTCCCTAGGTGTTTACTATGTAGAATCTATTGATTACAATGGTTTGTTTCTACCTTACCATGCAAGACGTCATCTTTTTATGCAAAATTCCAATAATGACATAGCAAGTTCATAATTAGTTACAATGAAATTCTCCAATCCAACAGTTGTACACAACATCAATCAATACATTCTTGGCTTCTTTCAATACTATCTCAAATTGAAGATAGATTAGTATAATCAATAATAAAAAAAAGAGTCTCTACACACCTTGAGACAAAGGACTTGTGTATAGATTGAAGGACAACATGTTCAAGGAGATTCTCCATTCAAAAGTTGTACACAACATCAAATCAATAGATTCTTAGCACTAGCTTGGAATTGAAGGAGAACATGCTTTCAATTGCATTGACAAAAGCGAACGTACATATTGAGGAAGTTTGAGTCGAACCATACTTGAAAACCGAGCCCCTTCTCCACGGACGGGCCACACGTAGCGGTGAGTGTCTTGCTGGGATAAGCTACAGTAAGCTAAGCAGAGAAAGCCAGGGTGAATGCCGTGAGTCACATGAGTGCATCTGTCGTCCCAAACTTCAAAGATTGAGTGTATCCAACCAATGCAATTTCTTATGGTTTCCACAAGTCCCTGACCCATAATTAATGACGTTTGATATTCATTTTTTCTTCACTTGCATGCACTCCTGGGTTCCTCACTTGTCACAGAAGAAATGCATCTCCAGCTGCCACGGCACCTGTCACTTCCTGAAGGCCACGAGCTTAAATCCCAATGCAAAATCCTAAAAAAAAGCATAAGCATCTTCTTCACTCGGCAGTGCTTCCGTTGCTCCTTCTCCAGGGGAATGAGACCCATTCTCACCATGATAACTGGGTCACCTAAGCTTAGTGCCAGCCATTGCATGAGGGTTCCCTGTTCTCAGACGAACCTCTACATGTGTTACAAGTGTATATAAATGTAAAAGCTGATTATAACATGTAGCAAGTATAAAACATTTAAATTATCAACTTTGGGGCTATTAACAAAGATATGTATTCTAATTTATCAGCTTTCGGGGCTACTCTAACACACAATGGTGTATATTTACAAGAGGATGTTGTGAAGAATTAGTAACGTGGTTTAGCACCTAACATTTTTCTTTTGAGGATCTAGAAGGGGGTGAAATTCTACATTAACAAATATGAGATTTCTAACACTTATCGAGTTAATAAGTGTAGAGCTGTAACTGAATACACCGCATTGTTTTTCTTGCTTTTTGGTATTTTTAAGCACTTTGTTAGAGTGTGCAGGTGTAAGCTTACACCGCAGTGACGACGTGGTCAAGTCATGTGTTGATCATAGTGAAAGCCTGGTCATTTTCTTGTCATAAAAAACCTCTCTAAAGTATGTGATTTTTGGTTGGAGAGATTCCTCAATGCTAGTGAACTAGTCACTCGAAATCTGGAATTACTGTGCCGTTTTCACAACGGTAGGTTAATTTTGCACTCTTGATATTTACAGTACCGGTAACGTTCAAGAACTAAAGGGTTGTCTTTCCCTTCACAAAGAAGCTTAACATACTACCTGGGTTTCCGAGTGAGTAGCCACTTAACACTGGTAGAGGCTCTGATCGTCGAATAGAACGTACTACAAGGTGCACATTCGTAGAAGTCATGCGATTTTCAACGCATGAAACTCATTTGCATCCTTTGTAATTCAAGATTCATCTTCATGAATCGAATAAGTAAAGGACTCATCTCTTTCTACAATACTTCAAATGAATATTCAGGAAAGATGGAATTTCAAAATGAATTTCAGTGGATGGTCTTTCCTATTGCAGTAGTCCTTCCATGCCAATTCCAACATTACTGTGGAAGTAAGGTCCTCAACGTTCGACATTCTGTCTCCGCTACAACCGGCACCACTGTAATTCAGTTGCAACACTATTCAAAACCACAGTAGCCAGATCTCACTGCACATGAGTCAGCATCCATCACCCCCTGACAGTACTGTAAGCTAATTCAAGTAATTTGAAACAGGGTCTAACTTATGTAACGTTACAATATTTTACCAAATGCCTCACCAAACCAATCTATTCTAAGCTTGCGCCGCACAGAAAAAAGCCTACGCCTCGACGACAGCGAAAGCACCAACAAATGAAACTTCCTGGGTTGGGGTCGCCACGTGCGCAGCCAACTGGCAGTCTGCTGAGCAAGCGCCACGTAGGTTTAGCCCAGAGGACATCCCTGGGGGAGGCTGTGGCTTATTATGCTGCCCATGCTGACAAGTTCTGCAGCATTTGCAGCATTCTCCCAGGCAGCTCTCAGTCCCAGGAGACCGCGAAAGCTCTCTCTTTGTGCTTCATTTGTGTTTTGAGCTCCGCAGCAGCAGCAGCCAGCCATGGCGTTCGGAATCAGCAAGCTGGTAGTGGCCCCTCTCATGGTTATCAACTTCATTCTCTACCTCATCTCGGCTGCCATCGCTGGCTCGCTCCTCAACAAGGGCTTCGACCATGGATTTACCTTCGGTATGTTGGGTTACGTAATGCTCTCTGGTCTGTTTTCTTTTGTGACGTTCACGAGCTTTGGTAAAGCTTCGAACTGTTGTAAAGACTTCCAGGGAATTTTACCATGAGTGGAACTATTCTGAATTTCCGAGTTTGAACGGGAAGATGTGTGCGGGCGGCTTCTCGTCTTGGAAGTGTTGTGCTCTGTCTGAGGTTCACGTGGGTTTGCTGTTGTGAATATTTTAGCTGCTGTGATACCGAGTAGTATGATGTCAAGAGGGCACGTCCTTAGGCTGTGTCTGCGGGAGCTTGTTGGCAGCTGTGAAATTTGTTAATAAATATTATGTGTCGAGGTTTTTTCCTTCATTTTTCAGTTTCTTAGTGTTAGAGAGTCATGTTGGCTGGCTGGCCATGTCACGAGAAAAAATATTAGAGTGGTTTGGCTATTATCTATACTTTTTTTGAAGGTGGAGTTTGTAGTGGCCTGAACATTCACTAACTCTGTTTCTCCTTTATTTTGCAGGAAATGTGGTCACTGAAATTTTCCTCGCGTTCGTGTTGATTGCTAGTGTGGTTGGTTTGGCGTCAGTTTTGGCTGGAGCTCACCATTTGCGAGTGTGGCGCGGTGAGAGTCTCGCCGCAGCTGCTGCCGCCGCCACGATCGCCTGGTTGCTCACACTTCTGGCCATGGGCGTTGCCTGCAAGCAGATTCACACCAGATATGGCCGCAACAAGAGACTGGTAAGGGTTTCTTGCCTTTTCTTTCGTATCTTCGACTTCTCAGTGTTTCGGAATTCTTTTCCGAAATATGCGACTGCTAGCTGAGATTTCTTTCTCGTAAATGTTCTTGTCAGCTGAGCTTTTAAATCTGAACGGTGTTGTACTTCTTTGCAGAAAACACTGGAAGCCTTCATGATCATCTTGTCACTCTTCGAGCTGCTCTACCTGTTGGCCTTGCACGCCGGAAAGGTCAATCGCGATGGATATGGAAACGCTCCCGCTGGCAGGAATGTGAAGGATCCCAACTACGGCACTCCAGCAGCTACTGCCGTTTGAGTTTGTTTAATGACAGTCTAGCTCCTGCTAGAATTGGAAAGCACTTCTTCGCTAGAGTAGTTGTGCCGGCCCGTCCTGAGTCTTGAATTGTTGAGTGTTTCCTTTATATCCTCATTCGGAGGAGTTCCTTGTACATTGTACCATACCTATGTTTATGTCATAATAAATCACGGCTGTTCATTTCATTGTACAATACATCTAAAGTGTAATTACTTACTCTTCAAGTTCTGTATTCTTTATACTCTTTTTGTATTAAGCTAGTGTTAAGCAATTCGTATCCCCATGAGTCTGCCAATTCGACTTATGAAGACGTGAGTTTTGGAACATCCAAGTTCATCTGCTGTGGGTCAGATCTTTTGGGATGAAGAGCCAAACCTGCTGAGATTGATATTTTTATCATTATGCATGGATTTACTCTGATTTGAAATTACTGTACACTAATAACAAAATTTTGTGTTATGGTACCCAATTCCCTACAATGCAAGTTACCATAACCTGAAACTCTCTCATTCTCAATTCGTAAACAAATACTGTTTATTTTGCACATTTAGTGTTATGTTGGAAACCAATTTTGTGCAGATGTATGCAAACCCGTAAGGTCCTGTACTCTATAACTGCCACATCAATTAATATATCATTTAGGTATCTACCTCGACCAGTACTGTTGGCTCTCGAAACAAATTGACGAATTGAAAAGTTCCTTGAATTCTTGGATCTGACTCTCGAATGTCAGAAACCTGCAGCGTCAAAAGGATTGTTCCGACTCCATCATTCCTATCCAACCTCTGCCAGCTAGCTAGTAACAGACCATCGCTTTATCCCGCCTCTGCCAAAACCAGTGGAACAACTCTCTTTACCTTTAATGCGCGCAACGTAAACAAGTACGAATACAGGCAACAAAGCCCAGATCTTTCGCGAGGTCTTTCAAGTACCGCATATCCAGGAAAGGAAAGTAGATAGGAAATCGCTTCTGTGAGTTCTGTCCTTGCCAATATAAGTTATGGGTCCGAGACGGGCGTCGACGACGAAACCGAATGAATAATGTTTCCGAGTCTGCGTGCACCATGTGGCGCATGCGGTGCATTCTGATTTCCAAGCGAGGCGGACTTCCCGACACGTCGCGATTGCCAGTACACTTCGTGACATGAGCCCTGGGCAGTACTCTATCACCACCGCTGCTACTACGGTACTTGTGCGTTATGGGGATTGAATAGGGAATAGTTGAAGCCCTAAAGTTTCTTGGGTATTCAAAGAGTCAGTAAGGCGGTACAAGAAATAAGAAAACTTATTGTCTCCCGCAGCAACTCCACATGTCTCTCCCTCATGAACGCTTGCTTTTTTCAGGTGGTCCTACCTGACCATACAGTATCACTATGACTAAGGTAACTACACCTAATTACTACCACTTTCTAAAACCGACTAGTCTAGATTCTTGCTTGAAATGTACTCCTATTCATGAGAGTCTATGATCGGTTTTAGAAACACCTATTTTCAGCACTTTGAAAATTCATATTTTATTTATATGGCGTTCAAAAAATGCATTCTAACATAATCTGGAATCTCCTCTTGATTACCAACAAGGTCCCATGAAAAGTTTCCAATATAATAATGGGAACCATGCTAAATTGCTTGTTTGTTCGATTTTAGGTGTAGTTCCTATACTTCCTTACTTATGTACCACCAAAACACAATGCAATTGTAGTGCAAAATTATGGCCCAACATACTTTGTGCATGTACTATACTATTCCAAAGAACTCCCCCAAGCAATCCATCTACAATACAAAATTAAATTTCTTAAATCCACATATTACAATGACTACTTATTTTCTTAATCCATTGTTGTTGAATGGGCAATAATATTCAATTTCTTGTATTCACATATTGCAATGATTGCTTCTCTCTTCAATCCATTGGTTTAAAACAAGACAAACATCAAATACTCCTTCAAAATGCCACAACCTATAGATGGACAATTGAACCACTCGTAGTCATTATAGAAGGAGAACATGGAATCACATTTATCCCTTCCTTCTCAACACTCAAAGACTAATTCACACTACCACAAAAAGTTGTCAAAAACACCTCAAACAACATCAATAACATTTTAATATGATACTCAACATTTATGTTGTAAAAATTAACTACTTACACTAACAACACCTCACCCTAACTTCACAATATAAATTCAACAACTCCTAAAATTAAACCACTAAAACTAATGTTCCATATACAATGTACTTGACTATGTGTTTTATTAACATGGCTAAATTGACTAGCTAAATCTCCTAAAAATACCAAATTGCGATAAATTATTGTCCTATAATAAATGGACATACTTAATTAATTAGCTTAAACGGGATAACACCCACAATACAAGTATACAATTGCTAAACTACTATTACTCTAGTGTTACAAATTGTGAGGCTTTTATATTGCAATCATTTTCACCAAAGCTAACAATCTAACAATCAATAGAAGGATTCAAACATTGGACTACCATATTGTTTAGTCCTACACCACTGGCAACTCAAGGGGAAAGGATATAGTGGCAAAAAAAAAAAAAAATAGGTGAGTTCAACTTATACAATGCATTTTAATCTTTAGGTCTAAACGTTCATAATTCACAAGGTACAAAAATCATACAAGTATATTCTTAAAATATTTTGGAATAATTTTATTGAAGAGCATTATTTACAAGGTGCCATAGAATATTCCTTAAACGCATGTGTATACAAAATTTATATGTATGTGCCCCCCTCAAGATTGACAATCACATCCAATGATGGTTCCTACATTACCAAGACATCTACTATAAATTTTAAAAAATCAATATATACGATGTGGTCTCTCTCTCTATAAACATTTTTTGTTACTATGTACTAGAAGGTCTCCTTCTAATGGGCCTTCCTAACAAAGGTACATAGTCTTAACATCACTCACTTTACCTCTTGGGACACTAGGTAAGACAAAAGATGAACAGATTCTTAATTTATTCCAAAATAATTTACTCCAAGAGTCTTTTCTCTCTCTTCCTTGAGTCAGAAATTCAAAAATATTCCCCAAATTGCCCAAAAAATAATACCTTCTAGAAATAGGTCAATAAATCAAAATTTATCTACTTTTTAGAATTGTAATAGTATGATCTTAGTCTTGACTACTACATGGGTCTTGCCTATAAAAATTGGGATATAAAAGTATAGAAATTGGGTAATATATGAGTGAAATATGACTAAGTAATGAACAACACAATGTTTTTCTATGAATGCCATAGCTTTTGACACTATGCAATGTAGCTTTGTAAAGCTTTCACTTCCCATAACTCAAATTCTACTTTACAAAAAGATTTAAAGACTTTACATTTGAATAGTCTCAAGTTAGGAAGAAGTATGAAAATTTTCAAAGCAAAATAATGCTTGCTCTACCAATCCAAATTGGAGATAAAAAATTAAAATAAAATTTATAAATCATTGGATTTTTGTGAAAATTAATTCTTTAAAAGGTCATTTGATTTTTCAATTTAAAAAAAATGAGAGATAAAAATTAAAATATAAAACTTCACTTTGGATGTCCAAAACACCCCCAAAAAATTGTGGATTAAAACAAGCTTTAGGAATTGAGGTAGATATGCCCAAATCTATTAACTATACACCCAAAAATCAATAATATATATTATTGTTGTACACTTGACCCCCCTATATGTAGGATTTACATATATAATGGAGAATTTTTTATTTGGTTGGTTTGGTAAGTCTACCTTATTGCTATGTGGCCTTCATAGATTTTATTGTTTGTTGATATTTGTAGGGTTCATAAGGATCCCCACAAACCTCTTTAATATCACTTAAAGTAATTGCATTTAATTGAGATCCTTTTTTAAAGCAAACACTCAATTTCACTTTTTCTTCAAACATATTACCTAAATTCATGAGATTTTGAGGTGCACTTTTAGCAATTTGAAAATTCATAATTTACTTGTACAATATCCAAAAAATGCATATGAAAAAAATCTAGAATAATACTTTGACTTTTGACTTTAAAAAACATTCAATAAAAAACTAGGCAATTTTATAATAGGAACAAGATTCAAATGCTTATTTAAACACAATTAGGTATTGCTAACTAATTTTGTTGCCCACTTGTTTGTTGCCCCGAAAGGTTAGCCTCATTGTGTTCTAGTGAATTTCAGGCATACTCGATTGAACTTCCTCTTTTGAAAGATTGAGAGTATTTTGGTGATTTTATTTAAATGTATAGATCATGACCACTTCTCTAAGAAGATTATAAAAAGCTTTCAAGATTTGTCTTTGGCAATTAATAAAATGTGAGTTGGTCTAAATGAAAAATCAATCATTTAGATTTTGAAGATACTTGGTAAAATCAAATCAAAATTGAAAAGAATTTAAATTATAGAATAAATAGAGACAAAAATTGGGATAGTTAATTAAAAAAGTGGAGAATTTATTCCTTCATGTAATGGCCATGTTAAGAAATATTGTAGCCACATTAGGAAATGTTTTGATTGCTTTAGGTGGTAAGATGACCATTGTGGGTACACTTTTAGGTGGTTTTGGGTCAATTAGGTTGTACACTTCAAAAAAATTTCAAAATTTTTTAATTTATCAAAATAAAATAAAATTTCAAGTGCTCTCTCCATTTCTCATATTTGTCTTTATATGAAATTAATTTATTTATTTTTCAATAATGTCAGAAAGGCAAAACAGTCACTCTGCCTGTCAGAGGCTGATTTTACTCCTAACTTCACTCCTAACCTGACGAACGAATGAAAACTGCATGGATGAAATAATGCGTGCGTCCCAGAAAGATGAATGTATCAAACCATAACGAATGACAATTCATAAGTCTTCGTTCATCCACTCCATCTGCAGAGTTCGCTGAATTAGGGATGGAAGCTCATTACGAAACTCTCTGGAGTCTGGACTCAATTGTCGTCAGGGCGTTTGTTCCCAGATTTGCAGATTGTGTGAATGTTGTGTTGGTGTGAATGATGGAAGATCAGACGTTGCAAGGACTAACTATGATTCCAGAGGATATTGGCGATCCGATTCACGTGCTCGAGGATCAGAAGTCGTTTGCGGGGGAAAAGAGATTGCTGGAGCTCCACGACGATGATGCGAAGCCAATTGTGAAGAAGGTGCGGCGTTTGTTGTACCGGAGTGTGAAGGTGGGAGTGGAGGACGGGCGTTTCTGCGTGGGAGTTTTTCATTGTTTGGACAAGCAAGGGAACATAATCATGTATGACACGGTTGAATTCCGAAACTTGCCGGGTTCGGATGTAGGGGAGCCTGTGGAGCAGCGGGGTCTGGGCATGGTTCTCATTCCGGCGCGGTGCCGTACTTCTTGTCATGTAGAATGTTCGTTAGATGAGAAGCTGAATCTTTTGAGTATAGGCTCTTGAAGTCGACGACGAAATGGAGTATTCCGATTGAATTGTCTTGTTGAATCTCACACTCAGTCACCAGGTCGGTAGTTGCAGAATCTGCGAGTAATTTATGTGCGGAATTTTTCCCCATTGCTCTGCATTGCTCTGGATTCCCTGCCAAGCTGGAATTACTGATTCTTGTGCACTTTCTTACGGAGCTGGTGGCCTGGGAGTTTAAGAGAAGTTCAAATTTTAGAGTTCGGGTGGAGTTGATTTGTGATTCCAGCAGTTATCGCGAGGAGTTGGAACGTGGAGCTTGAGATTTATCATTGGATTGATGTGCCATACTTCACTATACCAATGACTCTCTCCAGAGCTTCACTCTTTTCACAAATATGGAATTATTGTAAGTTCTTGGTATTCTTGAGATCCCTTTGTTGAAAACTGGAAAAGTCCATTTGTGGGACCTGGAATCGGTTGATGGTGGATCGGGTAGAGTAGGATGTAACGATGCTGGCAAGAGTCTGAGCGTTCTGGATGGCATTGACTGGTAAAGTCTTTCTACCTCCAACCCTAAATCCGGGATTCAAAAAATGCGAAGAATCAGCATTTTCAGAATCCACAAGGTTTCTAGATCTGATCGAATACTATGAAGCACAAAATGTGTTGGAAGGGGCACCATTAATAGGATTTTTGGGTGCAGAATTTATGGTATTACCGTTAGCAAGACGAAATTCCTTTCAGTTTTTTTTGCTCTGAGAGATTGTTTGTCTTTCCAGCGCAATCGTAATGGCCTTGTTGCATGTGCTGATTGAAGGTCAGTAGGAGTGCTGGATATGCCGAGTGATACACATAACAAGGATCATTTTGAGTGATGTTGCAGAGATCAAGTCTTTGAGTGGGAGACCGCGTCCAGTACATTCGTCAGGATTGAACATTGCATTTGAAAGAGATGTCATGGAAGTCGAAGAGATTGATGGAAGAATGAAATTCTTCTGGCAATTTAGAAGTTGGATTCTTCTTCAAATGAAAAAAATAACACTTGCCTCATCGGAGTTCTTATTACAATAGCCTACCAGTGGCCCACTTGAAAATGAACTTAGAACAACAACTCTTTTGTTGGAGGTACTCCAAGTCTTGCATTTGAATGTGGCAGTTTATTCTTGTTCTGGACGGACCTGTTATGCTTTGTTCTTGAATACCGAGAATGACTTATAGCAAAGCTTGTGTTGTAGAATGCTAGTCATTATTGGTCGGTCGTCCCTTTCAGATTGTATTAGGTGTAAGGTAAAACAGCCCATTACGGACCTTTTACCCATTGCGGACTCCAAGATAGTTTTCTTTTAATTTTTGAGATTTGGGCCACATTCAATGTCTAAGCTAACTGGAATGGAGTAATTAGTGACTGCAATAAGAAATTTCAGTGTTTCAGTGTTAGTTCATTGCAGGAAGTGCCTTTTTCAGGTCTTCTGTGTTAGAAAATATTGTGACCACTATAGGTGAGTAAGATGAGTGTTATGGATCAGTTTTTGTTAGTTTTGGGGTAATCTACAGGCTGTGATGGGCTAAACTCTTCAAAAATTCTTAACAAATTCACACTTCGTCGAAAAAATATAGTTTCAAATGCTCTCGCCATTTCTATCACTTGACTTTCTCTGGGAAAAGAAGTAGAAAATTTCATAAATGACAAGAGGGCACCACCACCACCCCATTTGGTCCGTAATGGGTTGTTTTACCTTAGTTCCTTGAAGACCTATAAAGCATCCACAACCACAAATTCCCACCCTTGGTGACTAGAAGAACAACAATGTCATAGAACAACTAAAAAAACTATTCTTCACTGTAAGTGTTTTCTTCAATGTAAGTTTGTGTTAAGAAGCTAACAAGTTCGTCAGTCTTGACTTCCTAAAAGAGACATTTCAAAGCAACAAGCATGAGTATTCTCAGATCCAGCAAGTGAGGAGGTTTATGATTTTCAGTCACTACTATGAGATACAAATACTATGTCTATTTTCTACAATGTCTATTTTCTACAAATTAAAATGTTCAACTATGTATTTTCTTCACCAGAATTCTATGTTCAAGAAATTGTCCCAATAAATGCTATTTGGGCATTTTAATTTGTAGAAAATAGGGAAATAAATTCTCAACAAAATGAAAAATTAGACATTGGAAAAGACTTCATGGTGATGAGATTTGATTATAAAAATGAGGTCAAAATCATTTCTACTATTTACAAGTGCACGCACAAGGGAGCCCTCTTTGCACAAATGTGGAGGACATAAAATAATGTTTTTTTAAATGTCCTTTGGTAGGGACATGTCCACCTTCTATAGGAATATACCATAGAAATTTCAACCAAAAATCATTAATTTGAACTGGTTTTTAGTATTAAAAAATCCTAAACTTGAAAGTGAGATATATTAATGAAATTGACATTTAAATATTAAATATTTTTTCGAAATTTCTAAAAAATAAGAAAAATGATGACAATCAAGTTAACTAGAAATTCATTTTTAATTTTTAGCATTGGATTTAAAATTTATAAGTTATAGCAAATGACAAGAGAGTCACTCTAATTGTGATCAGAAAACAGGTTGGTGATTCTTGCAATGACCCTACATCAGATGGGTGGAACCTCTAGCAGATAGACGAATCAGACAGATGGGCATTCCGTCTTGAATGACAACCTTGTAGGAAGGTCTATACGACTAATATGGGTGGAATAGAATCTTTAGCTAATTAAATTATAGTAATTATGTTTTGAGAAATAAAAATCAGAAAATTTATGGAAACCTTATGAACTCTATTTATGCACATGGGAAAATTTTCCCATTGTTGAAAACTCCCTTGCAGACATGTGTATCTACTTAAGTGGTAAAAAATGGATTGCCTCCCTTACATAGTCGCCTTCATTGCAAAACTAAATCCACTCAGTTTTTCAGCTTTAAGTCACCAAGAATGATAGAGACAATGTTCTGATTTTTCATGACTATGCTGCAACTAGCCCCTTCATGGCTGCCAGTTCTTCACTAATATTGACAAATGTTTTAAATATTTATGGAACTCATTTTCCAAGAACCCTTCAATTTCTTGAACTTTTAGAAAAATAGGAAACTATTATTGATAAGATAATGGAGAAGGAAACAATAATTATAAGTAAAGGGAAAAAAAGAAGTGCAATTCAATTATCTAGTCAAATCAAACTAATCCTTGCATTTCCTTGTACGTTGGAATAAAATCATTAGAGTTTACAAGCTTGGAAGACTCACCATCAAACTCTTATAGTGGGGCACAAATGTAGACATAATTGTTTCACTTTCTCAAACTATAGTTGATCTTGTCTTGGTTTTTGAAGGCTCTAAAATTTGTCCAGACAAAGACACTCTAATTTAACCCCTACAAATCCTTAAAATCAAATTCTTTTATAGTTTTTTGTCAATTGTTGTAGTTTAGCCTTTAACTATTTCAAAATTCATGCATGCAATTAAATTTAAAGATGCACATTTTGTTGTGAATCTAAAAATGTAACTTGCAAGCTCAAGGGAGTTTTTTTTTAATGATTTGTAGAGACACACTAGCAATGGTAACCATCATTAGAAATCACACCTTTAAACTCGACAACAGACTTTATAGGATCCTCATGTTGAGCTACACAAATATTTTCAAATCCCGCCTAATCTACATACACTTAAAAAGAACCTAATTACCATTAATTATTGGAACAATGATGTGATTCACAATACTAACATAGTCTAGTTCTCAAATTAAACAATGTGATTGATTAAACCACAAACATATTGTTATATCACATCATTCTGAGTACAAGGTAACTACACCTAAAAATTGTTTGAATAAGTATTTGAGAATGTTACTATTATGAAAATATCTTTAAGTGTTTGTTAGATCATGTTGGGAGCCCAAAGAGGATCACTTTAGATACTCTTAACATGTAGTTTTTGAACATTGTATGAATGAACTATGACTTTTGAAAATACTAGAAGGAAGTGTATCCCAAGTCAACTCTAGGTTCCCATGAAAAGAGGCTACATGCAAGAAATTTGAAGGGTTGATAGTAAGAAACATGCCACAATTTAGGTACAACCTTGCATTTACCTTGTGAATGTCTGTAGTTCTCAACATAGTGAAGAAAACATAAGGAATAATATCTTCCAATCAAATCTTGCCTTCCTTTGTTCCATCTACAGAAGTGTATAAGAAGAGTCAAGTTCATCACACCTAAGGCAAAGCCACACAAAAATAAGTATCTTACTTTTTGCACATTGCAACCTTGACTAAGGTAGGAGACTCTTGAAGTGTGCACCTAAGGGGAAATGAACCTCTGTAGGAAAATTAGTAGAGCGTAGTATTTTTCATGTATTTTTGGTAGAAAGGGAAAAGAGAAACAATCCATTGCCAATTTTAATCGTAATTTTGTGCCTTCAAATGAATTAAATATGAATTTTCAAAGTGAAAGGTGCATAGGTCACTATTGGTGCTCATAGACTGGACCAATCTGAATCAAAATCAGCCTTTGAATGGAGCACTTCAAACTTAAGAAGTTTCTATAATTTTGACTCTCAGAGAATGATCCACATCATGATTTCAATTATTTTAGCCTTACATCAATGTATATTTTTCTCAAAGATATTTAAGAACACAATTAAAAAGCAAAAAGTGCATTGAAGGAACTGTGATCCATTTTTGAAACTCTTCTGCATGATTGTAAATGACCCTCCAGAATTCGAGCCTCCTACCTTCAGAAAATAAGAGGCTGTTTTTTTTCTTCCAATACTGTAATGAAATTATACATCACTGGAGAAAGGAATGGAAATCAAATAGTTCACAGTACATAGCTCAGAAGAAAGTGATATCACATTCAAGTAATCCTATCAAGTATGAACCAAACATCTTGGGCATATCAATTTCCTCATTTTCTCCAGTCTTGAAGAAAGTTTACTGGAAGCTCTTTCCGCTGAATATACTATTCAGTTGCTTGTGGTAATAGTCAAAAATGAATTTGATCTGAAGAAATTCCATGAAGGTAAGAATAAACCATATAAAACTTGTCCAGGGATTAAAGCCGGTTGACTTTTCACCCACCATCAAGAGACACTACTGTAAGGTAGGAGGCTCAAATTTCCAAGGGTCATTTTCAATGGACCATATAGACAGGCATAAACCGTGCCAAGGAGTTCTGGATATGGGTCACCCTTCCTGCAGCCAAGAAAGGGCAACACCCGTGTTTATTTTTTGGACAATGAGGTCTTCACATTTGCTTCTCTCATGAGTGGAGCTTGAAGTAGCCCAATCATTCATTCATTTAGCTTAAAAAAACCTTGCAGTTAATGAAGTGCCTAAAATTTAATTTAAAGACTTACATGAACCATCAGAAGCACAATTGTAATTACTTTTGGGATGCATTTGTTCAATTCAAAGGCACACTATGAATAGGATTAGCCCCCTACTACATACTCACTTAAAATTTTTGTAATTGATTCAATTTCACTGAAAAAAATTTGGAAAAATCAGCTACTAACTGCTTTCCTACTTCTTTCTCTGCCATAAAATCTCTCAAATGGTCGGCTCCATGGATTCCCCAAGGGAGGCATCTTTTCCCTTAGGTGCATACTTCAAGAGCCTCCTACCTTAGTTAATGTTATTTGGGTAAGTTTGGAATCATTTCCACAATTAGCATTACTAATGTCGTTTGAGATAAAATTTTCACATGACTGGCATTGAAAATCGATAAGAATGCAATTGGTACAACTAAGACTGCACACTTTGACATCAATTGCATATCATAACTTCCGTAGTTTTGCACACTCCAAGACTTACAAGATTCATTGATTCATTGTGTCGATTACCGAGTTTTTGTGGGTTTTTTTGACACAAATGAATTGGAATTTCATTGCAAAAGAATAAATACAAACCAGAGAACCAATTAGCGACAAGTGGCTTGGCTAGGAACAACAACAAGGACAGACATGAAAGACAAAATAAATAACCTTTTTTTTGCAATGAAATTCTGTTTCATTTGTGTCAAAAAAAAAGATGAAACAAACATCCCAACTAGATGCTTAACCCCTCACCGTCCAAGGGGACCAAAACTATCCACTCCAAATTATTAAAAGGCTCTCCATGCGGCTGGGGGTGAGCAAATTGTCAAGCGTGATTGAGATTTAGGTTGTGGCGGGTGTTAGGGTTGCGGTGGTGCAATTGGCAAGAATAGACAATGTACAGATTGTGAGAATTGGGCCTCCAATTGGAGAGAGGTGCAAAATCGGATAGGGGGGGTAGTCCTCTAGTTCAAGATTGTGACCAACGTTAGGCGGTCTGTGGTCGTTGGGCTTAGGATGCGTCCGGAGAGGAGGGACTCAAGTACTCAAGGAAGGAGCTCTGCTTTTGCAATCCGAGTGGAGCCATGTTGTGGACACGCGACGTTGAGGTCGACAAGGAATCAACGTTGGCGGGAGAGGCACGCCACATTTTTTGGCTTCTCGAAGCTTGTCTTAGACACTATCACTCATTTTTGCAAATTTTGAGGGAAATTATACTTTTGCCCTAAGAGTGTTGTTTGTGCATAAATTCTTGAATGCATTGGGCTTCATTCTCCTCAATCACGCGGGTACTATTTATTGTCAATTGTTGTTGTTGGATTCGTGAATGTGCACTACCTGTAGTTGCTGGGCCTTTTAGCTATGCCACTCCTCGCTTGCCATAGTGACAATGCCCGTTGGTCACCTTTACAGGTCACTTTCGGTTCGTTCAGGGAAGAACCTTGGCCCTCGCACAATTACAAGTCACAGCACAGTGAAATCTTGAGGCCTCTAATTTTGAAATTTTGACTAGTCATTGATCGTCTTTTTGCGGGGGTACCCTCCAAATTTGGAGACGAGGCATAAGTCACTCCACTCGCAATAAATTGCAAAGCACGACAAAGTCTGTGCCAAGTCCAAAGATTTTTATTTCTCCCTCAAGATCGGAGCCAAATTGCAAAAAATCCAAATGGTGGAAATGTGATCAGAAAAATTCTCCGGCCCCACCACAAAAGCATTCACCAATCCGTGTGGTGAAGCTTGCTAATTCCACCCCAATCATGTACAACAAAAAAATTTCCGTTAGGGTCCCCAAAAGTCATCCCAACAACGCGTCTGTCCATGGGTGGTGAGGGGTTAACCCATGAACGACGCTATAGACGATTATAGTCCAATGAATGACAAGGAATTCTCTTGTGTAGGACAAAATTGCAACTATTCATCCTCGGAATTGGGGGTGAAAAGGGAAGATCTTCTACAGTAGTTTGACTCCCAATGAGTATTTCTGGTTTTTCTAAAGTGGATGATGTCACACGGTTCCAAAATGGTTGATTTCCACAGTCACCAGCCCGACGTGCAAGGGTTAAACACCCCAACATAGTGCAGGGAACGCCTTTGGGCCTCGCGCGGCTTGCACAGGGGATGAGAAGCCACTCGGGGATGAATGGTTACTGAGTTTTGAATGTCTATTGTATATTGGATGGAGATCTCTCTGGCAGTCAGGCAGTTATTTGGGGGTTTTTTTACACAAATGAAACGGATTTTTCTTTTGTTGTTGAAACACATGGACCATTTCCATTGATAAGGGAAACAATACAAAAAACTAGAGGAACTAGTCCCCGGTGACGCCCACAAAGAGCCAAACAACTCAAGACTAAGACCCAAAACCACTAGTAAAACTCAAAGAACAAACAACAAGTGGAAACCAACACAATCCAGCCAACAAGAGAGAAGTGCCAACTGGTCATGCAAAATGGCCCATCTACGGGATGGTCAGGTTCCACTTGATAGTGAAGTGAGCACGTGAACCAAAGAAGGGAGTTTGCAACCAGGTGTTGTCAAAATGGCGGAGGAAGGTGTCGATTTTGTCCGAGTACAGTTCATAAGGCTTCGTCGTCTTAAGCCAAGCAACCCTCGCATGATCAGTGAAGGCTTCCCAAAGCACCTGTTCTAATTTAGGGAGAGGCCAAGGGGAATTACTAAAACTCATGGCGTTACGATCTAACCAAGAGATCCAAAGGACAGAGCCACGAAAAAGAGACCACAATTGAAATGGAATTTCATTGCAGAGATATATTGCAAAGTCAGGCAGTTATGAAGGTCCAAAGCTTTTGACTGCTCCAGAAAGCAAGGAAGAAACTGGAGCCAGCCGAGCAACCACACACCATTTGCAAGATAGCACAAGAGTTCACATTCACATTATCCTGTTAAACCCCAAGCGCCCAAAGTGTGTTTACCCAAATCCAGACCATTCTGAACTCATTCTAATGAAACTATCACCTAAAACAAGATCCACATTAATTGATCATATTGATTGGTAGTGGAGACAGGCCCGAAGCTTTGGGGAAAAGGACAAATGATTCCATTATATCATTGAAAAGATTATAATACGCAAATATGGCAACCTTTCAATTTGGAGAGGCCATATTTGGGGTGTTGGGGCATTTAGGGGTTAATAGAAGGTAACTTACTCCCTTCTTGTTATGGATGGGGCTTATAAAAATAAGCAACAGTTAGAACAAAATAAGTTAACCCCTAAATACCGAAGCCTTTCCAAGTGTGTTTTGACTGTGAGAAAAGTGCATGGGCTTATAGTTATCTCTAATGAAAAAAATGGTTTAGGGTCCCACAAAATCTAACTGTGTAGATGTCTAAAGAACTTGCTTATTAGTATGCACACCAATTTTGAGTGCAAAATTGCATAGAAATTGTGAGATTATAACAAGAGAAATGGAAATTTTCTATTTTTAGTATGTTGCCCCTCTCCACAATGTTTCAAAAATTTGCATGTAAGAGTTTTGTGGGATTGGAGGTGACATGACCAACTAAAAATTGTGTAGGCACTCTAAAATGCACTTCTAAAAATCTTAAGTTCAAATGAAGAGCTATCAAACTCATTGCACAATCCACCTTGCAATTGTTGAAATGCAATTTTTATTTATAAATAGAAATCACAACTAACTCCAAATCAACATTTGCATGTTTAAATTTTCAATGGTAAAAATCATGAAAATACTTTTATTCTTTCCATTGGGACCATTTTCAAAGCAAATGGATGGGTACAATATTTTAGATCTCAAATCAAATGAAATTGGCTAGCTTTGCTCAAAGTCAAAAAATCAAGTAAAGTTTGCAAGCTTTACTCTTCTACTATGATACATATATGCCTTTGAGGACCTCTAAAAAATCAAGTATTTACCTTTTTCAATGAAAAATAAAAAAAATTCAATAATTAATCTTTGAAACTGCCCCTAAAAAACTTTAAACCAATCATAGGGATTTAATTACCCCTCCTAAAACAAGCCTCAAATTTCAGATCAACCCTATACGGTCCCTTGGATAGTTAGGGGTTAATGCTTGAAAGTTGAGAGAACATTTGATGTAAGGTAAAACAACCCAGTACGGACCTTTTATCCATTGCGGACTCCTGAGAATGAACCCATTAAAGTTTTTTTTAGTTTTTGAGATTTGGGCCACATTCAATGCCTTCGTTAAGTGGAATGGAGTAATTAGTGACCACAATAGGAACTTTCACTTTTTTAGTGTTAGATCATTGTAGGAAGTGCCATTTTCAAGTCTTCTAAGGTAAGAGCACCCAAAAGCGTTTCTATACCCAATGGCGTCCCTTTCTACGTCAGGAATTCATTCTAAAACATAAATGTAGCTAGATTGTACACCTCTTATCATTTTAGGTCAAAACAAATAAGTTATGTACTGTTGACTTACATTTACAACTTGAAATGATCATGCTATGTAGAATCTGATGCCATTGGATGCAGGGACGCTTTTGGGTGCTCTTACCTTATATTAGAAAATATTTTAACTGCAATAGGTGAATAAGATGATTGTTATGGATTAGTTTTTTTTGGTTTTGGGGTAGTCTACAAACTCTTTTAGGTTGTGATGGGCTGAACACTTCAAAAATTCATAACAAATTCACACTTTGTCGAAAAATTATAGTTTCAAATGCTCTTGCCATTTCTATAACTTGACTTTCTTTAGAAAAAAAAGTAGAAAAATTTAGAAATGACAAGAGGGCAAACCCCCCATTTGGTCCGTAATGGGCTGTTTTACCTTAGATCCTGAGTTAAGTTACGGAGTCAATGCATCCTCCCATGGGAATTTACCACTGTCGCAAATTCCTGGCAGCAATTATAAAGAATGGAAAAGGTATGTAAGTACCAAGAGCATTCTTGAGCAAGTTCACTTTCATCCACTGCCACAATCTTCCAAGTTCAAAAATGTTAGAAAGTTTAGTTTATGAATTCAGCTCTAGAAGAATAGCTTCAACTCAAAATGGAAATTTTATAAGGTAGGAGGTTCATGAAGCGCTCATCTAAGAGCTGAAACCGGAATTTCTGGTGGTAAAACGTCTTGAAATATTTTTCAGTAAATTTTCCTTGGAAGACAAATGGAATTGGCATCTAACCCAAGTCATTTCATATTTTTTGGAGTTTTGTAGAATTAGTTCTGAATTTTTGAAGTTGAAATGGCAAAGGGTTCTAGAATCACCCACCTCTGTAAATGTACACTATTTGTACATCACTAGTACGATACAAAAGTAGCATGTTCAAATAGTGTACATTTATAAAGGTGGGCGATTCTAGAGCCTGTGCGCTTTCAGAGCCTCCTACCTTACTATTGTAGGTGTTTGTGATGAACCAACCTAGTCTGCGTCGTCCGTCGTTGTAGGGTTAACCTGTAAGGACGGGCCTATGACCATTGATTTGAAGCCTCAACTATCGTCACTCTATTTTCTGCCATTTTGCAACTAGATATGAGTGAAGAAATTTCAGTTTATGTTTTAGACATGATGTCATTTGTATACTACAAGTTCTAAAATTTTCAAATTTATTGGAGAAATTTTCAAATTACTGTGAACTTCTGAAGAAAAAAATGAAGAAAATTCATATCAAATACAAAATATACTTAAAAAATATGAAACTTTCACCATAGATTTATATTATAGTTTAGAATATCATGGTATAAACCAAAGTTATCGTGTCATAGTAAGGCCTGGTTTATACTAGGCCTCGGGTTGGATGGAAGGCCGACTAGATTTGCCTTCAATCTGGCCCTAGCTAGTTTTTCCATCCAGCCCTAGTTACTGTAAAGCCCTTCGGTTAGATTCTAGGGCCCAATTTTTGATTCATGTGTTATTCGATTTTCTTAATGCTCAATTAAAAAAATGTAAAAATATGCATCTTTTCCTTTATCTTCCTTTCTTTCCTTCAAAAATAATTCCTTTTCTTTTTTTTCTTTTATCTTTTTTCCCCCATATATTCTATTCCAAAAATAGAGGAGAGAGTTTTTTTTACTTTCTTTTAACCTTTTCCTTTCTATTCCTATTTATCCTATTTCAAGATGAAAAAAATGGAAGAGAGAATTTTTTCCTTTATTTGAAACTTTTCATTTCTCTTCCTATTTTTCTATTTGAAAAAAACATTTTTTTACATTATTTGAACCTTTTCCACTCTCTTTCTATTTTTTGTATTTTAAAAAAAAATTATATTCTTTTTTGGAACTTTCGCCTTTTTCTTATTCTTTTTCTTTTTCAAAATCATAATTAAATGAAAGCAAACTTCATTTTTTATTTCTTCAAAATCTCAACGAAACCTAGCACTAACTTAATACCAAACCCGGGAAAAATCCCAACTTTGGGGGCTTGACTTTTCTAGCAAAAGTGACTAGCCTAGGCACTAAAGTAGGTAAAGGGGAGTGAGAAAAGACCTATCTTGTGCCCCATTCCGCTTTTGTATTCTCCCACTCTGCTAGTCAAACTTGCCATGGATTTTAAATTTCATTAATTGTTGGGGAATTTGGCAAGTTCGGATACTTCTGACTATTGGAATGTTGTGAAACTTGTTGGATCAGATTATTAACATAAAATAAGTTATACTAATTTTTAGTGAAAATTTACCGCCACCTCGAAAATTGCTAGGAATTTTCCATCGCAGGTTTGTGCAGTTGACCGTCCGGAAAGACATCTTCTAACCATTACAAAATTTTGAAACTTTTCGGGGAACCTCCCATGGGATCCCATGACACATGTGTAGGCTTATATTTTTACTCTACACATCGACCTAGAGGGAACAAAATTCACCTACTCATTTAATTATTGGTGGATGGGGAATCTTCCACACCGGGGAGAATCTGGGTGAACTGACTTCGTTGTCGGTTGCCGGGCATGGAGTTAACCCCAAGTCACCCTCCTTGGACCTGAGATTCTTCCACAGTCTTGTCTTGGTATTTTTAACATCAGCAAGCCAACAATTGGGGTTCTACTATTTTGTCGATGAAATGGGGAAACTAGAACCTATCTTCGGGAATTGATTCCTATGCCTTACTGGGGTTCCCTCAACCAATTCTAACCTAGAGATGTTCTTTTTTATGTGGGTTTTTGAGCCTGATACGCCCATCACTCATAATTGACCAATTTTCCATGATTAGTTGGGTTCTAACCTATTTACAACTTGTGGTTGGGCCATTCTAGCTATAGTATTCTAAAATTACACCAAATACTATATTGGTATGTGACACACCTATTTGGATTCTACACTCTTTTTTGGCTTTTTGTATATAAAAGTGCATTTAAAATGACAAATTACGAAAAGAAAAAAGAAAAAGAGTGAACCCCTGGTGATGAATTAGGGCCTCACAATAGGCTATTTAGTCCTTTAGAATACCAAGAGAATGAGCAAGTAGTTGAAAATAGTGTCATTTGTTAATCAAGTACATCACATGTTCAAAAAAAGACAATGGACACACATTGGTGAATCTATATAATGATGCGTGTTCAATGATTTTTGCTCTTGACAATTGGTCACCCCTTCATTCATTATTCATATTGTAAATTTTTTTTCTCTTTTTAGCCATTGTTTTAGAATTCTCAAAATCATGTATACATGCACAAAAAGACACATTTATGCACTTGTAGGAAAAAAAAACATATTGTTTTATAGTTTATATTGTTCCTTATTTTATTCTACCAATATACAAGTATAATTTTCACCAAAAATTTACATATACGAAGTCAAAGTGGGACTCAAATCAAAAATTGAGTTTTTATATACAATAAGATCATGTATTCATCCATTTCTTGAACTCGAAGAGACACATTTTTCTTTTTCAAATTCTAGTTTGATATACAACCAAATTTTAATAAAATTTAATAGACTTTAGTGCTTTTCACTTCATCTCCTATTTTTCACCAGTTATCATTATATTATTGCTACTAGTATATCAATAGAAGAACTATATTACCTTGAAATTTGACAATCATCAATAGTTGTTTATAGCAAAGTAAAACCCTAGCTTTGTAATTCTCACATAGACTAATTTGAAGTATCTATTTCCAAATGTGAATTCAAATATTTTGAAGTTTATCATCAATGCTAAAATCTAAGGTAATTACACCTAAAATTGACTTCTTTTTGAATTGGATCCCTAATAATATTTGCCTAAAATGTACTCCTATTATTTATAGATCTAAGATTGGTTTGAAAAAACACCTCTTCTTTAGTACTTTGAAAATTCATAATTTATTCATGCGATGTTCTAAAATGCATTCTAAGAAAATATAGAATCTCCTTTTGACCACCAATACAATCCTACCAAAATATTTAAATATAATCATAATGGGAACCATGTTGAATTGCTTATTCTATTCATTTTAGATGTAGTTACCTTTAAACAACATTCCCTAGCCTAGTAAGCAACCCAAAGGAGAATAAAAAGTCTCCTGAAAGTAGGGCTAATGTGTCTTGTTGCTTGCCCTCAATTTGTTCAATTAGGGCATGCAAAATTAAATGAATAATGAATAGTTCTTTGATTTTGCAACCTAAATATGGTGCTTGGCAAGTTATATACACTCTAGAAGTGGATTTAGTAGGTTGAAACATTCCAAGAAAAATGCAAAAAATGCTTTTCATCAACGACTCTCTCAAAACCAAGTCCAAGGGGCTTGGGCTTGTCACTTCTTAAATGACAAACTTACTTGAGGGGCATAGTTTTAGAACCATACTTGAATTTCACATAGTTTTTGCTTTTAACTGTCTTTAAGCTTGACTATGAAAATGAAGTTCCAATAATCTACTTTTCTTTTCCTTTTCTTTTTCGAAGATCGTTAAAATTGTAATTTTTGTGAAACTTTGAAGTTAGCATCTTGAAAGCTTAAAATACACCACTTTAGTGCAATTTCAAGGAATACACCAATTACACCATGATGTTTACCATAATTATCTCCATTTATTTTTTCAAGTTTTATACTAATTAGACATTTTTAAAAAATACTTTGATAAGTACGAAACAATTATTTTAAAAAATTGCATAAATTTTCAATTAATTTTTATAATTATGAAAAATTGAAGTTTAATTTTTGATATACAATATAGTACAACATGACATGACAGAAACATCAAACTTACTTTAGAAAGGTATGTTTTACTGTAATATAGAAAACTAATGAAGTTTGACCGAACCAGAACATAGAATGTCCTCTTCGTTAGTTACTGTATTTTTTTTGTTGAAACAAATGAATGCCCTTCAAGAGTTGAGGGTTGAGTTCATGCATTTCTCCACAGGGATTTTTTTCGGAGCTGGGTCCCAATACCTGATGGGTGACACAGCCATGGCCAACTTGATCATGCTTTTGCTTACTGTCAGTACAGACGTGCAGACCATCATGTGGAATCCTTGAAATCTGGCCCAGCATTTCAACAGCACGGATCCCCAGCATTGGAAACAGTCCTCATCCTCACAAAGTCTTCATAAAATAGTAGTATAATAGCACTTTTCACGTGGGGAATTCTGCCTGTGCACGCAAGCAGGTCCAACTACGACTGGGCCCCAGCTACCAGCGAGCCTACCACACCCCTGTCCCTGGCTCCTTCACAGTTCACGCTGGCTATGGCGCTCTTCCCTCTTTCCGAACTCTGCGACGATGCTACTCTTCCCACTCTCTGTGTTTTTGCCTTAGAAATTTTCATCAAGCTTTTGCACCTCCGAAGATACAGTACAGATATCGTTTGAACATCTCCACGTGCATGTTCACACTCTCAACGTTCGTGCAAACTTTCCTGCATCGTTGCTACCACAGTCGGCATCTGGGTACTGACTCTAGCTCTGTAAGTTTCGCATTCTTGGAATTGTGTCATCGTTCAATGAAGGAGCTTCACTTCCTCGCCAGCTTTTTTCTGTGTGATACCACAAAGGTGGATTGTGGAGTTGGGAGCTCCAGATGTGGAATTCGAGAGAGTTTGGTATCACGTTTGCTTTGTGTTGGTGTTCGTTTCCGTCCTTTTGTTGGAAGTGACATCTGAACTCCGGTCGCCCTTGTGTTTCTAGGATGTGTGGTACCTTCGGTGGTAGCCTATTGGCTTCTTCTTTGCTGCGCCATTTTAACGTTGGAGTTTCAAACTAATGACGCAAGATGGCAGATCGTGTCCCTGTTTCTCGCTGAGAGTGGGAGCTGGTGCTACGTTTCTTGGGGAATCTGGGCGCTCCTCTCCCTTGCAACTAGATCCACATCACATGTAAGGTGTGTATTCTGAATGGACCCAAGACTATTCCAAATTAATAATTTACCATTATTAAAATTGTTTCCAAGCCATCGTGTGTTTTTGTTTTTTCACTTTGCTAATTGTGGATGTATGGCATGGTGTGTCTCTCACTATTGCAAGGATAGTTGAAGGAATGTCACCACTCATTTCACAAGTAAATACATTGATAACTTCCCATGTAGGCATTATCATTATCCCTCTTATATTTATATTTTTTTAAACATGTTAGATTGCAATTGATATGGGATTAACAACCATACTCCATATTCCGTACATATATCCATATGTCATACCATATTAGTATTTTGATTAACATGTCTATATTATATATAATCTTGCATCCCATACATGTACCCATATGTTATACCATATCAATTATATATTAGATATGTATTTTGTAAATGATATCTATTTGTATATAATGTATTTATACTATCAATCGAATTTATATCAAAGTTTTTTTGGTTTAGGTTTTAGGGTGTGTAAGTGGAGTGGTGGAATATAGGTGAGTTAAGGAGATTTTTTTTTTTGATGAAATTTTAATGGAGAGAAGTGGAGGGTAAGGAGGGGGTGCCTCTTATCAAGAGATAGTAGATGAATGCATCCAATAGGATAGGATAAGAAGCAACCAATGGTGAATGGAATTAAGGATTAACCCCTAAAGTTCCATGACTATGTTTTCACCGCAAATGCTCCAAAATTGCCATTTTTAATACAAGTACCAAATTATTGAAAAATAACTCCTTTTTTGACACATGTAACTGTATGATCTTATAGTATACTGACTTGAAAACATGTGGTGAAAATTTCAAAAATTTCCACTATGTGGATTGCAAGATATAAGCATTCAAATTCACAAAAATCATTTTTTTGGCCCTCTGAAAAATAGGGTAGCTGCAATTCACAAGCTCGGTTTTCTATAAAAAAATGTCCAAAAAATGTTTTCCTTGGATTCTTTTTCCTAGACAAGTTGGCCACATGCTTGAAACATTTCAAATCATTTGGAATTGTACAACATGTAGGAAAAAAATAGTAAGTAGATAATAGTAGAAGATGGCTGAAAATACTAAATTGTTAAGAATTTAATTATGAAATTAAAAAATGTCAATGTCAATGGTTGCAATGTTTTAATAAACAATCTACATTAGATCATTTTTTTTCAAAAATATTGAAAATTGAGTAAGATAAAGGATTTTGAAGTTTATTTTAGACTAGAGAATCCATAACTACCCACAAACAAAAAATCCTCATAACTTTTGACTCATTGATCAAAATGGAATGATTCAAAGCTTTCCACATATATAAAACTCTAGAAAATCAATTTCAAATTTTGTTTTTTGAAAAAATGATCTTTTCTGATCTGCCTGAACTGCCCATTTACAAAAAAAGCAATATATTAGGCCTTAACTTTTGACTTGTATTTCCAAATGTCATGAAAGTTTGGTCATATGAAAGATATTCCTTGTCCCCACCTTCTACTAAAATTTGGGCCAAAAATACGAAAATTTCTAGTCACATATACCTATCTAAAATTTCTATGTAGCCAAAAAATGCATGATGGTCCTTTAGGGGGTAAAAGAGCACGTTGTTTCAACCATGGATGGAGGTTAGGTAATAATTTTGAAACAAGTGAAGGATACGTTATGAATCATGATTCTTTTATGAAGTCTTTAATCTTATCTATTAGTAAGTAGATTTCTCAATTGCAATTGAGGTGGAGTAGTTTTGGTTTTGAATTGTTGCTTGGGTACAATTGTGGGATCAACTTTATTGTAATTGCTTCCATTCCACTATTCAATGAGTTCCAATGTCTTATATAAAATCATGCATAAATTTGAACAATTACTAAGTAAACTTAGATTTTTGAAGTTGATGTATTATGTTGAACATTGTTAATGTATCCAATTTGTATCTAATTCAAATGTGTCATTTGTGAATCTTGTTCAATTATGTTCCAATTAGTTGACTTCCAACTCCCAATGAATATTGAATCCTAGTTTCAACCATCCAAATATTGCATTATTCATGTGTATTTAGATCATAATCTTTGTTATAGTTTGGAATGCAATCTTTGATACCAATTGTTGTACATTATCAAAATTATTAATCATTTCTTGTAGATTTCTTGATTTTATACTTTATAATGTTAATGTCAAGCTTTGATACTTATTAAATTTGGATGAGGTTATTGTATTTTGTAATTGTTAATTATTGTAAAATAGTAGATTTGTTTAAGTATTGGTAAATAGTTTTGATAGAACTCTTTATGGGAAGTGATTTCAAATGCATTAGGAAATTGAAGTTTTTTGTGGCCCTTGCTATTTTCCCTCGTTTGAATGTTATTTTCTAACTATTTTCTTTGGATTTGTTTTGAAGTTACTGTAGATCTTTGATATATTTCTCCATTTGGTGCAATAAATGGCGTGCTTTTTGATGTGGATTGTGATTTTCATCATGTTGTCCACATCTTGGAGATACATGGTTTTTGCATGGTTTACTCGGTAAGTATAAATATTCTTTAGTAATTGTTAGGGATTGAAAGTGAATGTTAGAATATTGTAGTGTTCAAATTACAAAGTTCTTTATAATGTTATCTATTTCACTTACATCAATTTTTATAAATAGTCTTGTTTTAAGCATTTTTGTATGTAATTAAAGTTATTTCAATACAATCGATAGCAACTCTCTAACTATTGTTCAATGAAATTTAATTTGTTGAATGTGTTTGATTTTTTAAATTTGTACTAGAGGGTAATTGGATTCGCTATATTTTGTCATGAAATCTCATTAACTATGGATATTACATACTCTTAGGAAAGACAAGGATTTCTCACAAGTGCAAAGTGGGTATTGCAGAAGACTACGCAATGATAGACCCCATCTTGAGGAATGTTGGAAGCTTTTGGATCATCCATCTTCCAAAGGGAAAGTTTTGAATAGAAATCAATGCGTACATCTTTTGGAAAAACTCATATTTGCCATGAAGGAGATTGACAAAATGTTGTCAATTGCTACTATGAATCTCAAATTCCAATTTGTATGTGAAGAATTGTTTGTTCTTCAGAAGAAAGTAGAGATTATGAGAAATAATTGCATTGCAAAAGAACAATGGTGTCATTCAATTGTATTTCAACTCCAAAACAAAGAGACTTTTCGTGAGCTACTTTTAGATCTCAAGTGTTGTTATGATGCAGGGAGGGAAATGTACTTATTCTACCATCCAAATCAATCCAATGGCATTCCACCTATTCTATTTGATGCAGTTACCTATGATCAAGTGCTTGAAGATGGACAAGAACTAAAGAAGAAGCTTGAACTTGTACTCCCAAGAGGAATCTCAAAGGGTTATGATCTAGCCCAACATCTATTGTTGAGACTTAGAAATTTGGATCGAGTTGATGGTGGAGACTTGAATGCTTTGGAGGTTCCTAAGGATTTCAAACCACCAAAACTAATCCAAAAAATAGGTGAAGGAAGTTATGGAAGTGTGCACTTATCCAATTGGCTTGGCCTTACATGTGCTACAAAAGTGTTAAGAGGTGATCCTGAATATCTTAGGATGTGTCAAAAAGAGGTAGGAATCTTGGCAGGCCTGAGCCATCCAAATCTTATTCAATTTTTTGGTTGTGGAATTATCAAAAAAGTTGGTGAAAATTCTAAGGAAGTAGGACTTATTGGCAAGATGCATTTCGTGATGCAGTATTTGAAATCAAGCTTGTCTCAAATAATAAAAAGTTTCATTCAATTTTTTGGTTTAGGGACTATCCAAAACAGTGATGAGAATCTTGGAGAAGGTGAAATTAAAGAGATGCACTTAGTCATGGAATTGATGGATTCCAACTTGTCTACTGTGTTGAAGGAAGCCAAAAGACCTTTACTCTATCATGTTGCACTTGACATCATGCTCCAAATCGCAAAGGGTGTGTATTACCTTCATGACATGCAAGTTGCTCATCTTGACTTGAAACTTGATAATGTCTTGTGTAGTTCAATACCTATGGATGATTTGGTTCCTTATCACATATTCAAGGTTACGGATTATGGGACTTCTCAATTGGAGGTTTGTAACAATCCAAAGTCAACTAGGTATCAGTTTGGAACACCAAGATATATGGCCCCTGAAATGAACAAGAAAAGTGAAACTCCACAGTATCTATTTCAAGCGGATGTGTGGTCCTTTGCCATGATATGCTCAGAGATTCTATCTAGAAAGGTTCCATTCTCTGATTTAGAACCTAAAGAAATTTGTAATAAACTACAAGGTCTGCATGGCTCTAGCTTTCGACCATCCCTACCCAACGATTGTGAAGAACTTACAAACTTAATCCAAGAATGTTGGTCTCAAGACCCTCTTCAACGCCCAACATTTTCCAACATTTGTGACCGGCTCACTAGTTTAAAGAAGTCTTTCTTGAAGGAAGGATCTTGTGCCTTACGAGATTCCAAGTCCATTGTGAACCATGTCCCAAAGGTATGAAATTGCCTAATTATAAAATTAAATTCATTTGGTGATGTTTGATTTATGTAAATCTCGTTCATACTTTGCATTCATTGTTTTGAATGTAGTTTGATATTTAATTTGATAAGGATTTTCAAAATCTACCTTTTGTACATGTACAGGTGAATGGGCCAATTGCTCCTCTCGAGGTAGTCCCAATTGGTTTAAATCACCAATTGTCTAAAGCCAAAGGGCTTTTGAAAATGAAGTATATAGGCATTGTGGGCATGGGTGGAATTGGCAAGACCACACTAGCCAAGGCAATATTTGATGACTCGACTGTGAATTCCTCATATGATGCATCATGCTTTGTTACTGAATGCAAGAACTATCAAAATTCCTATGAAATATTGTGCAAAATATTACTAGAATGTGGTAATGATTGCAAACCCCCAAATTTGGAAGAAGCCCAAAAGATGATGAAGGAACTCTTGTTGGAAAAGAAGGTTCTTTTAATACTAGATGATATCAAGGATGAGTCTCAAGTGCATGATATAGTACCTTCTACCATTGTTCAACCTAGCAAGGGGACTGCAATAATCATCACGACTCGACAATGGAGTACCATCGAGTCCTTCGTGGGCATTGAAGGAAGGTTGGATGTTAAATTTTTGGATGAAAAGGCATCAATGAAACTTTTCACCTGGCACCTTCGTTGGGGTGAAGCTTCTCTATCACCGGACTTTGAGGCCTTGCACGAACAAATTGTCCAAGCTTGTAATGGCTTGCCTTTGAGTTTGAAAGTGATGGGTGCATTTCTCTGCAATAAACAGAGGTTGCGAAGTTGGGAACGAGCCCTTCAAAGGATGGCAAGAGGAAGGAATTTGGAAGAAGATGACAAAATTTGGAACACTTTGCGAATAAGCTTTGATGGATTGAATGACGGGTGTGTGGAACAGAGGATGTTTTTGGACATGGCATGTTTCTTTTGTCGAGATGTATATCCATTTGGCATATCAAAATCAACAATCTTGTCTATGTGGTCCAAAGATGGTGCCCTTCCAATGCATGAGCTGGGTAGATTGATTGACATGTCATTGTTGACAGTCAATGGAGATGGTGACATTCTTGAGATGCATGACCAACTCCGTGACATGGGTCGAATGATGGCAAAGCATACAAGGATTTGGAAAGTGTCTATGCTACCCGAAAGTGGATTTTCAAGCAAGGTAATATTCTATTCATGCAATTGACATCATGAGAATTGCACATTTTTGTATACTTTCAAATGTAATTAGAAAATTGATCCCCCTATAGTGTTCCAAAAATCATAAGATTTGAAATATTTTAGAAAAAATCATTATCATTTGAAGCCTCTTCATAAAAATATAATCCATTCTAATTTCTTCTTCTTTGAATGTAGGATCTTGAAGATCTTGAAGGCATTTCTTTGCAAGGGACTATGAACCATCATGTGCCTTTAATAAAACTTGATAGAAATTTTGATTTTAAGAAACTTCGTTTATTGACTTTGGGGAGCACTTTGGACAATTCTAAAGCATATAATGACCACTTGGGATCCATCCTTCAAATAGCTTCACAATGCTCTCAATTGGAGGCAATTATGAGTTGTTGTTCAAATTTGATAGCTTTGCCAAAGGAAGTAGGGAACTTGTCTTCCTTGACCACTCTACATTTGAGTCGGTGTAAAAGCTTGGTCGCCTTGCCAAAGAAAGTGGGGAACTTGACTTTCTTGACAACTCTAGATTTGAGTTTGTGTTTTAGCTTGGTGGCCTTGCCAAAGGAAGTGGGGAACTTGACTTCCTTGACCACTCTACATTTGAGTTTGTGTTTTAGCTTGGCGGCCTTGCCAAAAGAAGCAGGGAACTTGTCTTCCTTGACTACTCTACATTTGAGAGAATGTTCAAGCTTGGCGGCCTTGCCAAAGGAAGTAGGGAACTTGACTTCCTTGACCACTCTACATTTGAGAGAATGTTCAAATTTGATAGCCTTGCCAAAGGAAGTGGGGAACTTGTCTTCCTTGACCACTCTAGATTTAATTGGGTTTTCAAGCTTGGTCGCCTTGCCAAAGGAAGTGGGGAACTTGACTTCCTTGACCACTCTACATTTGAGTGGGTGTTCAAGTTTGGTCGCCTTGCCAAAGGAAGTGGGGAACTTGACTTCCTTGACCACTCTACATTTGAGTGGGTGTTCAAGCTTGGTCGCCTTACCAAAGGAAGTGGGGAACTTGTCTTCCTTGACCACTCTAGATTTGAGAGAATGTTCAAGCTTGGCAGCCTTGCCAAAGGAAGTGGGGAACTTATCTTCCTTGACCACTGTAGATTTGAGTGGGTGTAAAAGCTTGGCGGCCTTGCCAAAGGAAGCAGGGAACTTGTCTTCCTTGACCACTCTACATTTGAGAGAATATTCCAGCTTGGCAGCCTTGCCAAAGGAAGTGGGGAACTTGTCTTCCTTGACCACTCTACATTTGATTGGGTGTTCAAGCTTGGTCGCCTTGCCAAAGGAAGTGGGGAACTTGACTTCCTTGACCACTCTACATTTGAGTGGGTGTTCAAGTTTGGTCGCCTTGCCAAAGGAAGTTGAGAAGTTATATCATTTGGTGGACCTCAATTTGAATCAATGTGTTTTGTTAAGGTCTTTACCAAAGAATCTGGAATGCACACCTTCAATGCAGATTCTTTCTTGGAATGATTGTCCAAATTTGGGACCCTATATGTTGGCTCTGTCATCTCCACCAACTTCAGTGGCTAATCTTGAAGGCAAATTCTTTTGTCTTGAAGGTGATCATCATTATGGAGTGACTTGTGATGGATGCAATGTGACTCCCATAATTGGACCTCGCTTTAAGGCAAAGGCCACTTTCAAAATAGACTATGATTTGTGCCTAGATTGTTTTACAAAGTAGAAGCTATTGTTGGAAAATCCAAGCCAATGATTTACAGTAGTAGTTTTTAAGAAGTTTGAATGTATAGTATGTGGCTAAAGTTTAGATTGTATAGACAATTTATTGAAATCCATTGAGGATTCTTTTCATCATTTGGTTATATGGATTCCAATTAAAGATAAGTTTTGTATGTAAGTGCATTGTTCTTTTCTAATTTTGATTTCTTATTTCAGAATATTGAGTCATTAGAATCATAGCACTTCTCTTGAATGTGTAATCATATGTTGTATACAAACACGTACATTCTACCAAAATCATACCCAACAACACTAGTATGTGAGCTTGGAGCCCTAAGAACATTATTTTAATAAAATATTCCTTTAATTTCTTTTTTCGTAAAAGAAATTCCAGAAATAGGAAATATTTCACTATTTATGGTAAATTTTGTGACCTATGACCGTGTCCCCTATAACCGTGGATTGTGATATGAGTCATTTTCCATTGTCTTGAAATTGTTTATTACGACAGGAAAAGACCTTCAAATTTTGTTGAAAAGTTTGAGCATTTGGTTCAATGACTACAGCAGAAAATATGGCAAACGTTGTGGGTATGCCAAACAGAGATCATTTGGGAGTAACTCTATTGTGTTATTTTGACTAGCTAGATTGAATACATCAAGTAAAGACTTCTAAATATCTCATTGCGATTGGGATTTCCAACATGTGCTAGTATAAGTGGACACATATAGGATGAGTTGCCAACCTAAAGGTCAGGATTAGCTTATGAGCACAAGCTATTGTGGATTTGTATAGTAGACATTTCACCCTAATCTTGAGGTGTTTTACTATATGTAATTTTCAAATCTAAAATTGATTTTTCTTCATGATTATAAGTATTGTTGAATGTTGACATCCTAAAACAAATACTAAAAAATGACCAACTAAAGGGGAGAAGCAACAAAATGGAAAAAGAATAAAATAGGAAAAGAAACAAAATGAGGAAAGAAAAGAAAGGGAAAAAAAATGGGAAAAGAATAAAATATTGGAGAAAGAAAAAAATAGGAAAAGAAAAAAAAGGGGGAAAGAAAAGAAAGGGAAAGATAAAAAATGGGAAAACAAAAAAAAATAGAGAAACCAAAAAAATGGGGAAAGAAAAAAAATGGAAAAGAATAACAAGAAAGAAAGGAGAATGAAAAAACCTAGAAACAAATGGAAAAATTAAGGGGGACAACAATGAAATTAAGAAGACAATGAAGAAGTTTACAAATGGGACAAATCTAGGGAAAAAAAGAAAGACTTTCTTTCTATATTCATATAGGCCTTATTGAAATAGGATTTAGGGTTGTACATAATTTTAGTCATTTACATGAATTAACTTCCAAACAATTGACTAATGAGACCTGCTTCTATATTCCAAGAATTCATTCACTAGAAAATTCCATAAGCTTCAAATCATTTCAATTATAATATATGTGAATGAATACAATATGAGTGAAGTACAAGGATAAATGTAGCCATGCCTATTTGAAACTGTGATGATTCCTACTCGAACTAGAAGTAACTTCAATTTATTGAAGCTATAACTTGGTGCATGAATAAATTTGTCATCATTGATGTCCATCTTGCAAAAGTAACGATACAAATAGTACAAGTGCTTGCAATTCACATATTGTTGATGACCTCCAATGGCAGAAACAACCATATTGACGAAGTCTGGGCATGTGCATATGGAAAACATACCCACTATAATTTGATATACATTTCTATTATGGTCTGCCCCGGTTTCCAATGACACAATTGCTCCTAGTCCCGAAAAAGGAAGCAGTGTCACTCCAAGTATTTGTCCTTTAATAATGCCAGCACTCTCCTACTTGTTCCGTTGCTCTGTAGTTGGTGCATTTGCAATTCGCCATATAGTTCGATTGTTTCTAACCGTTGGATATGCATCTGGATTTGGTGGTGGTGGTTGGTCAAACAACACAGTCTTGTGAATTTTTGACATGTTGAAAAGTCGATGTGGCGACAATATAGGACGCTCTTGCAAATGGAAGCCTGCATGTTGCAGCAATAAAGTTTCCTCTCGATTGAGGTTGGTCCCAATCAAAATAGGCCAAACCTCTGGCACCTCTAGCCAATCGATGATCCACTTCCGTTTTGTACCTTTCACACATCGTTCTATGTTGTCCCAACAAAACCAAAAATCTACCACCACCTCTCGTTTACTCCCATAATCTTCTTTTCTACCCTTGTAGGTGGGAGCTACGATTCCCTTCTTTTCCCTTGCAATTTTGGCAGTGCACATGATATTTGATCCCCGTTGTTGAGCTTGACATTTAGCATTTGATTTGTGACTAATCCTTGCAATGTGCCACTTTGATGTGTCGCAATCACTTTCACATGCAATTGGAACATATTGAGAAGTGTTTACCTCATGTTGTTTACCTTCGCCATCTAAAGAATCTATGGATGTAGTGGTAGACCTTGTTCGAACATGAGGTTGAGAGAAGTTGACTTTGTCCGGTCAGTGTGAGTCTCCTTCATCACCAATAGGTATGTCCAACTTCCTTTTCGTGCTTCCAAAGATCTCTTCTCCTTTTGAATGTGGTATATGAGTTCCTACACCCTTAGCTCTAGGTAATGTATTAAGTGCCTTTGCTATTTTCTTTGGATCTCTACTTCGCTTGGTAGCTCTCAACTTCAACTTGCTTATAGATGGACCAGATCCAGATGCATGACCTCTGAGGTATGCACGATAGTTTGTCATTTGCATCCAAGCATGAATATTGTCGTCGCAAGTGGCGTCAAATAAATTGTTCCCTCGATTACCGGACATTTGAAGCCACTTGTTATGAATTGTTTCAGATAAATTGCATGAAGGTAGGTCCATCATCTCCTCCAAATTCAATTTCTAGAAATCCACACAAGTTTACCAAGGAGTTAGCCCTTCAATTTTTAAGATCTGTAGACCTTCAAATTCATAGGATTTAGGGTTCCACAAAAAATAAGTATTAGACTCTCAAGTCTCTAGGGGTAGTACATAAAATACATTTTAATATAAAAACATATTACTCTCAGAATGACTACAATACTAATTATCCAAGTCATTGGTTAAGGTAAATAATCACAACCATGATTTGAGCCTCCCAATATTTTTGAAATGATGGTGAATTTTTTAAGAAAAAATGAGGAAATTTCACATCAAATACAAAATATACTACAAAATCTGAAATTTTCACCATAGATGTATTTTAGACTTTATAACATCATAGTGTAAACCAAAGTTATCGTTTCACTCTAAAATTAGAAAATCAATAGACCATGGTTAAAGGCTCAAAGTTCATATTGCTATAAAATATTGAAATGTATGAATTTTTCAAAATTTCTAATTGGAGTAGAAACTACACTTAATAAGCTTCATTTCATTAGTTGGACTCAAATTCAAAAAATGTCATTTTTGTAGCATTGACATTGAAGGCTTTGACATTGAAATTTTAAAAAAATTGTAACTTGTGCAATATTTTTTGGAATGATCTAAAACAAAGCTCTACATGTAGATTATGATTATTGGTATCCATCTTAGAGAGTTAATGCACAAAGCCCAAATTATGAAGTCGATAGAGCATGCTGAAGTTCTCAAATCACTAGAAGTAGGCTATCTAGTCCTTAAGACTATGAATAGAATGAACAAGTAGTTGAGAGTAGTGTTAATTAATTTGTTAATCAAGCACATCACATGTCGATAAGAAGACCATAGATACACATTGGTAGGTCTATATATTGATGCATGTTCAATGATTTCTTCCAATGATTTTTGCTTTTGACAATTGGTCATCCCTTCATTCATTATTCATATTGTAAATTTTTTCGCTCTTTTCAGCCATTGTTTTAGAATTCTCAAAATCATGTATACATGCACAAAAAGACACATTTATGCACTTGTAGGAAAAAAATATATTGTTTTATAGTGTACAATGTTCCTTATTTTATTCTACCAATATACAAGTGTAATTTTCACCAAAAATTTACATACATGAAGTTAAAGTGGGACGCAAATCACAAATTGAAGTTTTGCATACAATAAGATCATGTGCTCATCCATTTCTTGAACTCTAAGAGACACATTTTTCTTTTTCAAATCCTAGTTTGATGTACAACCAAATTTTAATAAAATTTAGTAGACTTAATTGCTTTTCACTTCATCTCCTATTTTTCACGAGGTACCATTATATTATTACTACGAGTATACCAATAGAAGAACTATGTTACCTTGAAATTTGACAATCATCAATAGTTGTTTGTAGCAAAGTAAAGCCCTAGCCTTGTGATTCTCACATTGACTAATTTGAAGTATGTACTTCTAAATATGCATTCAAATCTTTTGAAGTTCATCATCAATGCTAAAAACTAAGGTAATTACACCTAAAATTGCCCCCTTTTTGAATTGGCCCCCTAGAAATATTTGCCTCGAATATATTCCCACTATTTATAAATCTAAGATTGGTTTGAGAAAACATTTCTTGTTGAGCACTTTGAAAGTTCATAATTTATTCATGCAATGTCCTAAAAATGCATTCTAAGAGAATATAGAATCTCCTTTTGATCACCAATACAATCTTGCCAAAAATTTTAATATAATAATAATGGGAACCATGATGAATTGTTTATTCTATTAATTTTAGATGTAGTTACCTTTAAACAATATTCCCTGGCCTAGCAGGCAATTCAAAGGAGAATAAAAATCTCCTTAAAGTAGGGCCATTAGGAAAAATTTGAGTCTCAAAAGGGCTACTTCCCTATGAGAAGTTCCCCCTCAAAGGAAGTCATAGCCCCTTTGAGGAACAGTGACCACTATTCATCATCAATGATGAATAGTGATACAATAAAATTTTAAAAAATATTAAAATAATAATGTCAAAAATAGCAGTCTGATGTGGTCGCACTAATGCCACATTAGATTTTGTAATTTTTAAATTTATTTTAATATAAATTTATTAATTAAATTTTCAATATTTTTTAAATTCTTTAATTGAACTATCCCGTGCTAACCAGGCCTTGCAGTTCACTTGCTGAGATTTTCATTTTTTTTCCAACCAGAGTTCCATATTTTTCCCTGTTGTTCGTGACTCACAAACCCTTAGAGGGCTCATATTTTTCCTAATGATAGGTCTTGTTGCTTGCCCTCAATTTGTTCAATTAGGGCATGCAAAATTAAATGAATAATGCATAGTTATTTGATTTTGCAACCTAAATATGGTGCTTGGCAAGTTATATACACTCTAGAAGTGGATTTAGTAGGTTGAAACATTCCAAGAAAAATGCAAAAAACACTTTTCATCAACGACTCTCTCAAAACCAAGTCTGAGGGGCTTTGGCTTGTCACTTCTTAAATGACAAACTTACTTGAGGGGTATAGTTTTAGAACCATACTTGAATTTCACATAGTTCTTGCTTTTAACTGCCTTTAAGCTTGACTATGAAAATGAAGTTCCAATAATCTACTTTTTTTTTTTTTTTTTTTCCTAGATTGTTAAAATTGTAATTTTTGTGAAACTTTGAAGTTAGCATCTTGGAAGCTTAAAATACACCACTTTAGTGCAATTTCAAGGAATACGCCAATTACACCATGATGTTTACCATAATTATCCCCATTAATTTTTTCAAGTTTTATACTAATTAGACATTTTAAAAAATACTTTGATAAGTACAAAACAATTATTTTTAAAAAATTGCATAAATTTTCAATTAATGTTTATAATTATGAAAAATTGAAGTTTAAATTTTGATATACAATATAGTACAACATGACATGAGAGAAACATCAAACTTACTTTAGAAAGGTATGTTTTACTGTAATATAGAAAACTAATGAAGTTTGACCGAACCGGAACATAGAATTTCCTTCACATGAGTTACTGTATTTTTTTGTTGAAACAAATGAATGCCCTTCAAGAGTTGAGGGTTGAGTTCATGCGTTTCCCCACAGGGATTTTTTTCGGAG
This sequence comes from Straminergon stramineum, assembly GCA_963920665.1. Classification (NCBI taxonomy): domain Eukaryota; kingdom Viridiplantae; phylum Streptophyta; class Bryopsida; order Hypnales; family Calliergonaceae; genus Straminergon; species Straminergon stramineum. The sequence continues at coordinate 17,714,139 of OY987265.1, read as the reverse complement.
CTGGGTCCCAATACCTGATGGGTGACACAGCCATGGCCAACTTGATCATGCTATTGCTTACTGTCAGTACAGACGTGCAGAGCATTGTGTGGAATCCTTGAAATCTGGCCCAGCATTTCAACAGCACAGATCCCAGCATTTTTTTATTTTTTTATTTTTTGACACAAATGAAACGGAATTTCATTGCAAACAATTAGAATGATACAAATCACCAGCCACAAGTGGCCTGGTGAGGGGACCGCAATCCCAGACAAACCCTGCCAAACCCAGACACGGACAGACCGACGATCAGCAAAGGGCGAAGCAGAAACCAAGGGCCAGGCCCACGGATCCCCAGCATTGGAAACAGTCCTCATCGTGTCAAAAAATAAAAAAGTGTCAAAAAATAAAAATAAACAGTCCTCATCCTCATAAAGTCTTCATGAAATAGTAGTTTAGTAGTACTTTTCACGTTGGGAATCTGCCTGTGCACGCAAGCAGGTCCAACTAAGTTATGACTGGGTCACGGGTACAGCGAGCCCACCGTACTCCTGTCCCTGGCTCCTTCACAGTTCACGCTGGCTATGGCGCTCTTCCCTCTTTTCGAACTCTGCAACGATGTTGGCAGCAATTGTAAAGAATGAAAAAGGTGTGTAAGTACCAGGAGCATTCCTGAACAAGTTCAGTTTCATCAACTGCCACAATCCTCCAAGTTCAAAAATGTTAGAAAGTTCAGTTTATGAATTCAGCTCTAGAGGAATAGCTTCAACTCAAAATGCAGAATTTACGCTACTGCAGGTGTCTGTGATGAACTAACCTGGTCCGCATCGTCCGTCGTTCCAGGGTTAACCCTATAAGGACGGGCCTATGACCATTAATTTGAAGCGTCAATTGTCATCACTCTATTTTCTGCCATTTTGCAACTAGATATGAGTGAACAAATTTTAATTATTTTTCAGACACAATGTCATTTGTATACTACAAGTTCTAAAATTTTCAGATTTATTGGAGAAAATTTGAAATTACTGTGAACTTCTTAAGAAAAAAATGAAGAAAATTCATATCAAATACAAAATATACTTAAAAAATATGAAACTTTCACCATAGATTTATATTATAGTTTAGAATATCATGGTATAAACCAAAGTTATCGTGTCACAGTAAAAATGTTGCAGACCCCAACAACGTATGAGTGACTTAGCTAAGGATAACTGGGAAGACTTTGATGAAACTTTTGCTCAACTTAACCCGTGAACGCCGGGTAGGTGACCGTGGAAATCAGCCACTTTAGAACCATGTGACATCATCCACTTTAGAAAAACCAGAAATACTCATTGGGAGTCAAACTACTGTAGAAGATCTTCCCTTTCCACCCCTAATTCCGAGGATGAATAGTTGCACTTCTGTCCTGCACAAGAGAATTCCTTGTCATTCATCGGACAATAATCGTCCGCCGCATCGTTCAAGGGTTAACTTACTGTCAGTACAGTGAGTTTCTGTAAGTGTTTTTTTTTTGACACAAATGAAACGGAATTCCATTGCAGGAGAAAAAATTCAAGCCAGCCGGCCACAAGTGCCCTGGCCGGGGACACGACACCAGACAACGACACCAGACAACCAGGGGGCCTCACTTGGCCGGCAAAGGAAGGCGAAACCACTGTTGGCCGCCGGCAGGAACTCAGGGGGGGAGTTTCTGTAAGTTAGAGCATCCCCACCCCCACTCGCCAGACCTGGTCGGGGTGGGTTTGACCAGGCCCGGAAGCCATAACGCCCCCCCACTGTGGCACGGGGCACAGTTTTCCAAGCACCGGGCGTGCCCAATTTTGCCCGGGGTACCTCAACTGGGCGTGCACGGGGAAGTTTTGAGCGAGCCCGGAGTTGACTGATTTCCCTGTTCTTTTCCTTGTTTCCCTCATAGTGGCGGGGCGTGGTTGGACTGTTGTGCTCAGAGCTTCCGAATTTGGATGTGGTGGGGAGCATGAAGGCCCATTTGACCGGCCCACAGTGGGGGGTCACAAGCTGACCGGGCCCTCTCCCCTCCCAGTGGCTTGAGCCGCCAGCCTGCAGTGGGGATTTGGCCGCCCCACGGTGGCCATGCTCTTAGAGACCTGCCTCTCCCTGTGTCCGCTTTCTTTTGGGTCTGTGTCCGGTCTATGTGTGGTGTCCCTGGCCAGACCACTTGTGGCTGGCTGGTTTGTACTTTTTGTTTTTGCAATGAAATTCCATTCCATTTATGTAAAAAAAAAAGTAAGTTAGAGACCTGAAGACCATCGTGTGGAATCCTGAAATCTGGCTAAGCATTCCAACAGCGTGGATCCCCAGCATTGGAAATGATGTTCCTAGAATAGTACTCTTCACGTGGGGAAGGCAGGTCCCACATGAATTAAATGTTCCCTTACATTGTTGCCCCAACTACCAACTATGACTGGGTCATGGCCTCACAGGTACCAACGGTTTTTTTAGGGGCGAAAAATCGCCAAATTTCACCCTCTCTCCGTGTACTTTGATTTTACCATATGAATTGAAGGTGTAGAAATGATATTTTTTCGCCTAATTGCACTATCCACTAATTGCATTTAGCCACTTGGCCTTGTGCCAAAAGTTCACATTGCCATTGAGTTCGATAAGCACTGGGTTGTAATCGTCTTCACTACTCTTATTTTGGCCACACATTCCAAATACATTGCCAAAACTTAGCCACTGGATCACAACTTTTTGCATGCCCTCGTCTATACTTCAACATCTAATACACTAAGGTTTTCATATTAGTCTCTTGTACAAATAGATTAGGAGCGAAGACCTTGATCAAGGTTTGGCACTCGTAGCCATTATTTCAAAAGTTTCATTAAGATATATCACCCATTTTCAGCAATGTTAATTAAAAGCAAATTTTTTGTGTATTAACTACTATATTTTTATTTTTATTCTTTTTTTTTTCTATCAATTTCTACACAAGATATTCAAGTAAGATGTATAACTATTAATAATTATTCTATAGAATATTGTATTATCTTAATATACATCTCTTACTATATTTGTAGAAAGATTGATTTATAAAGAACTAAATGAATATTTAATTGTATTATAATGACTTCTTAGTTGTTAAGAAATAAAAATGCAAGTGGAAGCAATCGGAGGTTGTTTTGGGAACATCACGTATTCAAGTGAGTGGCAATTACATCACAAATCACAATCCACCTTGATTTTTTAGTTTGGATTGGATATTAATTTTTGAACTTTGAAATCCAATTTTATTGCCTACACAAAAGACAATCAATTTGGGATATTGTTATTACTATAGAATCCAAACTTGATTGTATGTTTGTTTCAATTAATCTATGCAATTTAGGGTTGTTATCAATGGCGCTTGCAAGATCTAATGGCATCAAGCCATCAATGTTCAATATAGAGACTTGGAGAGGTATAGAAATTTCACAATTTGATGAGTTTAAAGTTGTCAAAATGTTCATTAGTCTAGCATTCTAGCTTCATTATCAACATCCACAAGCAGGGAATCGCTTGCAAGGCATGTATGTTGCTTGAAGTTCCTATGAGATGAGGATTTCAATTTTGTCATTTGGTAGTTAGAGAGCTCTTCTTTTACACAATGGTTTAACTCTCAAGTCAACTTACATTCTTACAATCTTATTTGAAAATGATGGCCGTGATTTGCTACTAAAATGACAAAAAAATGTTTATTGGTAGGTGTTGTGGCAATTTTGATTTCAAAGCATTCACTAACTAGTAAGAGACTCTAAAATTCCTTGTCTTATTGCCTTGGTTGTAACTACTTTTCTTCAGACATCACCAAAATTCAATTATTCAAAACATGTAGAAGTCAAAAATTAGCTTGGAAATTTCCAATTGTTGCCAACATACATCTGCTATGAAGATGGATATGTCACCTCCTTGTTTTCCTCATCAATATTTGTGTATAGCCATAATTCACTAATGTTCATTAGCTCAGTGAAATTTTTTTCTCCCCAAGATGGATAGAAGTAGCAAACTCATTGAAGGTTCATCCAGAATTATTGCCACTACTTAGAAAAAGCTAAATCACTAAAAAAAACACTGATGGGTATAGCAAGACTACCATTTTTGAAGATAGAAAAATACATTAGCTTCACATGGACATAATTTTTGTTTCAATTGGTGCATGGGAGCAAAAGTTGTGCAATGCTCATCTCAAAATAGAGTTCATCACAAAGAGCACCAAAAAATCCAGAAATTCAAAATATATATATTTTTATTTTGGTTCTGAAAGAAAATATTTTAGTTCGTATAGAAAGATTTAATTCATTCTACTTGAACTAGTGATGAGAAAGTGATGAAAAGATTCATAATTTTGGAAAAATTAGAATATCTTCTTCCAAAAAATACTTATAAGATTCATTGTTTAACTCAATTTTCAAATAAATTCAAAAAATGTTCTACATGATTGTTGTTTTTTGCTAGAACAATCCCACTGTTGGGATTAGTATCTTTTAATTCCATTTGAGAATCATCAACCAATTAGTTTATATTTCTATCTAGTTCCTACTTCTACGCAAACAAATATTTAAAGGATGAAAAAAAATTGTGGTTTTTCAAATATTTTTTCTTAAACTCTCAACTCAATTTTTGAATATAAAAAAATATTTAGGGATTAATATGCAATCTATGTTATCTTGATTTATGGATAGCCTTTTATCCAATAGTAAAAATATGGGCCACATAGACTACTCTAAAGCCCTATGAGAGGACTCACATGACCAACTTCACTAGATTTAGGTATTTAGGGACATGTTTCGGAAGTGTATGTCACTAATGTTTCTACTAGTGATCTATTTGTTTTTGAAAGAGACCCAATTACTAATTATTGGTGTTCTATTGGGATGAACTTTAGAAGTGAATACTAATCTCTATATTAGTGGGGTCAAAGTTCTCTACCTCCACTTCAACATGCTTTTCTCCCCAATTGCTAAAAACAATTAGAGAATCACATTATTTAATCTTTTCGTCCAAATTCCACTTCATTTTGGCTAAATTGCAGATACATGGCGATTACAAGTAAACATAGCTTAGTGACACTTGAGAGAGGTAAGTTTAATTCTCGTGCTTGTATCTCTTTTCCAATTTAAATTTTGATGAGTCCATGCATGAATTTTTGAAATACAAGCCACATAAGACATTGGACTAGTTGTTTCAAAGGTGACCTAATATCTAGCCAAAGATCTCCTCACGTTAGCTACGTACATCTTGTATTTGTGAACTTCCAAGCAAAAAGATATGGTTTTATGACCTTTCAAGATGCATTTTTGTAATGTACTTTCTTATTTCAACAAAAGACAAGGAGCCACGTGAAGGAAAATTGTATTGCGAATAATATTTAGTACTCAGTATTATATGATCTACAATGTTATTTATCACATCACCGAACTCATAATAATTCTCATTTTTTAGTTGGCGATTAGTGTTCATATTGACCATTTAATTAAAAATACTAATATAGTGCAAGTTATCCTATCTTGCTAATAATTATGTTTTCTCTAGTAGAAATGTAATTGATAATTGATGCTCATATTGACATTTAGTATTTGTAATGAGTGTTAAAAATACTAAAATTATTTCATTATTACGATAGTGTAGCATGAATAACAACATTGAAGAGAAACGACTTCTCATCGACACATGTTATGTGCGTAGCCCGACTTCCCCTTGAATTAGCTTTGTAGATTGATTAAAGTAAGTAGATCCACTATTGAGATTGGAGTTCAATTCAAAGCTCTATTTTTAGATCACATTCAACTTTTTTGTATTCTAATGTAATTTTTCTTGCATTGCGTGTACAATTGGGACTCAAAGTTGTAGAGTTGGATTAGATAGTCACCATTTCATGAATTCAATGAGCACACTACACATGGCTAAAGGCTCATTCTTTGTTTCACTCTACCAAGGGTGCTTTTGGATTTCCATTGGAACTATGTAAGGAAAATAAGAGACACATTAGAATCCCCAAAGACAAGAATAGTCCCTCCCTCTAGCCCACAATAGAAAGCTATATATTTTTACTTTGACCACCCTATAATGTATCAATTTTTTTTAAAAATGAGTTGATTGAAATGCATGTGAAATTAATCCTCATTTTTTGTTCTCACACATACAAAAAATGTGAATCAAATAACTATATCTATGTACAATAACCAAACAATCCACAATGGACTTCTCACTTCAATTTGAATAATTTTTTTCAAAAATTTTGTTCTCTCTTTCACTACACTAATAATTGTATTCATTGTCACCAAGACAAATTGATTTTAAAATGATATAAATTTCTCCTTTTGACAAATACTTTTGCCAACCATGTTTATAGGAATTTTTTTCTTTGAATTGTATTGATATCTACATTCTTGGTAAAAATATTCCTCTTTTGTAGAAAATTATAGCCTTCAGTAAATAGCTAGGTATGGATGACACTAAATATTTTTTTGGTGTAGCGTGGTCCCAACATGAAAATGAAAAAAATGGTTCAAATATATTGCAAAATCAATTCGCAGTAAGCTTATGGTAAGTTAATGGCACCCAACAAATTTTGGGTGTCCCAAATGTTTGTGTTTTTCCTCATTGTGGAATGCAACTATAACCTAGATACCCTATATGCACCACTAATCCAAGACCATCATCACTTAGTGTACATCTTCAAAATCAATGTGTACATATTTGGAAGAACAATTCTATAACCTCTATCAAAAAAAGATTTGACCCATCATGACTTTTGCACACAATATTCAAATGTTGCATTCTTTGGTGTGTTGGAAGCTCCTTTCACTTGCCAAGAAGAAAATATGAAAATTTGACTCATCTAATAATAATAGTAATTAGGTAGAGTAGCAAGGAATGGTAGTTAAGGAGATACCTACTTTAATCCTTAAAATGCTTGAGGTACTGAATTCTCTTGTCAACAAAACTTTGAGGTTAAATAAAAACTAACCAAGTTCCTATTTTTCGTATTTTTTATTTTAAAATTATTTTGAAAGTTTAGTTTTAGCATCAAAAATCAAATTATGAAAATGAATCATTATGAATTTTCTATTCAAGATTTTGTACAAGGGGGTCCATTGCAAATCTTGATTTTCTAGTATCAAGGGCTCTTGAAGACACTAGATCTTACCAAAAAAATAACATGAAAAATTCATTTAAAAAAAATTAAAGAACAAATTTTGAGAAGTTGTAAATTCATTGGGGTTATGCCGATGTTTTGCCCTTTAACCCTCACCTTTTTTTAGTAACCAGTTTTTTAGATTTGACATGTGAAAAGAGGATTGCAAGACTTCAAATTGGTTTCATTGTTTGAACACCCTCAATGATCAAACATTACAATCTTTCAAATTCATAAGTGATATTGTAAACTTTTCTTTTCCCATTTGAAACTTAACATGTTAGGTTTGAATTTGTATAGTTACAATTAAAAAAATTGATAGAACTTATCAAAATGTTGGCTTTTAGTTCAATTTAGAGCAAGTTTCAAGAGGCTCAAGAAAGGCCTTGGGCATTGAGGGGTTAATATGCAATGAAACTTTAGGGGTTTGTCCCAATCCCTTTTTGAATTTTGTCCCAAAGTTTTGATTGGAGGCTTAGAATCTCGAACAAATTTTTGGAGATGAAATTTAGTTTGATTTACCAATTTTTCTTAGTTCAAAGTTTCTTGAAAAAAGTTATTCTACTATGCCTACATGAGGTTTGAAGTTCTACATTGCACACAACTCCTGCGTTTTGACAATTAGTGGTCAAGCTCTCATCTTCAAATTGTCCCATACCCTTTGGAGATTCATGATGGATAATGAATTTCATTATAAAAAAAATTTCTCCACCCCTTATTTAGAGCATATGTTTCGACATTGAATTGTAGTGAAATCTTTCCTAATACTTGGATGTTGATTACAATTCCTCGTCCATAGATTCGGGATGGTGATATGTTAATTTTTAAAATCATTCAAAGTTTGAAATTTAGACTATTTTTGGCCATCGGATCAAAATCAGTAATTGACTGTGTTGGGATAAGTTACGTGAGGTCCTTCACAATGAGTACCAAGTATGTGGGAACTGCGCCTCATTAAGAAACTATCACTACGATTCCGGACCTGAACTGCCAGAAAAAGAAATTATATTTTTTTAATGACGAAATTTTATCTTTAAGTTCATGGTGTTTGCAAACGCCAGGTGGGAATCGACCTTTACTGTCAGTACAGTAAGTTTCTGTAGAGACCTGCAGACCATCGTGTGGAATCCTGAAATCCCATATGGTGTCATTGGAAAAGCATTTCATTTGAAAAAAGAAAAAAAGAAAAGAAAGAAGAAAAGCATTTCAACAGCACGGATCCCCAGCACTGGAAACAGTCCTAGAATAGTACTCTTCACGTGGGGAAGGCAGGTCCCACATGAATTAAATGCTCCATTAAATTATTGCCGGACTACCAACTACGACTGGGTCACGGGTACAGCAAGCCTACCACACCCCTGTCGCTGGCTCCTTCACAGTTCATGCTGGCTATGGCGCTCTTCCCTCTCTTCGAACTCTGCGACCAAGCTACTCGTCCCAGTCTGGGTGTTGTTGCCGCCGTGATTCTCATGAAGCTTCTCCACCTCCGAAGCTGCAGTACATCGTCTGAACATCTCCACGTGCTTGTTCACGCTCTCATCGTTAGTGCAAACTTTCCTGCGTCGTTGCTACCTTAGTCGGCATCTGGGAACTTGCTCTAGCTCTGTAAGTTTCACAGTCCTGGGGTTGTGCCCTCATTCATTGAAGTAGCTTCACTTCCTCGCAAGTTTCTCTCTGTTTGATACGACAAAGGTGGATTGTGGGGTTGGGAACTTGAGATCTGGATGTTGAGAGAGTTTGGTAACAAGTTAACTTTGCATTGAGTTGGGGTTTGTTTCTGTCATTTTGTTCGAAGTGACATCCGAACTCCAGTCCCCTGGTGTTTCTAACTTATGTGGTAGCTTTTGTGGTAGCCTCTTGGCTTCTTATCTGCTGCGTCATTTCATGGTTGGAGTTTCAAACTAACGACGCAAGATGGCAGATCGTCTTCTTGTTTCTTGCTGAGAGTGGGAGTTGGTGCTCTGTTTCTTGGGCAACCTGGGGCCCTCATCTCCCTTGCAGCTCAATCCACATCACATGTAAGGTGTGTATTCTGAATGGTCCAATAGACTATTCCAAACTAAGAATCTTTCATTATAAAAGTTGTTTCAAAGCTATGGTGTGATTTTATTTTTTCACTCTGCTAATTGTGGATGAATGAATGGTATGGTGTGTCTGTCTCTTTTGAGAGGATAGTGAGGGAATGACAACTAGTGAATTTATAACCTCCCATGAAGGCATTATCATTACCCCACTTTATATCTATATTTTTTCTAAACATGCTAGATTGCAATCAATATGGGATTAACAACTATATCCCATATCTCATACATATATTTGTATTTCATACCATATCAATATTTTGATTCATATGTCTATATTGTATATAATCTTGTATCCCATCCATGTATCCCTATGTTACACCATATCAATTATATTTGAGACATGTATTTTGTATATAATATCCATTTGTATATTGTATTTATTCTACTAATTGCATTTGTATCAAAGTTTTATTGGTTTAGGTTTTGGTGTGTGTGGAGGGATGGGATATGGGTGAATTAGGTGATTTATTTTATTTGATGAGATTCAATTGGAGAGAAGTGGAGAGTAGGGAATAGGTGTCTCCTTTCAAGAAATAATAGATGAATCCATCCAATAGGTTTGGATAAGAGGCAACCAATGGCCAATGAAGTTAAGGATTAAAAGAGCATGTTGTTGCAACTATGGATGGAGGATAGACTACAATTTTGACACAAATGAGAGAGATGGTATGAATCATGATTCTTTTAGGAAGTCGTAAAACTTATGTATTAGTAAGTAGATTTATTGATTGCAATTGAGGTGGAGGAATTTTGGTTTTGAATTGTTGCTTGAATCCAATTGTAGGATCATCTTTTTGATAATTGCTTCCATTCCACTATTCAATGAATCGTCAATTCCAGTAAATTGATGGTATTCCTAGTAAATTGGTGGTCTATTCACTACTTTGGCAAGGTCTGAAATCTAAACTTGTCCTAGATGTTAGAAATCTAGATTTGTCCTAGATGTCTACAATCTAGACATGTCATAGATAATTTAGACCGTGCGGCTTGAAATCTATACTATTTCTAGATGTCCAAAATCAATAATAGCCCTAGATGTCCTTCTACAGTTCAGATTGCATGGTCTAAAAAATGGCATATAAATATTGCCATTTTAATGTAATTGACCATATGAGTTCCAATGTCTTCCATAGTGTCAATCAGAAATTCCATTAGGTACTAACTTAGATTTTTGAAGTTGATCCTTCTTCTTTTGTCATAAGAAATGGAAGGATGATTGGGAGCTTGAATACATTACATCTTTAAGTAAAAGTCATCTTGGCTTTTGTACAAGCAAACTCAATTTTGAGGAATTCTATACGAAATGTAGTGTGGATAAAATTTTGAGGACATTCTTGTGATGCAACCATTCATCTATTGAGATGAGAGGTTTACCATGTTTGCTTCATTCCGTCTTACTTGATTATGAACTATCCCTAATTTGATTGGTAATTGTCAAGATTCAACAATGCCTAAACATTTTTGACATCTAAGTTTCATTTGTTAAACAATATATTTTTTTTATATGGACTTATTGATTAGGAGGTATGACATGTCCCCCCAAAGGCCAAAACTTTATCAAGCCTTTTACTTGTGTTTTTCTCATAAAACATGGCATTGCATAGAGAGTTGTAACATCAATGAATTGTGAATGTAGAATCTTGAGATTGAGGATAGTGAGCAATGTATGTGTTGGATATTGTTAATGTGTCCAATTTGAATCTAAGGTGTGCCTTTTGAGAATCTTATTCAATTACGTTCCAATTGGTTGACTTCAACTACCAATGAATATAGAATCCTACTTTGAACTATCCAAATGTTGCATTATTCTTGTGTCTTTAGATCATAATCTTTGTTATGGTTTGCAATGCAATCTTTGATACCAATTGTTGAATATTATCAAAATTGTTAATCATTTAATGTTGATTTCTTGATTTTATACTTTATAATGTTAATGTAAAGTTTTGATACTTATTAAATTTGGATAAGATTGTTGTATTTTGTAACTATTAATTATTGTATGATCGTGAATTTTTCTAAGTATTAGTAAATAGTTTTGACAGAACTCTTTGTGGGAGGTGATTTAAAAGTATTGTGTAATCGAAGTTTTTTGTAGCCCTTGCTATTTTTCTTAGTTTGAATGTTCTTTTCTAACTACTTTCTTTGGATTTGTTTTGAAGTTATTGTAGATCTTTGATATATTTCTCCATTTGCTGCAATAAATGGTGCGCTTTTTGATGTGGATTGCAATTTTCATCATGGTGTCCACATTTTGGAGATACATGGATTTTCCATGGTCTACTCGGTGAGTATAAATATTCTTTAGTAATTGTTAGGGATTGAAAGTGAATGTTAGAATATTGTAGTACTCAAATTACAAAGTTCTTTGTAATGTTATCTATTTTACTCACATCAATTTTTATAAATAGTCTTGTTTTAAGCATTTTTGTGTGTAATTAAAGTGATTTCAATACAATTGATAGCAACTCTCTAACTATTGTTCAATGAAATTTAATTTGTTGAATGTGTTTGATTTTTTAAATTTGTACTAGAAGGTAATTGGTTTTGCTATATTTTGTTATGAAATCTCATTAACTATGGATACATACTCCACATGAAAGACAAGGATTTCTCACAAGTGTAAAGTGGGTATTGCAGAAGACTACGCAATGATATACCCCATCTTGAGAAATGTTGGGAGACTTTGAATGCATCTTCCAAAGAGAAAGTTTTGAATAAAAACCAATGTGTAAATCTTTTGGGCAAGCTCATACTAGCTATGAAGGAGATTGACAAAATGTTGTCAATTGCTACTCTGGATCTCCAATTCCAATTTGAATATGAAGAATTATTTGTTCTTCTAAAGAAAGTAGAGATTGTGAGAAAAAATTGCATGGAAGAAGAACAATGGTGTCATTTGGTTGTATTTCAACTCCAAAACAAAGAGACTTTTCGTGAGCTACTTTTAGATCTCAAGTGTTGTTATGATACAACGAGGGAAATGTACTTATTCCACCATCCGAATAAATCCAATGACATCCGACCTATTCTATTTGATGCAACTATCTATGACCAAGTTCTTGAAGATGGACAAGAACTACAGAAGAAGCTTGAACTTTTCCTTCAAGGAGAAATCTTAGAGGATTATGATCTAACCCAACATCTTTTGTTGAGACTTAGAAATTTGGATCGAGTTAATGGTGGAGACTTGAATGATTTGGAGTTCCCCAATGATTTCAAACCACCAAAACTAATCCAAAAAATAGGTGAAGGAAGTTATGGAAGTGCACTTATCCAATTGGCTTGGCCTTACATGTGCTACAAAAGTGTTAAGAGGTGATCCTGAATATCTTAGGATGTGTCAAAAAGAGGCAGGAATCTTGGCAGGCCTAAGCCATCCAAATCTTGTTCAATTTTTTGGTTGTGGAATTATCAAAAAAGTTGGTGACAATTCTAAGGAAGTAGGACTTATTGGCAAGATGCATTTGGTGATGCAGTATTTGAAATCAAGCTTGTCTCAAATAATAAAAAGTTTCATTCAATTTTTTGGTTTAGGGACTATCCAAAACAGTGATGAGAATCTCGAAGAAGGTGAAATTGAAGAGATGCAGTTAGTGATGGAATTGATGGATTCCAACTTGTCTACTGTGTTGAAGGAAGCCAAAAGATCTTTACTCTATCATATTGCACTTGACATCATGCTCCAAATTGCAAAGGGTGTATATTACCTTCATGACATGCAAGTTGCTCATCTTGACTTGAAACCTGATAATGTCTTGTGTAGTTCAATACCTATGGAAGATTTGGTTCCTTATCGCATATTCAAGGTTATGGATTATGGGATTTCTGAATTGGAGGTTTGTAACAATCCAGAATCAACACAATATACAATTGGAACACCAGGATATATGGCCCCTGAAATGATCAAGGGAAGTAAAACTCCACAGTATCTATTTCAAGCGGATGTGTGGTCCTTTGCCATAATATGCTCGGAGATTCTATCTGGAAAGGTTCCATATTCTAATTTGAAACCCAAAGAAATTTGTAATAAACTACAAGGTCTGCATGGCTCTAGCTTTCGACCATCCCTACCCAATGATTGTGAAGGACTTACAACCTTAATCCAAGAATGTTGGTCCCAAGACCCTCTTCAACGCCCAACATTTTCCAACATTTGTGACCAGCTCACTAGTTTAAAGAAGTCTTTCTTGAAGGAAGGATCTTGTGCCTTACGAGATTCCAAGTCCATTGTGAACCATGTCCCAAGGGTATGAAATTGCCCAATTATAAAATGAAATTCATTTAGTGATGTTTGATTTATGTAAATCTCTTTCATACTTTGCATTAATTATTTTTAGTATAGTTTGATATTTTAATTTGATAATGATTTTCCAAAATAATGTTCTTTTTGTACATGTACAGGTGAATGAGCTAATTGCTCCTTTGAAGGAAGTCCCAATTGATTTAGATCATCAATTGTCTAAAGCCAAAGGGCTTTTGAAAATGAAGTATATAGGCATTGTGGGCATGGGTGGAATTGGCAAGACCACACTAGCCAAGGCAATATTTGATGACCCGACTGTGAAGTCCTCATACAATGTTGCATGCTTTGTTGCTGAATGCAAGAACTATCAAAACTCCTATGAAATATTGTGCAAGATATTACCAGACCGTGGTAATGATTGCAAACCCCAACATTTTGAAGAAGACCAAAAGATGATGAAGGAACTCTTGTTGGAAAAGAAGGTTCTTTTAATACTAGATGATATCAAGGATGAGTTTCAAGTGCTAGACATTGCACCTCCAGACATCATTCAAGGTAGCAAAGGGACTACAATAATCATCACGACACGTAATTCAAGTACCATAAAGAAATTTGTGGGCATGGAGGGAAGGTTGGATGTTGAATTGTTGGATGAAAAGGTTTCAATGAAACTTTTCACCTCACAACTTTGTTGGGGTGAAGCTTCTCTATCACCGGACTTTGTAGCCTTGCGCAAACAAGTTGTACAAGCTTGTAAAGGCTTGCCTTTGAGTTTGAAAGTGATGGGTGCATTTCTCCGCAACAAAGAGAGGTTGTGAAGTTGGGAACGAGCCCTACAAAGGATGGCAAGAGCAAGGAGCTTGGATGGTGATGAAGAAATTTGGAACACTTTGCAAATAAGCTTTGAGGGATTGAATGAGGGGGTGGAAAAAAGGATGTTTTTGGATGTGGCATGTTTCTTCTGTCGAGATGTATATCCATTTGGCATATCCAAATCGACAATCTTGTCTATGTGGTCCAAAGATGGTGCCCTTCCAATGGTTGAGTTGGATAGATTGATCGACATGTCATTGTTGAAGGTCAATGGAGATGGTGACATTCTTGAGATGCATGACCAACTCCGTGACATGGGTCGAATGATTGCAAAGCATACAAGGATTTGGAAAGCGTCTATGCTACCCGAAAGTGGATTTTCAAGCAAGGTAATATTCTATTCATGCAATTGACATCATGAGAATTGCACATTTTTGTATCCATTCAAATGTAATTAGATAATCGATCCCCCTATAGTGTTTCAAAAATCATAAGATTTGAAATATGTTAGAACAAATCATTATCATTTGAAGGCTCTTCATGAAAATATAATCCATTCTAATTTATTCTTCTTTGCATGTAGGATCTTGAAGATCTTGAAGGCATTTCTATGCAAGGGACTATGAACCATCATGTGCCTTTGGTAAAACATAATCCAAAGTCTCATTTTAAGAAACTTTGTTTATTGACTTTGGGGAGCCCTTTGGACAACCCTAAAGCACATAATGACTACTTGGAATCCTTACTTGAAATAGTTTCAAAATGCTCTCAATTAGAGGCAATTATGAGTTGTTGTTCAAATTTGATAGCTTTGCCAAAAGAAGTGGGGAACTTGTCTTCCTTGATCACACTAGATTTGAGGTCATGTTCAATCTTGGTGGCCTTGCCAAAGGAAGTGGGGAACTTGTCTTCCTTGACCACTCTAAATTTGAGTGGGTGTTCAAGCTTGGCGGCCTTGCCAAAGGAATTGGGGAACGTACCCTCCTTGACCACTATAGATTTGAGAGAATGTTCAAGCTTGGCGGCCTTGCCAAAGGAAGTGGGGAACTTGTCTTCCTTGACCATTACAGATTTGAGTCTGTGTTCAAGCTTGGTGGCCTTTCCAAAGGAAGTGGGGAACTTGTTTTCCTTGACCACTCTAGATTTGAGTGGGTGTTGGAGATTGTTGGCCTTGCCAAAGGAAGTGGGGAACTTGTCTTCCTTGACCACTCTAAATTTGAGTGGGTGTTCAAGTTTGGCGGCCCTACCAAAGGAAGTGGGGAACTTGTCTTCCTTGACCACTCTGGAATTAAGTGGGTGTTCAATCTTGGCGGCCTTGCCAAAGGAAGTTGGGAACTTGTGTTGTGTGACCACTCTTGATTTAAGTCGGTGTTGGAGATTGGTGGCCTTGCCAAAGGAAGTGAAGAAGTTGTCTTCCTTAACCACTCTAAATTTGAGTGGGTGTTGGAGATTGTTGGCCTTGCCAAAGGAAGTGGGGAACTTGTCTTCTTTGACCACTCTAAATTTGAGTGGGTGTTCAAGTTTTGCGGCCCTACCAAAGGGAGTAGAGAACTTGTCCTCTTTGACCACTTGTAAAAGGAGGTGGGGAACTGGACTTCTTTGACCATGCTAGATTTAGGGTGGTGTTCAATCTTGGCGGCCTTGCTAAAGGAAGTGGGGAAATTGTATTCCTTGGCCACTTTAGATTTAAGTTGGTGTTCAATCTTGGCAGCCTTCTCTAAGAAAGTGGGGAACTTGCCTTCTTTGCCTACTCTAGATTTGAATAGGTCTTCAAACTTGTTGGCCTTGCCAAAGGAAGTAGGGAACTTATCTTCCTTGATCACTATAGATTTAAGTGATTTTTCATGCTTGGCGGCCTTGCCAAAGGAAGTAGGGAACTTGTCTTCCTTGACCACTTTAGATTTGAGTGGGTGTTCAAGCTTGGTGGCCTTGCTAAAGGAAGTGGGGAACTTGTCTTCCTTCAGCACTCTAAATTTGAGGTATTGTTCAAGCCTGGCGGCCTTGCCAACGGAAGTGGGGAGCTTGTCTTCCTTGACCATTCTAGATTTGAGCGATTATTCAGGCTTGGCGGCCTTGCCAAAGGAAGTAGGGAACTTGTCTTCCTTGACCACTTTAGATTTGAGTGGGTGTTCAAGCTTGGTGGCCTTGCTAAAGGAAGTGGGGAACTTGTCTTCCTTCAGCACTCTAAATTTGAGGTATTGTTCAAGCCTGGCGGCCTTGCCAACGGAAGTGGGGAGCTTGTCTTCCTTGACCATTCTAGATTTGAGCGATTATTCAGGCTTGGCGGCCTTGCCAAAGGAAGTAGGGAACTTGTCTTCTTTGACCTCTCTAGATTTGAGAGGGTGTTCAAGCTTGGCGGCCTTGCCAAAGGAAGTGGGGAACTAGTCTTCCCTGACCCCTATAGATTTTAGTGAGTGTTCAAGTTTGGTGGCCTTTCCAAAGGAAGTGGGGAACTTGTCTTCCTTCAGCACTCTAAATTTGAGGTATTGTTCAAGCCTGGCAGCCTTGCCAACGGAAGTGGGGAGCTTGTCTTCCTTGACCACTCTAGATTTGAGCGATTATTCAGGCTTGGCGGCCTTGCCAAAGGAAGTGGGGAACTAGTCTTCCTTGACCCCTATAGATTTCAGTGAGTGTTCAAGTTTGGTGGCCTTTCCAAAGGAAGTGGGGAACTTATCTTCCTTGATCACTCTTACAACGGGACATTGTGTAAGGTTGTTGGCCTAGCTAGAGGAAACATAGAGGTTGTATTATTTGGTGGAAGTGAATTTGTTGGGGTGTGTTTCATTAAGTTATCTACCAAAGAATTTGGGATGCATACCATCAATATGGATTTTTTCCTAGAATGATTGTCCAAATTTAGGGCCCTATATGTTCGTTGAGTCGTCTCCACCAACTTCTTTGGCTAGTCTTGAAGGTAAATTATTTTGCCTTTACGATGATCATCATAATGTAGTGACTTTTGATGGATGTGAAGTGACTCCCATAATTGGGCCAATGACAATGATTTGTTGAGAGATTGTTTTACAAAGTGGAAGTTGTTGTTGGAAAATTGAAGCAAATGAATTACAATAGTGGTTTGCAGAATGTTTGAATGCGTAGTATGTGGCTAATCTTTGGAGTATATAGACAATTTATTGCCACCCATTGAGGATTCTTTTCATGATTTGGTTATATGGATTGCGATGAAAGCTAATTTTTTTGTGTAAGTGTTTTTCTTTTATAAGTTTTATTTCTCATTTAGGAGTATGCAGTCATTAGAATCATAGCATTTCTCTTGAATGTGTAGCTATATGTCGTGCACAAACACATACATTGTACCAAGATGATATCATGTCAACATGTGCCAAAGTGTGAGTAAAAATAACAATGATATATTAGTGTCTCTATAAGTGCCTAAACACTATCATTGTTACATCCAAATTAAACATACAAGTGAGGTGGAACTTACATCCAATCTAAACCAAAATGCAAAGAATTTCATTCAATTGGGATTGGTTGTAAGATAATGCATTACTACCAATGTCACACAAGGCTTCACAATGGCTCAAAAATCTACCTAGAGTAAGGCTTTATAGCTTTAGACTATTGTAAGTCAATGGGACCATACTAAGTGGCTTGTGGCATATGTCACAACCACCAAATACACGGAAAAGAAATGATACAAATGTTAAGAATAACAATATCACTACTAAGACTTTACAATGACATCATCCATATAATACATAATTCAATTAAATGTGAAAATATGTTGATTTTCATTGGCAATTTAAGGGACAATCAAATATGACACTATTGAGAGATTTTCAAGGCCATTTGAGTTCCATAATACACAAGTACTATGCAATTTAAGCAAGCAAGCATGTTAAGAGCGTAGTGACAACAACTTTCAATAAACCAAGTGCTCATTTTTATTGATTACATTTCTTCAAGTGGCAACTCTCACATAATGTGCAAGAAGGACCGTGGTTTATAAATCATTTAAGGATGGGTTATGAAGTTATGAAAAGTGTTTGATATGTGTAAAGAGAACACTTGTAGGATAATTTTTATGCTAAATGAATCCTTTAAATTTCATGAAAATTAAATCTCACATAGATTCAAGAACAATCATTATCATATCTTATTATAACGTATAATAGTTTGTTTTTTTAATTATTATATCATAGAGATATTTATTTAAAAAATCATAAAAATTTAATTGCCTTTTTTTCTCTTCTATGTATTGAATTATTTTATGAACTAAGTTTTATATTTTAATAATTTACATATGGTGTGAAATCTCTTATCTTAATATCAATATATAAAAATCACAATGTCCTAAATTTACTAATAAGTGCAAATAGGAGTTGAAGAAATATAAAGTTATTGTAAGGGATTTGACCCCATGAGGTATTTTTTTAGAATGCAAGAAGCTCTATAATTCCCTGTAGAGGAAGAAAGACAAGGGGGCCCCAATGCTATTTAAGACTTCATACAAATCTTATACCAACTTGAACTAAACATTAGGATGGATTCTTAAGTCATTGTAAAGTTTCCTTTATTGGATTTCCAATGCCCTCAATAGCAAGGCGAGAAGGGGACAAAGAGTACAAATAGAACAAGGCCAAAGGTCTTGTTCTCTTTGTTGGAGAAGGCGAATTAAAGGGAGTAGGAGTGGACATACAATGTAGAAAATTGTCGACAATCCATCTTTGAGGTTTGTTTTCTTACAATGGTTCACAATGGAGGTGGTGTTGTTAGTTGAGAATAGTAATATTTCCTTGCTCTTCTCTATAAATGTTAAGAAGTCACTTTGAGTGACAAAAATCTCCAACACATTACACATCCAAAAGACTCCCATAATGCCACCTACAAAAGAAGGTTTGGAATAGGAACTCTTGTAGCCACAAAAGAGAATCTAGAAATTTGAAACCTACAAATGAAATGAAGAACTCTAACATATCCATGGTGGATTATCCCCCTCGCTCATCTCCAAGGGAAAAAACTGAAATTATTTATTTGTCACGCATGATAAAATTTACAAATTTTGAATTCATATTTGCAATCAAAGGCCCTCAATTAGGTTGGAGAGGCAGAGAAGATAAATTAATGAAGCACAAAATAAGGGGTCTTATTTTACACGCACCCTTGGATTGACTTGGGATGGACGAGCGAGGGGGTCAATCCACCCCGGCCTCTAACATCTTCCTTTGAGCTAAATATACACATCACCAAGTCAAAGGAGGAGAGATTTACTATTACAAAGAAGAGATCATAGATACATGTTGCCAAAATAGTCTAGTGTAGTATCAATTTAGATTTTGGTGAGGTGTTGTTGAATCTTGTCATATGTCTAGTTAGACATGCATCTATTATATTAGATGCAAGAATAAAATTAACTTAAAGTTTCACCTTGCAATAACTTCCATTGTCCTCCATGGTGTGTGGTTGTCTATGGCGTTTAGGGTTTAAGATACGTCATTTAAGGAACTATAAGTTAGGGCACAAGTAGGTGTCTATGAGGTGACTTTGGTTTAACTAGTGCAAGATGATGAATGCATGATGGTAGGGGCAACCCTTGGTCCTAGATGCAAGTACTTTCATGTATGGATGTAGGGTGATCTTGAATCAATCTTATTTTATTAGTTGGAGCAATTACTTTGTTACCGATAGGTCCAAAATTGCTTGGAATTATCTAAGTTTCAAGGGTGTTTCACCGCTATTCATCCAAACATTTTGCCCACATGGTACTTTCCTTACAAAATATGGCGCCCAAGGAGATCACTTAGTGTATCCATAACAAACCATGTGTGTTCAAGTGATTTTTTGGCCCCTTATTTACTTTTTAGTAAACTATAATTTCAACCTATAGTTTTGAGTTTTGTTTAGTAATGACTAGGTTTCTATTGCCGAAAATTTATAACTCAAAATAACATATGAAATTATTTCTAGAATAGATTGAAAATTGAACTAAAATGGCATGGTTTTTAGCTCAAATATTTATAGAGAATACATTTAGATGACTATTGCATCAATATTCAAGGAAAATAAACTTTCAATAGAGAGGTTTTTTTAGCAATCTTTTTCTTATATAATATAGGGGTGTGAAAGTTATTTTTAGCTTTACAATGTATCTTTTAACTTCAAAAATTTGTAACTAATTATAGTTAACAAATAAAAATATCAATAATTTAAAACATAAACTTCCAAAGTAGAAAACTCTATTCATATTTTTTTCTTTACCTTTTACTTAAATTTTAGGATATAATACAAAGGGTCTTAAATCTTAACACACGGAGTTTCTAATGGACATTCTAAGTGATCTCCCCAAGATATGGTGTTGAACACTTCATTGACACATTTCCAAGCTTTATAACAATCCATTCTCTTATTGCAAAATAAAAAGGTCTTTAGAAAGATAAGGTCTCTATCATGAGCTTCGATGGATGAATTCATTTATAGATGAACTAATTCATGATGAAATGTGCATTGGTGTACAAGCAAAGATTACCTAGAGATAGATATTTCTAGATGGTGGATTTGTGCATTGTAGAGAGACAACTTCCAGCTCATGACAAATGCACTAAAAAATGCATTGGAGTTAGGCAACTCTTTTAGTTTATATTATGTTCTTTCCAAGAAAACATAGGACCACTAGCTAGTATAAGGGTCCTTTTAAATAGGAAAGGTTAAATAGTCTATGATTATGTGACTTATGTCTCTTCTCAAGTAGTATTTTGAGATCAATCTATGATGCAAATGTGTGCACTATCACCTAATGAAAATTCCAAGAGAGTGCTTTGAAATAGTATACACATAGTTCCTTAATCCTTGTTTTTTTTAATGTTTAGGTCAATTTTGTCTAGTCTTTGCTCCCTTTGTAGAGCCTATATATTGCATATAGTGCTCTTAAATGTCTTATGATTTTGAATTCTACGTTAAATTGGCTTAATGTGCAAAAGTATGAGGTTAAAATTTATACCAATATTTATATCTTTTTCCTTTTTAGCTTTTAAATCCACTTGATCATACATCAAGTAGTCCAAAACAAATATGCAAGATGAAATGGCACCAAACCTACATGCAAATGTAGGTCCAATTTTGGATTATGTTCAAGAATTAATCCTAAAACCACCAAAAGATAGACCTATGGCCATGGAACACAATCTCTAAAACCGTAGGTGCAAATACCCCATCACTGTGCAAGATATACAATTTCTAAGACTATGATCGAAAGACCTATTACCATGCAAACCACCCCATGACAATGCACTACAACCCTTAGACTATGCAACTAACCCTATGGCCATGGAACTGATGCTCATGTTTTTGTTCGATGGAAAATTCTAATTACTAGAAAAAAAACCCATGTTGAAGTCAACACAATCTATGTGACATTTTCTATTTCCTATAACAGAACTTGTTAGATTTAACACAAATTGTGCATTGAATCTAACGTGGTCTGTTATAGAAAATAAGAAATGTCACATAGATTGTGTTGACTTCAACATGGTTTTTCTTCTAGTGAATCTATAATATTTGCACCTAAAATGGACCACTTCTAGAAAATGACCCCTATTTTTCAAGGGAAATTGAATGGTGAAGATATCCCAAATAGTGCTCATTACAAGGAGAAGTGTAAGGTGGAGTTGGGGGACATTTCAAGGAATATAAAACTCTATTTACAATTCTATGGAGGTGTCAACCTTACAAGTGATCGGTTTGGGGTAAACTTTCTATTGTTTTCACTTTTTCTCAATGACATGTTTTGATACTAAGTCTAGTGTCATTTCTTGATGTGCATCAAATAGATTTTGGCATCACTTGCATGACACTTTTAGCACCCTACAATTTGAATCTTTGAAATTTTGTAACTAATTTATAATGTGTCCAAAAAATGATGGAACCACTTCCATTTTGATTCATAGTTCCCCAGCAATGTGCAAAATTTATTGTTCATTTTCTGAAGCATATTAGTTATGCCACAAAGCTTATATAGGCAATTTCATTAAAATGGCGGTATTATTCCGCCATTTTAATGGAATGTCGTGCAATTCCTAACATATTCTACGCCATTTTATCATAATACCGCCATTTTAATGAAATTGCCTATTTATTTGTGTGATTTTAGGTTTAGTGACCTTATACAATTCAATTGTTTTGAAAAAACAGAATTTAACATTTGATCCATTTCCCAAATTTCAACTCCAAGTTGTGCATAAGAGGAGCCTCAAAACATGTAACACTCTAGATACTGTAATTTCAAGCAATTTCAAGCTGTAGTTCTTGCACACAGGATGATTGTCGATCCCAATTAGGAATCCAGACTTGGTGACCGACAATGCACAAGTTGGAAGGAAAATTCTTGTTTAGTTGACCAACCATAACGACAGCATCAACAACTTCCAAAAAAACTAGCCTTCCAAAAAACTTGACTAAAGCTTGACTTTCAACCCAAACACAAAGTATTGATCACGAAGTCTATAAAAATTGTTCGCATTGAGTTTCCAAGCCACCTCTAGAGACTTTGTCCATGCACCCCTCCAAATTGTTGCACCTCATAAAATCAAGATGGGATCATTCAAGGATGGATGAACTTCCGAAACAAATCCCAAAATATGCACTAAATTAATGGACTCTGATCTTTTATTTCTTTTTGAACCAGGGCAAGGTAAGATGCAAACCTATTTGCACATCAGAAGAGTTACTCAACCTAAAACTACCTTCCCTATACCTTGTTTACATTCTAGAACTCACCCCCAATCAGAGTTTTTGAGATGCTTAACCCTCGAATGACACAACGGACGTTTTTTGTCCAATCAATGTCAAGGAATTCTCCTCTATAGGAAAAAATTGCAACTATTCATCCTTGGAATTAAGGGTGGCAAGGGGAGATCTTTTATAGTAGTTTGACTCCCAATGAGTATATTTGGTTCTTTTAAAGTGGATGATGTCACATGGTTCCAAAATGCATGATTTCCATGGTCACCAACCTGGCGTTCAAGGGTTAATGAGACAACATGGGAATCTAAATAACAAAAAGTGAATTCATTATTCATTCTTCTACCTTAGATTTGTACATAACTTCCATTTTAAAGAATTCTTTAAAGGGTTTATATTTCTTTGTGTCAAACATCATGCAAGATGATGGGTTTGATTTATGTCATTTGTATCTCTTTGGGGGGTCTATTGATTGCCCTACATAAATTTGCGATGTTTTTGTACATGATTGCATAGAAAAGTTTTGGACTGCTTCATCTCCTGTTAACCCCTAAAGGACCAAGGCCATTTTTCTGTCAAAAAACACTCAAAACTGCCATTTCTGCTGCGTTCACCCATAAAATCCAAAAAAAATACTTTAAAAAATCTAACCGTTGGATCTTGTACTTTACTTGTCTCAGAACATGTGGTAAAAATTTCATGAATTTTGACCGCATAGATTGAGAGGTATTAGAATTCAAAGTTGGAAAAAGAAGTTTTTTTGAACACTGGCCTGCAATTTCAGATGACTTTGACCACCTTTTGTTGAAATTTTTTGCACTATGGACTGTGAATTTAAAATTTTTTGTGTTGAAGAATTGAGTTGATATTCTAGGAAAAAAATTTCAAAAGAAAAACTCTTGATTTTCATTCTCTAAAAAATTGTTAAGTAGAAGTAGGTCCAAGATTACATAAAAAACTAAATCATTAATAGCTCTAAGATGGGATTGAAACTCAATAATCCCAATGGTGAGATTGTTCTAGCAAACAAATCTAACTTTGTCAAGCAATTTTTTTTGAAAAATTGTGAAAATTGCATTCAGAATTGAATCCTATAAGTTATTTTTTCAAGAAGATGCTCATATTGCCCAAAAAACAATATTGTTCATAACTTTCACATTACTAATCCAAATGGAATGAATCAAAGCTTCTCATGTAGACAAAAATATAATCTATAAGAAAAAAAAGTTGTAAAAAAAGTTTTCAATTTTTTGTGGATTTATTTTTCTGCCTGGTGACATGAAAATTATGTTTAAGATGGCATAACTTTTGCTCCCGGGCACCGATTGAAATAAAAATTATATTCCCACGAAGATAATCAGTTTTTCTATCTTATGAGAAAGTTTCAAAAAGTTTGACTAAAAATTGAGGTCATAGGAGCCTGCCCAAAATCCATTTTGTCCCCCGAGGGGACAATGGTCCTTTAGGGGTTAACATGATGATCATCCAAGAATATGGGAACGAACAGTGCAAGATGTAACGTCTCCCATTCTTCAGCACTCACAAATTCTCCTCTCAAGTGTTGCACTTCCTGTAGTAAACATATAGAAGACCAGCTCACTAGGTTAATTTTGTTAAAGCCATGCTACGTATGAATGCCAAGCTCATGACCACTAATTGAGACTAGGCATCATTACAGCGATGACTGAGAACCACTAGCCCAATATATTAATTATCCTATGTACTCAAAATTATCCAGCTTAGTCACCATGACAAACACGGACAGCAAAGGTTCATCAGGATTTTCAACCTGGTCATCTTTTCCCACTGGATTCCTGGCATCAATCTTCCAATTCTTTTGAGGAGAAACTGATAGGTCATGATAATCTCTGAGATGTGCACTTTTTTCTGACCTGATACCACGAGCATAGATTACTATCAAGTATCAGTACAAAATCTTCACTACATTAGATACCTGCACCCGTGCATGGGTGAAGTGTAGGAAGTATGGAAGAAGAATGTGAAGCACTCTTGAGAAAGTCCAGAAGGACGATAACAAAGGAAAAACAGGAAAACTTGAAGGCTACAACTGAAGAGTTACTTTGCAACCTTTCTATACAGCATTGGAGAATATGTATGTGCTTCAAATACTCTAGATCCCAAGACACATAAATGGAAACATATATATGCAGGAAAACCACAGAAATGCAATGAGGTAGAAAATGAACATGATCAGACCCCATGCAATGGTTTGACTGCAGATTATGTAACTACTACATACTGTAAATGAAACAAAATTCTCAACTCATTCTCAAGAGAAGTGTGTACACAGTACCTTGCACCCAGCAGTGTACCAGCAAAAACAGAACCGTACAGACAACACAAAAATAAAAGTTCACTTTTTTGAGAAGATTGAAGAAGAATCCATACCCACAAAAAGATACACAAACAAATACAACTGAAAATTAATAGCCAAGTCGAGAATAATCTATACCTGAAATGAGGTTGTTTGTTTGTTTTGTTTCTTGTGGTGAGATCTCCAAAACTGTGTCCCCAAGACGTGTTCATGGTATCATTTGAAAGCTCTTTACAAGGAAAGGGGCGTGGTTTTTTTTTCATGGTGTTCCAATTGAAGAGTCAGACATAAAAGATATTGAATTTCTCATTTTTTATGAATTTGAAAATTTGAAAAAATTATTGATACTTTTTATTTTGACCATGGCAATAGCAAAGGGCACAGTAGTATACCTTGAATGAGGATGTTTATTTTGTTAATTTGTGACATTGAGACCTCCGGAACTGTGCTTCCCCGGTTTCATTTTTGATACCATCGGAAAGCCCACAACACATTTTTGTTTTGTTGTGTTTGGACATAAGGTGTGGAAGTTATGAAATTTCCAAATTTGAAGGAATTAAAAATTAAAAAATTATTTTTATTTTGGCTGTGGCAACGGCACAGGACACACTAGTATCCCTTCAAATAGCTATTAATCCCATCATCAAATTTTGACGATGCATGATGAAAAACCCACCTTCAATGAGAAGCCCTCTTGATCAGTCATGCTGGAGCATGTCTGATGACTTCCTTGTAAGGTTAACTAAGTAGCCCAAACTGCATCCATTCCCTCGTCAATGAATTTGCTGGAAATCTCTGCTTCAATCAAGTACCAGGAATTGATTTAAAACTCAGGCTGCATGAAGAGGTCTCAAGATGCATCAAGTTCATTTGCACAGACTGATTCTTTATAGCTTCATTTGATGTTTACAATGACCTGAGTCAAACCACAGCCGTGATTTCCAGTGCATTCTAGCTTGGTTTCAGCCTACTCCCTTGTTTTGAATTAGCTTTTTATTCACTTATGTTTTATTGGTTTACATTAAGAAATTAGAAGTAGTTGTAATTTTCAGATTTGGAACATTCAGATAGCCTCTGCAACACCGACGGTTGTTTAAATTGGATGTCTGAGGAAAATTTTCATTTCAGAATTTGCTCACACTGGGCATGGAGAGGGCTTTTGGGAGAGGAAAATGTAGCCGGGTTGCTCAGAGGAGATGTGTCTGTGAACATCTGGAGGCTCCTATTTTGATTATGATTAAAGAAATCTTGCGCAGCATGCTATATCAAAGGTGTGATGTTCAAAAAACTTATTGCCTAGGGTTTATGGTTTTAGGATTTGTGAAACCATAATTTGATATTGCCTTAGTCAACAGTAAAAGTTGATGACTGCCCAGAAGTTCATAAATTTGCAATTCCTAGTTTTGGGCTCAGAATCTATGTCATACTCTCAATCTTGAATATTCCATAGTGTAATGAAGATAGCTTATTGAACATACTCCTCTCCCTGTAGCGAACACTAGTGCATGTCTAGTAGGTACGTTGTGAAGGGACTTGCGGCTTTGGATTTTGGAGAGTATAAGGAGTGATAATCTGCAGAATTCTTTTGAAGCACCACACAAATGATTCTATTGAATTATATAAATTTGTGAAGAAAGATCTCATGCTGTGGCGTTTGCACTGTTGGAAGCCTGCAGGAAGGAGTGGTAGTCTCATGAACGTGGACTTTGTAGTATGATAGTCTGCTCTAATTCCGCCCCCTCTTCTTCAGACCATCCCTAGCCAGGGTCTGAAATGGACATTAACATGTTGGAAAATGGATCTATGTAAAGCATTGAATGTTTTGTCAATGATGTTAGAGCGATTTAACATTTGTCAAATGGTCCTTTATATTTTGCTAGTGGATGGAATAAGAGCCAAGGTGGGTCCATTTCTCAAATGTTAACCTGTATTCAAAAAAACTTTTGCCCCACAACTTTGAATGCTAATATTTTCCAATCTTTATGGTCAAACTTGATAAAAATTTTACCACATGATCTTCTACAAGTATAGTACAGGATAATACAGTTAGATTTTTTAATTTTAATTTTTTTTCTTGAATGAATGAACGCAATAGAAATGGCAATTTCGAGTGATTTCTATCAAAAAATAGGCCTTGGCCCTTTATGAGTTTAGTTTAGTAAAGGCCACATTTTGGAACCCTCTATTTTACTTTCTACATGTTGCAGTGTTTATTTGTGGTGACTACACATGTGTGGGTTTTGTTAGGCCTACGATCAAGAAATAGATATCTACAGCATAATTCTTTAGAAATTCATAAGAAATTAAAAAATGCTCCGAAAAATATGAAACCACTTGGGTTAGATTCTACATCAATTTTTCTTCAAGTGAAAAATAATTTCGTGCATCTAAGAACCATTGGAAAGGCCAACCAACCCTTAGATGGGTGCTTTAAGAGCAAACTACCATACTAGATGAAGTGCATTAAGGTAGTGTGCTCATAAACTATTTGTATAATGGCTATTGGGCCTTTTTGGTGGTTTTCAGATGCCCCAAATTATTTTCCCTTATTTTTCACTTGAAGAAAAATTGATGCAGAATCTAACACATGTGGTTTCATATTTTTTGGAGCATTTATGAATTACTTATGAATTTCCAAAGAATTCTTTGGTAGGCACCTATTCTTGATCATGGGCCTTGCAAAATCCACACATGCAGTTTGAAAAAAGATATGGCTTGACCAAAAATAAGCATTGTGGCATTCAAAAAGTAATACACAAGGTTCCTAAATGCAACCATTACTAAACTTAAATGGACCCTAAATTCTTTTAACATTTGTAAGAAGGCAATTGGGCAATCAATTCTCATTTAGAAAAATTAAGTAGACACGCCCTGGCTTTGAAATGGACCCTCTCTGGCTCTTATTCTATCCATTGGCAAAGTATGAATCAATATCTGACAAATCTTAATTATGCTCTCACATTGATGGTAGTCCATTTTAGAACCACTTATTATCCATTTCAGAAGTACCTACTAGGTTGTTTGAAGAAGATGGTTGCAATAATAGCATACTACTATACCTTAGTAATCTCTTCTATGGAACTCTATGAAAAGAGTTGGTGCTTTTCAAACACTTCTACTAAAAGTTCCTCATAGTCTAGTCGTTGCAGGACTTCCTACAGTAAATATTTTACTCATTTTGTAAGCATTGGCCATGATCTGGCAACCAATCCATGACATCATGGCAAGAATTGCTCCGTTCTTTCATGTTGCTCTGCAAATCGACAAAGATTCTAACAAGCCCTTGCTAGTCAAAATTATGAGGGTTTGAAGAACCATTAATTGCACGGCTTTTTTTCATTTTTTATGAAGTGCCAAAGTAGCAATATAGAATGTTATAGTGGTGCTTTAAATTTCAACATTCACTCTAGATATTGGATAGAAAATATCACATTAGCACATATGACATTTCCATAATTTTTTTTTCATCCACAATTTGATGATTACATCCAAGATTTTTTTAAATTTGAAGTTTTTTGGTGAAAAATTGAATGGTTTGTTACCATTTTTTAGCCAAGTTATTTTTTTTGGTGCAATCTCGCACTATAATGCCCACCAAACAAGCTTTGGTCCATTGGTTGAGGAGCTAGACCCCAAAGGTTGACACAATAAGAAAACTTCCAGGTGAATAGGCTTTACATGCCTTGTTGCAAAGCTAGATTGTAGCAACAACCTTGGAAATGGCGCTGAATGAATCGCCAAGCGACCCATAGAGGAGAGATATTGATGAAAGGCAATGGTTAAGATGATGTAGCATCTAATCCTACATCATGGAGTCAGTAGGATTTAGGCTTGTAGCAAAGGTGCCATTAGGCACTATTAGAATTTTTTGTAGAATTTTTTAGAATTGACCAATTATAAGTGCATGGAAATTCATTGGTAGCCTAGGTGGCACATGAATACTTCACTAAGGCTTTCAAGATTAGTTCCATTATATAGTTGTATATCTACATTTCACCTTTGAAGTTCACATGCAAGACCAAATGACAATGAGCAATTCAAATATTCCAAAACATCACTTCTTAAACCCTAATGATTCAAGGGAGGTGTACATTAAAAATAGGCCCAAATTGCCAAGAACTTCAACAATTTGTTGGTAATTTTTTCTTGAGATTGGATAGAATGTTGCTAAAGGATATTAAATTTTACATTGAAAGTGAGCACCTCAAAAAATTTCAAATTGTTTGATCACACAATATAGTAGATTTTTAAGTTTGAAGTTTTATGTGGGTCAATGGAGAAGAAGGGCAACACACTTTGTAGGAATATGTCTTAGTGAGACTATTTTGAAATGATGACCTTTTTGTGCTCAATGAAAGACAAGAGTTGAGAATGCTCATCTGAAATTTCACAAGCATTTTTCCCTTCATAGTGGAGTTTGCAATGCACAGTGGTCAGTAAAATGACAATAGTGTTTGTAAGGAAAACAAGCATGGGCACACTTGTCTTCTCCTTGAGCTCTTTGGATCTGCCCTTTTTGAGGTAGTTGCATCTTCCAAACAATTGTAGATCTAGCCAAATCATATTCAATTGTAATATTTTTAGCATTTAACACACTAGAGAGATCCAACCCCCAAGCTCCTTTGGATTAGCAACAGTGACTGAGACACAAAATATATGCACTTCCTTGGGTCAGTAAAACACCAACTTAACAAAGACACTAGTAACACCAGATGAGATTGAAACTCACAATCCCTGGACTTGCAACAAACTTGTAAGAAATGCAAAAGCCACATGAAAGGTTACAGCAAAAAGGTGAGAACTACCAACACAAATCAGTCAATGATCATGGCTAATTCTTACGAAATGAGTAAAATATTTACTGTAGCAAGTGTTGCAACAACTAGACTATGCGAAATTTTTAGTAGAAGTGTTTGAAAAGCACCATCTTATGCCATACAGTTCCATGGGAGAGATTGCTAAGGTAATGCACTTCATCCAATAAGTTACTAAGGTAAAACAGCCCATTATGGAACTTTTGCCCATTACGGAACTCTATGAATGAGCCCATTACAATTTAATTTTAATTTTTGAGATTTGGGCCACATTCAATGTCTTAGGGTACGTTCGCACCTGGTATTAAGCTGCCGTTTTTTGGCTCACTATGGAGTGGGAATTGGCTGCATATTCACACCAGCATTCTTTAGTATGCTCCGATCCTAGGTGGCACGTGATGTGGCATAGAGTTAGGAGCAGTGTTACAACCATTTATTATATTTAATTTCAAGCCCACCATTACCAATAACATTGGTATATGGGACGTGACAATCTTCTTGAAACATAGATTTTAGAAGTTTCACTGCGCTCTTAGTTAATGTAGCCTTGGTCGCCCCATTAGATAGGACCGCTCTTACAAGACCGCAACGAAAGATATGGGAGAAGGAAAACTCGACCTTCTGTAAAGATCGTATAGATTGTATGGAGTGAGAAATTCAAACAAGCGTTGTTTTTGATGACGGAACATGAGATACTGAGTGCGAAACGTAGAGTCAAGGTGTTTCAATTTGGATTGCATTGAAGAGATTGGTTGAGTGAAAGGCATTTTGACGTTTTGTAATCAGCTCTTCTGGTGTGCGAAATTATGAAACTGGTGTGCAAATTGCAATGCAGTGCATCATCGATCATCGCAAGCAACTTATTAGTTATCACATGCCATTGTATTGCACAACAAATTCAACAAAATTTTGGCATTCATGAAATGTGTTACTCTTGAACTTGTTGATTGACGATTCCGCTCCAAGCTCTACATGGATCCTAATCTTTGAGATTACTTGACCAAGGATTGACGTAAAACTGCAATGCGGTGTGGTCAAAGACCAAGTCTGGGATATGAAAGACATCCTGCACCGGTGCCACCACTTACTCCTGCCAATAGCCTTGCCCAAGTAGATTGGGCCTTGCAATGTAGAGAAACATGTTCTGTCCCTACTGCAATCCATAAGATTGTTGTCACATTCTGTCATCCAGCTACAACAAAATTGCAATCGATCCACAAGTGCAAGCAAATGCTTAGAACAATACAATTCTCTCGATATAAGAACAAATCAAAACAGCACAAAATTGCGTAGCAAAGTTGTACAATCTTCCCTTGCAAAGAAGTTAACTTCAATTTCCTTAAATTGGCTTGACTTTAACGTCAAAAATTGTGACATCTAGCTTCACGAACAGCTAAGTGCAGAACCACAAACTTGGACATGTATGAGTTTGTGTTTATAGCTACACCTCGTAAAATAAGACAATGTGCTGGAATATTGCCAATTTAACGAAATTGATGTTAAGGGTCTTTCAATCGTTAGGAAGTTTGAGATATATTCAGGATCTACAAGCATTCTCTCTCTTTTGTCAATAATGCAGTCAATATGTTACACAAGTTGTTGGTTGTCAATAATTTGCAAGTTGTCGGTTTTGACGCCTTGTACATGTTTACCGATTCAATTGCATTGTGATTTCTATTGTTCTTCCACATTTGAAGTGCTACAATTATTAAATCCAAATGACAACGTGAACTGAATTGTGTGCGGTTTGTTTTTTGCAATTTCTAAGGACGAAGACCTCACAGCACAAGAACTTGTTTTGCATGTCTGAATGTTGGATAACTTCTGATGACTCAATTATTACCGAACCAGCACAATAAATGCGTTTCCATAAAAAAACACATATTTCAGTCTTTGAGCAGAGTATTATCTTTTAGTATCCAAACTTATCAAACACCAAGTGGGAATGTACCCTTAGCTAACTGGAATGGAGTAATTAGTGACTGCAATAGGAACTTTCAGTTTTTTAATGTAAGTTCATCACAGGAAGTGCCTTTTTCACGTCTTCTATATTAGAAAATATTGTGACTATAATAGGTAAGTAAGATGAGTGTTATGGATCAATTTTTGTTGGTTTTGGGATAGTCTACAGGCTATAATGGGCTAAACACTTAAAAAATTCATAACAAATTCACACTTTGTCAAAAAAATATAATTTCAAATGCTCTCACCATTTCTGTCACTTGACTTTCTCTGGAAAAAAAAGTAGAAAATTTCAGAAATGACAAGAGGGCAAACCCCCCATTTGGTCTGTAATGGGCTGTTTTACCTTACAATGTCCACATTCATGACGCGACCACCTTCTTCCATGCTTCCAACATGGGCAATGCCACAGCATGAGATCTTTCCTTACAAATTTATATAATTGAATAGAATCATTCATGTCTTGCTTCTAAAGAAATCTGCAGGTTATCACTCCTTATGGTAGTCTGCTCTAAATCCACACGTCTTCTAAAGATTGTCCCTAGCCAGGTTCTGAAATGGACATTAACAAGTTGTAAAATGCAAATGTGTAAAGCATTGAATGTTTTGTAAATGTGTCAGAGCGGTTTAAAATTTGTTAAACGTTCCTTTATACTTTGCTAGTGGATGGAATAAGAGCCAAGGTGAGTCCATTTCTGAAATGTTTACCTGTGTTCAAAAAAACTTTTCTCCCCCAACTTCGAATGCTAATATATTTCAATCTGTACGGTCAAACTTGATAAAAATTTTACCACATGATCTCATACAAATATAGTACAAGATCCTACGGTTTGATTTTTGAATTTTGAATTTTTTTTCTTTCTTAAAGAACGCAGCAGAAATGACAATTTCGAGTGATTTTTGTCAAAAAATAGGCCTTGGTCCTTTAGGAGCTTAGTTTAGTAAAGGTCGCATTTGGAACCCTGTCTATTACTTTCTACATGCTGTTGTGCTTGTTTTTGGTGAAGCAATATCTTTTTTCAGACAACACATGTGTGGGTTTTGTAAGGCCTACGATCAAAAAATAGATACCTATGGCAGAATTCTTTAAAAATTCATAAGTAATTCAAAACTGCTCCGAAAAATATGAAACCACTTGGGTTAGATTCCACATCAATTTTTCTTCGAGTGAAAAATAAGGAAAAATAATTTCGTGCATCGAAGAACCATCGAAAAGGCCGACCAGCCCTTAAATGCACGGTTTTTGAGCAGACTACCTTATTCACTCCCAAACCCAAAGTTGCAAGTCCCTTCATGTGTGACACATACCTACGAGACATACACTAGTGTTCACTACGGGGAGAGGAGTATGTTCAATAAGCTATCTTCATTCCAGTATAGAAGAATATTCAAGATTGAGAGTATGATATAGATTCTGAGCCCCAAACTAGGAATTGCACATTTGTGACCCATTCACCATACGATGAACTTCTGGGCAGTCATTGAGTTTTGCAGAAGGTTTAGACTTTTACTGTTGACTAAGGCAATATCCATAACCAAATTATGGTTTTACAAATCCTGCAACCTAAAACCCTAAATGGTAATCATAGACAAAATGTTTTTTGAACATCACACCTTTGATATAGCATGCTGTGCAAGATTTCTTTAATCATAATCAAAATAGGAGCCTCCAGATGTTCACAGACGCATCTCCTCTGAGCAACCCGGCTACATTTTCCTCTCCCAAAAGCTCTCTCCATGTCCAGTGTGAGCAAATTCTGAAACTTAAATTTCCCTCACACATCCATTCAAACAACTGTAGGTGTTGCAGAGGCTATTTGAATGTTCCAGATCTTTAAAGTTACAACTACTTCTAATTTCTTAATGTAAATTAATAAAACATAAGTGAATAAAAAGCTAATTCAAAACATTCAAGGGCCTAGACTGAAACCAAGAATGCACTGGAAATCATGGCTATGGTTTGTGTTCAGGTCATTGTGAACATGGAATGAAGCTATAATTAAAGAATCATTCCATGCAAATGAGACTTGATTGCATGCAGGTTGAGTTTTAAATTGATTCCTGGTACTTGATTCAAGCAGAGATTTCCAGCAAAAGGGAGTGGATGGTCTCCTGGTCTCCTAATGTGAAAAAGCACAATGTAACCTCAATCCAAATGCTTTGTATGAGGGATGAAGAATGATCCACAAAGAAGGCTGAGGAGGAGCATGAATGCCCAAGAAAGGGAAGGGCGAGAACAAGTGCAAATATTTGAACAAGAACAGTATAACGGTGAGGCTTTGCTCTAGGTATACAACAATATAATTTATTGGTCAATCGGATCCCACATCTTGACTCCAATCAAACCCTACCCATGTTGTGCAATGCGAATGCAGTTGTGGATAAAATTTTGGATAGCTGAAAGGTGCACCAAATAGACAAAAACAATGTAGACGTTGACTACATGAGAACAAGTTGTTGGACCCCATTCATCGCCCTTCTATCCAATTGTGGGTCAATGAGGGGGGCAATTCACCTTGGATGATAATGTACCATCTTTGAGTCATAGTTATCCCCTAAATGATATGAACCCCATTACCTCTCATTTCAAGCCTCATTGTCCATTATTCTATTTGTTGCCATTTTACAACTATACATGTGAAAAGTTTTATATTTATTTTTCAAAGATGGAAATTCTATGTTTCAATTGATATAAGTCTTAAAATTTTCAATTATGGTGAATTTTTTAAGGAAAAAATGAAGAACTTTCAAATCAAATACAAAATATACTACAAAATGTGATGTTTTCACCACAGATGTATTTTAGACTTTATAACATCACAGTGTAAACCAAAGTTACAATGTCACTCTAAAATTAGAAAATCAACAAACCATGGTTAAAGGCTCAAAGTTCATATTGCTATAAAATATTGAAATGTACGAATTGTTCAAAATTTATAATTGGAGTAGAAACTATACTTAATAAGCTTCATTTCATTAGTTGGACTCAAATTCAAAAAATATCATTTTTATGGCAATGACATTGAAGGCTTTGACATTGAAATTTTTAAAAAATTGTAACTTGTGCAATATTTTTTGGAATGATCTGAAACAGAGCTCTACATGTAGATTATGATTATTGGTATCCATCTTAGAGAGTTAATATATGAAGTCCAAAGTATAAAGTCAATAGAGCATGCCGAAGTTCTCAAATCACTAAAAGTAGGCTATTTAGTCCTTAAGACTATGAATAGAATAAACAAGTAGTTGAGAGTAGTGTCATTTAATTTGTTAATCAAACACATCACATGTTGATAAGAAGACCATGGATATACATTGGTGGGTCTATATAATGATGCATGTTCAATGATTTCTTCCAATGATTTTTGCTTTTGACAATTGGTCATCCCTTCATTCATTATTCATATTGTAAATTTTTTTGTTCTTTTCGGCCATTGTTTTAGAATTCTCAGAATCATGTATACATGCACAAAAAGAAACATTTATGCACTTGCAGGAAAAAACATATTGTTTTATAGTTTACAACATTCCTTGTTTTATTCTGTCGCGCCCCTTAGTGACACTTACCACCTTAAGTTCACTTTCCAATGCTTTGCAAGCTCTTAACACTTTAGTGGCACCAACGGTCACACTCTCCTAACACTACACATGCCACGCACATCCAATGTTAGTCCCTAATTCCAACTCTTCATGCTAAGTCCCAATCACCATGACTACTAGCACCCCCCTCCATCATGATACCAAGACATGTTACTTGGTAACATGGGGCGGAACTTCCATCTTATCATGCAAGGACCCATGGTGGCACTACTCACCATGGTCCTAATTGCCCTTGCGTGTCACCTCAACTCCATATTAGGCTCATGGTGTATTTGCTACTTTCTACTTCGTCACTTATCGGGACTCACAATTCGGGACACATCAACATAGCCTAGCAAGGAGTGGGACTCCACCCAACCAGTGCCACGGGACACATACAAGTGTCCCATGGTGCCTTAAAGTGGTGGTGAACCCATACCACCAACCTTGAGTCACCGGGACTCATCAAGGCTCCAAGAGGGAGTGAGGAGGGAGACCAACCCCTCCTATAGTACTCTCTGTGGGATTCAGTAGCCCCCCCCCTTTGTATGTCAAAGGGGACTCCCAAAACCACTTTGGTTTTGGAAGACCACCCTATTTCTCCCGATTCGCCCTTGTTAGGGACTCCCGAACTTCCACCCGGCATAACTTTGCGGTCCAAGCTCCAAATCTCACATGCAAGTTCATTTTAGACATCTAAGCGACGAGTAGATGCCGATGGACTACTCACTTGCCCCATTTGGACAAATACCCGCAAAGTTATCGCCCTCCAAAGATTCGGGTCCACCAAGAGAGGCGTCAAGCCTTCACCACGGTGCTTCTCTTGGCCATTACTTGAGGCTCTTACCTTAGAACCTCGTAATGCTTTTCAATCTAGCATCCTTGTGTTCTTAGTTTTCCAAGGATATGTTACATGACATACTTCATGAAGGGATTCCTCATGAACCCCTCCCTCCTAGCCTTTAAGTGTCCCGGCGCCACTAGGACACCTTCACCTTTGAACGTCCATAACTTTTGACTCACAAGTCCAAATCACGCGTTCTTTGGATGGCTAGAAGCGTCTCCTCGAGACCTTTTCAAGTATGTATCACACGCCCCCAAATTCGTCCGGATCAGAGCGCTAACACGCTCTGATCGCTCAGAACTCCTAGTCCCCTTCACCTCATCTCTTGCAAGGCTTGGGGAGTCACCCCCAATGTCCCCTTTGCTCACCAAGGTGGCACAAGCACGCCTTGTGATGAGGGTCGTAACACTCTATCTTAGAAGCAACACCTCAATCCTGAGCAGCTCCATCGCCTTGAGGACCGTTATGAAGGATTTCCAAAATTTAGAGCATGGCCACCGCGCCCCTTGCAAACTGACCAAACTGAACTCAGATTCAGTTACAGCAGTGAGGAATTGTCTGGCCCAACTTTTCAAAGCATTGGAAACAATCCTCATCCTTAGAAGTCTTCATAGAATAGTAGTATGATAACCTATTACTTTTCATGTGGGGAATTCTGCCTAAGCACGCAAGCAGGTCCAACTACGACTGGGACACAGCTACATCGAGCCTACTACACCCCTGTCCCTAGCTCCTTCACAGTTCATGCTGGCTATGGTGCTCTTCCCTCTTTTCGAACCTTGCAACTCTGCTACTCTTCCCAGTCTGAGTGTTTTTGCCTTACTTTTCTCATCATGCTTCTGCACCTCCAAAGCTATAGTACATCATCTGAAAATCTCCATGTTCGCGCTTTCATTGTTTGTGCAAACTTTTGACCGTTCCAGAAATCAAGGAAATAACTGAAGCCAGCCGAGCAACCACACACCACTTGCAGGACGACGCAGGAGTTCAGATTCACATTATCCTGTCATTAGAAGGTAACTTAAAGTACACCAGCCCATTTCCGCCAGCTTCCTATAACTGCCACTCTAGTTTTGGTCCCATCACCACCATAAAACCCACCCAAGTCCATTCACTGCATCGACAATTTAAGTGCATTAATTTCAATTTGGATAACGTGTCATCCTTTGATTGGTGGAAACTCTGGTGTTAATAGGTAAATGTAATGGCAGTTATAGATTTAGGATAGGACATTTATGACTCCAATCTAGTGGCGGATTTGTAATTTAGGGCAGATCACTTAAAAAATTCGTAGAAATTACAATTTTTATCAAAAAATTATAATTCCACTTGGGTTTGATTCGTGAAACATGCACACACCTTTGAAAAATATGTGACCCTCTTGGAGTTGATCCTAATATTCCCATATTGCAAATCAGGGTGGTAATAGGCTGGTCTACCTTAATCCCTTCTTATGATGGACGAGGTTTATTAAAACAAGCAACAGGTAGAACGTAATAATGCGTGAAAGTTGAGAGAGCACTTGATATAGATCCTGGGTTACAGTAGCCCTGGATTCAGCATGTGTTCCCCAAGTAACTTAGCCTCCCATTGCAGTTTACCACTACTGCCAATTCCTGGCAGCAATTATAAACAATGGAAAAGGTGGGTACTGGGAGCGTTCCTGAATAAGTTCAATTTCATCGACTGCCACAATCCTCCAAGTTCAAAAATGTTTGAAAATTCAGTTTACGAATTCAACTCTAGAAGTATAGCTTCAACTCGAAATGCAGAATTTACACTTCTGTAAGTGTCTGTGATGAACCAACCTGGTCCGTGTTGTCTGTGGTTCGCATTAGGAGACCACAGCTGATCTCCAACCCAGCCCAGGTAATTTGCATGGCGATGGTCAACTGCGAAGACTTTTTAAAAAATTTTTTTTTACACAAGTGAAGGAACCTTTACTGCAAGAATAAAACAGAACAGGGACCCAGCCGCAAGCTGCTTGGGCGGTGCAAGTGAACATAGAGGATAACTGCAAAGACTTTGTCGAAGATTGTGCTTACTGTTTGTATAGACGTGCAGACCATTATGTGGAATCCTGAAATCTGGCCAAGGATTTTATTTTTTTCAACAAATGAAACGGAATTTCATTGCAAAGGGTAAAAAATACAAAGCATTGGAAACGTTTTCTATCCTGACAGAGACTTCAAAGAGTAGTACTTCACACGTGGGGAAAGCTCCCCGTGCATGTAGCAGGTCCCACGTGAATTAAATGCTACTTTCTTTCTTCTCTGAAACAAATGAAACGGAATTTTATTGCACAGGAGGCAAAATACAAGCCTGTCAGCCACAAGTGGCCTGGCAAGAAGGGAACTGAGAGAATTAAATGCTACCTTAAGTTTCTGCCACTGCTACCAACTATCATTATTGCTGCGACTGGGCTCCTTCACAGTTCACGCTGGCTATGGCGCTCTTCCCACCTTTCGAACGCTGCTACCATGCTACTCGTCCCACCCTGGGTGTTTTTGCCCTACTCACTCTCGTCAAGCTTTTCAACCTCCGAAGCTGCATCGTCTGAACATCTCCGCGTGCATGTTCACGCTTTCATCGTTCGTGCAAAGTTTCCTGCATCGTTGTTACCATAGTCGGCATCTGGGAACTTACTCTACCTCTGTAAGTTTCACAGTCCTGGGGTTGTGTCCTCATTCATTGAAGTAGCTTCACTTCCTTGCTAGTTTTTCTCTGTGTGACACTACAAAGGTGGATTGTGGGGTTGGGAGCTTGAGATCTGGATGTCGAGAAAGTTTGGTAACAAGTTTGCATTGTGTTGGTGTTTGTTTCCGTCATTTTGTTTGAAGTGACATCCGAACTCTGGTCCCCTTGATATTTCTAACTTGTGTGGTAGCTTCATTGGTAGCCTGTTGCCTTCTTCTTTGTTGTGTCATTTCATCGCTGGAGTTTCAAACTAACGATGCAAGATGGCAGATCGTCTCCCTGTTACTTGTTGAGAGTGGGAGTTGGGGCTCTATTTCTTGGGCAATCTAGGGCCCTCCTCTCCCTTGCAACTGGATCCACATCGCATATAAGGTGTGTATTCTGAATGGATCGACAGACTGTTCCAAACTAAGAATCTTTCATTATCAAAGTTGTTTCAAAGTCATGGTGTGTTTCTATTTTTTCACTTTGCTAATTGTTGATGAATGGTATAGTAGTGTGCTTTGATTCTGACCTTTTGCTTTAGACTGTCCATAGCTAGGGTTTGAAATGGACATTAAGAGATTGTAAAATGAATATGTGTTAAGCATTGAATGTTTTGTCAATGATGTTAGAGTGGTTTAGCATTTGTCAAATGTTCCTTTATACTTTGCTAGTGGATGGAATAAGAGCCAAGGTGGGTCCATTTCTGAAATGTTTACTTGTATTAAAAAAAAATTCCCTCACAACTTTGAATGCTAATATTTTCCAATCTATATAGTCAAACTTGATAAACATTTTATCACATGATCTCATACAAGTATAGTACATGATCCTACGGTTAGATTTTTAAATTTGAATATATAGTTTTGGAATGAATAGAATAGAAATGGCAATTTCAAATGATTTTTGTCCAGTAAATTGGCCTTGGCCTTGTAAGAGTTAAGTTTAGTAAAGGTTGCATTTTGGAACCTTGTTTACTACTCTTTGCATGTTGGAGTGCTTGTTTTTGGTGAAGCCATATCTTTTTCAGACTATGCATAGGTGGGTTTTGAAAAGCCTATGATCAAGACATAGGTACTTATGGCAGAATTCTTTAGAAATTCATAAGTAATTTAAAAATGTTCCAAAAACCACAAAACCACTTGGGTTAGATTCTACATCAATTTCTCTTCAAGTGAAAAGCAAGGAAAAATAATTTTGTGCATCTAAGAACCATCAAAAAGGCCAACCAGCCCTTAAACGATTGCTTTAAGAGCAACCAACCTTATGGTGTGTCCTTTTGAGAGGATAGTGAGGGAATGTCACCTACTCATTGTACAAGTGAGTGAATTAATAACCTTCCATGAAGGCATTATCATTTCCTCCTTGATATCTATATTTTTTCTAAACATACTAGATTATAATCAATATGGAATTAACAATTGTATCCCATATTTGGAACATATCCATATGTTATACCATGTCAATTATATATTAGACATGTATTTTGTATATAATATTTTGTTTGTATGTTGTATGTATTTTATTACTTGCATTTGCATCAAAGTTTTTTTGGTTTTGGTTTTGGTTCGTGTGTGAAGGGATGGGATATGGGTGAATTAAATGGTATATTTTATTTGATGAGATTCAATTGGAGAGAAGTGGAGAATAGGGGGGGAGTCTTTTCAAGAAATAGTAGATGAATCCATCCAATAAGTTTGGATAAGGAACAACCAATGGCCAATGAAGTTAAGGATTACAAGACCATATTGTTGCAACCATGGATGGAAGATAGATTGTAATTTTGACACAAATGAGAGAGAATCATGATTCTTTTGGGAAGTTCTGAAACTAATTTATTAGTGAGTATATTTATTGATTGCAATTGAGGTGGAGGAATTTTAGTTATGAATTGTTGCTTGGATCCAATAGTAGGATCAACTTTTTGGTAATTACTTCCATTCTACTATTCAATGAGTTCCAATGAGTTCTAATGAGTTCTATAATATCAATCGTAAAAGTCAATAGGTACAAACTTAGATTTTTGAAGTTGATCCCTCTTCTTTTGCCATGAGAAATGGAAGGAGAATTGGGAGCCTGAGTGCATTACGTTCTTAAAAGTCATCTTGGCTTTCGTGTAAGCAAATTCAATTTTGATGAATTTTGTACAAAATGTAGTGGATAAAATTTTGAGGACATTCTTGTAACACGACCATTCATCTATTGAGATGAGAGGTTTACTATGTTTTCTTGATTTCATCTTATTTGATTATGAACTATTACTAATTTAATTGGTAATTGTCAAGATTCAACAATACCTAATCATTTTTGACATCTAAGTTTCATTTGTTACACAATATGTTTTTGATATGGACTTATCAATTAGGAGGTATTACATGTACCCCTAAACTTTATCAAGCCTTCCTACTTGTGTTTTCCTCAAAAAACATGGCGTTGCTTAAAGAGTTGTCATACCAATGAGTTGTGATCGTAGAATCTTGAGATTGAGGATAGTGAGCAATGTATGTGTTGGATATCGTTAATGTATCCCATTTGTATCTAAGGTGTGTCATTTGAGTTTTTTGTTCAATTATATTCCAATTGGTTGGCCTCAACTACCAATGAATATTGAATCCTACTTTGAACTATTCAAATGTTGTATTATTTGTGTGTCTTTGGATAATAATCTTTGTTATGGTTTGGAATGCAATCTTTGATACCAATTGTTGAATATTATCAAAATTGTTAATCATTTATTGTGGATTTCTTGATTTTACACTTTATAATGTCTATTAATTTTTTTTTTTACTTAATAAATTTGGAAAACATTGTTGTATTTTGTAATTGTGAATCATTGTATGATAGTAGATTTCTCTAAGTATTGGTAAATAGTTTTGATAGAACTCTTTATGGGAGGTGACTTTTAATGTATTGTATAATCAAAGTTTTTTAGGGCCCTTGCTATTTTTCCTCTTTTGAATGTTATGTTCTAACTATTTTCTTTGGATTTGTTTTCAAGTTATTGTAGATCTTTGATATATTTCTCCATTTGCTACAAGAAATGGCGTGCTTTTTGATGTGGATTGTGATTTTCATCATGTTGTCCATCTTCACATTTTGGAGATATATGGATTTTGCATGGTTTCCTTGGTGAGTATGAATTTGTTCTTTAGTAATTGTTTAGGGATTGAAAGTGAATGTTAGATTATTGTAGTGTTCAAATTACAAAGTTCTTTATTATATTATCTATTTGATTTACATCAATTTTTATAAATAGTCTTGTTTTAAGCATTTTTGTATGTAATTAAAGTTGTTTCAATACAATATAGGACAACTCTATATCTATTGTTCAATGAAATTCAATTTGTCGAATGTGTTTGTTTTTTTGAATTTGTACTAAAGGGTAATTGGTTTCACTAGATCTTGTCATCATATCTCATTGACTATAGATAATACATTCTCCACAAGAAAGACAAGGATTCCTCACAAGTGCAAAGTGGGTATTATAAAAGACTACACAATGATATATCCAATCTTGAGAAATGGTGGAAGACTTTGAATGCATCTTCCAAAGAGAAAGTTTTGAATAAAAATCAATGTGTACATCTTTTTGGCAAATTCTTATTAGCCATGTAGGAGATTGACAAAATGTTGTCAATCGCGAGTCCAGATCTCAAATTCCAATCTATATGTGAAGAATTGTTTGTTCTTCAAAAGAAAGTAGAGATTGTGAAAGACAATTGCATTAAAGAGGAGCGATGGTGTCATTCAATTGTATTTCAACTCCAAAACAAAGAGACTTTTCGTGAGCTACTTTTAGATCTCAAGTGCTGTTATGATACAATGAGGGATATGTACTTATTCCACCATCCGAATCAATCCAATCACATCCAAGCTATTCAATTTGATGCAGCTACCTATGATCAACTCTTTGAAGATGGACAAGAACTAAAGAGGAAGCTTGAACTTATACCTCAAGGAGAAATCTCAAAGGATTATGATCTAGCCCTACATCTATTATTGAGACTTAGAAATTTGGATCGAGTTGATGGTGGAGACTTGAATGATATAGAGTTTTCCAATGATTTCAAACCACCAAAACTAATCCAAAAAATTGGTCAAGGAGGTTATGGAGGTGTATACAAATCGAGTTGGTTTGGACTAAAGTGTGCTACAAAAGTGTTGGAAGGTGATCCTGTAGATCTCAAGAACTATCAAAAAGAGGCTGGAATCTTGGCAAGCTTGGGTCATCCAAATCTTGTTCAATTTTTTGGTTGTGGGATTATCAAAAAAGTTGGTAAGAGTTCTAAGGGAGTAGGATTTATTGGTGGGATGCATTTGGTGATGCAGCATTTGAAATCAAGCTTGTCTCGAATATTGAAAATTATTATTCGATTTTTTAGTTTACAGACTATCCAAATCGTCGATGAGAATCTCGAAGAAGCTGGAATTGAAGAGATGCATTTGGTGATGGAATTGATGGATTCAAACTTGTCCACCGTATTGAGAAAAGCCAAAAGACCTTTACCCTATCATGTTGCACTTGACATCATGCACCAAATTGCAAAAGGTGTGTGTTACCTTCATGATATGCAAGTTGCTCACCTTGACTTGAAACCTGATAATGTCTTATGTAGTTCAATGCCTATGGAGGATTTGGATCCTTATTGCATATTCAAGGTTATGGATTATGGCACTTCTCAATTGGAGGTTTGTAGCAACCCAAAGCATCCAGAGTCAACAGAGTATCAGATTGGAACACAAGGATATATGGCCCCTAAAATGATCAAGGGAAGTAAAACTCCACGATATCTATTTCAAGCAGATGTGTGGTCATTTGCCATGATGTGCTCGGAGATTCTATCTGGAAAGGTTCTATACTCTGATTTGAAACCAAGAGATATTTATGATTGACTACAAGGCCCACATGGCCCTAGCTTTCGACCAGCCCTACCTAATGATTGTGAAGGACTTACAACCTTAATCCAAGAATGTTGGTCTCAAGACCCTCTTCAACGCCCAACATTTTCCAACATTTGTGATCGACTCACTAATTTAAAGAAGTCTTTCTTGAAGGGAGGATCTTATACCTTAGAAGATTCGAAAGCCATTGTGAACCATATTATGACGGTAAGAAATTTCCTAATTACAAAAATTCATTTAGTATTGTTTGATTTATGTAAATCTCTTTGGTACTTTGCATTTGTTGTTTTGAATGTAGTTTGATATTTTAATTTGATAACGATTTTAAAATTTTAACTTTTGTATTCGTGCAGGTGGATGAGCCAATTGATCTTGCAAAAGAAATTCGAGTCAATTTAGATCATCAATTGTCTA
This sequence comes from Straminergon stramineum, assembly GCA_963920665.1. Lineage (NCBI taxonomy): Eukaryota > Viridiplantae > Streptophyta > Bryopsida > Hypnales > Calliergonaceae > Straminergon > Straminergon stramineum. The sequence continues at coordinate 17,669,653 of OY987265.1, read as the reverse complement.
AAGCCAAAGGGCTTTTGAAAATGAAGTACATAGGCATCGTCAGCATGGATGGAATTGGCAAGACCACACTTGCTAAGGCAATAGTTGAAGACCCAACTATGAATTCGTCATACAATGCATCAAGCTTTGTTGATGAATGCAAGAACTATCAAAATTCCTATAAAATATTATGCAAGATATTATCAGAACTTGGAAATGGTCGGAAAGCCAAGAATTTTGAAGATGCCCAAAAGATGATGAAGGAGCTCTTGCTTGAAAAAAAGGTTCTTTTAGTATTGGATGATATCAAGGATGAGTCTCAAGTACTTGAAATTGTACCTCCTGACATCTTTCAAAATAGCAAAGGGACCACAATAATTATCACAACACGCAATTGGAGTACCATAAAGTCATTTGTGGGCACGGAGGGAAGGTTGGATGTTGAATTGTTGGATGAAAAGGCATCAATGAAACTTTTCACCTCACACCTTTGTTGGGGTGAAGCTTGTCTATCACCGGACTTTGTGGCCTTGTGCAAACAAGTTGTAAAAGCTTGTAATGGCTTGCCTTTGAGTTTGAAAGTGATGGGTGCATTTCTTTGCAATAAAGAGAGGTTGCGAAGTTGGGAACATGCCCTACAAAGGATGGCAAGAGGAAGGAGTTTGGATGGTGATGAAGAAATTTGGAACACTTTGTGAATAAGCTTTGACGGATTGAACGAAGGTGTTGAAAAGAGGATATTTCTAGACGTGGCTTGTTTCTTTTGTCGAGATGTATATCTGTCTAGCATATCAAAAGCAAGGATCTTGACTTTATGGTCCAAGGATGGCATCCTTCCATTGCATGAAATGGATAGATTGATCAACATGTCATTGTTGAAGGTCAATGGAGATGATGACATTTTAGAAATGCATGACCAACTCCGGGACATGGGTCGAAGGATAGCGAAGAATACAAGGATTTGGAAAGCGTCTATGCTACCGGAAAGTGGATTTTCAAGCAAGGTAATATTCTATTCATGCAATTGACATCATGAGAATTGGACATTTTTGTACACATTCAAATGTAATTAGAAAATCAATTCGACTATAGTGTTCCAAAAATCATAAGATTTGAAATATTTTAGATAAAATCATTATCATTTGAAGCCTCTTCATGAAAATATAATCCATTCTAATTTCTTCTTCTTTGAATGTAGGATCTTGAAGATCTTGAAGGCATTTCATTGCAAGGGACTATGAACCATCATGTGCCTCTGGTAAAACATGATCCAAATTGTCATTTTAAAAAGCTTCGTTTATTGATTTTGGGGAGCGCTATGGACAATCCTAAAGCATATAATGACCACTTGGGATCCTTACTTGAAATGGCTTCAAAATGCTCTCAATTAGAGGCATTTATGAGTTGTTGTTCAAATTTGAAAGTTTTGCCAAAGGAAGTGGGGAACTTGTCTTCCTTGACCACTCTAGATTTGAGTGGGTGTTCAAGCTTGGTGGCCTTGCCAAAGGAAGTGGAGAACTTGTCTTCCTTGACCACTCTAGATTTAAGTGAATGTTCAAGCTTAACGGCCTTGCCAAAGAAAGTGGGGAACTTGTCTTCCTTGACCACTCTAAATTTGAGTGAATGTTCAAGCTTGGTGGCCTTGCCAAAGGAAGTGGGGAACTTGTCTTCCTTGACCACTCTAGATTTCACTTCATGTGAAAGTTTACAAGCCTTGCCGAAGGAAGTGGGGAACTTGTCTTCCTTGACCACTTTAGATTTGAGTCGATGTTCAAGCTTGGCGGCCTTGCCAAAGGAAGTGGGGAACTTGTCTTCCTTGACCAGTCTAAATTTGAGTGGGTATTCAAGCTTGGCGGCCTTGCCAAAGGAAGTAGGGAACTTGTCTTCCTTAACCACTCTAGATTTGAGTGAATGTTCAAGCTTGGTGGCTTTACCAGAGGATGCTAAGAAATTGTATCAATTGGTGGAACTCAATTTGAATTGATGTGTTTTGTTAAAGTCTTTACTAGGGAATGTAGGATCCACACCTTCAATACAGATTCTTTCTTGGAATGATTGTCCAAATTTGGGACCCTATATGTTGGCTGAGGCGTCTCCACCAGCTTTTGTGGCTAATCTTGAAGGCAAGTTCTTTTGCCCAAAAGGTGATCATCATTATGGAGTGACTTGTGATGGATGCAATGTGACTCCCATAATTGGACCTCGCTTTAAGGCAAAGGCCACTTTCAAAATTGACTATGATTTGTGCCTAGATTGTTTTACAAAGTGGAAGTTGTTGTTGGAAAATTCAAGCCAATGATTTACAGTAGTAGTTTGTAAGAAGTTTGAATGCATAGTATGTGGCTAAACTTTAGATTGTATAGACAATTTATTGAAATCCATTGAGGATTCTTTTCATCATTTGGCTATATGGATTACAATAAAGGATACAATTTGTGTGTAAGTGCATTGTTCTTTTATAATTTTGATTTCTTATTTAAGAATATTGAGTCATTAGAATCATAGCACTTCTCTTGAATGTATTACTGTATGTTGTGCACAAACATGTACATTCTACCAAGGTCATATCATGTCAATATCTACCAAAGTGTGAATAAAAACATTATTGATGTACCAATGTCTCTATGAGTGCGTAAACACTATCACTATTACATCCAAATAAAATATCCAAGTGAGGTGGAACTCATGTCCAATTGAAACCAAAATGCAAAGATTTCCATTCAATTTGGATGGTTTGTAAGATAATGCATCACTACCAATGTCATGCAAGGCTTTACAATGGCTCAAAAAACTACTTTATAGCTTTGGACTTTAGTATGTCATCAAGACCATGATGCCAAGTGGCTTTCGGCATATGTCATAACCACCAAATACACCGAGAAGAAATGATACAAATGTTAAGAACACCTATATCATGACTAAGACTTGACAATGACATCATCCATGTAACAAATAATTCAATAAAATGTGAAAATATGTTGATTTTCATTGGAAATGAAATGGACAATCAATTATGACACTATTGAGAGCTTTTCAAGGCCATTTGAGTTCCATATACAATACATAAATACTATGCAATATAAACAAGGAAGCTTGTGAAGGGTATAGTAACAACAACTTTCAATGAACAAAGTGCTCATTTTGATTGATTACATTTCTTCAAGTAACAACTCACATAATATGTAGAAAGGACCGTGGTTAATAAGTCATTAAGGATGGGTTATGAAGTTATAATAAGCGTACAATATGTATAAAGAGAACACTTGTAAGATAATTTTTAGGATAAATGTAACCTTCTAATTTCAATCAAATTAAATCTCACTTAGATTCGAGAACTATCATTATCATATCTTTTTATAACATGTAATATTTTTTGAAAAATTATCATATTATATAAATAATTTTTTTTAAAGTTGGAAAAATTGAATTGTTTTTTCTTTTCTTCCATGTATTGATTTGTTTTTTATTGACTTAGTTTCATATTTTAATAAATTATAAATGGTCAAAAATATTTTGAAATCTCTTATCTTAATATCAATCAAAAGAAAAAATCACAATATCCTAAATTTACTAATAATTGAAAATAGGAGTTCAAGAAATATAAACTTATTGTAAGGGATTTCACACCCCAAGGGTTTTTTTAGAATGTAAGAAGTTCTATAATTCCCTATAAAAGAAGAAAGAGAAGGGAATCCCAAGGCTATTCAACACTACATATAGACCTTACACCACCTTGAGCTAAACATTAGCATGGACTCTTAAGATACCGTGAAGTTTTCTTTATTAGATTTCCAATGCCCTCAATAGCAAGGCAAGAAGGGGACAAAGAGTGCAAATAGAACAAGGCCAAAGGTCTTGTCCTCCTTGTTGGAGAAGGTGAACAAAAGGAAGTAGGAGTCGACACACAATGTAGAAAATTGTCTACAATCCATCTTTGAGGTTTATTTTCTTAGAGTAGTCCACAATGGAGGTGTTGTTGTTGGTTGAAAATAATAATATTTCCTTGCTATTCTCTATAAATTTCAAGCAGTCACTTTGAACGACAAAGATCTTTAACATACTGCGCATCCAACAAATTTCCATATTGCCACCTAAAGAAGAGGGTTTAAATTGAAGAAAATGAAGGGTTCTGTGACTACGAAAAGCAATTAGTTTTGAATTGCTTAGGACATTTTGTGACTAGTGCTAATTTGGAGCCCCAACTTGCAATGGACAAGTCGCATATAGAATTGTAGTTGCAAGTCGTGACAACCTATTTGGAACTTCATTGATGAACTTTTCTGGAATGGGTACTTATATGCTATTTGCTACCACATGAGGTCGGTCACTCAAATGATGAGTTGTGCAAGTCATTTGTAATTAGTGTATGACTTGCTTATGACTCATCTGTGACTTCATTGCAACTCATTTACGATTTCATTGTGACTTGTTTGTGACTCATTTGCAACTTGTCTAAGACTTATAGATTTGCAAATTTGTCAATTTTAATCTCAATGATTCATAGATTTTAGATCTAGCTTTTTTTAGATTCAAAAATTCAAATATTGATATTTAAAAATTTTCACCGGTTTAGGATATTTTACCATTTCGTACATTTAAAAAAAATTGGATTTTAAATATTTTTAGATTTCTATAGAATGTAGAAATCTACAAATTGTAAAAATCTACAAACTATAGAAATCTATAAAATGTAGAAATCATAGAATTCTATTAACAAAACTCATTACATTAGAATACAACAACTTCCATTCAAGTCTTGTATGTCCAATCTAAAGGTACTCTTGACAATTAATATGGTAAAATTGATTGAAGACAACCAAGAAATGACTTTGGACCCAACTAGGAAACAAATAAGAAACAAATAGGAAAAGACTAAAAAACAACTAGAAAAGAACTAGAAAACAAATACGATTCAAGTAGGAAACAACTATCAACATTTTATAGCTGTAATCAATTTCTAGTCATTTTCTCCTACTAAAGATAGACATGGTGGATTCTATAGAGAGTAGACTTGTCCACATCAACAACTCTGATGAATATTAGATGGAGAAAAATTCACATTCAGTTAACAACTCAACACTCTAACCAACTCACCACCACTAAATTTCAATGAACAAAGTGTCATTTTCCCCCTACATATATAGTTACAATTTGGTGTTTTGGAACTCATCAGACTCTGGCGGCCATTTTGTCATAGTAAATTAACTTTTTTCAAAAAATCTTTGGACTAAAAAAAGTTGGTAAATCAAGCTAAATTTCATCTCCAAAAATTCGTTTGTGATTTGGAGCCTCCATTCAAAAGTTATAGACAAAATTCAGAGAGGGTGTTTGAAAATATTAAAGAAAATATTCCTTGCTACCCCACTTTAAATTTTGTCTATAACTTTTGAATGGAGGCTTAAAATCTCAAACTGATTTTTTGAGGATGAAAATTAGGTTGGTTTTACAACTTTTTTAAGTTCAAAGTTTTTTGAAAAAAGTTAATCTACTATGACAAAATGGCTACCAAAGTTTGTTGAATTTAAAAAAAAATAATTGTGAATGATTAAGTTGAAAACATTTCATAGGACATAGAACTTCAACCATGATGTTTTAAACGTTGCCCAAATGAGGGTGTTTTAAATGTTTTAAGTGTTTTGAAAGTCCTAATTGTGTGCTTTGATGCCTTCTAACTTTAGGAATTATGTTCACAATCTTGTTGAGAGTTTGTATAAAGAATTTCAAACCAATTGGATCTATTTGCATGGATGCTTGAAATTGCCGAAAACTTTAAAAAATCAACTTTTGAGAAATAAATTGAAAATGAAAAATTGAATGGATCAAAAAAATTCTAGGCATGACCCCTTGTGCGGCAAAGCGGACATTTTTCAGATGCTAAGAATCAAAGTTTCCTTAAAGAGGTATATAAGTTGATTTCAATCGCAGTATCTACCTTTGCCTTCTACAATAGTAGAGGGAGGTAAATAACACCAATCCACAACATGGATTAGCTTGATCTTTGAGTGAATATCGACAATAGCTTGGTCCTTTGAGTGAATATCGACACTAGCTTGGTCCTTTGTTGACCGTACTGAGCTTTAAGATATAGTCTTGCCTTGAATCCTGCAACTTTCGAAGGCCATAAAAGTCAAAATTTGCATGCTTTGGAAGAATTTTTTTCTCCCCTCAATTCTTATTTGCACAATCTACAATACACTCGAATCTCGTAAACATCTCATTCATGCTCTACCCTCTATGAATTCCCAAAGATTCATCATGCTAAAAATTGCCTTGGATTTGCGGAATAACATGTTCATCAAATATTATAATCTCCAAATCCGTGTGGTGGATTCTCTTGCAAATTGAAGATCCACACTCAACAAGTAGTTGGTTTCAAATTGCTATGGTGAAATATTCAATAAGTAAGTAGACTACAATTTATTGCAGTTTTTCAAGGACATACCAAAAAGCTTGTCACTTATGTTGTTCTCTTTGTGATGCATAGGGGATAACCTGATAGTGAAACACAAGTTTATTAAAAATTTCACATCTTGTAGACTTGTACAAGAATTGTATTCAGGCATTTAGCAAATATTATATCAAGAAGGGCGTACTCAAAAGTGGAAAATGATTTGAAATCATGACTCATGGTTTTGAGGGTTAATTTATTATTTGGCATCAATGTGCCAACCTTGCTCTATTGCTATGGTATAAGAACATTCCAAAATCTTATAAATGTACGTAGTCAAGTTCATTAATTTCAATAATTTTCAAAAGATTTCAAAAGATTCTAACAAATTCCAATAATTTTCAAAAGATTCCAAAAGATTCCAATAAATTCCAACACTTTTCAAAAGATTCCAAAAAGATTCTAAATTCCCTAATATTTTGTTGATTTGGTCATCGCACTATTCAAATCAACAAAAAGTAGGTAGCAATTTGTTGATTTTTACAAAAAGTTCAAAAATCAATTAAATCGGTTATTGTAGTGCCCCAAACAACAGAAATCAATTGATATTTTGTTGATTTGGTCACAATTTTCTACTAGTGTCTGTTACAACTCTCGTAATCCTACACTTCATTCTATGACTGCTTTGACGCTTTGCAACTATAGCAATGTGTTCACTTTATTCTACAACTACTTTGCAACTAAAACATTGTACTATTGATGTAAAACAATGATGTAAGAATTTGGAGCAAATAGAGAGGTCTATAGTTGTAGGATAGTTGTATAGGACACTTAGTCGCATTTTTGTCAATTGTGGTAGACACGTTTTTTTTCTAGTGTTTGGAACAAGAGCTCTTGTAGCCACAAAAGAGAATCTAGAAACTTGAAACCCACTAATCAAATGAGGAACTCTAACATCTTCCTTTGAATTAAATGTACACATCACCAAGTCAAGGAGGAGAGATTTACTATTACAAAGAAGAGACCATGGACACATGTTGCCAAAGTAGTCTAGTCTAGTATTAATTTATATTTTGGTGAGGTGTTGTTGAATCTTGTCATGTGTCTAGTTAGACATTCATCTACTATATTAGATACAAGAATAAAATGAACTTAAAGTTTCACCTTGTGGTAACCTCCATTATCCTCTATTATAGTGTATTGTTGTCTGTGGCATATAGGATTTAAGACACATCATTTAGAGTGACTGTGAGTTTACAATGCAAGTAGGTATTTGTGAGGCGACTTTGGGTTAACTAGTGCAAGACAATGAATGCATGATGGTAGGGGCAACCTCGGGTTGTCGATGCAAGTACTTTCAAGTATAGATATAGGGCAATATTGAACTAGTCTAGTTTCTTTTAGTGGGACAACTACTTTGGTAATGGGAGGTCAAAGAGTTTTTGTAATTATCCAAGTTGCAAGGGTATTTCACCACTATTCATCCAAACATTTTGCCCACATGATACTTTCCTTACAAAACATGGTGTTGAACACTTCATTGACACGTTTCCAAGCTTTATAACAATCCATTCACATTGCAAAATAGAAAAGACTTTAAAAAGATAAAGTCTCTATCATGAGCTTCAATGGATGAATTTATTCATAGATGAATTAATTCATGATAGAAGGACACTAGTGTGCATGCAAAGACTACCTAGAGATAGATATCTTTGGATGGTGGATTTGTGCATTGGAGTCAAACAACTTCATTTGGATGACAAATGCATTGGAGTTAAACCACCTCCAGCTCATGACAAGTGTACTAGAAAATGCATTGGTTTTAGGCAACTCTTATAGTCTAAGTTTTGTTCAATTCAGCAAAAACTAGGACCACTAGTGTAAGAGTTTGTTTAAATAGGAAAGATTAAATACTTTATCATTATATGGCTTATGTCTCTTATCAATTAATGTTTTGAGCTCAATTTGTCATGCAAATGTATGCACTATCACCTAATCAAAATTCCAAGATAGTACTTTGAAATAGTTTCCAAATATAGTTCTTTAATCCTTGTTTTTATATTGTTTAGGTCAATTTTGTCTAGTATTTCTCCCTTTGTAAAGCCTATATATCACATTTAGTGCTCCATGTTTAATGATTTTGAATTATGTGTCCTACTGACTTAATGTGCCAAAGTATGAGGTTTAGATTTATACCAATATTTACATCTTTTCCCTTTTTAGCTTTGAAATCCAATCTCACATCAAATAGTCCAAAATAAACATGCAAGATGAAATGGCACCAAAACTACATGCAAATGTAGGTCCAATTTTCAATTATGCTCAAGAATTAATCCCAAAGATAGACCTATGACTATGGAACACAATTATTAAAACCATAGATGTAAATACCCCATCACCGTGCAAGATATAAAATTTCTTAGACCATGGTTTGAAGACCTATTACCATGATTGAAATGTAACCTACGACCATGCAAACCACCCTATGACAATGCACTATAGTGCTTAGACCATGCAACTAGCCCTACGGCTATGGAACGAATGCTCATGTTTTTGTTTGATGGAAAATTCTAATCTACAATAATTGCATCTAAAATGGACCACTCCTAAAAATAACCCCTATTTTTGAAGGGAAACTAAATGGTGAAGATACCCCAAAGGGTCTGCATTACAAAGACAAGTGCAAGGTGGAGTTTGGGGCCATTTCAAGGAGGATGCAACTCTATTTATGGTATTGTAGAGGTGCCAACCTTGCAAGTGGTCGATTGGGGATTAACTTTTTATTGTTTTCACTTTGATTTCTATAAAATGTTTTGATACTACTAGTGTCATTTCTTCATGTGCATCAAATGGATTTTGGCATTGTGAACCTACACAATACTTCTAGAACCCTACACCTTATATCTTGTGAATTTTTTTAACTAATTCACAATGCATCCAAAAAATTATGGAGCCACTTTTATTTTGATTCATTGTCCTTCACCAATGTGCAAAAATTGTTTTTCATTTTCTAGATCATATTGGTTATGCCACAAAGCTCATTTGTGCAGTTTTAATTGTGGTTACCTCACACAATTCAATCACTTTGAAAAAACACCATTCAACATTTGATCCATTTCTCAAATTTCAACTCCAAGTTGTGCATGAGAGGAGCCTTAAACCATGTAACTCTCTAGATACTATAATTTCAAGTTGAAGTTCATGGGTCTGAGATGACCCTAAATTACCAGATGATGGTGGAAAGGTATCCAAACCGAATGGTGTGGTTGTGGGTTTGATACCTAGCTGTAGCAGGTTAGTTTATCTAGCATGAAATCAACCTTTCTCCCTAAGAGAACCCCTCACAATGTGTTCTTCAACATACTTGTGTCAAAAAAGAAGTTGTAGTTCATCCATGCAAGATGATCGGTTGATACCAATTAGTATCCAGACTTGGTAACCAACAATGCATAGGTCTAAATATAAATTCTTGTTTAGTTCACCAACCATAACGACAACATCAACAACTTCCAAAGAAATGCACTTCCAAAAAACTTGACTAAAGTTTGACTTTCAACCCAGACACAAAGTATTAATCACAAGTCTATAAAAACTATTCCCATTGAGTTTCCAAGCCACCTCTCGACTCTGTCCATGCACCCCTCCACATTGCTTTACTTTGTGAAATCACGATGGGTTGGATCATTCAAGGATGGTTGAACTTCCAGAACAAATCCGAAATTATGCACACTCAAAATGGACTTTGATCTTTTATTTCTTTTCGAAAACCAGTCCAAGGTTGCCAGACCAATTTGTACATTAGAAGAGTTCCTTCAACCTAGGACTACCTTTGTTACACCTTGATTTAATTCTCGAACGCATCCCCAATCATAACTTTTGAGATGCTTAGTGAGACAACTTCAAGATCTAAATAACAGAAAGTTAATTCATTATTCATTCTTATTTTTAGATTTGTACAAACCTTACATTCCAAAGAAGTCTTCAAAGGGTTTTATATTTCTTTGTGTCAAACTTCATGCAAGATGACAAGTTTCATTTATGTTGTTTAGATTTCTTTTGGGGGTCTATTGATTGCCCTACATAAATTTGTGATGTTTTGTGCAAGTGATTTTGTAGATAAATATGTCTCTAGCTATCTCTAGAGTGACATATATATATATATATATATATATATATATATATATATATATATATATATATATATAAATCACAATCTTTGTAAGTTTATAGGGGTATATTAATAACTCATTGAGATTTAAATGTATATATTCTTCAATTTTTGTTATTTTTTGTTGAAGTATTTTACATTTCTTTCCTATTTTACTTTTAGGTTCTAATGTATTTGGCGTTGTATTACATTGTGACTTTTACATCAATGTTGATAAGTAGGTAGTGATTAATTAAAAGGAGGATAGGCAAAAATGAAATTAATTTAGATTAAAATGTGCAAATCCTCAAATCACGACAAAGTGTAGCAACCAATCATCAACATCAATATTGGCTTGAGCTAGCTCCCTTGACAATGCTATCCATCATAACATTTAGTAGTCTTTATGCCCATTGCCTTTGCTTCATGCATCTTGCTCATCACATTGAGCCTCCACCTATCCACTTAGCTATTGATGAATAACTATTGAGTGTGGAATATTTCACACCATTTACAATTGGGTACAACAATCTTATAATTAGCTTATTTGAGCCATTCAATTCTTGATGTACAATAAGGAGTTCAATTGGTATATTTTAGTAAGCCTAATTATCATTGCATCCTTGCACAATCCCAATCAAGCATACCAAATTTCAGTTTTTAAAAACCAAAATTCCATTTTCAGAGAAATTTTAAAGTCTATTTTTTAAAAAAAAATCATGATATTTTATTGAAAACATTCAGTAGTCATTATACCCATTGTCTTTCCTTCATGCACCCTGCTCATCACATTGAGCCTCCACCTATCCACTTATTTATTGATGAATAATTGTTGGATGTGGAATATTTCACACCATCTATTGTTTAGTAGAATTAAGGTAGTGATAGTGCATGCTACTAAATGTTATGATCTCTGCAAAGCAATATAATGTAATTTCAAAAGAATTCATTCAAGATGTCTCATACCATATGTGAAGGTCTAATTCAGTACTTATGTGTTGAAATAGAATTTCCTAGTTAGATTCATAAAGGTCCACGTCACCTCACACCATTCACAAGATGATATGAGGCACTTTTTTTTTACAAAAATGACTTAATGTCTGTTGAATTTGACCTTCACTTGGGTATCTAGGACAACCAATATTCAATCCCATAATCCTAAACAAGAATATGAGACAGGGAACACATTCAAACCTGCTTCTCCATGAGGATCACGTGCCACTAATGTAATAATCAATTAAAGAATGTGAAAACACCATCTATGAGACACTTAAAAATCCAAGGACTCGCATGTGTATGAAAACAATTGGACAAATTAATAAGCAACGCATGCAAGATGACAATCTTGCCCACTAAACTCAAACCAATTGGTCAGTAATAGCATATGAGATTTTGAGAATTGACATTTTGATGAATTCAACAACAGTTAACTCAAGAAAATATAAGGTGCTAACTTACTGTCCATGTATGGAGGTAGCTCAAAAGCTTATAGGTTTGTATTGTCACTTCATTCATCAACATGATCCCATCTACTGTAGGAGTTGTCATCATTAAGTATCCTACAGACCTACATTGAAGTCCACATCTTACACGAGCGTATTTGGGCTACACACCCAATCCAATAACATTGCCTTATTGAACTTTGATCTAAAATAGATGATTAAGTCACATCCCTCTTGACAACAATCTTCTGAGCAGACTTCCTTCTAAGACTAGATCAACATAACTCGAAAAGTTGACTAAAGCCTGTAATCATAGGGAGAAAGATCAACACAAGTGAGAGAACAACTTCGACATGATCACACATAAAAAATTTTGTATAGCATAATCTCTTGTTTTTAGGGTGATCACCCAAGAATATGTGAAATACTTCAAAAGATGTAGTGTCTCCCATTCTTCAGCACCGACAATATATATCTCCTTACAAGTGCTGCACTTCTCTCTCAAGAGTAGTGTTTGTTTTGTTTTGTTTTTTACACTGAGATTTCTTGAATTGTATGTCCCTAAGACATGTTCTTAGTGTAGTTGAAAAGCCCTCAAGAAGGAGGGGTGCACGGGTTGATTAGTGGTGTTTGAACCTACAATGTGAAAGTTATAAATTTTTGAGTTATTTTTTGATCTTAAATTATGCTATATTATGTATCTTTCGAACCGTGTGTCCCCTAGTCATGTTTTTGGTATCATTGGAAAGTTCTATGCAAGTAGAGATGCACGGATTGTGTTTTGTGGTGTTTACATCTATGGTGTGAAAGTTATGGGTTTTAGAATTATTTTTGGATCTTCAATTATGCTAAATTATGTATATTTTGGATTGTACATCAATTGGTCATGTTCTTGGTATAGTTGGAACTTGGAAAAGCTTTCTATGAGGAGGGGTGCATAGGCTTTGTTTCATAGCATTCCAACTCATGACAAAAAAGATATTAAATTTCAAATATCGTTGTGAAAGATTTAGAATTTCAAAGTTTTCATGAATTAAAAAATGAGAGAAAATTACTTTTACTTTTATTTTGGCTGTGACAATGGTACAAGACACACTAGTTCTTATTACATATGCATTACAACAAGAGCAAATTCAAAAAGTCAACTCGGAGGTAAGTAACACACCATAGACAAAATGAGATCATAATTCAGTTTTTGCACTCTTTTTGTCCCAATCTGGCCTTGCAAGTGACATCAATTTCCCCCCTCAATCACTTTTAGGACAAATTTATCAATGGAAAGACAAGTTCACAATGCGCACAATTTGTTGCCAATTACCTTTGATGCAAATGGTGTATATACACAAAAAGCAAAGTTGAGTAGAATGAACGAGAAATATATGCAGGTTTGAAATTGTTGGATTTGATTTCACTAATTCCACGTTTTCATCATTGATCAACATTTCTTGATGCTTGTTCTTTCTAGAATCACGAGCTCTAGCATTCACAGCTAAAGGTGGTGTGCTCTTAAACCGTCCATTTAAGGGTTGTTGGGCCTTTTTGATGGTTTTGAGATGCCTAAAAATATTTTTCCTTATTTTTCACTTGAAGAAAAATTGATGTGGAATCTAACACAAGTGCTTTCATATTTCTTTGGAGCATTTATGAATTACTTATGAATTTTCAAAGAATTTTTTTGTAGGCAACTATTCTTGATCATAGGCCTTGTAGGAAAAAAAAACACAGTTTGAAAAAAGATATGGCTTGACCCAAAACAAGCACTGCAGCATTCAAAAAGTATACACAAGGTTCCTAAATGTAACCATTACTAAACTTAAAGGGAGCCTAAATTCTCTTAACATTTGTAAGAAGGCAATTGGACAATCAATTCTCATTTCAAAAAATTAAGTGGACACACCCTAGCTTTGAAATGAACCCTCTCTGACTCTTATTCCATCCATTGGCAAAGTATGAATCAATACCTGGCATATCTTAATTATGCTCTCACATTGTTGACAAACCATTTTAGAACCATTGATTATCCATTTTAGAGGTACCTAGTGGGTTGTTTGAAGAAGATGGTCGCAATAACAACATACTACTATAATGGCAATTTTACTACAAACATGAATTTGTGAAATTGAAGATATTCCATTATTTTGGCCTGGTTCAGACCTACATTGACATATGTCATAGATTGTAGCCTGAACCGAGATATATGTTACAATTTTTGGTTTGCGGGATATCGTCATGAAATTGATGTTTAGAGCATTGACACTTTTCAAGGTGGGCAACTTTGAACACAAATCTAAACTCTTACTAGTTTTGAGATCGATGTGGAAATAAATGTCACAAGTTTGGGCTTTGACACTCTAAATTATGCCAAAATTACAAAACTGATGTTGCCTATTTGCAACTCAACATATTTGAGGGTGATTCATGCCTGCTAAAAAAACTTTGTATTTACCATCTTGCTGAATTTGAACATTTCAAAATAGAATATTCTAGTGCTAAAACTGAGGGTTAGGGTAAAATTTCTTTCCCTCTTACAAAACCAATTAAACCATTTTATGGTTGCTTCTAGATTTTGGATTTTGGGGGAGCCTTTTCAAAGAGAAGAAAACTTACTACAAATTATTTTCTTATGCAATATGAGATTGGCTTATTTTTCCATAGTTATGTTGAAAATTCAAATTAAGATGGCTTCAGTATTTAATATTTAAACTATTCATATTTCCATCTTTAAACTATTTTCATTTCCTTCAAAATAAATTAAAATTAAAATTTTGGCCAATCATAGGAAGATTCAAATGTTAAAATTATGATTTTATGATTTTGGAGAATTTTTGAAGATAAATCATCAAATTGAATTGAAAAAAATCTATGAAGATTTTTCTAATTTTAATGCTCAATCTTTTATCTTTTGATAAAAACTCCAAAGAGTTGTGGAACTTGTATTTTATAACATATTTATATTTCATCCATCTTTAATGGTTTCAATTCTCTTGTTCAAGAATACCAAAATTGAGATCAAAATTGTTGAGAGCTCAAAAAACTAGAACCAATGTAGACCTAAGTTCTATACAAGAGTATAAATCAAAATTTGCCAATTTCTTGAAATTTCACTCTTTTAATAAGTTTTCAAGTATTTCGATGAGTTTGTAGTTGCCAATTGAATTGATCATAAGAGATTTAAAATCTAAGATGGATATAGATCTAAGATTTTAGTTCATTGTTTCGAATTGTTCTAGTTCCCAATTGAAATCCAAATAAAATCCTAAACCACTAAATCTTGAACCTAGAGTCCTAATACCTCAAAAAAATATTGTGAAAAGTAAAAAGTCAAGGAATTTCTTCAATTTTAACAAAATTAACATTGATTGAAATGAAGCCAATTTTAGATTGGGTTGTTTCAATGATTTGTCAACAATTGGATTGTAGAGTCTTTATTAAGAAGTGATGTCCTGAAATATTTGAATTGCTCGTTATCATTTGGTCTTGCATGTAGTCTTTAGAGGTGAAAAGTAGAACTACAACTATACAATGGAACTAACCTAGAAAGGCTTGGTGAAGTATTCATTTGCCACCTAGGCTACTAATGAATTTTTATGCATTCATAATTGGTCAATCCTTGTAGACACAATTTTTTAGGAAAAGTAGTAAATTTAGAAAAAGAGGAACCATTAGGGGTCCCTTATTCCTAGAAAAGTAGAAAGAACTTTAAAAATAAAGTTAATTTACATATTATAGTGTGAATAGGGTTATTGATAATTAGGATGAAAAACCCCCCCAAAAATACATTCTTTGGATGAATGGTGTGTGTTCCACGCACCTTTTTGTTTTTTTTATTATAAATGTTAAAAAAATGAAGATGATGGCATTGTAAGACCCACATTTATTTTATATACATATTATTATATTATTGTGAAATTTATGTTATTGTGTGAAAATTTATGTTGCAATTTGTGTGTAAAATTGGGTAAATTCAGAGATTGTGAGATTGTGCAAGTTGTGGATGGTGAGAGTGGTAAGGAAAGTTAAAGAAGATTATAGAAATGGAAATTAAATAAATAATTAAAATTGAATCTAAACACTGAAAAAAGAGCAATTGTGAGAAATACTCAAAGTCGAATCAACGATCATGAGAGGGTCTGGCTTGAGAATTGTACTGAGATTCGAAGTCGTGGGACACGAAATTACAAATCAATGCACAAGTTGATCGGGCAAAACAACTCCAGAATCATCACCAAATGTTGGATTCTTGAAACTCCAATTTTGAAGCTTCTTCAAATTGGATCTTTAAATCCCTAATTTGCAAGCAAAAGTAAAAGCGGCTTGGGGAGAAGGATTCTGCGAGGGAATGAAGAAGGATTTGAGATTTTGAAGAATTCGGATTGATACTGAAATTTTTTTACAACGACCACATCTTGGTGTGTGTATCATGATTACGAGCAAGCAGATGGAACCCAGAATAGAGATAATTGGAGCAAGGAGGCTGAGCACGGAGTAGAGAGTGATTGAGTCGAGTAGAAAATTCGCATTCTAAAATTGATGATGCAGGCTTCCCGATTTTGAGCAATTGCTTGAGAGTTTGGAGCGATTGGAGATCGGTTATGCGTTTGCACAAACTAGTGGTCAGAGGTGTAAGTCTGATTGAGTGAGTGAGTAGGAATCAACAATCGATTTAACGAAAATGGGGGCGAATCAATTGAATTTGTGGAGTTGGCACATTAGTGGAAGTCGTAGTGGTGGATTGAGTGCTGAGCGGGATCAAAATCCTTGAACAATTGATCGAAATTTGAGCCCGGGTTGTTGTCACTCCATCGGAACCTGATTTGGAGTGCGATAACGAGAAATTGGGATTCAAAAGACTCTCTGGCCGAATTAGGGCTTTGACCCACGGTCATGGGTGCGCCGTATGGTCATGGGGCCTGATACCACGGTTATGGGTCCCAATCCGTTGTTTTGTATTATTTTTAAAATTTTGGGCCGCGGTCTGTGGTTTTAGGTACTCTGCCGTGGTTTGGGGCTGATATCCTTGGGTTTAAATCTTATTCATGGCCATAGGGTCATATTCCATGGCTTTAGGGTTGGATTTTCATGGTTTTAGGGACTAAAAGCATGGTTTCAAGTTCCTTGTTTATTCCCTTGTTATTCTAAAGAGTTTGGTCTTGGATTTTAGGTGTTTGGGCGAATTATAAATTGTTTCAACGTTTTATATATGTGATTTTAGGAATTAACCCATGTGGTTTGGACTATTCGACCCAACTATTTGAACCAAAAATACTGGAGAAGTGCTTAAGGAAAAAGACCAAATTCTTGGTATAATGCTTAAACTCAGCATTCTCTGCAATAACCCCTAAAGGTATATGACTATGTTTTCACCAAAAATGCTCCAAAATTGTCATCTCTAGTACAAGTACCAAAATTTAGAGAAAAATACATTTTGGACAAATGTAACCATAGGATCTTGTATTACACTAGTTTGGGAAGATGTGGAAAAAATTTCAGAAATTTCCACCGCTTGGATTGCAAGATATAAGCATTTGAATTGATAAAAAGCCATTTTTTGGCCCTGCGAAAATCCGGGGAGATGCACTCCACAAGGTCAGATCATTATGAAAAAATGTCCAAAATGGTTGTAACTCTTTGGATTCATTCTCCAAGTCATGTTGGCTACATGCTTGAAAAAATTTAGATCATTTGGAATTGTACAACATATAGGAAAAAAATAGTAAGTTGAAAGAAGTAGAGAATGATTCAAAATACTAAATTATAAATAATTTATTTATAGAATTGAAAAATGCCAATCCCAATGGTTAAATTATTGTAATAAACAATCTACACCTCAAGTTTTTATATTTTTTTCAAAAATATTAAAAATTGAGTTAAATAAAGGACTTCGAAGTTTATTTTAGAGTAGAGATTCCATTACTACCCACAAACTACCCACAACTAAAACTCTTCATAACTTTCATCTTATAAATCAAAATGGAATGATTCAAAGATTTCCATGTATATATAAATCAGGAAAATAAATTTCAAATTTTTATTTTAAAAAAAAGTGATTTTTAAAGAAGTTTTTTTTGCTGCTTGAGCTGCCCGTCGAGCAATGAAAACAACAGATCATACAATAACTTTTTTACCATGTATTCAAAAGTTATGAAAATTGTTGGGCCTTAAAGCTACTCCTCAGGCAAATATTGCGTGAAAATTTCAAAGAAAAAAAATAAAAATTCCATTCGTAGTGAGCTGCCCGAAATTGCTATGTTGCCAAAAAACACTGTTTGGTCCTTTAGGGGTTAACTACACCATTTGACCTACAGTGACAAACATAAGCATTTTGCATTAGGATTTGCTCATGGCAAGCACTTACTGGACAATTTGACCAATACACATAAAAAGGTGTAATTAATGAAGTATGTGCACTACTTTAAAAGTATTATCTTGTATATATGATTAAGTCCTAGATCATGCATTGCATCAGATGATTTGACCAAACCTAATTATTTGACCAGAATATTTGACCTCCTATAGAACACTTTAGGATTGGGACTTCATTGTGTTTGCATTGGTAAAGGACTGTGAACCAAATTTTACATCTCAGGAATAAGAGTATTATTTATATTATGAAATCAGAATAAATATTGATAAATGATTGTAAAATGTGATTCTATTTTAAAAGTGCCATTAGTAACTCACACGATAGACTGAAAAGACCTTTTCCCACAAAGAACCCCTACACTTGTGTTTTCCTGGATTTTGTATAGAAAGGCAAAATCTAGACTACAATCCTTGTAAAAAAAGACAAAATTAATTCCAAAATTCTACAAAGAATTGTTCAATAGTTTTAAGAAGAGAATCAAAATTATTGGTTAATAAAAAATTTAGAAGAGGCTTAGGAAAAGCTGAAGAGGCTAGGGAAGTTTTTGATATTTGGAAAAACATTTTTAACAATGGAATTCAATATTGTTTTGGTGCTTTTAGTTTGATAATGAGGCAAAGCTATCCCTTTAACGTATATTTTCCAACTCAGATTGTCACATGGAAGTGAATTATCATAGATCTCAACAAAGGCAATTACAAACTTCTATTCAAATTTGGAAAAATGCTTTTGATGTTAAAATCCAATTCAAGCAATTTCAAAAATACCATCTATTCTTGTGCAACAATGTTGCAATGTGTGCAACTACCATAAATTAAACAACAAAGAATGATGTCTTTTACGATAGTTAAAAATTTATTGATTGAAAATGAAACAAATCTTAGAAGGTCACACTTACTACAATTAAAGTAACAACACCTAAAATATTCTAAAAAGGGGTTTGATTAAAGTTCCTATTCTTAAGCTTTTAAATTTTTATTGGATCATCTTGGTGGTCAAAAGGGGATTCTAGGCTCTCTTATAATGTGTTTTTTGAACACCATACAAATAAATTATGAATTTTTGAAATGCTTTAAATAATTACCCAAAATTGACCCTTGACTCATATAACTAGAAGGCTAGAATTTGTAGGGATTTGTTTTAGAATTAGGTTACAATTAGGTGTAGTCTCTTTATTTGACACTAGTGATATGTTGCTTCCATGATTCATGACCCAACATATTTTGTAAGCATACACATGCATTATTAATTAATGCCTGAATTCCTAAAATTCTAGATCCATTGCAAAATGGACAAACATCATGTTGTAGCTAAATTTAACCTTTTCAATTGTGTTCAAAATCAATCTTATATGTAAAGTACATGATATTATAGATTGTCTATCATTGTAAAAAGAATTCAATTTTTTTTATGAAAAAATTTCATTGTTAAAATTTTGTAGCAAAAGATGAAAATAGATTAAGAAATATAGCAAAGAACAATCCAAATAATTTGAATTTTTTCAAAAGATACAAGTAGCAATAGAGATTGGTGTGAAGTATTTCATATTTTGCACCCAAAACACCCTTGCTAATGACCTTCAAGTCAAATGCCACTATTCAATAGAAAATATGAATGAAATACATGCTATACAATTGTGTAATTTGGATTTTGACACAAAGAGCTTGCAATTTCAAGAATTTTTCCAATTTTTGAAGTTCTCTAAAGTGTTGACACAAAATGAAAGATCTCTAGATAATTGTCTCTCAATGCATAGATCTCTTGATGTTTTGCATTATCTTTTGATGACCATTTTTTTCTTTTCATAATTTTGGATTTTCAACAAATTAGAAGTAGATTGACATGGCATTGTACAAATCCATGTTTGAAATTCTAAGAAATTCATGATGATTTTTAGCTCAACAATCGTGAAAGCATTGGAAAACCTTTGCAATTTGCCAAAATGCCAATTAATTAATTAAAGTAAGATTAAACTTATTGGATTAACTAGAAGAAATATGCATTTGCCTCAACAAAATCTACATGATGTGTTTGTTGAGGCAAATGCAAAATCTGCGTCGAAAAATGCAGAAAATGCAGATTTTGCCTTCGCCTCAACAAACACGTCATGTAGATTTTGTTGAGGCAAATGCATATTTCTTCTAGTGATTGACTCCACTTTGGGCGGTTTGCTCATTCCTTTTGGGGACTCATGTTCAAAAATATTCAAAAGTGACAAAATATAGTCCCCAAACATCTTACTCAAACTTGCTTTGAACATACATGAGATTCAATTTAGGCATTTTGGTCCTTAGTTCTATAGGTTTATGCATCTAGAAATTGGATGCACCTAGGTCAACCTTGATTGTAAATTTCAAAAAAAACATTTTTGGGATTTTTCATTTTGAGTCAACACTTTAAAGAATCCAAAATTGCAATAAGTTGTTGCACCAAGAGCTCTATGTTAGAATCCAAGTAACACAATATTTAATTTATATTATCCTTAGAATTCTCCAAACTCTCTCTAATTTCATTGAGCTTGACCTTCATACAAAGAATCTAGCACCTAGTTACTATCAACACGTATCTACAACCACTTACATGGAGTAGGGAGTGTCACCACTTATACTAATCTTGACTGAGTAAAGATTCCAAGTGGCCATGAAGTATAGAATAGTATGCCATGTCTTCCAAGTGATCTACAAGTACGCTCTCATTACATAAATTGACTCTCATGAGTCACGATGCAAATGAAAATTGATGATGACAAGTCAATAATATGATGCCTTTGCCCAGTTGCATTGCTCTCCTCAAATAGACTTCATATTGGGCAAATTGATACTCTAGGCATGCAAATAACTCACCAAACAAACAACAATTGCAATTTCAAAGTCACCATTGCATGTATGTGTCATTCAAAAGACACATCAAAAGAAGATATGAGTGATCACACATTTCACAACTATCAATCACAATTAAAGTGCAAGATCACTCACAATAGTTGTTTTTCTAGATTACTTCACTGATTCATTTTGCGTAATGAATAGAATCATGTCTCTTATGAGACAATGAATTCCATCTCTCTTTATAATTTCTACCCAAAATGATTTGATTGTGAAGAGAGAGAAAGAGAGATCTCCATATAACAAGTCGTCATCACTAATGAGTAAGATCAATCACAGTAACATACTCAGTAGTCTTTGTGAGATCTCCAAAGAAGAAAAATGGTATCCAGAGGTGAGTGGGTACAGTTCCATAATCAGTCATGGTGTTGAAAAGAAGAAAGCCCCTAGCAAATACTTCTACTGGCACTACTTTCTTAGCAAATCAGGTAAATTATGCAAATCATCTCTCCCTACCAGTTGTCAAAATAAATTGTAATTATCACCCCTATCTATGCATACAATTCCATGCATGCCAAACTCACAAGCAACTCACAGCATCTAGAGTAGCTATGGCATCACAAATTAGTGTTACATAGCAAGCACATCCAACAATCATGGCACCAATCCAAGCATCAATCTGAAGTTGGGTTCTTGTGCAAAAGACAAAAAATATGCTTTGACTCATAGGAGTTCTTAATACAATAGCCTGCTAGTGGCCAACTTTGAAATTAGTAAGTTACAACAACTCTTCTGTTGTAGGTACTACAAGTCTTGCATTTGAATGTGGCAGTTTATTCTTGTTCTGGATAGACCTGTCCTGCTCTAGTCCTGAATACATAGATTGACTTAGACATAGAGAAAGCTTGGAGCAAAGCTTGTGTTGTAGAATGCTAGTCATTATCGGTCGATCATCCCCTTCTGAAATACTTCTGAAACCAATTTTCAAGGAACCTTTGAATTTCTTGAAGTTTTAAAAATTATGAAAGTATTACGTATAAGATAATTGAGAGGGAACTAGTAATTCTAAGTAAAGGAATAAAAGTTCATTTCAATTATCTGGTCAAATCAAACTAATCCTTGTATTTTCTCATATATTGTAATCAAATCATATGTGAGTTCTTGGACATGCTTGGAAGACTCACCATCAAACTGTTGGATTAGGGCACAAATGTAGACATGATTACTGTTCCTCTTTCTTAACTATTCTATACATTTTTGAAGACTCTAAAATTTGTCTAGATAGAGAGGCTCTAATTTAACCCCTAAAAATCTTGAAAATCAAATTGTATTTATTTAGGTTTCATTCAATTGTTGCAAATTAACTTTTCACTAGTTCACACATGCAAATTGAATTTTAAGATGCTCATTTGGGTTGTGAATGTAGAAATGTAACTTTGTGTATGCATGCAAGTTTGGATTTTATTAAAAGAATTATTGGCCCCCTAGTAATGGTAACCATCCTTAGACATTATCCCTCTAAACTAGATAGAGAACTTACAAGGATCCTAACATTTGAGCTCTACTACTACATTCTCAAATCCCACCACTTATCTACACAAACTTTGGAAGAACATTCAAAATGTAGCAAGTGTAAGCTCTAATTGACCCTTAAAGGATGGACTAATGCCTCTGGAAATCATTCATTTTGATACCATGCATGGGAATCATTGGTTTACAAAAATCCCAAAGCACTCATTGGAAGTCAAACTTTTTTTAGAAGATCTCCACTTTCTATACAAAATTGTGAGGATGAATAGTTGCACTTCTATCCCATATAGAAAGATACCATGTCATCCTTCGGACACTAAACGTTTGTGTCAATGTTTATGGGTTAACTTCCTTATTCCCCATAAAATGAAGATGTAGGCTTGAGAAAATTTTGTTATTCCATCCCTTTGTGGCAAATCTTAATAACATTGATTTCACTACAAGAAAATAGTGGCCAAATCAACCCCTCCAAATTGACTAATAGTGCCTGAATTGACACAAATTGTTTGAATCAACCCCTCCGAGTTGACTCAAAATATCTGAATTGACACTACTCCCTTATAGTTTTTGCACATCATCAAGCCATATCAAACTCCTAAACTAAGCTCTTACTATAATAACCACATCAAAACATTGTAAATGGACTTACTAGCAATTAATATTTACACGATGAGCATCAACACTAAGAGAAGTCCACTGAGAGTCTTTGTACAAGCAAATATTACAAAGTGACACCAATTTCACACCTTGCTAGCTACCTACGATTAATGACAATATCTTCAATTTTAGGATAGAGCCGAACCCATATCTTCATCTAATATCTTGGTTATGTCCTTCTCTACTTACAAAATAAGCCTCATATTACGAATTCAAATACTTTGTGATAAGACACCCGGCCGGGAATCCATTATCCCTTGGTATGAAAAATCAAAATGCCCAATTGTCTGCCTTTGCAGCGTGCTTGTTCAGAAAAGCTTCTAACCAAGCATTTCAAAAGGAGATATGTGTACATGTGTACCCAGAGGTAAACCTACATTTTGATTTCGTCTATCCAGGGGTAATGACTTCCTAAGCATCGCAGTTCCCTAAACTTTCCAATTTTTAGTTGTTCATTAGGCATCTTCCAAAAAGGAATTTACTCAATCATGTAGAGATTGAGATCGTCTACAAGGGAATTCATTCTTTATCAGTCTAGAATGCATCATTTCAAATACCATCTCCATTACAATTCATTACTGAAAAAGTAACCTAAATCGCATTGCTAACACAACTATAGAGTTGTAGTCTAGTTTTTGAAATGAGCAATGTAGTTGGGTACACCACAAACATATTGTTATATCACATCACTCTTAGTACAAGGAAAGTACACCTAAAAATCATTTGAATAAGCATTTGAGAATGAATCTTATTATGAAATCATCTCTAAGTTTTTGTAACATTTTATTGGGCTTCAAAAGAGGATTTTAGATATTCTTAATATATATATTTTGGACATTGTATGAATAAACTATGACTTTGAAAATACTAGAAGTAGGTGTATCCCAAGTTGGCTCTAGGTTCCCATGAAAAGAGGCTAGAGGGAATAATTTTGAAGTATTGATCTAGAAACATGCCACAAGTAGGTGTAGCCATGCATTTACCTTATCAATATGTGCACTTCTCGACACATGGAAGAGACTTCCCAAACCCCCTTGGGTTTTAGAAGACCACCCGTTTCCAATTGAAATTCCCAAGTTCTACCTTTGTTTGGACTCCCGAACTTCCAAATGGTGTAACTTCATCTTCATGGCTTCAAATCCCATGTGCGAGCCCATTTTGGATATCTACGCGACGAATAGATGCCGATGGATTTCTCATTTGTCCCATTTGGACAAGTTCTCACAAATTTATGGCCTTCCAAAGATTCAGGTTCACTTGGAGTGGCGTCATGCCTTCACCACGGCCCTTCTCTTGGCCAGAAGTTTTGGCTCATGTCTTAGAACCTCGTAGTGCTTTGCATTTTAGGTTCCTTGTCTTTTTACCTTTTCAATGATATGCTACATGCCATGCTTTGTTGAGTGATTCCGTAAGAAACCCTCACACCTAGCCTTTGAGTGTCCCGGTGCCAGTGGGACACCTCCAACTTTGAATGGCCATAACTTCTAGCCTATTAGTCCAAATTATGCATTCTTTGGATGGTTAGAAGAGTATTCTCAAGAACTTTCCAAGAATATATAACATGCTACAATGCCCTTTGTAACCAAGGCGCTATTGCGCCCTATTTTCTCAAAAGTCTCTCATTTCTCCCTTCTTAGCCTATTGCAAGGCTTGGGAAGTCACCCCCAAGGTCCCCCTTGCTCACTAAGGCACTTTGGGCTCCCCAAGGAGATAAAGGCTTGACATTGTGAGACAATTTCATGGGTCATGGTAAGAAATTTTGACACACAAATGTGTTCATGCGTGGTGGTGATTTTGCATAATGGACTTTCATCAAGATCTAGTTGTTTGAATAGGTCTTGTGCCAAATAATCCAATCTTTGTTTCACCTTTTGTTGTCCTCCAGATAGATTCAATGCCCTTGGGGCCTTGAATTGTTGCTACACAACAGGTTGCCAAGCTCCTAGCTGATGCTCTCAATTTGCTAAAATCTAGTCTAATCTTCTTCATTTTTGATTCTATCTGATAGTAGATTTCTACAAAATGGAGGCAAACTTGATATTTGAGATTAACAACAGCAGACCAAGAGCACAATGTAACCTCAATCCAAATACTTTGTATGAGTGATGAAGAGTGATCCTCAAAGAAGGTTGAGGAGGAGCATGAATGCCTATGAAAGGGAAGGGCGGGATAAGTTCAAATATTTGAACAAGAACAATGTAATGGTGAGGCATTCTACTAGGTATACAATAATATTAATTAATTGGTTGATCAGATCCCACATCCCACTCCAATCAAACCCTAACCATGTTGTGCAATGTGAATGCAATTGTAGATAAAGTTAAGAGTAGTCCAGAGGTGCACCAAATAGCCAAAAACAATATAGACGTCGACGATGTGAGAACAAGCTGTAGGACCATATTCATCCCCCCCTTTTATCCAAATGTGGGTTAAAGAAGGGATTATTTCACCCTAGATGATAATATGCGATCATTGTGTCATAGTTATCCTCTGAATGATTCTAATCCTATGATCGCTGATTTCAAGCCTCATTGTCCATTATTCTATTTGTGGCTATTTTGCAACTATATATGTGAAAAAAATTTATATTTAGTTTTCAAAGATGGAAATTATATGTTTCCATTGTTACAAGTCTTAAAGTTTCCAATTTGGGGGGGAAATTTGAAATTATTGTGAATTTTTTAAGAGAAAAATGAAGGAATTTCACTTCAAGTACAAAACATACTTAAAAATCTGAAATCTTCACCATAGATGTATATTATAGTTTATAACATCATAGTATAAACCAAAGTTACTATGTCACTCTTAAATTAGAAAATCAACAAACCATGGTTAAAGGCTTAAAGTTCATATTGCTATAAAATATTGAAAAGTATGAATTTTTCAAAATTTCTAATTGGAGTAGAAACACTTAATAAGCTTCGTTTCATTAGTTGGACTCAAATTCAAAAAATATCATTTTTATGGCAACCATTCACATCAAGAGAAAATAACAAGAAATGGACAAAATAATCTACAAGGATGATTTGTGGATTAAACATCTTCCTCTTTAGAAAAGACCATAATACCATAATGAAGGAATGTGCAATACTTTCCTTTGAAAATGTACTCAAGCAACTTCCAAAAAATTGTATGAAATTTTTTTTTCTCCATCCTACAATCTCATGTGAAGTCATCCATTGGACACTTAGTATTTGTGGCGTCTGTCTGGGGCTAATCAACCATTTTACAAAGGTTATCCAATTTTAGGTTACTCTTTAAAGCTACATAATCCTTTTTTCCAACTCTATTATTTTAAAATCTATATATACTATATTGAGATAGTTTTACTAGTTTTGGGAACTTAGAATCATTAATCCTAGAACATTGGGTTGGTTACTATGGAAATCAACCTTTTTGGTATTGTATAAATCATTTGCTTAAGAAAATCCAAGAGCATTCATTGGAAGTCAGACTATAACTATGTAAGACATCCTCTTTCTACCCAAAATTCCAAGGATGAACATGTGCACTTTTGTCTTACTTGGAAGAATTATTTGGCATCCATTAGATACTTTTAGGTTGTTGCATCGTTAAGACCAATAGTTTTTTTGAAAATGGAAGTTCAATATTGAAGTTCAAAAAGTAGATTTCTCTAGTTTTTGACAAATGAAAGTGAAGTTCTATCCTCAAAATTTTTTAGAAAAAAACAAAGATGTCTCACAACTTGAGTGTTTTTGTCAATATGATGAAAAATGATTTTAAAATACTTAAAAAAATTTTAACCCCAAAAATTGTCATATTCATCTTATTAACCCCTATAGGATAAAAAAATCCACTTTGGATTTTTTAAGACCTTTGGCAAACTATGCTAACCTCATAATTTATAGATTTTGTTTGAAATTGTCTAGTTATCCTAATCTATATGAAGCTTTGTTTCTCGTCATTCCAAGAAATATTGCAAAATTTAGATAGTTTTCTTTCAAATTCAATGTTAAAGCATAGAGGACAAATTATATTCTAAAAAATATTAACTAATTTTAATCAAGAATATAGATTGATTCATACTCAAAAAACATTAGTATCTTTCAATTCTAAATAATGAGGTGAAAGTTATGAAGAGTTCGTTTTTTGCGGGCAATAAAAGTTAAAAAATCAATTATAGTCATTTTTGAACTCAAGTTTAAAACTTTTCTAATAAAAAGAAAGAAAAAATACTAATTATTTACTAGAACATTCTCACCTTTGGAATTAGCAATTCTCAATTTCTTGTAAAAGCTACCAGCGGTTTAGTTTGTTCTTTCATTTAATACCACTTACCTCTTTCTAGGTTTTTTAATGATGAATATGAAAGTTTTTTGGTTTGATTTTTTACATCAATTGTCAATCCATTTTCTAATATATTGATTGAAGTTAAGGAGCTATGGGACATATGTGTTTTTTCCTTAGAATGTTGGAGGAAAGAACTTCACATCTTGGAAGGGTTACAAAAGCCTACATTTGAAGTAAAAGATCCTACATTTTGATTGAGGGTTGCTATTATGTGAGCATAGGAGTGTGAGCCCATGAGCTTAGAATACTATACATCTATGTAATAGGTGTAGATATTATAGAAACCGTCTATGATTATAAGGTATATATGTTACAAATACCCATATTATAGGTGTGTAGTATATTTTCCGGAATCTAATCTTATTCGACTGAATCCAAGTTCAACTCTAGGGAATGAACTATATAAAGCTAGCATAATGTGTTCAAAGGTCACAATGTACCAATGTGCAAGAGTTAGAGACTTATTCACTCTTAATCCCACTAAAATCCAGGAAAGCATTCATCCGTCCATTATAAGATGAAATAGACTCAACATGCATGTCCTTGTCCTATCTAGTGTTCTAGGGCTTGTGACAATAGTTCTTGACAATAGTTCAGGGTGGACTGACTTGTTTATGGATGCAATGCAGGACTTAGACTTTAGTACATCCCACTATAGTACTTTGAAAATAGTACAAATATACGTATTTAATATTTCAAAACAAATTAGAGTTAAGGGTTGGGAAAGGCTTACAATAAGTCACTCCAAGGCTCTAGGACAATATGGCCAGAACACGTGCAGGTCAGTATGCTCTACCTAAAACCCACACAGGTCCCAACTTTACAACATGTATATGCAATCTCCAATACAAACTCTAATAACATTGATGCAAAATAACATAATCGAAATTCTAAATCGAATTCCCAAACTAGGGGTACGGCCGAATGGCCGTTTGAAAAATTTTGACCCTTATATTAATTTGTTTTTGGTCAAATAATTAAGTCGGAACATCCAAAATTTTATAACCCCAAAACCATCAATATCAACCCTATGACCGTACTTCAGAGCCCATGGTCTTGGTACTCGGGGCCTATAACCGTACAACGCCCCAAAGCTGCGGTACCCTAGAGATACCTGGTTGAATGCCAACAGGGTCTCAACCCATCGAGGCCCTGTCGAATCAGTTCTGACCCCGCGACTTGTCGGGGCCTCGTCGAAGCTTCTCCGACGTTCCTGTCCTGATTTGGATTGACTGCCTCGGCGCAATGCGCTCGGTGTAGAATTTGTGAAGGTTTTCTCAAAATTCTCACCTAATTGCGATTTTGATACACCCAGTGATCTCGTGAACACCCAAATTTTCCAATTTTGGTTTAATTCTCAAACATTGGGCATTCCCAAGTCTCCGAATCCCTAATTTGATCACAACCTCGCAATTGACCAAATTTTCAGTGTCATTTCGAAATCAGACCAATTTCACCGGACTTGCAATCACTCAGTGTTCTACATCAAACGTGCACACGGATCCCCTCAAAGGTTCACAGAATTGGATTTGAAAATTTTATTTATTTATGAACCGGCCTGATTCGGCACCGCAAGCTTGTCGTTCGCCGAAGCGAGTTGGCACCAGAGTCTGACTGTTCGCCACAGAACTGATCGCTGATTCGCAAATTGAATGCTCAATATGATCACACTCACCTTCTCCTCACTCCACAATTTCTAAACTCCCGCACTGCCACCGGAGCTTGCTTCTCCCGGATAACCTGTCTGTACTCCTCGACGTCGATGCGCCGCGCCTCGCTCAGCCCAGTCTCGCTGCTCGCCGCCGCATGTACCTCAGTCCAAATTCAACTTCAAGTGTCCTCAATCCTTCGTCTCGCAGTTTCGAAATTCACAAACTGCTCAGATTAATGCACAATCCCTCCAAATCCAAGTAATTTCACCACAGCACACACAAATTCAAATTTCACACCACACAGATGCACAATCTGCACGAACTCAATCTTTTATTGCAAATACACAGTTATACGCACAAAGATTACAACACTAGGAAGAATAACTTGATCTGCACTAGTGGTGAAAAATGGGAGAGAAAATAGGATTAAAGGCAAGAGGAGGGGGTGATCGGAGAGGTCGCAGCGCTCGCGATCAGCGCGACGTTCACCGCGCCTCTTGAATCCCCAATTTTCTCTTTTTCTTTTTCTTTATCTTTGTACTTTTTTCTTTAATGTTTTGCTTTTTCGCCTTTTAACTACTATTTTGATTATCTAGCAAAGTATCTTTTAACTTTTTGGAACTTTTAGTGCACTTTGGACTACTTTAACACTGAATACTCAAAATATATATAAATAATATAGGAAATGTCATAGAAAATCGAAAAAGTTCTATAAAAAACAGAAAAGCTAGACTACAGTATCAACTAGCATCCACCGTTTCAATGCTCCATGATAAGCTTCGATGCTCGATTGAGTGTCTTGATTAGAATGATGATGTCGACGATGACCAATGACATACAATTCTACAAAAAAACATGTGAAAATCAAATTATCATGATCATAATAATATTAAATATTTGCAAAAAAATTAACTATGTATTGAAATAATAATAATAATAATAATAATAATAATAATAATAATAATAATAATAATAATAATAATAAATACTTTTATTTACAGTAATTTTGATATGAATGCAACAATTTCAGATTTATAATAAAAGTACATATACCTTGATGATTGTAGTGTTTCTCGAAATAGACTTTCATGTTGTCTACATAAAAATATTGGAAAAGAAATTCCCCTAACTTTCGAGCGCGGTCAATGAAGGCAGATTCGTGCTCTTTATACTCAATGGGCATGTATAGATATCCATGCAAAGCTTTGAATACAAGGTCTCGCAAGTTCCCTAGGTTTGGAACTTTGTGTAAGATATGATTTTTCCAATTTTTTATCACATGAAAAGCACACAAATACATTGGAACATCGTCCTCTACCCATGCATGTTTTATGGCATTTCTTATCTCAACAACGTCATCTATGAGAAAACATGATGGTAGAAAAGTGGGCATATCTTTCATGATATGTCTCTTCAATCAGTTCAATGGCTCCAACCACATAGTAAGGTCTTCTTCAGTTGATCGGCTAGATAAAATCCAAGCAATAGGAATACCATTATTCCAATTGTCAAATACAAGAAGGGACCACAATAGGTAATTCAGAATGTTTGTACCATGTGTAGCATCCATGGAGATAGCTCCCTTATGACCAAATTTCATCATAATTTCTTTTTGCCATGGAGTTTGAATGCCCAAAATAAATGGCAAGTTTGTGACATCATCTTTCTCATGCCACATGAAGACATTATGTGGATGTTGTTCGGCCCACATTTTGACACTAGAATAGTCATTAGGATCTCGACACCAAATTCCCATCTTTGCACATCTTTCATAATATGCTATATCCCACAATTGCACAAAATCATCACGAATGAAGGGTAGTTTCAACTTCCTTCTCTCTATCCAATTTTCCCTATGTTCTTCAAAAATTTGGAGGGATGTGAACCCTTCACTTAATTTTCTTAGAATTCAAGCCTTCAACTCTATAGACATCCTTGGATGATGTGCTGTGGTTCTTCCAATAGAGTCTGGGTCATTAGGGCCATGAGCAAGAGTTCCATCTTCTCGTGTATGGTCCACATGATAGTTTGCTACTTCTGCTATATGTGGATGCAATTGTAGTTGCTTCACAAAAAACTCCGCAATGCATCCACGTTTTTTCGAATTGGGGTGCCTATGATCACTCCTATGATCCTCAGGGCCATATGCGCACTCATACCATGTGTGTTCAATGAAGGAAGAAATGTAAGGTCTCTTCTTTTCCTCCCCTTTCTTTCGATCCTTTACATTCTACCCCACTACTGAGCCATCTTCACATGTTTGTCCTTTAATAAAATCTTCAACCCTCTCATAAGGTATATATGCATAAACAATTGCAGTTGCATTGCCAAATCCTTGCCTACTAGAATGGGTCCATCTAATGTCTTGAAAACCAATATGACCAAGTGGAGGTGTTTGTACTTCCAATGTCTTGTGTGACTTTCGCATGTTGTACTTTCTACCAATAAACATTTCAACGTGAAGATGCAATAACAAATAGATCATACATAGAAATAGAAGTCAATAAATAAGGTAAGTAACTTGAAAGAAGACATTGAAAACAAGAAAATGATCACTATATGTATAGCAACAACCTTTAAGTGAATAGAAGTTATTGGTATACCTCTATTGTGGAAGGCAAAACCTATAGAAAGTAGTTTGGCAATTAATTCTAAAATTTTAAAAATAGAATTCACAATTTTTTTCATTTTAATATGTAATGCTTTAATTTTAACTCCATAATTATAGACATACTACAAGGAACATCAAGAAGGTGGCAAATTTATAATTCTAAGAGTAGTATGAGGCTCAATTTTGGATAGTTGGTATTTAAATCATCCACTACCTTGAATTCCAACTAATAATTTGTAGAATTTGTCCTGAAAACAATGTAAGTGCCCTACAATGAACTTTTTATAGCTGATACTTTTGTCCAAAGAACTAAACAACTTTATAAGTAATGGCTATGTAATCTCCCTAATCTAACAATAAACTTTCAAACTTCAATGAAGATGAACTATAAATCTCTTGGCCCCCCTAAACATCAACTTTGTTAAAGTGGTGTGATTCTAAAGCCAAATATTTTGACAATTATGAATACATAAGTTTAAAATTTGGAATAGGTATAGAATTTTATATCAGAATGTACATTCTAAGAGTGCCATAATATTCAATTTAACAAAATGGATATTCTAAGGATTCAACTTCACTGGTAAATCCAAAAGCAAAGAACCAAAAATCATATTAAATCCCAATAAGCAAGAATAAAGCTTGCAACACATAGAAACCAAAGCACCACTAGAAAAGGAAATGGAACATTGTATAAAATGTGTTCAAAATCATTATTATGGGCACATGAAACAATGAATCAAAACATAGGTTCAAATGCCTTGATTTCTAGTACCTGTTCTTTTTTATAATAGTGCTTGTAATTGGAAAAATTGTAGAAGGAATTGAAGGCACAAATTGGCAATAATCCAATGCATCCTCAAGAACTGCATGACGTCAAATGTGACTTCATCCACCTTCCAAGGTGACCAAGTGCCTGCAATCCAATGAACAACACAATAACTAAGGTAGGCAAACCCATACCCATCTCTTTAAGAGGATAGGGTACATCAAGAACTCCACAAAATTGCAAATTGCAAATCATCACCAGTAATGAGTCTAATGACATGTTGGAAAACAAATCTTTGGGATCCATGAAGAGATTTGAGGACCAATTACCTATCTTGACCAATTCCTAGACTAGAGGCACTAAGGTAGGAGGCTCAAAATCCGCACATGCTCTAGAATTGGCGACCTCCTCAAATGTAAACTATTTGTACATGGGTTTTTTTCATCTTTACAGAGATGTACCAACAGTGTACATTTCAGGAGGTGGGCAATTTTAGAGCCCTATGCCATTTCAACTTCAAAAATTCATAACTAATTCCACAAAGCTCCAAAAATTATGAAACGACTTGGATTAGATGTCAATTACACTTGTCTTTCAAGGAAAATTTACTGAAAAATATTTCAATAAATTTCACCTTCCTAAAATTCAATTTCAGGTCTTAGATGGGCGCTTCATGAACCTCCTACCCTAACTCAATGATAGAGTCTCAATCTGCAACCACCCATGATTCCATATCTCAACTATACAAATCATTCAGCAAACTTCAACATAAAAGTCTAGTAGAAATATTGTTCAATTTTCATTAGATAAGAATCTGTCATAAATTCTTGACAGCCAATGCATTCACTTCTGCACTGTCTCGCAATAGGCTTGCACTAGCTAGCCTGTTTTGAAATCTCAAAATCTCCACCTTCGTCTTTGTTCACCTTGTCATGCCATATGGCTGACAAGCCCTTGTATTTTTATCTCTCTACAATGGAATGCGTTTCATTTGTTTCAAAAAATGAAAATAAAAATAAAACGTCACCTTTGGTTCGGGAGTACATACCTTCTAGTCAACAAGCTCTAGTGCACACCCGAATTTTAGGAGAGAGGAAGAATAGTTCGCCTGAATCGAATGATGGTCTTGAGCTTATTTGAGCTTGCAACGAAACATAATAATCCGAAGCCCACCAATGTGGATTAGCTTAAATAGGCTATTGTATTAGCAGTTGGAGTACTGCACAATGCAAAGTGACTGATTAAATTCAAATGATCTCGGCAATGCAACTTTAGAGGCAGGGAACAAGAAGTCAGGAGCAATAGAACATGCAGCAAATTGAAATGGAATTTTGTTGTCAATTGCGGTTGAGTGAAGTCAACTCTGGCGAGAGCTTTAATTGGAATGGAATTTTGGTGAAGCCTGTCAAAATGTGGACATTTGGGGCGATTCAATATGGCCACGACCTATGGAGGCGAACTCAGGTCCAAATTGCACAATACCGACTCCCCTCATGTAGCTAATGAAGATACTTTCACCTTGGTGTGGCACTAACTCTGTCCATTCCCACAAATTTTCGAATTCCTGGCACATTGGAAACGAAACACCAAGCTTCCAAAATCTCCAATGTGTCTTCAACCGCTTCTTTTCCTGGGTTCTTTGTAGTATATTTCCCGGAATCTAATCTTATTCAATTGAATCCGAGTTCAAACACCAAGGAATGAACTATGTAAGGCTAGCTTAATGTGTTTAGAGGTCACAATGTATAACCATGCAAAATTCATAGACTTATTCACTCTTAATCCCTCTAAAACCCAAGGTATCACTCAAGCTGTCCATTAGTAGATGCTATTGACTAATGTATGCAGTCACAGTCCTGTCTAGTGTGCTACTGGCCCGTGACAATAGTTCAATGTGGACTGACTTGTAATGGATGCATGTGTAATGCAGGACTTATAAACTAAATAAATAATAGTATTATTATTCTTAGTATTTAGCAAAAGAATAAGAGTTAACGTTTCAAATTAACTCACAATAAGTGCGCGCACACACAACCAAGGATGATATGGCCAAACACGTGCACATTAATATGCTCTACCTAAAACCCCCATAAACCCCCACTTACAACATGTATATGCAATTTTCAATACAACACTCTAATAACATTGATGCAAAACAAATAACAAAACCCTATTCTAATTCTAACTCCCAAATGGATTAATTCCAAACCAAGGGTACGGCCCAAGGGCCGTTCAAAAAAAATTTGGACCTTATTTTAATTTGTTTTGTCCATCACTACCCTATAGCCGTGCAATACCCTAGTAGATACCTGAACTGTCCCAATACCCGTGTCCCGAGCCACCAAGACCCTTACCCGGCCTATACCCGCACCGGCTTCTTCATGGGTCTCAACCGTCCGCCCGTCGTCAATCTGTCAGACTTCGGCGAAAGCTGCTCTGACAAGCCAGACCAACTCTGCGGCTGCTTCCGCCGGACTTCGGCGATCAAATTTTTGATCGATTCTTTAAATTCTCATCGGAATCCCTCTCCCCTAATCTTGGTGAGCACATGATGAAATGAAATTTGGATTGAATTTCAATTCCAATCCAAATTTTGATTCCAGATTACGATTTAACAAATACAAATTCCAAATCCCTAATTTAGCTTACAGCCCTTCTGACCATCAAATTTGCAATTCGGTGCTCCAAGATTGGACTAATTTCATCAAACTATATGACTACTCAATGCTCTTGAGCCAACACGCACGAAGATTCACATAAAGATTCACGAAATTGAATTTGAATTTTTGTTTTGAGCCTGATTTGGCACCACAACCTCTGGTAGCGGAATGTCGATGGCGACTCTCACCCGTAGCTCGTTGACTCACCCTGATCACTTCCCTAATCTTGACCAATCAGATTCGCAAAAATTAAACGCACATTGATTCACTCCAAAAATCTCCATTCGGGAGATCAATTTCACTCCGATGAAGCCGTGTCGCTCTCCCGTTGTTGCTCTTGATTAGCCCTGCACTAGAGCTTGTCACTCCTCCAGTTGCCTCGGAATCAATCCGACTCACCAAAATGTCACCAAATTTACCTCCGAAAATTCACCGCACTACACTCAACGACTTGTCTCGCCTCGACGACACTCAATCTTCCCAAATCCATGATCCCCACGACCAATTTCCCACTCCAAGATTCACAATCATTTACTCCAATGTCCAAACAATTTCATAGCGCTCACAGGATTGATTCAAACACCAGACCAAAACTAATACAATTGTACAACACAACTAATAATATACACTAATACACACACAAATGTATTGCAATTACAAAGTTTATATGCACAAGAATTTACAGCACAGGGAAGCTCTACAATCTGCATTGTTTTCACTTCAAGGGCGGAGAGAATGAGAGAAGGAAGAGGGATTTAAGTTGAGGGATGGGGGTGATCAGAAGCAGGAAGAGTTGTGCAGGCACCGCTTCCAATCGCTCCTGCAACCCTAACTTTCTCCCTTTCTCTTTTCCTTTTCTCTCTTTTTCTTTATCTTTCTTTATTTTTCTTCCCTTTTACTATTATACTAACTACAAACTAAAGTATTTTTGAACTTTTCCTAATTTTAATAAAAATAGAATATTTTTTATACTAAATATTAGATATAGAATAAAATAATGTGTATAAAGTCTTTAAAAATCGAAAAAGTACTTAAAAAAACGAAAAAACTAGACTACATTCCTTCCGAATGTTGGGCCTCACTAGGCCTCGCAAGTGTCCTTGTCTATCCAATCCAATTGGCTTGCAAACCTAGTCACTTGGCTCACTTAGCTTGCAAGCAAGCACAAGATGACAAAGGTATGAGACTAGCCCCACAGCAGCGTCCTGGTGAGATTCCTTCTAGTTGGGACCGCATTCGAAGATCGGGAGGTCGTACAGAAAACAACAAGAAAAATACGGTGAGGTCGAAGCAACTTGGAAGCATTACCCTACATCTTTCAAGCACTTGGTCACAGTAAGCGAGGTTTGCATCATGCAACAGACTCCAGATCATTTTGAAACTCCAAATCAATTTGAAATTCTAGATCCTACTTCTACGGAACTCTAGATCCACAATTCAAGGAGTTCCAATAAGATCTAAAGAACTCTTCAATAATAAAATCAAATATCAACAAGCAAGAATTCAAATCTTCAGAGCAAAATGATGAAGAGCATTCGAAGAGCACTCGAAGATCAGAAGTGGTGTAGTATCGATAAATAAGAAAACTACAGCAGGGCATGAAAATGCCATGAGAGGAGGTTGCAAGTGGGTGGGTCGCAAGTGAGAGGTGGGTCGCAAGTGAGGAGGGTCACAGGTCGGAGGGAGAAGAGGTTGTTGGGAGGAGGGAAGGATGACGAATAGTGAATGGACCCCCTCATCCCGTCCATCCATCCATTTCAGGGGCAATGAGGGGGTCAATTCACCTTGGCCCTTGCTCATCCCCCCAAAGTCATTCCAGGGGTGCATGTAAAAAAAAAAAAAAGCCCCCTATTTTGTACTTCATTTATTTATCTTCTCTGCATCATCTAGCTAATTCAGGGCCTCTGATTGCAAATATGAATAAAAAATTTCAGGGTTTTTACTTGGGGATGAGCAAGGGGGTCAATTCACCCCGGCTATCATGGTTGGGGCTTCTTAAGTTAAAACAAGCAACAATTAGAATGTAATAATGCATGAAAGTTGAGAGAGCTTTTGACATAACTTAGATCCTGGGTTATAGCAGCCCTAGATTCAACACATCTTCCCCAAGGAACTTATTAGCCTCTCATTGGAGTTTACCACTGTTGCAAATTCCAAGAAGGCAAGTATAGCTAATGGAAAAGATGGGTAAGTACCAGGAGTGTTTCTAAACAAGTTTAGTTTCATCCACTACCACATTCCTCCAAGTTAACCCTTGAATGCCAGGCTGGTGATCGTGGAAATTTGGAATCGTGTGACATCATCTACTTTTAAAAAATAAAAAATAATCATTGGGAGTCAAATTATTGTTGAAGATCTTCCCTTTCCACCCCTAATTCAGAGGATGAATATTGGCACTTTTGTCCTATACATGAGAATTTCTTGTCATTCATTGGACAATTTTCATCCGCCTCGGCGTTTAGGGGTTCACCTTATAAGGATGGGCTGGTCATTGTGGAAGTCTTCTTTTATGAAATAGTGTGAATCATCTACTTTAAAAAACCCGAAAGTAATCATTGGAAGTCCTACTACTTCTACAAGACCTCCCCCTTTTTGCACAAAATTCCAAAGATGAACAATGGCACTTCTGTCTCACATGCAAGAGTTCTCTTTCATCCATCGGACCACTTTGGTTTGCGGTGTCCTTACTAGGTTAAAAAAAGTTATAAAGTTCAATTTATGAATTTAGCTCTAGCCCAGAAAGGATGTTGCGGACGTTTAGTGTCCGATGAACGACAAGGCATTCTCTGGTGTAGGACAAAAATTCAACTATTCATCCCTGGAATTAGTGGTGGGAAGTTGAGATCTTCTAGAGTACTTCAACTTCAAACGAGCTCTTTTGATTTTTTTTAATACCAATTATTTCTATAGTTTCAGAAATGATGATTTCCACATGGACCCTGCACGTTCTTCCAAGGCTAGAGGAATAGCTTCAACTCAAAATGCAGAATCTA
The DNA here is from genome assembly GCA_963920665.1 of Straminergon stramineum. Lineage (NCBI taxonomy): Eukaryota > Viridiplantae > Streptophyta > Bryopsida > Hypnales > Calliergonaceae > Straminergon > Straminergon stramineum. The sequence continues at coordinate 17,631,331 of OY987265.1, read as the reverse complement.
TAATAAGTGCCTATGATTAATCAACCTCATTGGTCAACATCGTTTGGCGATCCAGGGTTAACTCTGTAAGGATGGGCCTATGACCATTGATTTGAAGCCTTGACTATCATCACTTTATTTTCTGTCATTTTGCAATTGGACATCAGTGAAAAAAATTTAATTCATTTTTTAGAGATGAAGTCATTTGTCTACTACAAGTTTTAAATTTTTTAAATTTTATAGAGAAAATTTGAAATTACTATGAATTTTTTAAGGAAAAAATGAAGAAAATTCATATCCAATACAAAATATACTTGAATAAATATGAAACTTTCACCACAAATTTATACGATAGTGTAAAATATCATGGTATAAATCAAAGTTACTATGTCCCTCTAAAATTAGAAAATAAACTAACCATGGTTACAAGCCCAAAGTTCATATTGCTATAAGATATTGAGATTTAAGAATTTTTCAAAATTTTCAATTGTAATAGAAACTACACTTGACTAGCTTCATTTCATTACTTGGACTCAAATTCAAAAAACATCATATTTATGGTTGAAATTCAGATCATGAGAAAACAACAAGAAATGGTCAAAATACACTCAAAGGGTGATTTGGGGATTCATCATCTTCTTCTTTGCAAAAGTCAATAAGAACACAATGAGGGACTTTACAATACTATTCACTAAAAACGTACTCAAGTACCCTCCAAAGAAATAAATTGGATGCAAAAACATTTTTTTTCATCATACAAGGCCAAGTGAAGCCATCCATCTGACCACTCTAGTCTACAACGTCCTTACTGGGTTAACCCTATAAGTGTTTGATGGATGACTTCACTTGAGATTGTAGGATGGAAAAAAATGTTTTTGCATCCAATTTTTTAATGTGGAGGGTACTTGACTACTTGAGTACATTTTCACTGAATAGTATTGTAAAGTCCCTCATTAAGGTATTCTTGATTTTTCTAAAAATGAAGAAACTTGAAAAACGGATCACCCTTGTAGTGTATTTTGACCATTTCTTGCTATTTTCTCTTGATGTGAATTTCAGCCATAAAAATGATATTTTTGAATTTGAGTCCAAGTAATGAAATGAAGCTTATGAAGTTCAGTTTCTACTCTAACTAAAAATTTTGAAAAAATTCATAAATTTCCATGCTTTATAGCAATCTGAACTTGGGGCCTATAACCATGGTTTGTTGATTTTCTAATTTTAGAGTGACATGGTAACTTTGGTTTATATTGAGATGTTTTGCATTTTAATATACATCGATGTTGAAAAATTCAGATTTTTTGAGTATATTTTGTATTTGATATGAATTTTCTTCATTTTTTTCTTAAAAAATCCATAGTAATTTCAATTGTTTCCAAAAAAAATATACGACTTGTAGTGTATATATTAGTGGTTTTTTTGGACTAGTGTCCCCAATGTTGGCTTCACTGCACAGGCTAGATTTTGGAGGGACATATTCACAATGGTCAAATTCTGACAGATCTGGCGATATATCGCCAGAAAAAACAACTTTGGTACATATGACTTCATCTATGAAAAATAAAATAAAAATATTTCATTCATATCTACTTGCAACATGGCAACAAATAATGTGATGGATAGGGAGGCTTGAAATGAGTGGTCATGGTCCGTCTTTCTAGGGTTAAGTTCGTGCGTTTTCCCACAGGTTTTGTTTTTTTGAGCTGAGTCCCCAGTACCATTGTGGGTGACTCAGCCATAGGGAACTGGTAAGACTTTAAATTTTTTTTTTTTGGCACAAATGAAACGGACAACTGGTAAGACTTTGATGAACCTTTTGGTCCATTCCTTCGAAAAGAGAAGATGCAGATTTGAGATCTTTGCCAAAATGGTGGGTGGTTAGCCAAGATGGAAGGCCTCTGGGCCTGTAGCGGGGTTCGTATTCCAGCCCCCGTGAAGTTCCTCGACGTCGAAGCGCATCTCCGCGGCCAGCAGCGAGAGGCCTCCGGCCTCCCCCAGCGCGGCGTTGGATGTGTCTGTCCTGTCTGCCTGTCTTGTCTGATTGTTTGTGTTTCCTTTGCTTGGTTCCCCATCAGGCCACTTGTGGCTGGTGAGTTTGTATTTTTTTCCCTTTTGCAATGAAATTCCTTTCATTTGTTTCAAAAAAAAAACACCTTTTGGTCCACTTAACTTACTGTCAGTACAGTAAGTTTCTGTGGAGACGTGCAGACCATCGTGCGGAATCCTGAAAATCTGCCTAAGCATTCCAACAGCGCGGATCTCCAGAATTGGAAATGGTCCAAGAATAGTACACTTCACGTGGGGAAGGCAGGTCCCTCGTGAATTAAATGTCCCCTTAAATTATTGCCCCCACTACCAACTACGACTGGGTCACGGCGACGGCAAGCCTACCACACCAGTGTCCGCCTGTCCGGGGAGCTTTTGCTTACTGTCTGTACAGACGTGCAGACCATCGTGTGGAATCCTCAAAATCTGGCCCAGCTTTTCAAAGCATTGGATCCGCAGCATTGGAAACGGTCCTCATCCTCAGAAGTCTTCATAGAATAGTAGTATGATAACTTCTTACTTTTCACTTGGGGAAATTTGCCTAAGCACGCAAGCAGGTCCAACTACGACTGGGCCAAAGCTACAGTGAGCCTACCACACCCCTGTCCCTGGCTCCTTCACAGTTCTGGCTGGCTATGGCGCTCTTCCCTCTCTTCGAACTCTGCGACCAGGCTACTCGTCCCACTCTCTGTGTTTTTGCCTTAGAAATTCTCATCAAGCTTTTGCACCTCCGAAGCTGCAGTACATCGTCTGAACATCTCCACGTGCATGTTCACGCTCTCATCGTTCGTGCAAACTTTCCTGCATCGTTGCTACCATAGTCGGCATCTGGGAACTTATTCTAACTCTGTAAGTTTCGCAGTCCTGGGGTTGTGTCGTCGTTCTTTGAAGTAGCTTCACTTGCTCGCCATTTTTTTTCTGTGTGATACCACAAAGGTGGATTGTGGGGTTCGGGACTCGAGATCTAGATGTTGAGAGAGTTTGTTTGCTCGTTTGTTTTTGTGTTCGCTTCCGTCATTTTGTTTGCAATGACATCCGCACTCCGGTCGCCCTTGTGTTTCTAGCTCGTGTGGTAGCTTGTTGGCTTCTTCTCTGTTGCGTCATTTCATCGTTGGAGTTTCAAACTAACGACGCAAGATGGCAGATCGTCTCTGTGTTTCATGTTGAGAGTGGAAGTTGGTGCTCTGTTTCTTGGGCAATCTGGGGCCCTCGTCTCCCTTGCAACTGGATCCACATTGCATGTAAGGTGTGTAATCTTAATGGACCAACAGACTATTCCAAACTAAGAATCTTCCAATATTAAATTTGAAAGTCATGGTGTGTTATGCAATGAAACCCTATTTCAATTGTTTAAAAAAAAAACCCAAAAAACGTCATGGTGTGTTTTTGTTTTTTCACAGTGCTAATTGTGGATGAATGGTATGGTGTGTCTATCTCTTTTAAGAGGATAGTGAGGGAATGTCAACTACTCACTTCACAAGTGAGTGAATTTATAACCTCCCATGAAGGTATTATCATTACCCCACTTTATATCTATATTTTTTCTAAACATGCTAGATTGCAATCGATATGGGATTAACAACTATATCCCATATCTCATACATATATTTGTATTTCATACCATATTAATATTTTGATTTATATGTTTGTATTGTATATAATCTTGTATCCCATCCATGTATCTATATGTTATACCATATCAATTATATATTAGATATGTATTTTGTATATAATATTTGTTTGTATATTGTATTTATTTTCTCAATCACATTTGTATCAAAGTTTCTTTGGTTTTGGTTTGCGCATGTGTGTGGAGGGGTGGGATATAGGTGGATTAGGTGATTTATTTTTTTTGAGGGAATTGAGTTGGAGAGAAGTAAAGGGTAGGTAAGGTAGACCAACCTATTACCACCTTGATTCGCAATTTGAGTATATTAGGACCAACTCCAGGAGGGGCACATATTTTTTAGAGGTGTGCGCATGTTTCATGAATCAAACCCAAGTGGAATTATAATTTTCCAATAAAAATTGTAATTTCTATGAATTTTTTAAGTGGTTTGTCCTAAATTACAAATTCGCCACTAGACTAGAGTCATAAATGTCCTATCCTCAACCTATAACCGCCATTACATTTACCTATTAACAATGGAGTTTCCACCAATCAAAGGCTGACACATTACCCAAGTTGAAATTAATGCACTAAAATTGTCAGTGCAGTGAATGGACTTGGGAGGGTTTTATGGTGGTGATGGGGCCAAAACTAGGATGGCAGTTATAGGAAGCTGGTGGAAATGGGCTGGTCTACCTTAAGGGGTGTCTCTTTTCAAGAGATAGTAGAAGAATGCATCTAATAGGTTTGGATATGAAGCAACCCATGGCTAATGAAATTAAGGATAACAAGAGCATGTTGTTGCAACCATGGATGAAGGATAGATTGTAATTTTGATACAAATGAGAGATATGTTATGAATCATGATTCTTTTATGAAGTCATGGAATTTATCTATTACTAACTTGTAGGTTTATTGATTGCAATTGAGGTGGAGTACTTTTGGTTTTGAATTGTTGCTAGGGTCCAATTGTAGGATCAACTTTATTGTAATTGCTTCCATTCTACTATTCAATGAGTTCCAATGTCTTACATAAAACCAATCATAAATTTCAATGAGTACTAACTTAGATTTTTGAAGTTGATCCCTTTTCTTTTGCCATAAGAAATGGAAGGACAATTGGGAGCTCGAGTGCTTGGGTGCACTCTTTTAGTTAAAGTCATCCTAGCTTTTGTAGAAGCAAATTCAATTTTGAGGAATTCTATATAAAATGTAGTGTGGATAAAATTTTGAGAACATTCTTGTGACATGACCATACATCTATTGAGATGAGAGTTTAATATGTTTGTTGGATTCTATTGAAGTTGATTATGAACTATTCCTAATTTGCTTGGTAATTGTCAAGAGTCAATAGTACATAAACATTTCTAACATCTAAGTTTCATTTGTTAAACAATATGTTTTGATATAGACTTATAAACTAGGAGATATGACATGTTTCCCAATTTTTTTGTCAAGCCTTATACTTGTATTCTTCTCAACAAACATAGTGTTGCATAGAGAGTTGTCATGTCAATGAGTTGTGATTGTAGAATTTTGAGATTGAGGATAGTGAGTGATGTATGTGTTGGATATTGTCATTGTATCCAATTTGTATTTATGATGTGTTATTTGTGAATCATGTTCAATTATGTTCCAATGAGTTGACTTCAAGTACCAATGAATATTGAATCCTAGTTTAAACTATTCAAATATTGCATTGTTCTTCAATATCTAGATCATATTCTTTGTTATAGTTTGGAATGAAATCCTTGATATCAATTGTTGTATATTAACAAAATTATTCATCATGATTTTGTGGATTTTTTGATTTTATACTTTATAATGTCATCGCAAAGTTTTGTTATTTATTAAATTTGGATAAGATTGTTGTATTTTGTAACCCTAGTTATTGTATGATAGTAGATTAGTCTAAGTAATAGTATATAATATTAATAGAACTCTTTATGGGAGGTGATTTTAAATGGATTGGAAATAGAGTTTTTTTGAGGCCCTTCCTATTTTTCTTCATTTGAATGTTATGTTCTAATTATTTTCTTTGGATTTGTTTTGAAGTTACTACAGATCTTTGACATATTTCTCCATTTGATCCAAAAAATGGGGTGCTTTTTGATGTGGATTGCGATTTTCATCATGTTGGCTATCTTTAGATTTTGGAGATACATGGGTTTTGCATGGTTTATTCGGTGAGTATAAATATTCTTTAGTAATTGTTAGGGATTGAAAGTGGATGTTAGAATATTGTAGTGTTTAAATTTCAAAGTTCTTTGTATAGTTATCGATTTGATTTACATCAATCTTTGTAAGCAATCTTGTTTCAAGCATTTTTGAATGTAATTAAAGTGAAGTATGTATTCTTATTTCAAAACAATAGATAGTTACTCTATGACTATTGTTCACTGAATTTCAATTTGTTCAAATTTTTCAATTTGTACTATAGGATAATTGGTTTTACTATATCTTGTCATGATATCTCATTAACTTTGGCTATTACATACTTCACAGGAAAGACAAGGATTTCTCCCAAGTGCAAAATGGGTATTACCAAAGACTACACAAAGATATACCTTGTCTCGAGGAATGGTTGGAGACTTTGAATGCATCTTCCAAAGAGAAAATTTTGAATAAAAATCAATGTGTACATCTTTTGGACAAACTCATACAAGCTGTGCAAGGGATTGACAAAATGTTGTCAATTGCTACTTCGGATCTCCAATTCCAATTTGTATGCAAAGAATTGTTTGTTCTTCAAAAGAAAGTAGAGATTGTAAGAAACAATTGCATTGAAGAAGAGCGATGGCATCATTCAGTTGTATTTCAACTCCAAAACAAAGAGACTTTTCGTGAGCTACTTCAAGATCTCAAGTGTTGTTATGATACAATGAGGGAAATGTACTTATCCCACCATCCGGACCAATCCAATGACATCCCAGCTATTCTATTTGATGCAACTACCTATGATCAAGTTTTTGAGGATGCACAAGAACTAAAGAGGAAGCTTGAACTTGTCCTTCAAGGAGAAAACTCAAAGGATTATGAAATAGCACAACATCTATTGTTGAGACTTAGAAATTTGGATCGAGTTGATGGAGGAGACTTGAATGATTTGGAGTTCCCCAATAATTTCAAACCACCAAAACTAATCCAAAAACTTGGTCAAGGAGCTTATGGAAGTGTGCACTTATCCAACTGGTTTGGACTTAAGTGTGCTACAAAAGTGTTGGATGGTGATCCTGGATATCTCAAGGATTGTAAAAAAGAGGCAGGAATCTTAGCAGGCTTGAGCCATCCGAATCTCGTTCAATTTTTTAGTTGTGGAATTATCAAAAAAGTTGGTGACAATTCTAAGGAAGTAGGACTTATTAGCAAGATGAATTTGGTGATGCAATATGTGAAATCAAACTTCTCTCAAATATTGAAAAGTTTCATTCAATTTTTTGGTTTAGGGACTATCCAAAACATTGATGAGAATCTCGAAGAAGGTGAAATTGAAGAGATGCATTTGGTGATGGAAATGATGGATTCAAACTTGTCTACTTTCTTGAAGAACGCAAAAAGACCTTTACAATATCAAGTTGCACTTGACATCATGCATCAAATTGCAAAAGGTGTGTATTACCTTCATGACATGCAAGTTGCTCATCTTGATTTGAAACCTGATAATGTCTTATGTAGTTCAATACCTTTGGAGGATTTAGATCCATGTTACACATTCAAGGTTATGGATTATGGGACTTCTCAATTGGAGGTTTGTAGCAATCCAAAGCATCCGGAGCCATCACAATATACAATTGGAACACCAAGATATATGGCCCCTGAAATGATCAAGGGGAGTAAAACTCCACGGTATCCATTTCAAGCGGATGTGTGGTCCTTTGCCATGATATGCTCAGAGATTCTATCTGGAAAGGTTCCATACTCTAATTTGGAACCCAAAGAAATTTATAATCAACTACAAGGTCTGGATGGCCGTAGCTTTCGACCAACCCTACCCAACGATTGTGAAGGACTTACAACCTTAATCCAAGAATGTTGGTCTCAAGACCCTCTTCAACGCCCAACATTTTCCAACATTTGTGACCGGCTCACTAGTTTAAAGAAGTCTTTCTTGAAGGGAGGATCTTGTGCCTTACGAGATTCGAAATCCATTGAAAACCATGTCCCAAGGGTATGAAATTGCCTAATTATAAAATGAAATTCATTTAGTGATGTTTGATTTATGTAAATCTCTTTCATACTTTGCATTCATTGTTTTGAGTGTAGTTTGATATTTTCATTTGATAATGATTTTCAAAATCTACCTTTTGTACATGTCCAGGTGAATGAGCCAATTGCTCCCCTCAAGGAAGTCCCAATTGGTTTAGATCATCAATTGTCTAAAGCCAAAGGGCTTTTGAAACATAAGTATATAGGCATTGTGGGCATGGGTGGAATTGGCAAGACCACACTAGCTAAGGCAATATTTGATGACCCAACTATGAAGTCCTCATACAATGTTGCATGCTTTGTTGCTAAATGCAAGAACTATCGGAATTCCTATGAAATATTGTGTAAGATATTACTAGAACTTGGTAATGATTTCAAACCCCCAAATTTGGAAGAAGCCCAAAAGATGATGAAGGAACTCTTGTTTGAAAGGAAGGTTCTCTTAATACTAGATGATATCAAGGATGAGTCTCAATTGCTAGACATGGTACCTCCTGACATCATTCAAGGTAGCAAAGGGACCACAATAATTATTACAACACGCAATTGGAGTACCATAAAGTCATTTGTAGGCACAAAGGGAAGGTTGGATGTTGAATTGTTAGATGTAAAGGCATCAACAACACTTTTCACCTCTCATCTTTGTTTGGGTGTAGCCTCTCTATCACCGGACTTTGTAGCCTTGTGCAAACAAGTTGTGAAAGCTTGTAATGGCTTGCCTTTGAGTTTGAAAGTGATGGGTGCATTTCTCCGCAACAAAGAGAGGTTGCGAAGTTGGGAACGAGCCCTACAAAGGATGGCAAGAGGAAGGAGCTTGGATGGTGATGAAGAAATTTGGAACACTTTGCAAATAAGCTTTGACGGATTGAATGAGGGGGTGGAAAAGAGGATGTTTTTGGATGTGGCATGTTTCTTCTGTCGAGATGTATATTCATTGGGCATATCCAAATCGACAATCTTGTCTATGTGGTCCAAAGATGGTGCCCTTCCAATGGTTGAGCTGGATAGATTGATCGATATGTCATTGTTGAAGGTCAGTGGAGATGGTGACATTCTCGAGATGCATGACCAACTCCGTGACATGGGTCGAATGATTGCAGAGCATACAAGAATTTGGAAAGCGTCTATGCTACCCGAGAGTGGATTTTCAAGCAAGGTAATATTCTATTCATGCAATTGACATCATGAGAATTGCACATTTTTGTATACTTTCAAATGTAATTAGAAAATAGATACCCCTATAGTGTTCCAAAACTCATAAGATTTGGAATATGTTAGAAAAAATCATTATCATTTGAAGCCTCTTCATGAAAATAAAATCTATTCTAATTCCTTCTTCTTGGAATGTAGGATCTTGAAGATCTTGAAGGCATTTCTTTGCAAGGGACTATGAACCATCATGTGCCTTTGGTAAAACATGATTCAAAGTCTCATTTTAAAAAACTTCGTTTATTGACTTTGGGGAGCACTTTGTACAATCCTAAAGCATATAATGACCACTTGGGTTCCATCCTTCAAATAGTTTCAAAATGCTCTCAATTAGAGGCAATTATGAGTTGTTGTTCAAATTTGACAACTTTGCCAAAGGAAGTGGGGAACTTGTCTTCCTTGACCACTCTAAATTTGAGTCAGTGTTGGAGATTGGCAGCCTTGCCAAAGGAAGTGGGAAACTTGTCTTCCTTGACCACTCTAAATTTGAGTGGGTGTAAAAGCTTGGCGGCCTTGCCAAAGGAAGTGGGGAACTTGTCTTGCTTGACCACTCTAAATTTGAGTGGGTGTAAAAGCTTGGCGGCCTTGCCAAAGGAAGTGGGGAACTTGTCTTGCTTGACCACTCTACATTTGACTCAGTGTTCAAGGTTGGTGGCCTTGCCAAAGGAAGTGGGGAACTTGTCTTTCTTGACCACTCTACATTTGACTCGGTGTTCAAGGTTGGCGACCTTGCCAAAGGAAGTGCGGAAATTGTCTTCCTTGACCACTCTACATTTGACTTGGTGTTCAAGCTTGGTGGCCTTGCCGAAGGAAGTGGGGAACTTGTCTTCCTTGACCACTCTAAATTTGACTCGGTGTAAAAGCTTGGTGGCCTTGCCAAAGGAAGTGGGGAACTTGTCTTCCTTCACTACTCTAGATTTGAGTGAATGTTCAAGCTTGGTGGCCTTGCCAAAGGAAGTGGGGAACTTGTCTTTCTTGACCACTCTAGATTTGAGTGAATGTTCAAGCTTGGTGGCCTTGCCAAAGGAAGTGGGAAACTTGTCTTCCTTGACCACTCTACATTTGACTCGGTGTTCAAGGTTGGCGACCTTGCCAAAGGAAGTGGGGAACTTGTCTTCCTTGACCACTCTAGATTTGAATTGGTGTTCAAGCTTGGTGGCCTTGCCGAAGGAAGTGGGGAACTTGTCTTCCTTGACCACTCTAAATTTGAGTCGGTGTAAAAGCTTGGTCGCCTTGCCAAAGGAAGTGGGGAACTTGTCTTCCTTGACCACTCTACATGCGATTAGGTGTTGGAGCTTGGTGGCCTTGCCAAAGGAAGTGGGGAACTTGTTTTCTTTGACCACTCTAAATTTGATTTTGTGTTCAAGCTTGGCGGCCTTACCAAAGGAAGTGGGGAACTTGTCTTCCTTGACCACTCTAGATTTGAGAGAATGTTCAAGCTTGGCGGCCTTGCCAAAGGAAGTGGGGAACTTGTCTTCCTTGACCACTCTAGATTTGAGAGAATGTTCAAGCTTGGCGGCCTTGCCAAAGGAAGTGGGGAACTTGTCTTCCTTGACCACTCTATACTTGAATAGGTGTTCAAGCTTGGTGGCCTTGCCAAAAGAAGTGGGGAACTTGTCTTCCTTGACCACTCTAAATTTGAGTTGGTGTTCAAGCTTGGTGGCCTTGCCAAAGGAAGTGGAAAACTTGTCTTCTTTGACCACTCTAAAATTGAGTTGGTGTTCAAGTTTGGCGGCCTTGCCAAAGGAAGTGGGGAACTTGTCTTCCTTGACCACTCTAGATTTGAGAGAATGTTCAAGCTTGGCGGCCTTGCCAAAGGAAGTGAGGAACTTCTCCTCCTTCACCACTCTAGATTTGAGTGGGTGTTCAAGCTTGGCAGCCTTGCCAAAGGAAGTGGGGAACTTGTCTTCCTTGACCACTCTAGATTTGAGAGAATGTTCAAGCTTGGCAGCCTTGCCAAAGGAAGTGGGGAACTTGTTTTCCTTGACCACTCTAAATTTGACTTTGTGTAAAAGTTTGGTAGCCTTGCCAAAGGAAGTGGGGAACTTGTCTTCCTTGACCACTCTACATTTGAGTGGGTGTTCAAGCTTGGTGGCCTTGCCAAAGGAAGTGGGGAACTTGTCTTCCTTGACCACTCTAAAATTGATATCGTGTTCAAGCTTGGCAGCCTTGCCAAAGGAAGTGGAGAACTTGTCTTCCTTGACCACTCTAAATTTGAGTGAGTGTTTAAGCATGGTGGCCTTGCCAAAGGAAGTGGGGAACTTATCTTCCTTGAGGACTCTAGATTTGACTTGGTGTAAAAGCTTGGCGGCCTTGCCAAAGGAAGTGTGGGACTTGTCTTCTTTGACCACTCTAAATTTGAGATCATGTTCAAGCTTGACGGCCTTGCCAAAGGAAGTGGGGAACTTGTCCTCCTTGACCATTCTAAAATTGAGTGGGTGTTCAAGCTTGGCGACCTTGCCAAAGGAAGTGGAGAACTTGTCTTCTTTGACCACTCTAAAATTGAGTGAATGTTCAAGTTTGGTGGCCTTGCCAAAGGAAGTGGGGAACTTGCCTTCCTTGACCACTCTAAATTTGATTTTGTGTAAAAGCTTTGCAGCCTTGCCAAAGGAAGTGGGGAACTTGCCTTCCTTGACCACTCTAGATTTGAGTGGGTGTTCAAGCTTGGCGGCCTTGCCAAAGGAAGTGGGGAACTTGTCTTCTTTGACCACTCTAAAATTGAGTGAATGTTCAAGTTTGGTGGCCTTGCCAAAGGAAGTGGGGAACTTGCCTTCCTTGAGGATTCTACATTTGAGTGGGTGTTCTAGCTTGGCAGCCTTGCCAAAAGAAGTGGGGAACTTGTCTTCCTTGACCACTCTAAATTGGAGTGGGTGTTTAAGCTTGGCGGACTTGCCAAAGGAAGTGTTGAACTTGTCTTCCTTCACCACTCTAGATTTGTATTCGTGCTCAAGCTTAGTGGTTTTGCCAGAGGAAGTTGAGAAGTTATAGCATTTGGTGAAACTCAATTTGAATCAATGTGTTTTGTTAAGGTCTTTCCCAAAGAATCTGGGATGTACACCTTCAATGCAGATTCTTTCTTGGAATGATTGTCCAAATTTGGAACCCTATATGTTGGCTCTGTCATCTACACCAACTTCAGTGGCTAATCTTGAAGGCAAATTCTTTTGCCTCAAAGGTGATCATCATTATGGAGTGATTTGTGATGGATGCAAAATGACTCCCATAATTGGACCTCACTTTAAGGCAAAGGTCACTTTGAAAATTGACTATGATTTGTGCCTAGATTGTTTTACAAAGTGGAAGCTATTGTTGGAAAATTCAAGCCAATGATTTACAACAATAGTTTCTAAGAAGTTTGAATGCATAGTATGTGGATAAACTTTGGATTGCATAGACAATTTATTGAAATCCATTGAGAATTCTTTTTATCATTTGGTTATATGGATTACAATTAAAGCTACGTTTTGTGTGTAAGTGCATTGTTCTTTTCTAATTTTTATTTCTTTTTAGAAATATTGAGTCATTAGAATCATAGCACTTCTCTTGAATGTGAAATTGTATGTCGTGTACAAACATGTACATTCTACCAAGGTCACATCATGTCAATATCTGCCAAACTGTGAATAAAAACAACATTAATGTACCAATGTCTCTATGAGTGCCTAAACACTATCACTATTACATCTAAATGAAACACGCAAGTGAGGTGGAACTCATGTCCAATTGAAACCAAAATGCAAAGATTTCCATTCAATTTGGATGGCTTGTAAGATAATGCATCACTACCAATGTCACGCAAGGCTTCACAATGGCTCAAAAATCTACTTTATAGCTTTGGACTATAGTATGTCATGGGGACCATGCTAAGTGGCTTGTGGCATATGTCATAAACACCAAATACACCGAGAAGAAATGATACAAATGTTAAGAACACCTATATCACGACTAAGACTTGACAATGACATCATCTATGGAACACGTAATTCAATAAAATGTGAAAATATGTTGATTTTCATTCGCAATGAAAGGGACAATCAATTATGACACTATTGAGAGCTTTTCAAGTCCATTTGATTTCCATATACAATACATAAATACTATGCAATATAAACAAGGAAGCTTGTGAAGGGTACAATAACAACAACTTTCAATGAACAAAGTGCTCATTTTGATTGATTAAATTTCTTGAAGTAGCAACTCTCACATAATGTGTGGAAAGGACCATGGTTACTAAGTCATTAAGGATGGGTTATGAAGTTATGATAAGCGTATAATATGTATAAAGAGAACACTTCTAAGATAATTTTTAGGATAAATGTAACCTTCCAATTTCATTAAAATGAAATCTCACTTAGATTCAAGAACTATCATTATCATATCTTCTTATAACATGTAATATTTTTTGAAAAATTATCATATTATGTAAAGAATTATTTAAAAAGTTGGAAAATTCGAATTGTTTTTTCCTCTCTTCTATGTATTGATTGTTTTTTGTAGTGACTTAGTTTCATATTTTAATAAGTTATATATGGTCAAAAATCTCTCGAAATCTCTTATCTTATATCAATCAAAATAAAAAATCTCAATATCCTAAATTTACTAATAATTGAAAATAGGAGATGAAGAAATATAAACTTATTGTATGGGATTTCACACCCCAAGGGTTTTTTTAGAATGTAAGAAGTTCTATAATTCCCTATAGAGGAAGAAAGAGAACAGAGTCTCAAAGCTATTTGACACTCTATATAGACCTTACACCACCTTGAACTAAACATTAGTATAGACTCTTAAGATACCATGAAGTTTCCTTTATTAGATTTCCAATGCTCTCAATAGCAAGGCAAGGAGGGAATGAAGAGTACAAATAGAACGAGGCCAAAGGTCTTGTCTTCCTTGTTGGAGAAGGTGGTTAAAAGGAAGGAGTGGACACACAATGTAGAAAATTGTCTACAATCCATCTTTGAGGTTTATTTTCATAGAGTCATCCACAATGGAGGTATTATTGTTGGTTGAGAATAGCAATATTTCCTTGTTCTTCTCTATAAATTTCTAAAAGTCACTTTGAATGACAAAGATCTCCAACACGTTGCACATCCAATGGACTCCCATATTGCCACCTAAAGAAGAGGGTTTAAATTGAAGAAAATGAAGGGTTCTACGACTACGAAAAGCAATTGGTTTTGAGTTGCTTAGGACATTTTGTGACTAGTTCTAATTTAGAGCCCTAACTTGCAGTGGACAAGTCGCATGTAGAATTGTAGTTGCAAGTCACAACAACCTATTTCAAACTTCATTGATGAACTTTTCTGATATGGTTGCTTATTTGTATACTATTTGCTACCTCGTGAGGTTGGTCACTCAATTGATGAGTTGTGCAACTCATTTGCAATTCATTTATGATTTCATTGTGACTTGTTTGTAACTCATTTGCAACTTGTCTATGACTTATAGATTTGTAAATTTATAAATTTTAATCTCAATGATTCATAGATTTTAGATCTATCTTTTTTTTAAATTCAAGAATTCAAATATTGATATTTAAAAATTTTCACTAGTTTAGGATATTTTACCATTTCCCAAGTTTTAAAAAAAATTGGATTTTAAATATTTTTAGATTTCTATAAAATGTAGAAATCTACAAATTGTAAAAATCTACACACTATCGAAATCTATAAAATGTAGAAATCATAGAATTCTATTAACAAAACTCATTACATTAGAATACAACAACTTCCATTCAAGTCTTATATGTTCAATCTAATGGTACTCTTGACAATTGATATGGTACAATTGATTGAAGACAACCAAGAAATGACTCTAGACCCAACTAGGAAACAACGACGCTAGTGTGTGAGCTTGGAGCCGTAAGCCTGTGAGCGTGGAGCTTGTGAGCCTAGAGCCACCTATACAAACTTTTTGGATTTTTTTTCTAAATTTTTTTTCCCAAATAATAATTTAAAAAAAGACCTAAACTTACTATTTATAGTAAATTTTGCGACCTATAACCGTGTCACCTATAACCATGGATTGTGCTAAAAAAATTTCCTATCTTCAAATTGTTATTTGTTGTGCAAAAAGACCTTCAAACTTTGGTGCAAAGTTTCAACACTTTGTTTATCCACTACAATAGAACATATGTCAAACACTACAAGTACGCTAGGCCGATGTCATGGACTACACCGAAGAAAGAAAAAATAAATAGAAAGGAAAGGAAAAAGGGAGAATTTAAAAAAAATGGAAATCAAATTAGATAGTAAGTGAAAAAGATTGGGAAAAAGAAGGGGGGAAATGGAATTAAAAAGAAAATGAAGTAGGGGAAAAAATGGAAAAAAGTTGGCAGAAAAAAATCAATTTCATATTTATATGTGCAATATGGAATTAAGGTTTAGGATTGGGGTTTGTAGTCATTAATATGAACTTACTTCAAAACATTTGACTCTTGAGATATGCTCCCATACTTCATGAATGCATAAACATTTTCAATTCCATATACTTCAAATCATTTCAATTGTAATATATGTAAAGGAATACAATATAAATGAAGTGCAGTGAAAAATGTAGCCATGCCCATTATGAAACTATGATAATTCATGCTCAAATGAGAAGTAGATTCAACTCATTGAAGCTATGATTGGGTGCATGAATGAATTTGTCATAGACATCCATCTTACAAAAATACATATACAAATAATACAAGTGTTTACAATTCACGTATTGATGTCAACCTTCAATAGTGGATATAGCCATATTCATAAAGTTCGGGCATATATATATGTGGGGAACATATCCCTTGTAATTCAATAGACATTTCTATTATGGTTTACACAAGTCTCTAGCGAGATTATTGCACCTAGGTCCGAAAAGGGGAGTAAGGTCATTGCTAGAATTTTTCCTCTAACATTGCATGTACTCTTCTACTTGTTTTGTAGTTCTAGAGTTGGTGCCTTTTCAATTTGTTGTATGCTTTAATAGTTCCTTACCATTAGATTTGCATCCACATTTGGGGGCAACAGTTGGTCAAACTAAACAATCTTGAAAATCTTAGACATGTTGAAGAGTCGATGTAACAACAATGTAGTGTGTTCTTGGAGGTAGAAGCCCACACGATGAAGCAACAAAGTTTCCTCTCAATTGAGGTTGGTCTTGGTCAAAAGTCAAAACTGACTAAACCTTCAACACCTCATGCCAATTGATAATCCACTAACATTTTGTGCCTTTCATACATCGTTCAATGTTATTCCAATAGAACCCAAAGTCCACCACCACCTCTCACTTACTCCTATGATCTTCTTTTCTACATGGATAGGTGGGAGCTACGGTTCTTTTCTTTCTCCTCGTAATTTTGGCAGTGCACTTGGTGTTTGAATCCCGTTGTTGAGCTTGACATTTTGCATTTGATATGTGGTTGATCTTCACAATATTCCACTTTGATGTGTTGCAATTACTTCTACATACAATCATAAGATGTCAAGAAATATTTGCCTCAAGTTGTTTACGTTTTCCATCCAAATAATCTACAAACAACATAGGGGACTTTGTTCAAAAATGAGGTGGAGAGAAACAAACTTTATTCAATCCATATGAGTTTCCTTCATCACCAATGGGTACATCCAACTTCCTCTTCGTGCTTCCAAATATCTCTTCTTTTTTCAAATGTAGTTTATGAGTTCCCACACCCTTGGCTTCAAGTAACGTGTTCAACACTTTTGCTATTTCCTTTTGATCTCTACTTTGTCTAGAAGCTCTAAACTTCAATTCACCCTTTCATGGACCAAATCAAGATGCATGACCTTTAAGGTATACATAGTAGTTTGTCATTTGCATCAAAATATGGATATTGTTGTTGCAAGTGGCGTCAAACAAATTGTTTCTTCAATTTTTGGACATTTGAAGCTACTAGTTAAGAACCGTTTTAGATAAATTGCATGATAGTAGGTCCAACATCTCCTCCAAATTCAATTTCTATAAAAACAATGCAAGTTTACAAAAGAATTAGCACTTTCATTTTAAAACCTCATAGACATTCAAATTTCTAGACTCCTATATCGACTGAATCTGTATTTTCATAAGGTGGACATTCAAAGACATTTTAATATAGAAATATATCATTACTCTAAGAATGAACACTACAATAATTATCTAACTTATTGGTAAAGGAAAATAGACATATCCCAAATCTAAGCCCCCCCTATTGGATTTTTTATTTAGAGTACCAAAAATGGGGGGACCTACAAACACCACAAATACACTAGGTGGATCTTAATAATGTATTTTTAGTGCCTAGGGGTCCCCTTGTTTCTGATACTTTACTTAATAATTTCTCAAAATTTTAAGAAATCAAACTAAATTGTTTTTATTTATAAATTTATTAGTTGGAAATGACATATAAATATATCTAACTAGGTAGGCTCAACATTTTATTACAAATTAAAGCATATTTTATGAAATTAAAACACTTATATCAATTCAAATTACATATGCACTCACCATGTCCATAAAGCCTCTCCACCACTAATACCAAAAATGCCAAAATACTAGCTAGTGGTCTAATTAATGAAGTGCTTCTTCATTGGCAACTCCAGATGATAGCGACCATAACCATATTGCGACGTAATGTGTCCTTGTCAACTCTATAGTCTTTAAATCTTTTTATTAGACTATTGTTTACATATAGTGATATGTTACTATTAGAATGCTTCTTTGATGTGCATCCGTATGTATTTACACAAAGAACTACTCCAATGCAACAAACATGTCCTTTCATGATTCTTCACTTTCTCATTGACAGAACCATTGTCGTAGACAATACAAATTCCATTCCAATTTGTCATAGTACTATCTGCCATGACACCCTTTAAAGTTAGGGTCAACCACTCCGATGACAACATTCAAGCTCTTCAAAAACTATGGATCCTAATTTGTATCTTTGGATTGCATATCGCACATTGAAATGGTGATCACCTTCTTATACTTAGTATCATACAAGTGGCAAGCCATTGTGGTCCACTTCTTCACACACCTCATGTGGTCAAACATCAACCATGCATTGTGTAAATCTCCTTTTGGTTGCAAGCATCTTATAAAGTCCAATCCACTTCCAATAGTTTTGGGTCCACTTCTAGTAGTTTTCAAGTTATCGATATAAACATAGTATATCCTAGCCACGCATGTGCTATGACATAGAGGTAGTTTCTTGCAAACCTAATAAACTAGAGTACAAACTTTAAGAGGACTATCTCTAAGAGCAAAAGGAAAGGATGTTTGGCCACTCCACTCTATTTCGTTCATCTTATAAGTCAGTAGTCATTACTATTGTGTCGTGGAGTAGATTGAGTTACTTTAGAATTGGTGTATCATTGTTTTTGGCTTGGCATCTATAGATGGAATTTATTTCAAAAATTATTTTTATTAAAACAAATCACCTAAAGAACGTAAGTTCAAACACCAAGAGGTAGGTTTTAAATCAAAACGGAATCTAAAATTATATCACCTAAAAGATCCAATTGCAAGATTGTTGAATTACAAATTCCATACATCATCTTAATAACCATAGTTTTAGGACCACTTATCTATAATCCAATTGCCTCTCTTTTGTTTATTCTCTTCCTTGATTGGACTCCATGTTTTGCATTTCTTCCGTCTTTATTCCAATTGCTCCTTGATTTATTTCCTTCATTTCTTTCTCTTGGTTTTAATATCTTAGTTTGGAATCGTCCATCTTTTGACGATAGATACATCTTTTTATCTTTTCTTTTCGCTCTTTTTTGTTCGTTTTATTTTTATGTCTTTGATTTTATTTTTTTATTTTTATTTTATTATCAATTTTATATAATTCTCTCCAATTGTTCTAATTTAATCATCACGTTAATTTATTTATTTATTCACTTCACAGTATTATTTCCCCAATTGTTTCTTCTATTTGCAATCCAATTATAATCTTTGCCGATTTCTCTTCACAGTATTCCTTCCAATCTATTTTCCCTATTGGTAATTCTTACTCAACTACCTAGTCACGATTAATCACTCACATTAATTATTACAATCGATTTCCTCTTCATTGAAAACTCCTAAATTTCTTATTACACAAATTTCCGATTGATTTGATACTCATAGTTACTCAACAGACTCATCAAATCAGTCATGATCTAATATCCAATTGGCACATTCACAAATTCCTCAATCCATCAAACTTAACCCAAATTCAGTCATACACTTAACACTCCATAATTCCCTCAATTTATCACAAGTTCCATTATCACTTTTCTTCCAATTGTTTACTCACATTCAATACTCAAGATTCACCAATTGAATATACACACATCAATCACATACACATCCACAGCACAAACTTGCAATTGCAAACATTCACTACTATATTTCTAAAATCAAACACAAAATACAAATCACAATTGTTTTTACTTCCTGCTATTGGAAGGAGTCCCTACATACACGAGGTCAACTGAACTCCCAATCAGAAAACAAAGGCATATAAGCCTGAACCTCCCAACGAGAATAACCACCAATTGGCAACTAAAAACTACAAAGATGCTAGTTCATCTAAATTCCCATCCCAATCGGCAACTACTACTAATAAGCACCTAAATTACCTTACCAATTGGCTAAATGAGCATCTACACAAAGAAAATCAGCAATTGGTAAAAACTGAGATTAGAATTTAGACTACATGGCCCCCTCCTCATCTGCTTGTGTCCCCACAAACACAAAATCACTTCTTGAGTTGTTGTCCACTTGATGAAGATCCTGCCTCCCCTGGTTGCAAACTCTTGGAAGAAAGCCCATACGAAATCAATTGGTAAGCACATCCGGGAGTCCACTGCAATGGCATTTGGTACATTGGCCAAGATGCACCTTTCTTCCTTTCCTCCCGATTGGCTTGATCGCACAACACTAATAAATCTCTCCAATTGGCACGCTCCCACTTCAATGTACCATCTCTATCCCTATTGAAAAACACATCCATTGGCCCTCTCCGATTGGCATACTTGTCACCAATAAGGTTATGGTGGGCACCCTGTAAAAACTGCATCAAGAACATCAACTCCAATAGGCGCATTTTCCGATAGCAATTATAATTCAAACGAGCATAAAGTTCCCCGTCTTATAACATTCAGCCACCTAAGCGAGGATCAATAATGATTTTGAAGAACTAGCACCACTCTGCAAGAGCTTTGCAAAAAATGGCCGCCCGGAAGCACATTGGATCCCGATGGGTTTTATGTTGCTGCCAAAACTAAAGGTAAGACCCTACACATTCCTGCCAATTAACCCAATTGCCTTCAATAATTGGCTAGTTATACCACACAACGTCTAATTGAGCGTCGATATGCCACTTGTAATGATGGGGAACGGAGCACCAATTGGGATTTTCTCTCACGTTTTCTGGTACTTCACCTATATCCAATCGAAGATTAGATTCCCTAGAAATCAAAGCCTCAATTGGCTTACTCAACGCCGATTGCTCATGATTGTAATCCTTGCCAATCCATAGTAATGCTTCCCACAATAGAACATCCGATCGGTCACTCACAGTAGAAAACAAGCTTTCCCATTCACCCAAGAATTGCGTATCCGTCATGTTGCCAATCGTCCCAAAACTCCAGGTATCCAAATTCAACGGTATGCCCACAATGGCTTTTGGTGATACTTGCCACGTATATTTGTTTTTGAAAACGACCTGTGCATCAAGCTCAAATGGCAACAATTGTGAAAAAGATTTGACCTTAACCATCTGCTCCAACTTGATCTTCATATAAAAATACTCACTTGGATGGATATCCGATGACTGTGTCCTCACCGATCGGGCTTGATTATCTTTGATCATTTGAATCACCCATCCCTCTGATTGATACTCGTCCAATAATGTTTGTACTAAGACCTGCCAATCTGCAATTGGACACTGAGCCCAATTGGTCACCAATTTAGTCACCACTGTTTTGCCCCACGTCGAACACTTAGGTTCTTGTAATTGTTCTGGGCATTGAACTTCCAATTGGTGTCATTCGGCTTGAACTTCCTCCAATTGTTGATAGTAGTGCAACAACCGAGCTCCAAGATCACCAAATAACCAATAAGCAGCCACATAATCCTCCAAAAGCAAATCGCCATGCACAATAATCTCTGCCAATAGATCTTCCTGTTTAATCAGTTCCACCCACTCCCACACCTTTTGAAATGCTGACACCGATACGCACTAGTGCGATGATAAATCTGCAATTAAGAAAAACACCTGCCGATTGTACGAATAAGCTCCCTCCAAATTCTGGGCAGGTGGAATGTACAAAGACAACTGCAATAGGTTCTTGATGGTCATTCCCCCCTCTCGGACTCTTAAAACATAGTCATGCTGCTTTTCCAAACCCACTATCTCTTTGCCACTCCGATTGGTAAGTGGATGGGAAAGTAATTCATGCTCCTACTCCATCACCTTCAAACAATCGGTTAACTCCTCGATTTTCTGCTTTTGAGCCTCTGCCTCTATCCACAATTGTACATGTTTGGTGTTGAGCTTTGCATATCTATCATTTTGGGCTGCCACCTCCATCTTGAAATTTTCCAATTGGACTTTAAGGTCTTCCCCTTGAGTGCACATCTCTCCTCTATTGTGAGTCTCCAACCAACTCGCCTGAACCTGCAACAATTGATATTGGTTCTGGAGAAGCTCATGTTGCTGCTTCAGACGATTGTAGTCTTCAAAGATCGTTGGATGCGCCACTAACATTGCCAATTGGTTTGCGTCTTGAGCCATCTTATAATAAAACTCTGATCCCTGTAAACTCTGTGGCATCGGTACATCCACTGATTGGTCTCCTTTGCATTCTGTCTCAAGCCAGCGATGCTAGCGTGCAAGCTTGGAGCCGTGAGCCTATGAGCTGTGAGCGTGGAGTTTGTGAGCCTAGAGCCCACAAAACCTCTTTTTTTAGTTTTTTTGCCACCCAATTTTTATTTTCACCTTTTTTCAAAAAAATAGAGGAAAACATCCTATTTATAGTAATTATTATGACCTATGACCGTGTCCCCTAAAACCGTGGATTGTGGAATGAGTCATTTTTTATCCTTTTGAAATTGCATACTACTATTGGAAAAGACCTTGGAACTTTGGTGAAAAGTTTCGCCACTTAGTTCAATGATTACAATGGGAAATATGGTGGACGGTGTGAATATTGTAGGTAGATGTCATTTGGACACAACTCAATTGCGTTTTTTTGTCTACCTAATTTGAATACATAGGATTTAGGGTTCCGAATATCCCATAACTAATGGGATTTCCATGAGCAATAGTGTATGTGCACATGTGTAGGATGAGTAGACAATCTAAAGGTTTGGATGAGATGATGTCCACAAGCCACTGTGGATTTGTGGTAGATATTTCACTAAAATCTTCAGATTATTTTTTTTACATTATTTTCTATTTTGAAATTGTTTTTTTGTGATGATTGAAATTTACTAACAAATGTTGACATCCTCAAAAGAAATTGTAATAATTGGCCCCAGAAATTGGTGGAAGAAAAAGAAGATGGGGAAAGGAAAAAAATGGAAAAAAAAAAATGGGTGGTGACAAAAAAATGGGAAAAGGAAAAAACAAATGGGTACAGGGAAAACCAAAAGGGGAAAGGGAAGAAACAAATGAGGAAAGGGAAAAAACAAATGGGGGAAGGGGAAAAATGGGGAAAGAAAAAGAAATGGGAGAAGAAAAAAAATGGGGAAAGGGAAAAAAATGGGTTAAAGAAGAAAATAATGGTGGAAGGAAGAATTTGGAGTAAAGGAAAACCAACAAGAATGTATAATGAAAAAAACCCGGAATAAAAAGCGGAAATGAAGGGAAAAACAATGGAATTAAAAAGACTATGAAGAAGTTAAAAAAATGGGAAAACACTAGGGCAAAGGAGGAAGACCAAATTATGTATTCATATATGCCTTACTAAAATAGGGATTACGGTGCTATATTTCAATCATTTATATGAACTAACTACAAAATAATTGACCAATGAGACATGCTTTTCTATTTCATGAATGCATTCAAATTTTCAATTCCGTACACTCTAAATCATTTCAATTATAATATATATGAATGAATACAATCCAAGTGAAGTACATCGATAAATGAGTTCATGCCTACTCTAGAACTGTGATAATTCCTGCTCGAACTAAAAGTAGCTTCAACTCGTTGAAGCTATAACTTGGTGCATGAATGAATTTGTCATCATGTAGGTCCATCTTGCAAAAGTAGCGGTATAAGTAGTATAAGTGCTTGCAATTCACATATTGATGATGACCTCCAATAGCCGAGACAACCATGTTCACAAAGTCGGGGCATGTGCACACGGGAAACATACCCACTGTAATTTGATAGACATTTTTGTTATGGTCTACCTCTGTTTCCAACGACACAATTGCATTATTGCATTGAGGCCTGGAAAAGGAAGTAATGTGACTCCAAGGATTTGTCCTTTAACATTACCAGCACTTTCCCATTTGTTTCGTTGTTCTGTAGATGGTGCATTTGCAATTTGCCGAATGGTTCGATTGTTCCTAACCGTTGGGTACGCATCTAGATTCATAGGTGTCTTATTGTCATATAGAACGCTTTCAAAAATCTTGGACATATTGAACAGGCGACATGGCGATAGTATAGGACGCTCTTGGAGATGGAAGCTTGCATGTTGTAGTAGCAAGGTCTCCTCTCGATTGAGATTGGTCCCATTTAGAACTGGCCAAACTTCCGGTACCTCTGGCCAATCAATGATCCACTTCCTTTTTGTACCTTTCACACATCTTTCTATGTCATCCCAGTAAAACCAGAAGTCCGCTACTACCTCTCGTTTACTCCCGTAATCTTCTTTCCTCCCATGGTAGGTGGGAGCTGGTGATCCCTTCCGTCCCCTTGCAATTTTGGCAGTGCACTTGATGTTGGACCCACGTTGTTGAGCTTGACATTTTGTGTTTGATTTGTGGTTGATTCTTGCTATGTGCCATTTTGATGTGTCACAATCGCTTTCAAATGCAACAATAACATGTTGAGAAGGGTTCACCACATGTTGTTTTTCAAAATCCTCCATGACCTATGTAGAAGCCGCGGTGGATCTCATGCGAACACAGGGTTGAGAAAAATTAACTTTATCTGGTCGATATGAGTCTCCAGCATCGCCAATAGGTATGTCCAACTTCCTCTTTGTGCTTCCAAAAATTTCTTCTCCTTCTAGATGCGGTACTCAAGTTCCAATCCCGACGACTCCAGGCAATGTGTTTAAGGCCTCAACCATCTTCTTGGGATCTCCACTTCGTCTTGCAGCTCTCAACTTCAACTCTCCCTTTGATGGACCAGACCCAGATGTGTGGCCTCTCAAGTATGCCCGGTAGTTTGTCATTTGCATCCAAGCTCGGATACTATCGTCACAAGTGGCATCAAACAAATTGTTTTCTCGATTTCCAGACATTTGAAGCCACTTGTTGTGAATTGTTTTTGATAGATTGCACAAAGTCATGTCTGCCATTTCTTCCAAGCTCAAATCTTTTAAATCCATCCACAACAACACTTCAATTACTACTTTCAGGGACATATTTCAAGTCCTTTAGTACGCTTGAACTGTTTTGTTGACTAAGGGTGTAATCTACTTAAGATGGACATATGAAGACATTTCACCACTATACAATAAATGCATTATTACACTAGAAATGAACACTTGAAGAATTGGATTCTTCACTGTCAACAATACATGATCACTTCCTAGAGCTAGGGCCAAAAAAATACTCTTTTTACAAGACGGTACACCAAAAAGGGATACTTCTACACCCCCTAAACACATCAGTCGAATCTGACTGATGTTCCGATTGAATGTTGAGGTACTCCCATTTTGGGATCCCAACTCCATTCTCCTCAAATTTTTATGAAATTGAAAAAAGTAGATGACTTTCTCAAATTCTCTATCAATAATGACACATATAATCTATCACAAAATACAATTTACAAACAACAAAATCATTATATAAAATGAAATACAAATAGATACTTACCATTTGCATGAAGCCTCCCCATTGATGGTATCGAAAATGCCAAAATGCCAGCCAGTGGTCTAAGTGATGAAGTGATTCTTCATTGGTAGCTCTAGATGACAACCACCATGATCGAATCGCTAGATATCGCGTCTCTGCCTCCTCCGTAGTTTTGGAATCTTTGTACTGCTTGCACAATGCATTGTGTTGTTGTTGGAATGCTTCCTTTATGTGTTTCTATGTATGCTTCTGAAGTGAAGTAGTCCAATGCAACAAGCAAGTCCTTTCACGGTTCTCCATTTTCTCCTCGGTAGAACCACTACCGTAGACGATGCGAACCGCATTCCAATTAGCCATTGCACTGTTTGCCATGAATCCCTTGAAGTTTGGATGGTGAACACCATTTTTTGACATGACATCATTCAAGCACCTCCAAAATTTCACTTGGATCTCAGTATCTTCAGATTGCATATTGAAGGTTGAAATGGTCATCACCTTTTTGTATTGGGGATCATACACGTGGCAAGCCATCGTGGTCCACTCCTTCACCCACTTGACGTGGTCAAACATCATCCACGCATTTTGAAGATCACCTCCCGATTGCATACGCCTCACTAGATCGACACCACTTCCAGGTCCTTCGGTGAGCATTTTGAAAATGTACACCTTCTCTTTGCTTTGGCTTGGAAATACGCTGTCATGGACGAATTCAAACTTTGATTCTTTCTTCATAGTCATGATGTTGTCGATGACACTTCCTCGGTTGTTAGAGTGAAATGAAGAGATCAAATTCCTAATATTTGGACTACTCAAATATTGGAATCGGTCCATGACCTCCTCTAGTTCCTCCCCCTTCAACATTTCCTTTTCTCCCTCTCCTTTGTGAAATAGATAATTGGTAAGAAAATCTTTGCTAGCAGATAGCGCGATTGTGGAATTTGTGGCCATTGGTGTTTTGGCCACTTGCTCTGCAATGAGTCCACATATTTTCTCTTTGGAATCTCTGTACATGCCTTTCGCAATAGGGTGAGCATGATCTTTGAAGTGAATTGCAACCCTACTCATTTTCAGATTATCACTATAGGAGTAGTATATCCTAGCATTGCATGTTTTCAAGCATGTAGGGGCCATTTTGCACACCTTGTAGACTAGAGTAGAATCTTTGGGCGGATTGGCCCCTACAACAAATGGGAAGATTGTATAACCACTCCACTCTATTTCGTTCCCTTTTGAAGCCCTCTTCAAATAATCACACTCAAGATTTTGACAAGAGAGATGCCCAATGCAGTAGGACTTACGGAATTTGAGATTGTCAGAGTTGTTGATGTTTGTTGTCACCAACTTGCACCATGGGTGTCCGTTGTACCACTTGTCCATCCCATCTAAGTTCTTGGTTGCCGAGGAAGATGAAGAGGAGCGACACGGAGGCAACTCAAAGATGACATCGCCATTAAAAGTTGGAGGCAAGAACTCCACGCGATGATGCTTGACGGCATTCAGATTAGTTGTAGACAATTCATTCCGCGAGCGATGCATGGTGGCGAGTCTCCTCAAGCTATCCATGATGCTCACTCCCTCAGGTGGACTTGGGTGCAAAGGAGGATGTGAGAACAATGACTGTGTTAGAGTATTAGACGGGGTACTATAGACCAGGGTTGACGAAAGTGAGCGTCCCGGGCAAAATCGCATCCAAAAATCGGACGTCCGGACCCTGCGGACGCTACATCACCGGTGGGTAAAAAACATCGTCCGCAAATTTACCCTGGGTAAATGCGGTCGGGTGGACGGGCGAACGGCTGGTGGCTAGTTTTTTAATACAAAGCTTCAACTCCTTCAAGTAAACTTTGATTCCTTGAATGCTTTTTACAATAACATATGGAGTTATGAACTATCCTTTGTAGTGTAATCAACCAAAGAAATTGTACACTATAATTGCAATTATGAATTATCAAGGGAAAGGATTAAAAAAAATTCAAAATTCTCTTCACCTTGAAAATTACCAAATCTATGATTCTATGACAATCATGAAGTCAAAATTGTTGCATTATATATGTATCTTGCAATGTATCATGCTTCATACAAAGAAAGAGGAACACAATCAATTTTGGGGGGACTTCTTCTTGGTTTTGTAATTAAAAAAAAAAATCATATTTTCAACATCAATAAGCAAATTCCAACTACAATGGAAGCTTCAGACAATCAATTGACATTACATGCTCGATGTATCATAAGCACCTAAACACCTAAGCCTACATCCCTTGAATCTCTAAGGCTTGTAATCACTATCTCCTTTCACCTCAGCCCCGCTACTATCACATCTAGTTCCCCATCAGTCGTCTTCATTGTTAGATGTCTCTTCTATGTCGTTTGATGAAGATTGTACAATTTTCACTCCTTCTTGTATTTGTGTAGATGTCAATGATCTCATTGATCTACTGGTCTTCTTCTCCATTTTGGCTCTTAATATAGCCTTACCAATGCCTTCCTTAAAGCTAGGGATTGTTTTCATTTTTTTCTTTGAAGAAACTTGATAGGTATCAAGTGGGGTTCTACTCATATTCTGGCTCTTGCTTGAAGAGGTAGCAAAGGGTTGCATTATTCTTTGTTTATGAGCTTTGATGGAGTCTTCATCCTTTGATATCTCTGCTTTTGGTGCTCCTTGAATAATTAACTGCATTGCATTCAAAGATTGCAATGTGTGGCCTAATGATTTCAAGGAATGGCATGGTGGATGGCCCCGATGTTGAATAAACATTGAAGCCAATGTCTCATCCTTATCATCATCATCGGTACATGATAAAATGGTTCGACTTGGATTCCCCCGGGAACCCATCTCTTTCGTAGGAGACAAATGTTTTTTTCCAAGCTGTTATTTCCTTGAACCACCCAATGTCGTGGCACCGGTTTTAAATAGTGCACGGGGAGGAGCGCTACGTGGTGGTTCGAGAGAATCTTCCATGAGGTGCATTTTGCCAACACCATTGTTGACAAAAATTGGGCTACCTGACTCCATCGAACGTGCTTCAGCATTATCTTCTACTTCGTGTGGTTTGGCATTTCCAATATTTGCTTCCTTACATTTCTTGCTTGCCGATACCACTATTGACGCACCAATTGCATTGCACACGTTCATCTGAACATTCACCTCACATCCTCCTTTGTCTTCGTGTTGGTGATTTTTTTCTACCGCCATTATTGGGGATGGAGCATCAGAAATGGGAATCACTTCATCTTTTTCAAGACTCCCATCATTCACAACCGTTGTCCTATTGGTCGCCCTTATCTCTACATACGTATCCTCCATGTTTGGTAGAAGATTTTTGCTACTCATGAATCCGGTTCCATCCACAAATCTAGCTATCGAAGGTACATCATCATCAAGCCCGCAATCATCCTCATCTGATCGAAACTCATACATGTCTCCATTCGCAACTCCGAAGTCTTCATTGTTTTGATTAGGAGTCTCAAACATTTCTTCGTCAGAATTGTGCATATCATAAATCACAGCATCTCTATCATCAGATACAGATTCATCATCTTTGTCTTTTGAGATAGGCCCTTCCGAATCTTCGGACTCCACATTGTCATGGTACCACTTCTTTTCATCCTTCTCCTTGGATGCAGCTATGACTTTAGAATTGGTGTATACATATACCAAATTGGCTGCTCTTTGTGGCTTCAACTTGTTCTGGGATTTGTTGTGAACAAAAGAGTAGCTACTCCAATTTCGTTCACATGAAGATGATGACACCGGTTGGGCCAAAATCCTCTTTGCAATTGGAGCAATGAGCTTACTACATGCACCCTCAAAATCCCACAAAGCATATGCCGAGAATTTTTGCTCGGCCAGATCCAACATGTTGTGGAACGGAGGATCTCGGTGTCGAAATGCTACAAACTCCTTCACTACGTCAGGATAAGTTCCCAATTGACATATTTTCCTGATAACGCGCTTGCATGCATCTGTTGCATCTTGATCGTCAACTAGTTCTTTATCGTGAAGAAGGTAAGGATTCAAAAGAGCTCCTGCATAATGTTGATCAGTCTCTACCATTTCCTGTTGCTTACCAAACGACTTTTCGATAGGCATGGCTAAGTCCGAGGACAAACCAAAGGACTCTTTTCGTAAAGAAAAGACATGCTTCTCTAAATTCCTCATAATGTGCAACACCTTGCCCATACATGGTGTCTTCGCATCCAAATCATGTAGACCAAACACCATAGGTGCCATCAATTCTCGAAAATTAGTGGCATGGGCCCAAAAATGCTCATCTAAAATTGTCTTCTTCACCTCCCGAGACTCTGTACGATATTTTGCGTTCCTCGTGTCCTGTAACTTGAGGACATATTCTACCCATTCTGGATCCACCACACTTTGTTGCAATCCAGCCTTGACCTTCAACAAACGAGAAATCATGAAGAAATTGGAGGCAAATTTTGTTTTCACCGACATCAATAAGCTATTCTTCGTTTCGTGCTTTTGAAATATAGCTAGCGGCATATGCCGCAATCTGAAGAACTTCACAACGGTTTGGGCCTTTTCCACTAGGTCCTTCAACCATTCTTGCTTCCCCCAATCTTGAAGCAACAAATTCAAGGCATGCACTACACAATCTTGAAAGAAAATGTCCAAATATTTAGTCGACACCATATTTCATGCTGTTGGATTTACAGGAGCGTTGCTTGCAGTCATTTGCACAACATTTGTGGGGCCTACTTGTTCTATAAACTTTTCCAAGAGAGAGGCCAAAAAAGGAGCATTCTTTTCGATTCCACTTGTATCCACCGATCCCAGAAATTGCTCACCCGTAGAAGATATAAGCATGGCATTTATCAATGGTCGATTGGTAACCGAGCTCCATCCATCAATAGACAATGTTGCTCCAAACTTCTGAATGCTATATTGGTCCGACTATGAAGCTTTGTCTTGATGTCGGTCTTTGCTTGGTCAAGCAATTTATGGCGTAAATCATGATACGATGGTGGAGCATAGGGCCCATGGTACTCAACTGTTTTTTCACTACTTCTTTAAATGCCGGATTTCGAGCTACGGCAAATGGAATGTTTGCCGCATAGAAGAAATTGGCCCACATTGCATTCAAATTGCGTTTTGCTACGGAATCAAAGCCATCCACTAGACTACTTTGTCTTTGGGGTCTATTGCTTGATGCCCTTGGAGTCTCACGATCACTGGATGTTTTTGTATTTCGGTTTACTTCGGATCCTACACTAACAAATTCTTCCAGTGTTGCGTATGAGTCCTCTTGAGTAGAACGTGCCATATCCCTCTCATTTGAAAAATTGCTCCTGACCATATGCATGCTACCTACATCTACATTGTCAATGATCGGTCTTCGCGGGAATGTCCCATTAAATCGAATACATAGGACTCGAACATCCGGCGTCAATTGCAAACAAAGACTCACTCTTGCATCACGAACACCTGATGGGCCTTCATATCCTAAATG
Organism: Straminergon stramineum; assembly: GCA_963920665.1. NCBI lineage: Eukaryota > Viridiplantae > Streptophyta > Bryopsida > Hypnales > Calliergonaceae > Straminergon > Straminergon stramineum. The sequence continues at coordinate 17,600,803 of OY987265.1, read as the reverse complement.
GCTCAACGTACGGCTTACCTTCTTGGCAAACACCGAGTTGCAAGCCTTGCACTCTATCTTACCAGTTGATGGGGTACCATACCAACCAGACCAATCCTTGCTCATAGTGGCAAGGCACAAATTTTAATTCCGTATATTGGAATGAAATTCAAAATCTGAAGACCGGATGAACAATGTCCAAATATAATAAAAAATGAGTGCACAAAGCCTTAAAAATCAGGGCCCTCCCGTCCATTGAACTATACATTACCAAACAAGGGACACAAATTGCAGCTCCTAGCCCTTGGAAATCTTAGCGTTCAGTTTTCAAGAGTGCTCTAAAATGACTTCTTTCCTACAGTTATAGTCTCCCAAACCGGCTTGACTGTTGGAGACCATTTTTGAATCCACAGAACATGCAATTCGATGTCGGTTGATTCCGCGGCAGACAGGCGGTCGGGCGAATGGACGATCCACCGGATGGGCGGTCGAGCACACGGGGGTCAAGCAAACGGACAATGTGGACAAGCGCATGGAGTGACGCGAAGATAGGCGGACGAGCGGACAGATATTGCGAACGGGTGGATGGGCCAACGGGAGGTCGGGCGGACGGGAGGTCGAGCGGATGGGTGGTTTAGGGCGGACGGGTGGTTTAGGACGGACGGGCGGATGAGCAATTTAGGCGGACGAATGGATGGGTGGGGTAGGTTGTGTTCAAATGTTCCATGCTTCAAGAGAGGTGGGAAATAATATGGATTTATCGATGGAATGAGGAGATTTCAGAAAATTATGGTTTTGTCAAAGGGTCTTATAATTTTAAATTTCTAGATCAGCATGAAAATAACATACTTCACAAAAAGGTGTCCTTGATAAATCATAATAGCATGAATTTAAAAGAAAGAAAAACAAATGATTCATTCAAAGATATATATATTGATATTTCATATTTGGATATATAAAGAACTTCAAAACAAATCAAAATTCATCATGAATACAATGAATTACTAGTAGTACTCAACCCTTATAACATTCAAGCCACACTCGCTGGTATACTTCTATACTATTAAAAATAATAAAATAAGGAAAGCCTCTCTTATATTTAAGAACCACTACTCTCTCCTAAATCGTGAGATGGCCCCTTCTTAGCCAAAAGTCTTGCACTCATTCGTCAAGTATTTGGCCAAGGACTGTAGACAACACCTCCTCTGGATCTAACCTCCATGTCAACCGCTGAAAACTGTCATTTGGTTTCCGGAGAGTGGTCATCATCATCGTCATCCTCTCTCTTCCGTTTTGAAGTTTGCTTTGGAGACAAATCTACTTCTTCAACCTTCAAGGCCCTCAACGCAGCATCCACTCGATCTACGAACACATTGACCTATTCGTCATTAGCTTCGATGGATAACCCTATTGGTCAAAAATCGGCCAATAGAAACCCCCTCCATTCAGCTATAATGTCACCTATCCTCTTGTCAAATGCCCCAGCTACCTCCACAAATGAATGCCCTATAGTTGTTTCCCCATCTATTTCAACAAGAGCACGAGCTTTGGCAGCTTCTTCCAACTTTGACAAGAAAAGGGCCCTACCAATCAAAGTGTGATTATAAGCCCCGTATTGCTCATTGAACTCTTGAGCATGCTCCACCTCTCCCTAAGTTTTTTTGGGCCCTTTTTCATGAGCCTCGCCATCTTCAATATCCATGGCCTGCAACTCCACCTCTCTATTGACGGTCATCCACATGAAAGGATCCACTGGCTCTCCAGACTCCTCATACAATCCATGTCGGCAATCAATTGAATCCCACGTGAGAGGTTGCCCCCAATGCAAGAAATTTTGGAACTGGTGTGGCCCTTGATCAAGAAGAAGGGTCCATTGGTTGTATTCATGGCCAGGGGGCATATCTTCCAAGATCCCAAGCATTTCATAGAACTAAGGGCTCAGAGGAGAACAACACTCGGCACAAACCGAATGAATGAGTGATGCTTTCACAATGCATGTCACGTGAAAAGTGTGGCGACATTGGCCCATGGTCAGGGCTCCTGCAGGGCCAAAAGGACCTTGGCAAAGGCTACAATGACTCTTCAAGATTCCTGGGGTTGGATCGTAAGCATACACTACTGTCTTCTCTTTCTCCTTGATGTGCGTTGAAAGCGTGTTGTAAGGGACCCACCCTTCCTCTACTTCCAAGGCCCAATTGATGTGTGCAACATGGTCCTTCTTTGCGTGGTTCAATCGCTCCAACATGTCATCCATGTCCCCCCAACATGTCATCCACGTCCCCCCAACATGTAATTTCGGTGGAACCCCTTGAATGTTCATCAAACACTTTCTTGAACCGAAGCAAAGAGTTCTCCACGGCATTGCATTCTTCATCCGACTTCATTGCCAATTTCATAAGCCCTTTCATTGCTCGAGATACTGCAGAGGGTTTGTCTTGGAGTTTTTGTACCCATGCCAACCATCGAGACTCTAATCCGCTCTTTGGCATGCATTCCTCCATGCCCATGATTTTTTTAAATCGGTCCAACTCCACTTCAACAAGGATTTTCTCTTGAATTGCTTCATCTAATTTCAACTGTAGCTCCTCCACCTCACTGCCTTTCGTTTTGGTCGAAGCATCTTGCAATGTACGGGAAACATTAGGAATAATAGTCCGTACTGCTTCTTTACATTTCTTGTCATTCCCAACCTCATCCAAATTCAAGATGATGGATGCCTCCACCGCTTTTGCCTTCTCAAAAGGAAGAGAGAGTTGATCGCTCTCTTGGCTTTCTTGCACAAATGGAATGATCACGGAGTCCATGGTAGGCCTACCCCTCTTCAACTCTTCTTCTTTGAGCTCCAATTCTTCGATGCGCTTTCTTTGAACAACCTTGTTATAACGTTCCTGCTCTATGTTTTTCTGCGACAACTGCAACTTTATTTCCAAGTCCTCACACTTCATCTTTAGCTGATGAATGTCTTCCTCTAAGGCCATCAAACTTTTTAAGTTCATCACGCCACCTTCAAGAATTGGTGCCACTTCCTCGGTGAAATTGCAAAAAGCCAAGGCACTAGTCAACAATTCAGGTGCCATTTTTGAAAATTCCTCTGCCACGTCTCTAACCCAAGGAGTAATTTCAGCTACCATTTGAGTTGAAGTTCTCAATCTGTATGCGGATTGCGAAATAGTACCCCATCCACCTTTTCCTGCGGGCTGACTAGAGCTGCCTGCCTCATTTTTAGGATTAAAATCAAGATGTTGTTCTACTAGTACTCGCCAATAAATACAACATTCTAACAACTTTTCCAATTGATTGGCGATGGGTATGGAACAAAGAATCTCCAATTGCACTGAGCTTAAAGTTGCCAAATGTGGATGCCTGACAGTTCTTGTACTTAATATTTGTCTTGGGCTCAACCTTCGACTCACGCTTACATTTTGATGCGAACTCAACATTCGAATTGGGCTCAATGTTTGGCTTCACCTTGGCGTCGTTGGCAGCTGAGAAATCGGAGTTGCATATTCCACCAAGCTTTCAAGAGCTTTACTATCTATGTAACCCTGAATTCTAGCATTGGTCCTTGCAAGTTGGTCCTCATTGACCTCTCCATTTGGCGAAAAAGGTGACCCTCGTTCTTCTACCAGTGTTTCTTTATTTGCAGCCATGTCTAGACCACCTTAGGTTGTTTCATTCATTGTAGTTTCCTTTCTTGGAGCCATGCTTTGTTCACCCAATGTTATTACATTCGGTGTGGATGTGAAGCACATTGGAGGAGTTACAAAAACCTCTCCGTCCACACCTCCCGAGGAGACATTGCTCACTTCCGTGCAAGGTTGTGCCACTTTTGCGAGCCTTAATTGTATTGCATCACCTAAAACCTCGAAGACCTTTGTTGTACGTGTTGTAGTATTTTTTAATACTTTTGGAGTCTTTGTTGGTTCACTTGGTTCTGCCTGAGAATCGTACAGATCGGGAATGTCTTTTTGATTGGGTTGTAGTAAAAGTGGAGAATCCACCTTGGATGGATAAGTGCTCCAATCTACCTTGTGGTTTAAAATGAGTTCAGTATACACCATGGATGCCACACTGTAATTTATGCATCCCTTACTCCTTGGCTTGTCCCCAAATAGCGCCCACCACACCTCCTTCGATCGATGCACAAAATGCTTATTGTTGCAATTACGTAGCTTACAACAAAAACCATGTGTATGCACCACGTGGCAATCCCGAGGCCACAACTTGTCAATGTGGTACATTTTAACATACTTCTTGCATGTTTTGAAGGTCCAATATTCCCCTTCCTCCTCCTCCCAACCGCTCTCTGCTTTGATGTTTGGGTCATCTAAAATCTCATAGTGAAGCCCATGAGGGACCCCCTTCGCTTTAGTCCCCTTCTCTTTTTCACCTCCTGAAGTCCTCTCGTCGTTGGTAGGAACACCTTGATCAGTCATGATAGATGATTTGAATTTTTGAGCCCTTCAAAAAATGGTACTACAGCACGTGAGTACCGTGAGATGTGTGTAAATAAGTAACAACGTAAATCAACAATAGTAACAAAAGCTCAAGGACCCCCACTCTCCACCTTGTAGGAGCAATTGACACATGAAGTAGCAGTAGCACATCCAACGTGGCGTCGAAGGAGAGTAGAAGTGAGAGCAAATGAGGAGGCCGTCCCCCCATATACCCATCCGCCACCAAACCTAATAAACGTCCGCCCTGAAGCGAACCCGGACCTGCCGTCCACCGCAGCGAATGCCGAGCGACCGCTGGGATTGGCAGATGGGTAGCTATCTGTCCGCTCCAAACCGCGACTGGACCTCCCCTCCGCCAATCCTGACCGCGGGCCGTTCCCGGACCATCCCGTCCGCTCAAGCCGTCCATCATCCCCGTTTGCATAAATGGTGGACCTAGCCGTCCGCCCTCGCCGACCAACGAGAGGCAGCACTGTTCACCTCGCTGGGGACCCCACCTAACGTTAGTCCGCTGGCAGTCCTAAAGCATTGAATTCTGAGAAGGATAGATTCATGTTCAAAAAATATTCTTGAATGCTAGAAGTATCCAATGTAGTATTAATGTAAGAAAAGGTAATTCCAGATATTCCTTCCCACATTTAAAGATGCTCTCCAAAGTCCAAACCCTATACCCTAAACCCTAAACCCTAACCCTCCAAAAAAAATCAGAATTATACAACCCTCAATTGTACATATTGAATTTATAACATTACACGAATTTTCAAAATTATTGATGCGATGTGTGGAATATGTTTTACCTATGAGACTATAATTCCTTTGCAATTTGGAATGCAATCATGACAATATAATGCAGATGTAGACCACTAGACCTTTCTTACTTTGTCATGTACTCATGTTAGTATGTTACTCATGTAGGTTTCAATTTTTCTTAAGATTTAGCACCTCAATTATCACTTTATTATGAACCATTAAATAAATGTGGAACATTCAATTATAACTTAGAGTGTGTCTTCAATTTTTGTTGTCGAATGTATTCATAGTTTAGAACACCAATATGAAATTATGAATATACTAAAAGAAATTATATTATCTCATTATTCTATTATAACATTTATTGAATGTATGGGATGGTGCTAAAATGATTCAAGCATTTTAATGTAATGTGAAATGTTGTAAACAAGATTAAAGTAAGCATTTATACAACAAAATGAATTGAAAATTCATATCATACACACTTTGACTCTTATACCTATGTATACTTGTGTGCATCCTAAATTGTAAACCGATCATAAATTGATCACAACCCCAAAATATTAGAGCTTAGGTAATGTACAATGGGATTGAGCTTCAAATATGATGAGTTTTCAATTACAAGAAATTAGAAATGGTCATACTTCAATGATTACAAGTGTGTTTCATCTCAAAACTTTTTTACAAATGATTATATAGAAAGGATCATAATATCATATCTTTTAAATTATAAATTTACAATATTGATTGAATTGCTTATGTTCAAGGTTGTTCTGTCGAACACATTTTAGGGTTGGGTGTCGAGTTGTTCGTTTGATGTTGCGTGTCGTACAAGACGAGTGTCGTGTATACATGACAATTTTGACGAATAAAGCCTTATCCTAACAACAGAGATAATTTGAAATCTCATTTTATTTATGATCCATAATTAAGAAAGGAATAAGTGATTATTAAATTGAGACACTTCAATAAAATGAAACTCAAATATGTCAAGATTGGAAATAGAAAGTGTTTTATTTGAAAGTCAACCTTAAAGTTGACTTTATTAGACGGACAAGGGGGTCTACTAGGTGTGTTGGACGTCGTGTTCGTCATGTTGTCGAGTTGTTCGGCCGAACAACCATGCTTATGTTAGTTATGTAGTTATGTAGGCCTAGGATTTTCTAAAATCTAAAACCCCTAAAGCCTTCATGCTTTTTTTCCCATCAAATATCACTCAAAACTACCATTTCGAATGCAAAGAGACAAAAATTTTAAAAATTGATTTTTGGGCATATTTAACCATAGGAATTTATACTAGACTAGTATAAAAGTTAATTGAGTTATCTTGTCATCTTGAAAACTTTCAGTACATACATTGCGCATGGTATTTGCATTTAAAGTAAGCCCAAGTATTGCAGCACAGGATAAGTAAATTCCCTAATATGCTTACAAAAATCACTCTAGAGCATAACGAAGTGACTCTAAAGATCGAACCCACAAGATTCTGTGAAGTATTTACTTGATTTGGGCGAGTAAGCTCTCTCTCACCCTCTAAAACTTCCTTTCCGATTCTAGATCTAAAACCGGAAACAAACAACCACCAAGAGAATTAGGACCGGATTACTTCCCATCTAATTCTTTAATCCTCCGGTTACCCCAATTCTCCCAATCTCCAAGACCTAAACAATTCCACTCCTGGTACTACTCTGAACCAATCCGCTCCGGCTGGTTCCTGTACCTCCTCTACACTCTTCCGGTTTAGTTTTGCCTCTATTGGACCATCAGAGGGTTCGCCGCTTGGGTTTCTGAGTGGTAGGCCCACCACTCCTTCAGTGGATTATAGTGGTTGAAGACCCACTATTTTCTCCCTTCCTCTCCTAACTAACTTGAATCCAGTTTGATCCCTCACAACACTCCCGACATCAATCCGGAATGCAAGTCACACAGAGATCCCCCGTACAATCCGTTCTTACTACAACAACCTCAATGCCAGATCCTACCCGTGTGAAGCTAGGTGGTTACAAGTGTACTCGTCCGTTCCAACAGTAACTAGGATCATTCCATTTACCAACTAAGGTGGTAAGACCTCTCAGAAGATCGGACACTCAACCGGACTACCCGTCCAGGAGTTCTAGTGCGACTAAGGATACCCTCCCTATTCGCCTAGCCTAACAGCGGCTATCTCACCCAGAACTTTAAAACCCTAGATCTTGCTGAGGCATTGAAATACACTCCCAACACTTACACAACCTGCATACACACTAAAGATTGGAAACTATCGCACTAAGGGGAGAAATCTAATCACAAATCTGCCTTACGCCTTCCTAACTCCACATCGTGCAAACCTACCAAGCTTGGGAGACACACACAACAACAGAGCGCATACAAAGGTACAACAGAAATTGCAAAAAGAAGACTCCCAGTGTCCCTCGCGGGCGCTGACTATATACATTTCAAAAAGTTACAAATGGGCGGGAAAACTCACGAAAGTTCCGCCGCCATCTTGATCGAACTTTCCGGTCCTACCTACTCCCAACTGGATCGGAACAGTTTCCGTATCCGTTTCTACTCTACCTACTTTGTACATCCTAAGCCTCTATTCGCGATCCGATGGTCGCACTATCCGCTCCCGGGTCCATCTGCTCGAAAACATCGTTTAGGTTCCGACTCCTTTCTACCTCTTGAGGTCGAGGAACCGGATTGCCTTCTGTGGACGCGAGTGGTGAGTCCAAGTCGATGGCGGTTCCAGGCGTGCCGGCCTGGGTCGTTCTCTTGGACTTGGGGGTCGTATCCTTCCCCTCTCTTGCTTTCACTTCCAGGAACGAATCCGGGAGAGAGATATCTGAGAGTCGAATACCGCGAGAGCAAGTTGCTCCCGACAGTATCCGGGTACTCTCCTCCATTCGGTCCGCTGCCTTCCGTGCCTCCTTCATTGCCACTTCTACCTGCTCGACAAAGTCGTTGAGAATCCTCACCATCCGAGAACCGGATAGCTTCTTCTCCTCGTGCACCCGCTCGTCAAACAACTTTGCTTTGGTGAGGGCTGTTTTGGTCTCCTCGAACATGGCCTTCACTTGCTCCATCATCTGCCGAGCGTCCTCTGCAATAGACTTGGTGGCTGTGAAGTTCTCCTTGTGCACCAGGATCTCCGTCTTCATCCGATCCACCTCCTTTTGTAATCGGCGGATCTCTGCTTCTTGCTTCCGGGCTTCGACCGGATCAGAGATACAACCCGCTACCTTTTCCGGTAGCTCTCGGTCGGGTGCTGCTCCCACCATCCTCCCGATTGCTACCAGGATCTTCCTCTTCAACTCCCAATCCGCTCGTATGTCGCATAAGGTTTTTACGAGTGATCTGAACGGATCCTCGGGATCCGATTCTTCTGACACCATCTTCTCGACCTCCAGCTTCTCCTCTGGGACCGGGGTGTCGCGAGCGGGCAGTGTCCCCCGCTTGTTGGGAGAGGTCGTCTTCTGTCGTTTGATGGACGGCATTGGCGCGTCCTCTTCCTCTGACTCACTGTTCTCCTCGAGATCGGAACCAGATTCCATCTCTTCATCCGTTTCCGATTCTCCGTATTTTAGGAGAGTTTCCTGAGCCTTCCACCTCTTCTCCTCTGGTGCGCTTAGGAGCTGGTGAGAATGATAGAGGTGCATGAGATAGGGGCACACCAAAGTGGCCCTACTCTTCCCCACTCTTCCTATGAGTTGGGTGACCAGCTCGGAAATGATCCGAGCCCAGTCAACTTTCTGGTCTCCTCTCAGAGCGCCAAAAATAGTGTTGGCGAGGGAGATAGTCCCCTCGTCGGTTTTTCCGGATGAAGGACTGGAACTAAGAACTTCAGCAGCCAGCATTGCCGCTCATCGATGCAGTCATCCACTGCGTATCCGTCTTTCGAGTTGACCGCTCCCCCGAACTTTCTGCGGTAGAACTCATCCTTCCAGCTTGCCATTCCTAGCCCTCCCGCGCGGAAACTATAGGCTGTTCTCCACACGTTTTCCGTCCACAAATGTGGAACGGCTCTCAGAGTGTTGTCAAACTCATTGGACAGCTTGCCCAAGAGTTCTCTACAAACCCTAGACAACCCATGGAGTTTAAATCTTCCATGAGTTGGGACTTGGCTGGTTTAGTGGAGGGAACAACCGGAACTACCTTCCGGAGCTTCACCTCCACTGGTGGTATACTGGCCTGTCTGCCTCTACTCCTCCTAAGCTGAGGCATGGACACGGATGAGTGTGCTCGGGACCCTTTCTGATACTCCCTCACTGTCTCTCCTAGCCGCACACCTCGTTCTCGCTTTCGCTCCCTGGTCTCAACCGGTAATTAAAGCTCGAACGCTCAAAGACCACAAGTCTAGCAACGAACACTAGCACAAAAGACTGTCATGAGAAACTAATCGACAAGCGCAGAGGCAAACATAGAGCATAGATAGCGTTGGGCAAACAAAAATGAGAAAGAGTTTGATCTAGGTAGCTCTAGCTCTTTTAAAGTCGTTGGACTCCCTACCACCTCATCTTGACTAGTTCCGGATCCGGTTCGTCTAAGGTATCCGGTCCATCCCTGTCCGGTCAAACATCCGCTCCTATCCGTTCACTCCCTGGAAGCTGAATTGAGTAGATCTTTCCACTATCTCATTTTCCGCTTCATATTCAGATCTAAATGGTTCCTTAGCTAATTCCAGATACCTATATGTATTTTCCGGTTAGCTTGACTAGGTAAACCAAAAAAATCGAAAATTGCACGTTGTAACACCAAGAAATCTTTTCTTCCATCTTGCTATACTAGATTGTTGGGCTTCTCATTTTCTTCACTTTAGATTTTTTACACTAATGAATTTCATTTTAGAATATCTCGTGTTGAAAAATTTAACTCTTGAGTGAAGAATCTTGAACCAAAAATTTAGAAATAAATCATTTAATTGAGATCACATATCACAAGAGTCCCATACAAGAGTGTAGCTGTGTAGGGCCTTTAGAAGTTTAGGGATTCATTATTTTCCTTGAAAAGCATGAAAAAGAATAATAAATATTATAAATTGAACCATGAAAGCTTTTGTTACAATCTTAACATCGAATTTCTTTTGCTATTAGTCAAAAAGTATAATTGACATTACAAACTTGTACAAAAGCACCAATGTAAAACAAAATTTCTTTACACATTTATTTGAATTCTTTATTTACAAATCAAATGATTTTTCAAACAAGAGACTTTGGGATGTCACTTTTGATAGTTGTATCAATTTAAGACCTCATGACATAACATATTAATAATAATTTCTCTACTTTTCTTAATTCACCATGTAATGCAATCTCTGCTTGCTAAACTGTCCGTCCACCCATCTCCACATAGTTCAAAACACCTCTCCCGCCTGTCCACCCAACCACCAATTCAGAAATTGAAAAACTCCTCCCTCCCTCCCTCCCGCCCACCTCTTCCCTCCCATGCTCCTCTCCGTCCGCCCATTCGTCCGTTTGCCCGACAGCCTGTCCACCGTGAACGAAACACCAACTCCCAAACTCAAAAATGCCTCCCTCCCTCTCACCCACCTCTTCCTCCCACCTCTCCCTTCCACACTCCTCTCTGTCCGCCCGTCTGCCCAAGTAACAATTCAGAAATTGAAAAACACCTCCCGCGGTCCCGCCCACCTCTCCCCTCTCACGCTCCTCTCCGTCCATTCGTCCGCTCGACTGCCCGATCGCTATAAATACTAAACCAAACACGAACTCCCAAACTGAAAATAGCCTCCCTCCCTCCCTCGGTCCCACACTCCCTCCCACGCTCCTCTCCGTTCGCCCGTCCCCGCGTCTGCAATCGCCGTCCACATTTTCCGTCCGCTTGTCTGGAGTCCGTCCGCATTTCCCGTCTGCGTCTGCGCTACTTCGTCTGCTGTTTGTCGGTGACCGTGCGATCCAACGGACAGCGATTTCAGACCGCCTGATCTGCCCGTCTGCCTTCGTGCCATCCAATGCGGACAGCAACGTCCACATACCCTAAAGTGCCGACTACATAAATGGCGGCGCGGACCGCTCATTTCTTCACAATCGTTTCCCTTCCAGAGTAGGTGATCCAATGCCTTCGGGAATCTGCGTGCCCCTTCCGACTTGGTGCGTGAATGACTGTCTTCGTATTATCTTTTTTTAATTGGATTGGTTTGAGTGATTAGGGGCTGCCCCAACTTATAAGTCTTGAATTTTACGGAGTTCATTTGAGTGTTCTTAATTACTTGAACCGTGTTCGAGTTGATTGGGTTGTCAGAAACTCAAGGTGTTCACTTTTACGATTGATTTGGTTGTCAGTAACAGTAGGTACACTTTGTTTTAATCCAAATTCTTACTTTTCATCTGGTACATGTAGCCAAAGTGGGCAGAAATTGCATTTAAACTTTATAATCCTTTCGATTCATTATTAATTGAGGTTTGGAGGTTATCATATCGCGCGGAAGTGGTGGAGGAAGTAAGAAGGAGAAATCACAAGAGATGGATTGGAAAGAGTGGGCAGACATAACTTGCGTTGCGGAGCATGGATGAGAAAAGGAGCCCAAGAAAGTATGGGACTGCACAACATGCAAGAAGTACGTTAAAATGATGCACCTCTCCAAACTATGGTCACGTGATAGCGTTGAGGTGCAAGTTCGTCATTGGGAAGGACAAATGTCCACATGTAAGAGCAAACACTTTGTTCGCCGCTATGAGGAGATAACATCTGCATCAAGTTTACCAAGCTCCAAGCCAAACGTCATAAACTATTCGAACATGGCTATGATTTGGGCGGAGATAGTACTCCATAAAGAAGTAGATTGGCGCACAGTTGCAGGGCGCAATGTCAAGAATTTAACTCGTGAAGAAGCCATAATTCCTACTAACTGGGTTGGACCAAGCGATTGCATGTCGGAGTGGTCCAATCGAGGCTATGGAGGACTTCCTTCGGTCGTCTTGAAGGATGCTAAAGATGATTGGTCAGATGAAGATGATGTTGATGATGATTCAACACCCGTGACATTTGGTGAGAGACACGAACGTCAAGAAGATCTGGAAGACATTGAGTACCAACAACAAATGTAGGAGGCCATGCGCCGAAGCGTGGAAGACCAAGGTCGGCAATATGATGGGTCTTATTACCATGACTATAATGCACGTGGATCACGAGATGGGACAGGTGGTTCAGATTATGGTAACGCCCCCCGAGTTGGCTCTCAAAGTACAGGAGGAAGCCATGGAATGACACACTATGGTGGTTCTAGCCAAGGAGGCTCTCAATACTACTCTGGATCAACTACACATGGTTCATATGGGCATCAAAGAGGCTCTTACTATGGCGGATCAAGTCAAAGAGGGTCTTGGGCAGGGTTGATAGGGCGTCCTCATGCAGCCGCTAGCATCCGGACATCCGGCGTCCACGTCCGCACCCCTCCAGACGTCCTAAGACATTCGGAAAATTTGGTTTTTACCCTAGGTAATTTCTCCTCCGCAACCCCGTCCGCACCACTGTCCGCGGTTTCTGTAGTCCGTTCGCCATCCCGTCCGCTCGTCCACAACCCCATCCGCCCATCCCCGACCCCGTCCGCCATTTTTGCAGCCCGTCCACCATCTCGTCCGCGATGCCGTCCACGGATTCTAGAGCCCGTCCGCCCACTCCGTCCACCAAGCGGATGAGCAGACGCTCACTATGTAGTCGTAGCAACTTTCACTTGCAATTTCCGAATTCGTTTTTTTGGAATTTTAGGGCGCGTAATATTTCGTTGGAAAGGTCTTGGAAATACCTTTCCAATGGTATATCACACGCCCCAAAACACCAAAATCTCCAATTGGAAATGTCAAAAGAAGTTTGTTGCTTCAAAACATGGGCGTCTGCTTTGGTGTCCGCCCGTCCGCCTAGTCATCCGCCCTCCCGTCGGCCCCCCCCCATCCAACGAAGCTAGTATACGAGCGTAGAGCGGGAGCACAGAGCTTGGAGCATAAAAAGCTGAGCTTGAAACAAAATTGCTTGTAAATACAATTTTAGTTTTCATGAAGAGGGAATTTATTACAGGTTAATTTGAAAATATTTTGAGATTTTTTTTAGTTATAGATAGTGAAACCTATAACCGTGGACCTAAGACCGTGTGAAATAAGCATATTCATAAAATTTTAGTATTAAGACTTAAGCCTTATATTATATTGATCTATTATAAAATGATTTTCTTAATACAAACATTTCATGGAAATGAAATGTCAAGAAAATGTTCTTAGGAACTTCGAAGTATAATTTGGAACTGTAATTATTCCAAGTCTGTGGAAATGTATAGGGTCCTTAACATTTCTAAGATTTTTGGGTTTTAGGGTTTTAGGGAAACTTTTATCTTCTAGAAAGTATGTTAGATTATTTCTGGGAAGATATGCATTGTTACCAGTCTCTAAAAATATCATGCCAAAAGTGAAGAAGAGTTGTAAGAAAACAATTGAATACAACATGCACATAAACAATGATAGTAGAAATTGAGTAGTGGCCCTTTAGTCTCACTACATTTTAAAAATGAATCAGAATACAAATAGGTCTTTCTAGTTCAGTTCTTCACTAACCAAGCACATGGAGTCTCTAAATAAGCTTACCTATGAATTGCTTGTGCACCTCAAAATGCCACTCTCAAGAATACGTTTCATGTCATGAAAGCTAAAACTTGGAGCATGAATGAAAACATCTACTTGTGCATCAAGGTCACATATGACCACGAAGATGAAGTACAGATGTTTACAATTTGCCCATTGCCCTCTTTTTCCTAATGTTGTTGTTGACATTTCCTTGAAATAAGGACAAGTGCATTCTGGAAATGAACCTATAGTAATCACGTATGGGTGAATGTTAGGTTGTATACCAGAATCGAGCATTATAATGCATCCAAAACCAGGATGTGGTATCATAGTTACTTGACGAACAAATGCCTTCAAAGTAAATGCAGAAGCGCAGTTGTTTGCTTGTTTAGTCGTTGGTGCATTAGGATTCCTTCGTATTTTTTTTCCCGATCTTGTACTAGGATGCTCAGCAGGAAAAGCTGGAACTTGGAATCCTGATAAATCGGCTGGTAGTTCTTGGTCTCCAAACAACCTTTTAGGAGATATTTGAACACGTTCAGGAAGACAAAATCCTGCATTCTGAAGCTCCATCATTTCTTTTTGTGTCAAATTAGTTCCAAACTTCACTGGCCAAATACTTGGCACTTCAGGTTTAGAAAGAACCCATTTCTGCTTCGACCCTTTAACACACCGCTCAATGTCATCATTGCAGAAGAAAAATTGCATCCTTTCAATCCTATTCTTCTTGTAATTATCCATGTTGCCAGTATAAGTTGGTGCTGCAGTTCCTTTATTCCCTTGCACAATCTTGGCAATACACTTCTTCTTTATAAGAGCCTGTAGGGCAAAACACGCCTTCGCTAATGTCTTTTGCAATCATGCAATATGCCATTGTGACTCATCACAAGTAGTCTCTTCGATGGTTGTCACTCGAGGTGCCATTAGTGTTGATGATGCGTTAAGTGGTCTACTTGACATCAAAAATTCAGCCTCTTCTCCATTTCCACTAAGCAAGGGTTCTTCTGAGATAGGATCCAAAAAAATTCCAGACGAACTTGCTCGGATGGACCTTGTCTATGCAAGTGGTTGAGAAAAATTCACTTTATCGGGGCGGTGTGAATCATGCTTTGAGCCTGGAGGTAAATTTGGCATACGCTTTTGAGACCCAAAAACTTCCTCACCTTCAAAGTGTGGATCTCTTGTGCAAAATTCTCCAATCCCTGGAACACTTGCCATTGCATCATTTAGACCTTTAGGGTTTCCAGTGCGTTGGGCATATCTTTGTGCAACTCGAAGGAGAAGTTCTTCTTTTCCAGGACCTGTTCCTGGATTCTCACCTTTCAAAAATTGATAATATCTAACCATCTGCATGAATGCTCTAACATAGTCATCAACAGTAGCAACATACAAATCATTCCCTCGATTTCCAGATTGCTGCAACCATTTGTTATGGACTGTCTCAGCAAGGTTGCACGAGGGCATCTCTGAAAGTTCATCAGTCGACAAATCCTATACCAAAAAGTGAAGGTTAGTAGAAGACATAATGAAGTATAAATACATGGCTAAGGATTATGCATGTCTCATAAGCACTACTATAGAAAATTATTGAAAGCTATTGAAGTCTACGTTTATCAATGAAATTCTAAATTACAATGACATACAATTGACAATGACATGTATAGTGTTGATTTAAAATTGAAATAAAAGATTGAATTTAGAAGGAATGGAATCTCACAATTTGCATAAATCCTCCCCATTGTCTGTACTGGAAGTGCCAAAATGCTAACCACAATTCCAATCGCCGTAGCCCCTCCTCTGTTGTGTCTCCTGAAGAGTGCCACCATGCTCAAATGGCGTGAAATCGGATCTCAGACTCAGATGAAGATGTTGCATCTTTGTACTGCTTACACAACTTCCGATGTTGATCTTGAAGGTCTACGTGAATGTCTGCCTTTGTATGCTTTTCCAAGGATTGAGTCCAGTGGAAGAGACAAGTCTGCTCTCGATTGAGCATGGGCTCGGTAGGATCCCCACTCCCATATATACTTCTCACCGCATTCCAATTTGCTTGTGCATAGTCAGCCATGAAACCCTTAAAATGAGGCAAGGCAATACCATGTTTGGCCATAATTGCATTCAAATTCTTCTAAAAATTGATTTGAGCAATTGAATCCTCGGATTGCATATCACAGAGGGCAATAGTCATCACGCGGCAAAAACTAGGATCATAAACATGACATGCCATTGTTGTCCAGTGCTTTACTCGCTTGACATGATCGAACATAATCCAAGCATCTTGAAGGTCTCCACTTGGTTGCATCCGAGTTACCAAATCAATGCCACTAGCTGGACCTAACTCAGACATTTTGAAGACAAAAACTTTGTCTAAATTAGATCCTTGACTAGGGAACTTGTTCTCTTGAACATAAGCCCAATTGCTACATCCCCGAAGTTTGGTGATGCTGTCCATAACTCCAAACCTTCGAAAATACTTGAATGTGGTGACTTCATTTCTAATGCTTGGAGAACTCATGTATTTGCACTTATCAAGAACTGGAATGACTTCATCAAGTCCAAACTTAGCATCTAAGACTCCTTCAGGTCGGAGAAGCAATTCTCCGAGAAATTCCTTGCTTGCCTCTAGAACAATTGAAGAATTGGTTGCAGATGGAGTCCTCTCGACTTGATCAGAAATTAATGAACGAGTCCTCTCCTTTGAAACACGGCACTCTCCATTTTTCACAGGGTGTTCATGAAAACCGAAGTGAACACATGCTTGATTCATTTCCTTCTGTCCAACCACATAGTATATTTTTGCTGGGCAACTTGAAATACATGAAGGAATAGCACAACAAATTTTGCATGTGATTGTTGAACCAGAAGGAGGGTTGGAACCAACCTCAAATGGAACGGGAGAACAACCATCCCATTCGGTCTCGTTCAATACTGTTGTGCGATGAACACGAGTGAGGTAGCTGCATTTGGTGTTATCACAACGAAGATGCCCAACACATGAAGACAAGCGAAATGACAACCCGTCATTGTTTTTGATATTAGTTGTCTGAGTGTTTGACCAAACATGCCCGTCATAGCGTTTCTCCATTCCACTCAAAAGCTTTGCTTGACATTGGATACTAGAACTATGAAGTGGCGGTAACTCAAAAATCACATCACCATTGAACACTAGTGGAACAAATTCAACTTGATGAATTGAAATTAAATCATAATCAACTTTCTTGAATGGATTCCTCGACCCTTTTGTGTGACCAAGCTTCCGCAAATAGGGAATGATAGATTGTCCACCAATATGCTCCAATCTTGTAAGTACTACTAGAGAAGGGACAGAGGATGTGCCATGAACTTGTGACAACGGAGTTGGTGTCTGTTTGAATAGTTTGTGAGGTGGTGACGAGTCGTCAGAATCATCGCTATCGATTGCAATGACCTCTACTCCTGGCTCAATCTTAACTCGTGCTCGTGTAGGTGTGTGGCAAGTAGCAGTGGTTGATAATCTTGGAGTTTCTTCCTTAGTGGATGCCGCTATAATTGATTCAGGTAAACCATACGCTAAATATCTTCCAGGTTGCAAATGCCACTGCCTACAAGGGCTATCAAGAACAACATCCCGACCAAGCGTATGAGTCAAGTCACTAGTTAAACTATCAAAGATCTCTTCGTCAATATGTAACGAGCTTTCGGATAAACAAAATCGAATACTCAAACGAAACGCAGTTATGACAGCATATCCCAATTCCCCAATTGAAAATGTGATAGGGACAACTTCTCCTAGAGCCCTCACAACCACCACTGTATTGGAAGACATGCTTAAGATAATTGCAATCCGTAGCTAAAAAACATGGTCATAGTAGTATTCCATGGACTTCTAGTGTTAACAAAATGCAAATATTCACCTATTCAAATCTAGGTGAGAGTGAGAGATAGAAACAAAAAAATGAAAGAATAGAAGAGAAATTCTATCAAGGAACTCTTAATTAAGGGAGAAGTGAAAAGTAAATGTCACTTCAATAGTTGGAAGTTATCTTTACTGCAATGGTGGAACACAATTCAATAGAGGTCACACTAAAATTAATTGCAAAGAATTTTCTCATAAAACAAACCGCCATGTAAAATTTGTCAAGGGTGTAATAAATCAAGTACAACCCAGATCCCCATAAACTCTCAAAATCCTATGACATTCATTGTATGGTAGAACCGCCCATTACCAACCACAAACCATGGTCAATACATTGGATATGGAAAATTCAATAGAGAAATGACTCACAAGTAACCCTAAAGTTTTGGAATTCCCACCATCTTGTATCCATCACTGTTATGACACATTTGCTTCGTTTTGAGAGTCAAATTAGTTTTTAGATGAATAGTGATGGAAGAATCAATGTATTTGGGATGGGAGTAGGCCAACTTTTGGCTTCTAAAAATTATAGCAATTTTAATTTAAGGAAAAAAATTATAAAACTTTGACAACGCTCATCATTTCTATCTCTTTACATGGAAAAAAATTAACAATGCCTCCTAATACTTCAAATCATGCACAAAATGCTTAAGTGGTTGGTAATGGGTGGCTCTACTATAGTGTCATGTAGAATGGAAAAATGCCATTTCATAGGCTCAAGTGAATGTCATCCAATTAATTGCCCAATGACAAAGCTATATGTGACGGCTTATCAGCACAGATCATAAACAATACCACACAGAAATCGGATCTTTAGTTATTCACATCTTCATCAATACATGTTTAAGGGATCATTCAAATTTAAATCTAAATGATGATGTAGATTTCTTAAATAGTTTGGTATCCTACTGACCAATCTCATATAATTAATGAAGATATACAAAAAGTACATTAAGAAACAACCAAATTTTGAAGAATTGTGTAATCAAAATAAGTAGTCGTTAAATCTATACCTACACAATATGTACTATAGAAGCATTATTGAGTTGATCACCTAGAAAATTAAATATAAATATATATGTACATACTCTACTCACGTAGTTAGCACTTCCTTAACTTGAGGAAGACTTAGAGTATCTCAAATGTCTGGAGTTGAGAATTTGTCCCCTTCACTTGAGAGACCAAAGCAAAGGAGGAGGAAGTCAAGCACCAAGTATTCTTCAAAGAAAGCACTTCATCGTTCTAGGGAACAAAGGATTCGTAATGGGACATGTATTAGACTCTTCTCTAGCCTTACCAAGAAGCTTATTTTTGAAGGCAATGAAGTATTCCAGCCTCCAGGGAGCTGTTCACCAACGGAGTCGTTCCTAGAATCAATTACTGAAGTTGAAGAGGGCAATGTTGTGAACAACGCCAACCGTCAAGTCCTCCAGGTATGTATTTTTATTCTCATATAGATATTTCATTAAATCCATTGGTTTCAATAGTTAGAGTAAACATAGAGTCGAAAGACTTAAATATATGTCTCAAGCTAAACTTTTGACACAAAAGATGCAAGAGGCTCTTTAGAGGATCAATTGCTCAATTTCCTAATTGCGTTGAACCTATCATTTTTATCATATTTACTCTTCTGTGATGGATAAATTAAGTGTTATAGGAAGACAATACCAAATTTGGTAATGCTTCTTTTAGAGTAGGTATGGAGTTAAAGTTCGATAGATACTACTTAGTTCTCCTTATATAATTTGGAATTTTTCAATCAAAGAATACAAATTCATAGGCTGACAAACAATTTATTGAATCAAATACAAGAAATATCTATTAATACAATGATGCATTTATAAAAGTGAAAGTAAATTAAGACCATAGACTTGAGAATGACAAATAGATTAAGTCCTATCACAAGAAAGGTTAAACAAGAATATTTTCCGAAGTAAGTATCCTATCACTTCATATGTCATTGGTTTAGGGTTCTAAACCCTAGTGCGAATACTGCAGCTATCGGCCGCCACTCTCTTGGAGACGAAAGGAGGATTGGACAATGTGTTTCTTGGCAGTCTGGGTTCAATATCACCGAAACTAGGTTGTTCTGCCCAAGCTAATGAGAAGGACGGAGCTCTAGCAATAGAAATCAAGTTTCCTTCAAGCTCTCAGGTATGGGTTGGCCCAATCAATTAACTGAAAATTCTGCTGTGACTGTCTTTCACAGCGTTGTCGTCGGTGCCGACTGCGTTTGTTATTCATCCCCGAAGCAGAAGTGGGAGTTGTGAAAATATTGCGGTGACCATCTTTCTCTTCTATTAGGTTTTGCTAAGAAGTGAAGGGTATGTTCGGCGGTCTTGATAATTTCTCGCTAGTTTACTTGTAAAAAACTTCCAGGGATTCTTTGTATACTTTTAGTCTTCTTTTCTTGTCTAAATCTGAAGGAAAGCTTAACCAAAATCCGAGAAGATTAAATCCAAAGCCCGTGAATACATTTAACTTCTCTTCTGTACACCCAAATTTGATAGATGGAAGTGAATCTCGAGCAACTGTTTGGATTAGGGTTTAATATACCTCACGATTATGACACACGGTTGGTTTTCCATATTCGAAACGGAGGACCTGAAATAGAACTGCTAGTTTGGAGTCCATTTCGGATTGACTCTGAAACTCTCTAGAAGCTCAGTTCCAGAGAATGCTTTAACAAAATTTGGATTCGTGTGAAGTAGGTACAGACTAGCCGATTCCTCAGTTTTGTTGTTTTCGTGTATTTTTTGCTAAATCGATGCAAATTCTGCTTGTCGATCTACTAGAATTTGGACTATCTGTTGACAATACTGGATATCATAATCTGATTTGTCTTCCAACTTCAGATTCAGATATTCTTTGTGCTATGTGGTCTTTGAAATTTACCACAAGAGGGTCCTTTGCCTGGGTGTATTCATTTCTTGAGAACATTAGAAACAAACTTAAATGAAAACGTATAGCCTGTGCTTTGGCTTCCTTTCACTTGGAGAATTAGACACAAATTGTATGGGTCGAAATGGTGCTCTTCTATTCAGTTATGCTGGATTGTTCTTCTCCAGTGTCGAGGAACCTGGATGAAATTGATAATTCAGTTTTTTTTGGATTTAGTCATAAAGAATCGCAAATCTGAATTCTATTGAATGAACTGAAGAAACCTGTTTTTTCTATAGGTATTAATTTGAAATTGTTATTCATACGACAATCTCACTTTCATGTATCAGTTCTATATAATTTCTCGGACAACAAGATAGAAAAATCTGAATTCTATAGTGTCTATTTCTACAGATAATTAATTTCGTTTAACCACGATACTTTGGAAATCATCATCAAGGCTGTCTGTACTTCCTACTTGAAATACGGATGAGGATAATTCCTGATTGTTTTGAATTTGGTATTCTTTAGAAATCAAGGTCCTTCTTGTACCAAAATATTGAGATGCATTTTACTATTACTGTAAACGAGCAATATTGATACTAAAACAATCAATCTTTTGATAGTTTTATTTGGATTGAGTGAGATTTTTAGTCTAACAATGTTGATGGAGGACGGTACTAGTAATGCTGATGGAGGACGCTACCTGTTTTTTTCCTTTCGTTAATTTCTTGAGCAGATTGATTCGTTCACAAAATCCAATATGCAGAGGATATACTAAGGGAAATTGTATGTAGAAGTAAGTGAATCTAAAATTCAATCCAAGTTGGTATAATTCTTGAACGGTATGACCAAAAAATCATTTGTCCGTTTTCAGATGCTTAACTTTGGTGATGTTGTCATCGATGATGTCTAGGTATCTTAAGCTCCAGAGTAGCTGCATTCACGCAGTTATGTTGATTAGTATTATCGAATTTTGTGCAGCAATGGAATCTCACTCCCTCGCAAATTTCCTAGTTGATATTAGTATTTAAGTATAACCCGGATTAATTTATATTCTCAAAATGTTGTATTTTAAATCTAACAGATTGTTTAGGGTGATTTGCAGGTATTCTCTTACGGTGATTTGCAGTTGCTTAGGGTGATTTAAGGTGATGTGCAGATGCACAAGAACATTCAAATCAGCTTTGAATTTATGATTATTTCAATTGAGTACTCAAATAGTTAAGCCTTCCCGTGGAATTTCAATGAAACGATCTTAGGACTCCATTGTCGTCGTTGCCGACGAGGTAGGATCTATCTGGATGTTGTAGCTGCATTGATGAAAATTCGAAGGATGAAAATATCTAAGTATTGTGTGACTTAGCACTTCCTGATTAACTTCTATGACAATGCACTAGGGACATTTATAAATGGCCTATTGGTATGTGAGTTTTTGCACATGCGGAAGCCTCACATCCTCAATGTTGTCGTTGCCGACTAAACATCTGAAAGAGACTCTGTACAGTTGCATTTTGTTCAGAATCATAATCCTCTAAAAATGTTCACTATTTTATAGAAATAAATGCATAGAGTTATCTTTTGGGGAATGCCTTAAGTTTTCTTATTCATTGCAGTTGATTCGTGCTTGAGTCTCACATTTTATCGTTACTAACAACTCCTATAACTTACTACATTACATATAACTTGAATATTTTCTTCATTGTTAAATTATGCATGCATAGTATTTTTAAGTCCTGGATCCTTGAAAAATGGACATGCAACTTTGGATAAGCTTTAATGCTAGTTTGTAATATGGCAATCCGTCTATTTTAATAAGGTTTTGAGGAGCATGCAGTTGTTCAAAATGTACCTATCTTATGCTGTTGGTAGCGATGGATTCATGTGGCCTTTCTTAATTCAGCAAGATGTTTTGAAATTCTTATTCTCAATTTTTACCTTGTTCAAATAGACCGCTAATGTTATGGAGGCAAAGAGAATCTATGGTGATTTACTCTTTTGCTATTTCATATTATCAGATATCATAGAAGAAATTGATACGACTCTAGGATGTCGTCGGTACCGACTGAATGGTCTTTGCTAGAAATTACCTGCTGCTTTACTTAGCAATACAGTACTCAATTTAATTCATGCCATATTGAATCGTTATTTTGATTTAGTTTTGATTCCAAAAGTAATGATCCTTTAACTTTCTGAAGATCATTGTATTGACCACATCTAGGGTGGGTTTGATTTGATGTTAGATGATGATTGCCTTTATGATTAGTAGTTCTATATATTGAATCTTTGAGACCTAGATCAGTGGTGATTCTAATGTGTGATGTTCATGTTATTTCAGAATTTATAGACATTAGTATGTTCAGGATCCTCGGAGATGACAAGGAGGGTTTTGCATTCTCAAGTTGAGACAACGGTTGGAGATTGTTTGAACCCCTAGGTTAGCTAGGAGTTCCTATAAATGCACATTGAATTGTAACATGCTCTTTGGACTATTTTATTTCTAATATTATTTTTCATAACTATTCTAGGTTGAATAGGTGATGGAAGGTGAGGACGTTGACCTCGGACAAGAGGCAATGCAAGAAAGTGATGATGACAATGATATTGTTGAGGATTGTACTAGGAATGAAGATGAGTTACGATTGGCCCAAAAGGTCAATTCCACTGGTTGTATTGAGGCTATGAGAATATCTCCCAAAGATGAATCTCGTTTCACCATTCCACTTTGCCGGTTGATTCCCATGCCGATTGTTCATCCTTCATTGGACTTTGACGTAAAGAGACTAGAGGCGAAGTTCACTCATGGTTATAGACCTGGTTCAAGTGTTTTCTATGTCTCTATTTGCAATGAGAGAGGAGGGGTACAAAATATATTTGAGGTTGACAAAAACAACATGAGCTTGCTCTGGAAATTGGAAAGTGATCGGTTTGATGAAAGACTCCTCAAAAACAAGCACCTTCAACATTTGGTTGGGAGGATGTTTTTTATATGTGATGGAAATCACAGATTCAAAGCTTGGACTGGATTCATTGACAGATTACACAGAGATGATCCCTCTTGGCACATTTCTGTCGACAGTATTTGCTTGGATCCATCCGGAAAAACAGGACTCTTATTGCATGCCATGCATGATATAAACAAGTAAGATTGTTTCCTTCTTTTTGGGGTTATTGTTATTTTCTAGTGTTTTTCTTTAATGGTGTTCATGCTTTATTTTTGAATTGTTTTTCAGATCCACTGAGAACAGCCATGTGAAGACCAATCTTGTGCACACCTTGCATAGGATTCGTGCTACTGGAACACAAAGCTTGGAGACCTTCAAAGAGATTCTTCCTGATTGGGAGTTCAAAAAATGTTTAAAAAGCCCTGCAAGGGGAAAAACATGGTATCCTTTGACGACTAAGGTGTTCATTTCCTTAATATGGAGGGTAAGTCAGGATGCTTGTCAATTATTTAGTTGGAAAAGTGTTTCTTAATTTGTACTATTCATGTTTCTTACTTTCAATTTCAATTTTTAATAACAATCATTAATTTGTCATCTCTAGCAAGAAATTGCTGATGTTGCAGATGAAGCTGCACGGAAACTATTAGAGGAGGATCCACTGATACCAAAAAATGACCACGAAATCACAACTGCCATGCTTGTTGCATCTAAATTGAAGACAAACAGTTACAAAGGGCAATTTTCTAAACTATTGGCAGTTGCACATCCTACACTTGGTGATGACTTCTTGTCTGAGGTAGATTTCTGATTTCAAACCCCTTTTCTACTTATTTTTTTGGATCCATTAACGAATCATTGATTATGTTTGATCTTTTGTTATAGAAATTTGTTTTCTTGCTAATACTAATTGATGTCTTTGTTGCTTGTAAAGATTACTTTGCATTGGAGCAAGAATTCAAAACCAGAAATGACTTTGGACAAACTCCAACTCCTAGCAACATCTATTGCTCCGGCTACCTTTAAGGTAAAATGCTTGCGTTGGTGGAACTCAGGTGCACTCACAAGACAAGCTGCCCATTTTCCGGGAAAGCCTTTTACAGATAAGGAATTCGAGTCTTGGTTGAACAAGGCATGTTTTTGGGCATCCGTAAGTGTTCTTTTTCACATCTTATTTCTCAAACATGTATTTCTGAATTTTTATTTTAGTACCCTAGGTTCTATTTCATTGATTCTAGTACTATAATATTCTGATGAAATTTGCATGTGATATTTACAGTTAGAGGAGGCATTCAGCATTGAGTTCGAAAGGGTGCAAAAAGAAGAAGGCATCACGGTTCATGTGGACTCCAATAACTTACCATTGTCTCCAACCCAATATGTGGAATACTGGCGTATTCGTATTTGGGGTCAAGGTTTCTCATCTCTATTTCGTGGAAAAGATGCATACTCAAGGACGAAAGCGTTCAATTCCTATAGTTACACTACACGCATTGTCAAACGGGTGCTTTACAGGTATACTATATAATTTAATTTCTTAAAACTACAAAGTTCATAATTTCATTTCATTCCATTTATTTCAATGCTCATATAATTCATTGACTAATTTCAGGTACATCATGTTTGAATTGCTCCCCAAAGGCGCTTTGCAACGAACGGAACTTCCAAGTTTTATCACAGGATGGGTTGATAAGACATCTTTGGATCAATGTATGTATTCAACGGGTTTGATCTGATCTTGGGGGGTCTTGCACCTAAACTCTGGTTGTTGGTACATTGATTGTGGAGGTGGATTCTGTCATGCTAAGGAAGAATCTAAGATGAAGGCCATTGAACGAGTAGAGAAGGGATTGGGAGGCTCTGATTATCCAACTCCAAACCATGATCACATAGTTCTTGATGATGATGTTGTTGTAGATCTTTCTCATATGAATGAGAAAGATAAAGCCAAGGCTGTGAAGCAAATGCAACGGGCTACTGAAAAGGTTGAGGCACGGAAGGTAAGAGAAGAGAAAAAGAAGGCTAAGAAGGCTTCCAAAGCTAGTTTGCTTGCAAATGTCAAGGCCATTGCTGCTGAGGCCGTAGCTACTATTAAGGCTATAGGTAAAGCACCAAAAAACTTGCATGGAATTGCAACTTCAAGCGGTGAGGGGACCCAAACATCTTCTACTTCTCCGTCCCAAGGTATTCGAAAGCGGGACTCTTCGTGTATTGATCTTTCGGTTTCACGACTTTCATTGGGAAATATGCCAATCCCATTAGCAAATGACTTGGAGTCTCTAGGAACAGACTCATTCATTTTCAATGGGTCTCTTCACTCCCTTCGTAGCCATTGAATTGTACATGGGGTGTTTCCTTCGAGTTGGACTGAACTCCAGTCATTCCTTGAGAAGGTATGATGGAAATTTCATCTTGCATTTGCAATAATTACTTTTAGAGCTTTTTGTATTTTTTTGGACTTTCCATTGTATGAATTCATACTTTATACGTTTTTCTAATGTTGTTTCTTTGGCAGCACAAGGCAGATAAAGAAAGAGCATTCAAAGGTGTTATCACCCAATCTAGAGCTGTTGATCTTATGATCATGGACATTCCAGAGGGGTTGGCTGTCCCAGGAGTGTCTTCTCCTCCATTAGTTATTCCACCTTGGAACACCATTCATTCGGAATTTCTAAAGTCAGCTTTTGATTTTGCTGGTGGCCACTTGCATGATGATGGTGCTATGCTAATTTTCCATTCTGATGGAGCCCAAGTGAAATTAGATTTGAAAGGTTTCTGTCGAGCATATCACTTCAAAGTTTACCGAAAGTGGATTGGGGTCAACTGTCTCCACTTAACTAGTGCTCGAGACTCATCAAAGACAGTACTCTAAACTTCTCACTGGCTCTATATTCATTTGATATTAATGATTTATTTGAAATAAAATTATCCTTGACAAATTGATCATTTTCTTCATTTTGTGGGATCTTTGTATGCAGACACTTTGTTTTAGCATTCAATTGCTTGTGAGGAACTTACCAAATGGTCCACCTTCCCGTTTAAAGGTGCATTTGGTACCTAATTTAGATGTTGTTGGAATTCATGTTGACTCCGATGATGTGCTTCACAATGTCGTGACTAAAGATTCACAACTATTCAACGACAATGTTCCTTGGCACGGTCCACAAGAGAAAGACCCGGGTCTTATGCAAATTCTTATTGAGTCTTTTTCTCTACCTGGAGATATCGTATTCGACTGTTCTGCTGCTACAGGTTCATGGCTTTACTATTTCAATTCTCGTATTCTGTTCATTTATTCAAATGTCTCTCAATTTTTTATTTGAATTTATTTTTTAACTGCTTCTATTACAAGTTGTACCATTCATGCTTGTCGGAGATCTGGCCGTCACATAGTGGCATTTGAAGAAGATGCATTGATTTTCAATGCTCTTCTGCAGCCACTTCTTATTCACAAAGAAACCCCAATGTCTAAGAAGCAACAGGTAGATGAAGGAAGTAGTAGCTCAGACCCTGATGATGTTTCAGATTCTGAAGTTCCAGACATTGAAGCTACCAATTTATTTTGTACGTAAGTCCTGGAATTTATTTTACATGCAATTTTTGCATTTCAACTGTAAAGTGTTTCTTATAAGAATATTTGTGTCATTCACTAATCATCTTTACATTCTAGTACTCTATTACTTGTTAAAATGTTTGTGCGATCAACTTTTATTCTTCACATTTCGGTACTTTGTTATATGTAGGATTGTTAGAGTCATTAACTAATATTCTTTACATTTTGGTACTCTACAGCTCAAGGGTGACTACATCTCCTATATAGAATCATATTCTTCAACCTACATGGAAGAAGATAATGAGGAGCCCCCCTAACCCTTTTCTATTACCAATTTATGCTCAAGATTTAGCAGAAGAGTTTGTCAATGCACCTCCTACTACATCTAGGTCTCGTTATTTTCGTGGAGACCCAAGAGTTCTACAATTTGTAGATGATGTAGCACATTGTGACAATGATGAAGCTAACTCTCACTTTACTAATGACTATGACTAGTGTAGAGATTGTGATTTTTATCACTTCTTTTGGATGCTTCTATGTATGCATTTTTATACTTTGATTCCATCGGTGAGACTAAAAGGGCCACCGAAGCACTTACTTCTCTATTTCTATCATTTCTTCTACAATTGAATTATATAAATGCAAATGTATTTATTAGTTTTGGATTCTTTTAATGTGCTCTAAAAGTGGTTCATTACTGAAATCCTTTAGTTCTTTCCACCATTGGAATCCTAAAATGTTGTTTACTATTAGAATTTTGAATGCAAAAATGCCATTATCATGTTCCATGATATGCTCCCTCAACTCTTGTACATGCTAAAAAATACATTTGATGTTTTTGGTTTATTAGGGTTATTTTACAACATCTAACAAAGCATCTTGGGATAGATCTCCAAACTCCAAAGATTAAATGAAGAAGTGATCTTCTTTGCTACACAATTTTAGATAATTTCTAAAAAATATATATTAAATGAAAGGTTTTAGCTCCCTAAATTCATGGTCTTAAAGAGTATCGAAATTTTTCAAAAAATAGTCTAAAACTCTCTTCCATATGTCTAGAATTCTAAAAATAGTTCTTTCAAATGGTTTTATATTTACACTTTGACCAATTTCTTAAATGATTCCAAAATTGAAATTATAATTATGGCTCCATCCTATTCTACTTTACATACTTTACAGAAATGGAATGCTATTAATAAAATTGAAACTTGTAGGTTGATATCATTATGTCTACTAATTGCTAAAAAGAAAAAAAATTCATGTACAATTTGTATCATTCATTTTAATTTTGTTCACACTAACCCTAAACCATTGATCTCCACTTTCTACATGGGTTTAGGTCTATATGTGTACACGATCATAGGGTTGCTGTTTTTTTAACTTGAAATCTTTTTAGAAATTAGTCCCAATTTCACGCTCTACGCTCTATGCTCTATGCTCTACGCTCATGCGGCAGCATTCCCCGCCCAATAGGCTTGGCAATGGGGTATCCATATCATGAATACACTCATCACCTCCAAAGAAGCCAAAGGCCCGTGGAGGCCCTTGACTTGGAAACAAGGGATATTTTCCAATCGTATCCCTCGGAAATTTGAAGTGGTGAGTAGTATCTAGGCGGTGGTTCGTATGGTTATTTTGTGGATGTTGTGGATTGAGCGGAACGATGCTGTGTTCAATGACATTAAGTGGCTTCCTGCCAAATTGATGCAGTGTATTTAGTTGGGGTTGATTGACTATATGAGCAATTTCATTAAAATGGCATATGCCATGCGCCATTTTGACATAAGCAGTTGAAGGACCTTGACTGTGGTGGTTTTAGGGTTGTGTTACGTAGCTGGTGTAGGGTGATTGTGGGTGTGCCTCATTGCTTCGCTTCATATGAATGCACTTTTTCTATAGAATCTGCAATAATACCGCCATTTTAATGAAATTCAATAGAGACTAATTGTACCCGAGAAAAGGCCATAGATGTAGTCGGTGAAAGTCTTGTCTAAAGAGCTAGTACTGTAGAATGATCATGGAATTTGGCGTCATGGACCAGGGTGCCCTGGCCCCCTCCTAATTGGACATTTTTTGGCTGGTCATGATGGGCACAAGTGTGGGTGTCTTCATTAATTTTGTTTAGTTCTCAAGTAGGTGGCTGGAAAATTACAAAAATTATCCCTAGTACGGCCCTTTCAAATAGATGACAATGGAGACAAGAATACCTTCTATTTTCTGTTTAGCAAAGTACTTTGTACATATATTGTTGGGGTGCCCATGCTTCTTGCAGTCTACAGAAGAGCTTATGATCCAAAGCAATATTCATGGACGAAATAGACAAACACAATTGAGCTATAGCTGGAGATAAAACGGGCACTTTGCATTGTATTATATAATGCTTGCAACAATGAAAATCGTCAAGGAAACCTTGTCACGAGAAATCATATCAATAATCCTTGTTGCTCTTCCTCTGCAATTCGATGTAAATTATCCAGTGCAAATCTCACTTGCTGTCGTGGTGTGACGAAACTGTCCCCATCATTCTTCTTTGGTTTCCAAGATGCCATAATACTGTCTATTGAAACATAGTCGGCTTGGGAGGCCGTTCGGTCAATCTTCCATTTGAAATTAGTCTTCGTGTCCCATCCTGCATACAATCGTTGCAAATCCTTGGACGTGCCACATGGTATGTACCATTGCACAAGAACTTCGCGAAAGTGATCAACAGCTGGATCAAATTGTGGATTCTCCATTGCCCTACCAAGCCACATGGGCTCATCACAATCCAATGTTGGTCTCACAAATACGTAGAAACCTTCTCGGAGGTCCGTGGCAACATTGTACGCTTGTGGTGGCCTCCCTTGTAGAGTGCCAATATACGGGTCCTCTAATTGTAGCTCTTCTCGTGTACGTCCATCTTGCATGAAGTTCGTCATAAAATCCCCTGGTTGTCGAGTTCGTGGCCAGAATCCTTGTTTCAATTCCTCAGAGTTTGTAGCCTCTGGTTCAATTGTATCATGCATGGCATTCCTCACATCAGTCTAGTATGTAACCAACTGTGACATGCGGGCCTTGTACTCGGCCGTTCCATCTTCGTTTGATATGTTCATCCAATGTTGGATATACCCGTCGAGTCCACGTAGAATCTCCGATAAGTTTGTCATTTTTCTAGGCTTCATGCATACGGGATCACCTTCGGGAAGTACAGGTTTATGATCGGCATCTTCCTTCCATAGCTTCAATCTGTCTTTGGGAAACCACGGAATGTCAGTACAAGCTAGTTTGTACTGCATGATCGGCCACCCATTGTCATCCATGAAGAATTTGTATTGCCTTCCGTTGGAGTGACCCACTAGTTGATTCTTGTTCATCCCAATATAAGGCTTGACATAAGCCTTGAAATTGGGTACCTCTTCTATCAGATGGGGAATGAATGGAACTTCTTCCATTTCCATGTAGGACTGCATCAACAATGGCAAGGTTGGATGGTCTTTCTTGCGTAGTTCCATGCTCCAACGCCCGAAAGATGCATCGATGTCATCGTGGGTGTGTCCCACTATCATGAATGACACGACCACCTCTTTCACAATTCGTCTAGCAACCAAGAGGGACCAGAAACAGAAGACATATCTATTTTTGTTTTTCCTCCAAGAATTGTCCATTTGAATGTGCAGTACCGGTGGCAATGGTCGAGCTTCAATAGGATGCAAAGGAACATCTCCCAATGAATGAACGTAGACTGCACTCCCGTTGAACAATGCCCGATACAAAGGTGTGCTGCCCGCCCCTCTAAACAATAATTAGGAGGACTTTGCGGGTGGATCTTGTAAATCTCGCAACAATTTGGCAATGGACCCCACAGTGAAGTTGCTGTCACTCGGGAATACATCCAAACTATAATGCGCATACTTGCTGTCCCCGTGCCCATGTGCAAACATTCCCAACACTTTCACAGGCAACTTCATGAATCCGTCCAGGGCCTTCGTTTTTCTAGCCAACGCAGGACATGCTGTTTTTGAATGGTCCATTTTGTCATGCATGATGGATAGTAGTTGAGACGGTTGTAATTTGGATAACCATCTACTACGATAATAAGCATGGCGACAGGCTTCTTGAAGAAACAAGTGCTTTTCGAAACGCTTTTGAATCCTTTAATGGTCCTATGATCCTGGAGCGAAGGAGGCCCGTAATTGCTTCAAGTTGTCGCAGATGCTACATCTTGCAAAGGAATCTCCCCTTCCTTTGATGACGTATTCGAAAAAATATTTTGTTCGAATCCTGCTAAAGCAAGACTGCGATATGGGTGACAATCCCAATTCCTTGTTTGCCTACACTCCATGCAAGGCACGTCAACACTAGTTAGTGCTCGAAGTCTTTGAAGGTTACTATAGAAAATGGATTTCTTACACGAGAAAGTTGGAGGCTGTCCCATTCATCCCACATAATATGGTTCAGAGACCTCGAGCTCTTACCTCATTCACAGTAGCTAGTAAATCCTTCCATTGAGTACCGGCAGGAAGAACTTTGACATAGACTTTCTCGCTTGTGTCCAAAGTACGTGACAAGTGGGGCATGTGGTCTGCACTTGCCTCCAACAACGACCGAAGAGTCTCAATGGCTTGACCGGTGGGCGTCCTTGTTTTTATTGTGTTCAAGTTGTCGTGAGGAGCACCCCTCATGTCGGCCGCAGCCCGGGCCCTATATCTCTGAAAAGTGCGTAGAGGGACGTTGTGGAGAATCCTCCAAGCATGCGGACAGATGTCTATGCCTTCCACCGTGACAATTTCCCTCCCCCGATATGCCCCCTTCGTGCATCATCCTATAGATATCCAGATTTTTGGTGAACTTGACTTGAAAAGTCTGATGGTGCATTTCAATGCGAAGTGCACGAATGGTGGTCAGAAAGAATTTCTGAATGCAATCATTATCGCAACAATGATGTGTGAAGACAGCCGCAATGGACTCATTTGATAACATCTTGGTTCTCTTCTGTAGCACTGTTGCTACACGAGTTCGTTTGTCATAGTGGTACTGGCGTTTGCCCACTCTTCTACAATTTCCCTCTAATTCTTTATCTATAACACGTCGTTTGCAAGCATGATCATATACGCTAACATACCCGGTCTCACCATGATAAAACAATTGTCGCGTTGGCCAACGCAAACAAGTGTCCCCAACACTTGGGTCCCCATTGTATACCTCCAAGACCACGATGCCCACATCATCCTCCCCTAACCTACTTTGCCCATCAACACATGCGTTCAGACTTGGAGTAATTATAATGACTTCGGCGAAATCGGTACCATCTGCGTGCCTAGCAAGAAGTGCCTTACCTGACCATCCATCATGGTCAATGCCCTCGCAATCAGGGATGGGACGAGAGTCATCATCTACCCGAAAGGATTTCTCCAAATTCACATCCTCCTCTTCACATTCTTGGAACCCCTAGACAACACATTCCAGGAAATAGACTTTAAGATGTAGGCATCAGAAGCAAAAACTCTATCACAAGGAACCCATGCTTAGTAGAAAGTTTTGTGATGTACATTTGCTTCTATGTCAACGACATGAATTCTGACAACTGATATCAAATACAAGCACACGGAGATCACAGAATTCATTATCAAAAGCATGGGCTTATAATAGTCCATAAGAAACATGCTATTCAGGGTTGAATGAACCTCATCTCCATCTGATTCGCACGACGAAGCCATACGAATTACCAGTCAGACGAAATAGACCAACAAGGGATGAGAGTCCATTGTAGAATACATCCCCGATGTCGTAGACTGGAAGATGCACTCCACTCCCATGTCGCAATACAGAGAATCATCTTGCGTAATCCGCAATACAATGTGCGAGTTGAATGAAACCAACTCTGACTACGAAAACTACATGTCAAAAGCATAACAAGCAAATCAAAGAGCAAGACAAGCTTGCATATTCTACTCTTTCAAATAAATAGGAATCATATTGGCATCTCTTCATTCTACTATTCTAGTATCAGCCATTAGACTGGGTGCTCTGAACCAGAGGAAGGAGCCAATAATCATGGAATGCGGCAGGTCTAATTCTATCAACTTATATTTAGGTAGGAGAAATTACATCTCGCGATTGAATCATGCATGATATTAGGAGTGTTCCTTGTAAGCGGACAAATTAGGGTCGTAAGGTCACCAAAACAAAATTGATATCATCCACAACAATCACCTCATACGAACTCGTAGGGAGATCCGAAGGGCGTTACTCTGGAGTATAATTTCCAACTGTAACTATACCCCCGCCCTGTCTTTCTATTATAGATTGTTGTCAGATTAATCCAGACATCGGTATCCCACAACAATGGATGCAGTTTAGGCCGCGCGCTTTAAAGTGCTCAGTGAATGCCTGATAATCTCCTATCAATGGAAGTAATTTAGAGCACGAGCAGTAGAATGTCCAACGATAGCATCCACATCTCTAATACATCAAAACAATTCAAACCGCGTGGTCTAAATTGCTTCAGGACTGCATCCGAAAGTTTGATCTAAGGACAGTTTAGACCGCGCAGTCTAAACTGCTTCAGGACTGCATCCGAAAGTTTGATCCGAGGACAGTTTAGACCGCGCGGTCTAAACTGCTTCTGGACTGTATTCAAAATTTTGATCCGAGGACAGCTTAGACCGCGCGGTCTAAACTAATTTTTGAGCTTAAAAAATTCGACATAATAAATATCCACATAATTTAAACCGTGCGGTATGAACTGTTTTCAGAGATCCATTTTGCTCGACAGTTTGGACCACGCGGTTGAAACTGTTCAACGACTATCGACAACAAGAATATCTGGAAACAATTCAAATCGCATAGTGAAAACTATATGGATAATTATTATGTCAAATTCTTCAGGTTCAAAAAATAGTTTAGACCGCACGGTCTGAACATTGGATTTAACGTTGACACCTGTGATGTGACAAACTTGTTGAAAGCAAGATGAAAATGACTAGGAGGCAAACTTTCTCGGCCACTTTTACCAGCTAAAATAATTCAGAGCAAGCACTTTCACTTGTGCGCATATGCAACACTTACATCGGTCACTATTTCTTACAACAATTCAAACCATCGGGTATGAATTTTGTTGTCATTGCATTCGTCACTATCACAAGCCAGCAATTTCACTTGTGAAATTCCATGATTGCAATACAATGATGTGACCCAACATTTGCAATAACCTAACAGTAATTTAGACAAAGATCAACCTAATTATTTACCATAAACTATGATCGCCGATATGTCATTCGTACAGGTTAGTTGGTATTCAACAATCTGAATGGCAATAGTGAAAGCTACGAATACATACTACGACAATGGAGAATGCAGAATTGTATTGAGCTAGGAATGGAGGTGCGTTGAGAAAGTTCTCAGCATGCATAACAATTCAACAAGAGAAGTTCAACTACAAACAAATTCACAATGCCACGAAATTATGCAATTCAACATTTCGGAGTACTACAATTCGAAATTTACTGATTAACACCTTCAACTATTCCTGGACTTCGTCGTGAAGCAATTTATCTATTCACCTATTTTGAATCGACAAACCACTCTACTGCAACAATTGAAGAACCTACCCTTCCAGCATTGCATGAATTGACGAATTCATAATGCCGCGATTGAGCATTTCGACATTTCTACAATTTGGACTGCAAAATTCCACCATTTCAACAAGTACGCATTCTTGAACCTTTGTATTCAACCTCTGACTCACATACACTACAGAAATTGACAATCATGCAATTCAACTTAAATGAGTGAATTTGTGATGACAGTAGTGAACCCCATTTCTTTGAAGTAGAGCAAACATCCTTGCCCGAAAATGAAGACCCCAACCCTGGCGTGACACCTATCGTACCTTAAGTGAAAGCACAGCTACTCTGTGAAGCTCTTCATCGTTCACAGCCTCCAACAAGCAGCCAAATGCGGCGAACAAGTACTAGAATGATCAACATGTGTAGCATGGAGAAGCGCAAGGAGAAAGTGGGACTCGGACGGCGAAAGCAAGATGATGCAGGTGAAAGAGAGACCCTCACCGCCCGATGGGGCTTTGAATATGGCTCTTATTGTGATGGCTAGTTGCAGACGATGATGTCAGGCTCATTACTTCACACTTATGAGGCCCACAATCCAATGATGCGTCCTCTATGAACTTCATAATTATCAAAATCGATTCATATAATTATATTTTTTCAACTACCCAAGGCCTTTTGTGACCTTACAGGAATTCACTCCAAATTGAAAAATAAAAATATAAAATTCATTTCCATAAGTCTCATCAATTTGTTTTGGGAATTGTACAAATTCGCACTAGACATGTTAGATAGAACACAGGAAGAGAAAACACAACAATGTCATTGATGGCTTCAAAGATTATAATGTTTGAACATGAGGGCATTAAAATTACATAAGTGGCTTCAAGTCTTTCAGTCTTCTTCGCTTGTGAAATTCTAACGATCAACATAAAAATATGAGGGTAGCTGCCCTAATATACATAACCTAAGTGAAATTATGGCTTTTGAAAATGTACTCTACAATTTCGTGAAAAGAATTTTAACTATCATTTCAAATTTTATAATATTTGAGAGTCGCTTCCAAGAGCCCCCAACACCACACTAAATAGTGAAATTAGGGTGCCTTAACAATTAGATTGACTTAACGGACCCCCCAAAAGGTACTTTAGAAGCCATCAAAGTCAACAAAAATTTCAACATATATTTCCATTTGTATACATAAAGGTTCATGAGTTCCAATTACTACAACACCTAATTCAAAAGTAGTCCATTCTTGTAAATAATGCAATACTAAGTATTTATATAGTGTGAGGCAACTTAATTTCACTATTTAGTATTGAAAGTTAGGATTGCAATAGACACCCTTGTATAGAACCTTGAATGTAAATAGTGCTATCTATCATTTCTACAATTGCATCCTTCATGCTCATACTAGATGTCAAAAATAATTTATTCACACATGTAAACTACTACAAGTCTATAACTAGGTTAGGGTTTCTCTAAGTTCAAAGTTTTATGGAGATTTTTTTCAAAATCAACAAAATAGTGACTGGATCCACACAACCAAAACAAAAGAAAAATTGAATTTCCTAGTACTGTTTGCGGTTCAGGCTTTTCTAGTACTAGGAAATACCCTAACTTAATTATGTAGAGATGAAATTTCTATGGTCTATTCCCACACTAGGCAAGCATGTGCCTACCAAAGATCTCTTATAAAAATATTATTTTATGTGCTATACGTTCATGCAAATAAGGCTCCCATGCATGCGCAATTTTGAACACTGAATATGGTTCCAAGATCATTTTCTTGCTGAAATCTCTTCACCATTAAGTCTTCCCAATTGGCCAATTTTTTTGTTTTTTTGGAGAATTGTTTTTCCTATTTTTTACAAATTTAAAGTTAACGTGAAACTACCTATTTGCATGGGATTTTAGACTTTTCTAATTCTTCTACTTAAAGAATTTTTCTATGCTTTTCCTTTCTAGGGTACCTTCCTCTTAAAGGTGTCTACATTGAACATATTTTTCATACTTTTTTAAAATTGTTTTTCTAATTATATAGTACTCCCCAAAAAATCATGAATACTAGGCGAAATGCAACAAAAAATAGATGGTGTTTCTTGCAATGACCCTCCATTCCTATAATTATTAAAATGTACAAGCAATACACGAACTCATTATCCCCTATAGATTTTGTAATTGCAGGAATGGAATCTTAGACCCACCCTTTCACTTTTCATAAACTATAACTTGATTGAGATCCTCACACTTGGCTGAAGGAACTTAGATCAGCTAGTAAAATACATTATTCTTTTGTTGTACTTAATGTGTTTTAAATCATGTTGAATCTCTGGAATTGAAATTTGTATGATCTGGGAAAATATAATCAATAAGTACTTGGCATTCACTCATGTTATTGTGCGAGAATTTTCATAATTTCATTGATCAAGGACATCCAACTTAGCTTACAAATGATGCTACAGTCGCCTGATTCAATTTCACTACTCTAGAACTTCCAACATAGGTCTCCCTCTCTTTCTCTTAGTCTCTATATCACCTCTCACCTTCAACTGCAAACTCCTCTTTCCTTTCTAGCCTTTTTATGGTAGAGTGTGGTTTCATTCAAACTGAACCCTTTAGTGCCCGATTGACCAGTTTTGGGTTGATTTGGGGACATTTTGTCTGCTACTGTTCACAAAACATTTTATTTCAAAAAATCCAAGGAACAACGCAATTAGAGTATCTTCATATGCTCCAAACAAAACCAATTTCAAGAGAGTGCGTGCAAAAATGCATCAGCTATGCCTATCCAAACTTAAATGTCTCGAGTCTTCAAAAGTGAAATAATATAAAGAAATGCATATTTAATGTAAGGGATGACTACTTATATGTGGGAAAAAACTAGATGGAAGGTTTTTGATTGATTTTAGGAGCAATTACTAAAATTTTAACCCAATTGTGGTAGATCATATGTAGTACCAGTGTTGAAGGTTGTTTACAACATATTAATCTTTGAAGATTATTTACAAGCATGTGCATAGTTGGATCACTTTCATTTTTTGTTTGGTTCAAGTATTTGCCCTATAGAACCAATTGATAGGATGTAGGTTTTCATTCTTAGAGCTTTCACAAAATTTCACTTTTTCAAAATTGTATTCAAAAATTGTGCTCGCCTCCCAAATCAACCACGATCACTAAAGGGTTAAATTACTACATGATCGAATCAACTAACTTGCATCGATCATAATCACCAACTCTAGGCCAGTTTCAATTTAAGTGAATAGAATTTACCCTTATGTTTATGGCACATAATTCTTTGTTTTGTAACTTTCACCTTTTTTGCACCTCTGCAAAAGCCTTGTCGTACTGCTACAAGTGCAGGACTGGTGTTCAGAAGTAGTTAGCAACACAAAATGTAGAATAGAAAAATTCAAAAAGTATTTCTTTAAATTGTTACAAAAAATGTCAATTTTAGAGAAATGGACAACTCTGGATATTTTCTCAAGAATGTTTTCACCATAAATGCTCTAAAACTATCATTTCTAGTACAAGTACCAGATTTGGGTGGAACAAGAACTTTTTAAAACAAGAAATTGTAGGATCTTGTCATATGTTGGTTAGAAAAGATGTAGAAAATAATTTGAAAACCCTTGGAAGTACATTGCACGATGTTAGACAATATCATCTTGGATAGACATCATTTTTTCCACCTTCTGAAATAGTACGCACATACAATTTAGAATGTCACCTTCGTATGATCAAATGTCCCAAATAGTGTTATTCACTCAGATTCATTCCTTAAGACAAGTTCACTACATGCTTCAAAAAATAGAGATGATTTGGAATTGTACAACATATACTTAGAAAATATTATTTATTAAATAGTAAGTAGAAAGAAATAGAGAATGAATCTAAATACAATTTTATTAAGACTTCAATTGTGCAATTGAACATGCCTATCCCAATATTTGTAAAGAAATGTTATAATAAAAAATGTACACCCACTTCTTTTTTAGTTCCTGAGTAATAAAAATGGCATATCATGCAATAATTTTTTAATTGTGTTATTGAAATTTCAGAAAATTGTTCGGACTTCAGTGTACTCCTTGGGGACATGCTCTTTGAAATTTTTTAAAAACAAAGAATAATGATGGTGAAATGCCCCACGTGGCTATATTCCTAAAATATATAGTTAGGATATTAAGGGGTTAGCCACTCCCTCAAATTCTAGTGATAGTTCATGACATTGAAATTGTACAGACTGTTGTTATTTCTAGACAATTTAGAATTGACAATATTTGTGCTCACTATTGCCATTGTGATTTATGGATTAACAAGTTCTCCATTTATTTTGAAAACGTTGTATCATACTTGCCCCTTTTTAAAAAATTCAATCTATGCAAGATAATTTTGGATATGTTACAGGCCTCCGATACCTCTGACCATTGGTATGCAAGTACTATACATCCCACTTTAGGTGGTAGTCAAAATTTCCAAAGTTCAATATATGGAACCTAACTTTTTGTTAAACGGAGTCTAACTTTCTTGATTGTTTCCTAGAATTTTTGGGTATGTAAATTGTGGCATTGCAAAACTCTGAAGATGGTGTGCTCTCCACTTCCATGCCCTGCCATTATCATAGTGATTGCAAAGAAGACATAGAAATGGAATAAGCCGCTGACAAGGCATCAACTTCATGTGGCCCAACTTTTTGGATGCTATTCGGCATTATCCACAAAAACTCCTTTCATGTTATTTTGAACATTATAATCAAGCAATCTTCTGGTCAAATGATTACAATTTTTGTACTGTTTCATTCATGTCGATGTCTAATCCAATGCTTCTCTATTTAATTTCATAAAACCACTTTCAAAGTTGTCAAATTTGTTTCATGTTCTACAAAGTGATTACTACGTAGAATTGTTCCAATGAAAATCACAAAAAAAAATATATGATAATTTTTAGGATTAGCCAACTTCCTATATAATAAGATATTTTTGGAGGATAAATTTTTGTAATATCTGCACATTAGTGTTCATATATCAATGACACTGTTAACGTGAGGAAGATTATTTGGAAAATATAATATTGAATAATACAGTTCTAGTTTAGGGTTTAATTCAATCATTTCATTGCGACAAGATTGAGACACTTTGGGGCTTCTTCACATGCATGTACAATATTTTCATGAATTATTATTTAGGATGTTCATGAATCATTAATAGCCTATTAAGGATACACTAGTCTTCTGGATCTCTATCATTATTGCTGGAATCTACTTCATTCCCAATCTCATCAAAGTTCATGAACATATTCTGTTCCTCTTTCCATTTCTTCAACTCCACTATGCATTTAAGATGCATGGTCTTTGGAGTTAGGGTCGCAAGTTTAGAGTTGGGAACTTGCATCGCAAAGATTAATATAAAGTAAATGATGAGAAACAACTTCCCCGTGTTATGAGCAACAAGTAGAATCCCTCTCACAAAATACTCTTGCACTAGTTTAATTTGTAGAAAGTTTTTCTAAGCTCTTCGATGGTTGTGATTGCATTTGACTTTTTTGAAGTAACTTGCACTTTATGCATGATTATGCCTCATAGTTTTGCTTCTTTCTGTAGCACTTCGTTGTTTAACTAGTACACTTGTCAATTTATTATCTTTACTCTCTCTTGAATAGATTTAGATTATACATTGCTAGACTTCTAATAATTTTCTTGTTGTACTATTGCATTCTAAAACTGAGGTAGTGGACAACAAGGTTTTTTTTTCTAACAATGAAAGCTATAAGGCAACATACAAACATCGCACAACATTTAATAGAGTCGTCACAACAAGTACTACAACCAATTTTAAGTAAGCTAAGTTTTGAATAAGTTATCTTACATTCATGATATCAAATTATTCGAACTATTGAAAATGAACTTATTTGGTACCAGTTTCCCGTGTAGTCAACAGTGGTCTATTGCAACACATGACATCAAACGTGCAATAAGACTCACATGAAAACCATCGGCGAAAACCTAAGATTGTATCGAAGAAGACAAGTTTGATGCACATGTACCAGAAAAAAAATGATAATTGTGATAAGCATTCAATGTTTGATGATTGAAATTCCTTAGTAAATGTTGTACATAGCATGATTTGAGTACTCTTCCATTTTCAATTCCATCTATTTAATTTTTAAAGTAACATTGATAAAGATGAAGTGCTTCTTCAAACACATGGAGGTAGTGACTTTCAACTTTGAGGTAAATTACTCGTTTATTGGAGTTTAAACTAATGGCATGTGTGGTAAAGGTTTCATACTAACTCAATTACTTTAAATTCAATTGTATATGAATTCATTCATTAAATAACACATTTTCTTAGGTACATTGTTGATTAGTCTGCAGCTTGGTATTTATCCTACGATGATATTTAGAAATTTTTTGGACAAATTTCCAAATCATTTCTTGGTGTATGCAAGTGAGAATCACATTGAGTTAAGTTGGACACCGTGCATCCTACAATATCCTAATCCAATACCGATGCCCAACAACATGCAAGTATTATTTCTTTGATGCCACGAGTAGAAATTGAATCCCGAAAGTTGTGTCTTCCCTGAAAAAATCTTTGTCAAAATATGTGTTTTGTGATGCAAACTTAATCTTGAAGTGATTAAAGATAGGTTTCAGTGATTTGTGATGTACAATTCATTTTTATAATGAATGCATTCGTAACAATAAACTTGAAGATATCATGTATTTCTAAATTGAGCATGCCATTTCAGCACACTTTTGGAATGAATGATGTTTTCTTCATGATACATTTCTGTAGCATCAACATAGCAAAACGTTCAAAGGATTTTATTGTAGTGATAGACCCCAACTTCTCTCAAGCATGGCCACTGCCAACAATTACTCCTAATAGATTTAGCCCCCCCCCCCCCTGAAGTTAAATACATTTATCCATCTCAATATGAGAAACAAAATTAAAAAGAGTGATATTTTAAATCATTCAAATACTACGTTCTGAGTCAACAATATAATTAAAATAGAACAAATTCTTGTAGTTATTGCATTTAAAATGTACGTATTTATAATTCATTATTGAAGTTGTAGTGGTCTATTGAATTAATAAGGATTCTAGTATGCAATTGCAAAATAGTTTAGGGTGCATATCTATATTCAAAGTACACTATTTTCATATGGATATGACTTTCAAAAGGTCTAAGAAAATTCAACCACTTCATTACTATCAAGGGAAAATTACTTATATATGTCTAAAATGTAATTTATGAATAAATTTCATAAAGAGTTGTGTAAAGGAAACCATGTAAATTGGTGTTGGAGGTTTAATTCGTGTAAGCCAATCTAGATGACACGATGACCTATATAAACTTTGTAATACTTCTTTACATCACTACCATTTCTCTCTTTCAAAATACGTACTCCACTTGATGCTTGATTATTACATGTGGGAAGAAAATGAGGTAAATGCTATGTTAAAAAAATTTAACTTAGTAGGGAGTTATTATTTGTACTTGCAAGTTGTAAGACACGATTGAATTTTAATTGTTATCTCAAGAAGTTGGGAAGCCATCGGGGTTGGGAAGCTCGGCATTTTCAACTCATACATTTGTCAGGAGCTATTTCTTAGTGTGCACATGAGAATGGGGGATTGACATGCTTGAAATCACTTTCAAACTTTGATCTTCACTTAGCGAAATCACTTTGTAGTTTAGGGTCTTATAAGCGGTATCCTAATTTTTCTTTTGATGAAGTGAATGTTTCATTTCAGAAAGCTCTTGAATAGGATATATGTAACAATATTGAATAAGGGTAGCTTCTACATTTCACTTGATTTTTGTGCTTTTAGCTTAAAACGTCAATTGTACTTGCTTTTGAGATGCAAGAATAGAACTCATCTATTTCTTTATACCATAGTCCCCATGGAAAGATTTCAATGTTAGCAAAAATTCCACGATCGGGCAATGGTCGGCTTCATGTAACCCAAAAGGTTGTCTTAGCAACAATGGTAGTTCACTCTCCTGTGTCAAATGACCTCATCTTTTAAGTAGAATCTAGTATGATTTCACAAAATGTGGTTATAAGTACCAAAACTAAGAATGTATGAAGAGAAAACCATTCACCACAATCAAAGAATTTTAAGAATTTTCAATGAATTTAATTTGTAGTTCAAAAAGAAAGTTTTGGCCTATGTACATAAAATCCTTAATAACAAGCATTTGGAATATCAAATAATTTTATTTGAATATGATTTTTGGTTTGGACTTATATTTAGTGCTCCAATTCATAAAATAATCAATTTTATCATTCAAAATTTAACCCCTAAAGGACCATTTGTGCCCTCGGGGGACAATTTGGGTCTAGGCAAGTTTCTATTGTCTCAATTTTTAGTGATATTTTTTGGGATTTTTTGAGGTTGTGTATTTTTGCAAGAGCTTTAAGAAGATATCTTTTTTTATTTTAATCGATGACTGAGAACAAGAGTTATGGCATAATAAGCAAAAATAGAGTTTGGCGGCTAGTAAAGAAAAAATCACTAAAAGTCAAAATAATTTTGTTTTCAAATTTTTTTCTCAAAGATTATATTTTTGTCTAGTACATGTGAATCTTTGTTTCATTCAATTTGGACTAACAATGAGAAAGTTATGGACAATCTTACTTTTTCGGGCAATCTAAGCATCTTCTTGAAAAAATAACTTGTAGAATTCATTTTTGAATGCAATTTTTAAAATTTTTCTAAAAAAAGTGCTAGACAAGGTTAGATTCTCTTGCTAGAAA
Organism: Straminergon stramineum; assembly: GCA_963920665.1. Taxonomy (NCBI): domain Eukaryota; kingdom Viridiplantae; phylum Streptophyta; class Bryopsida; order Hypnales; family Calliergonaceae; genus Straminergon; species Straminergon stramineum. Next base: position 17,557,487 of record OY987265.1, on the reverse strand, counting down.
AATCTCACCATTGGGATTATTGTGATTCAATTCCATCTAAAAGCTATTAACAATTTCGTTTTTTCTTCAATCTTGAACTCACCTCCTTTTAACAATTTTTTAATGAGTGAAAATTCAGTGCTTTTTTCCCTAAATTTTCTTAAGTTTGTAGATTTTCAACTCAACTACTTAACTTAAATCAGTAGAAAATCAAAATCCGTAGTGCAAAAATTCTGAACCAAAAAGATTCAAAGCCAAAAAATCTAGTCAAGGAAGGTGCAAAAAAACTTGTTTTCTTCACTTTAAATGCATATATCTTGCAATTTGCATGGTTAAAGTTTCTGAAATTTCTTCCATATATTCAAATAGTAGTCAAATATAAGATCTTATGCTTGGATATGCAAAAAAGAACAATTTTTAAGTTTCTTTTCTCTTTGCAATAGAAGTGACAGTTTTGAGTGTTTTTTGATACTTAGGAAAATCACCTTGGTCCTTTAGGGGCTAATAAATTGTGCAATATGATGCTTGCAAATCCCCTCCTTTTAGCATTTTTCTCACATCTACGCATACATCGAGAAATTTTAAATTCCCCCCTAAACACTAAATAGGAACACACATTTTGATCTTCTTGAGGTGTAAGAATTTTTTTTCATTTTAGGGTCTTCTTACTTGATCAAAATGAACAAATTAGGCAAACTTCTGAGTCTTCAAACTGAAATCACTTAATGAGTGTGTCAAAAAAGTGATACCCCAAGCCAACCATTGCCGGATTGCAAATTACAACATGCAAGTGTTGAAAGTTAGTAGTAATTGTTGCTCATTTGAAAACAATTCTAGCATTTCAAGGCTTCCAAAGACAATACTAGTGCCATTAGTTTCCTAGGGTCTCCGCCCAAAGGATTTAATTTATAAAAATGATTGATTATGAATTTTCTATTGAAGATATTGTGCAAAGGTGTCCATTGAAGTCTTGACTTTCCATAGTGTTGGGGTTTCTTAGCAGTGAACCTCAAATACACTAGATCTTGGAGGAAGAATCACATTAAAGAATCATTAACGAAAGTAATACAATACATTTTGAGAAGCCACAAATTCTTTGGATTTTGACATGTTAGGCCCTTTCACATCATATTTCTATGGTGAAGAACTTTTAAGATTTGACATGTCAAAAGAGCATTGAAAGACTTCAAAGCACTTTTGTAGTTTTAACAACCTCTTGGTTAAACATTGTTATCTTTGAATCCATAAATCATATTGAAGTGAATTTTGTAAACCTATAGGACCTTTAAAATGTCAAGTTTGAATTTGTAAGGTTATAATTAAAAAACCTTGATACAACTTATATCCAAACTACTACAACCTATGACAATGAGGAATTTTTTGGTAGTTTAGAGTGAATTCCTTTAAGCTCAAAAGTGGCCTTGGACATTTAGGGGTTGAAGTGGGGATTACTTTACTATGAACTTTTACGATTTGAGTCATTTGCATAAAATAGCGAAATAAGATTGCCTTTACAATTAGGTTGCCTTACTGCAAGAAAGTTACTTTATAAGCCACTATCGGCAACAAAAAATTCTACATGTATTCCCATTAATATACATAAAGGGTTACGAGTCCCAATTACAATAGTACGTAATAGAAAAGTAGTGCATTCTTCTAGAATAAGGAAATATTTGTATAGTGTCAAATGTCGAGAAATTAGTATGGGGCATCCTAATTTCACTATTTAGTGTAGTGAAATACTTATTTTCTTGACTAAGTGGGGTCCTTGAAAAAATTCTCTATTTGTGAAAACCACTTGATTGCATTGGTGCAGGTTTGGGCACCACGTGGAGCTTTGCGCGAGGGTCGGTGGAGCTTCGGGTCTAGCTTAGCTTCGGAACAGGTTTGGATATGCTGTGGTTCGGGCGCTCTAGCCCCGGATGGTCATCATCTCCACCTGTAGGGGTTCGTCAACTCCTTTTCCTCATTCTCGATTTCTGTTCTCTTGCTGTAGCGGTGTGGAGAATTTGTCGACCCTAATTTTGTTCTTTCCGGTGTCACTCGTTCTAGTTGTGTTTTCATTGTTCTCTAAGGTTCTACGCACGGTGCAACTTCTCTTCACGTTGTGCGCTGTAATTGAGTGTATCTGTGTTCATGTTCCATTTCTGTCAGCATTTCTGTAAACTTCTCCGTGTCTTCTCTCTCTTCAGTTTCCATTTGCTTGCCAGAGCTTCACTTTCTGGTTCACTTCTGGAGGTAGCGATTCCATGAGCATTGAAGTTGCGTAGTAGCGGTGAATACATCTGTGGGTTGCCAGGCGCGAGTTCAGTAGCTGCATCCAGGTATTTGGCACAGCCATGCTTCTCTCTCTTGTCCACACGTTTGTGTTTTTTCTTTCATGGTTAGTCTACGGCTTGCTATGCTTTTTGCATTTCTTCCATTCCACTGGTTACTATTGAAAGTGTTTGTTACAATGTTCGGTCAATCAACTCTCTTCCATTTGAGTGATTGTAGATAGAGCTTCATTTCTAGTTATGGAAGAGGTTGTTTCTTGATTTGTAAGTCCACATAGAAGTTATTGTAGTTCACAGTCCTGCTCAATGACTTTTCTTAAAAAACACATTGTAGATAGTTTAGGGTAACTCTACCATTTACAGTGTTCAGTAGCTGAGTTTGTAACTTGGAAATCAGTGATGCATCCTTCATGAAGGTAGAGTTTCAGGTTCTTGCCAGATTTCCAACAAATTATTTGCTTCTACTTAGTTCATGCTTTATTCATGCTTTTTTCACAGGAAAAGAATGTCCCAAAGGAGTGAGCAGCAGTAGCGTTCAGTTGGAGATACGATTTTCACGCTGCAGCGATCCTATCCGCAAGTGTAGGTCAGAAACTCAATACTCAATCTCTTCATTCTTTGCATTTTAGAAAGGTACCCTGTAAACGCGCAGTCAGAGCAGATGAAATAGTGTAAAAAGCTTGTACACAAGATCAGACCGCGTGGTCTGAATCTCCCCAGCTCAATAAAAACTAAAAAACAATTGACGAGTCAGCAGACGTCGAAAAGAGGTTCAGACCGCGAGGTCTGAACCCGCAAAGTAAAGAAATCCAAAAATCATCTGAAGTCCGAAAATGCATAAGATGTTATGCCTCACAATGCAATTTCAGCATGTGCATCTGAGAATTAACATATCCCCCAAAATGATATCTCCTTACAATTCTCATAGGTTTAGACCGCGCGGTCTGAACCTTCAGTGAAATACAAACTTGTGTCTCCCAAAAATCAAGAGTAATAAAAAGGTTTAGACAGCGTGGTCTGAACTCCGTTAGAATAAAATCATAACCAGAACCAAGAGCCCGATAGATTGGATCAGACCGCGCGGTTTGAAATCTAAACGAGGAATGAAAACTATTTACACGTTGTCCAAGTTAATTTGCTGTCACGCCTTTCAACGCACTGATTAAAAATTTGCCCATGGGAAAGAACTCATTCTAATAAGTCGATTTCAATTCAATATAGGATTAGACCGTGCGGTCAAAACCTCCTTAGTTGAGAACAGAGTAATGACGCGAAGTAATGAATGAGAAGTCCTACATAAGTTGACAACGTGGTTAGAATAGTCGCAATAGAAAATCATATAAAAAGTAAGACGGCGAAGTCGAATATGTAGACGCACACCCCAAGGTCTGAAATGAATCGACCCAGTAAAGTCATAACAAAAGTAACGACAGAAAAGTCAACTAAATAAGTTTAGACCGTGCGGTCTCAATTGTATAGTTAGAGTAAAATCATGTCCAAAACAAGTCCACTATATAGGTTCAGACTGCGCGGTCTGAATGGAATCGTAAGAGTAAATTAATGTCCAAAACAAGAACGATGTCCCCTAAACAGGTTCAGACCACACGGTCTGAATTGCAGCGAGGAAAATCATGTCCTCGTATACAAGGAAGTCCTACAGGTTCAGACCGCGTGGTTTGAACTGTAAAGTTAGAGTAAAATCGTGTCTAAAACAGAAGTCCACTCCCAAGGTTCAGACCGCGCGATCGAAAATACATAGAGAAAAAGCATGACAAAAATAACAAAGTCCACTACATAGGTTCACGCCGCGCGATCTGAATGGAATCGTAAGACTAAATTACTGTCCAAAACAAGAACGATGTCCCCTACAGGTTTAGACCGGGCGGTCTGAACTGCAGCGAGAAAAATCATGTCCTCATAAACAAGTCCTACATAGGTTCTAACCGCGCGGTCGGAACTGTAAAGTTAGAGTGAAATCCTGTCCAAAACGAGAAGTCCACTTCCGAGGTTCAGACCGCGCGGTCTGAAATATATAATTAGAGAAAAAGCATGACCAAAATAACAAAGTACACTAGATAGGTTCAGACCGTGCGCTCAGAACAATACTAATAATGAATTCCATCAAATATTAGGAAATAATCATATTTGCTTCGGAGAGTTACACTCTAGTCTGATCTACTCTAGCAAACTCATAGAAAGTAACATCAAGAAATATTTGTCAAGATCATTTCAACAGATTGAAACTACGTTACCTACAACCGCTTAGATACTAGATTCATCCAACCCCCGCGATAAATTGACCTCACTAATGCGTGACTTAAATAAATACCTAACGTCTACGTGAAGCGCTTCACAGAGAATGATACAATGACTTGAAATGAAAGTTCAGACCGCGCAGTCTGAAACAATGTTATATCTGCTCAGGAAGCTTGCATTTTGAACATTATAAACATTGCTTTAGATCGCGTGGTCTGATCAAATCCATTCCTGTGAACAGTGCCATGGAGTCCTTCCTGGAGAGCAAGCCGCCTCTAACAGGATATATCCGAAGAATTTCGCCAGAGAGAATTCACGAATCTTAGTCGTCCCACATTGATGACAAGGTTCCATTGGAATTCATCGCATCGAAATCGTTGTGGTCAATACAAATGACTTATCTTCATGACTCTCCCGTCTTTAGTCTAGAAATAGGTTTTACAATAGCCGGCGACCCACGATGGAAATCGTTCAAGAATTTAGTAGTAGTTAATATTTATGCACTTCGAGAAGCTACTCTTGTTGACATTGTAAACTCCAGTAATAATGCGTTGGGAGTCATCGTCATCCAAGTTGAAGACCAAATGACTTTCTGTCACCAGCGCATTATGAAGAACTACGATCACGTCCCCCACGCCTTCCAAATCCTCATGCTCGACATCTAGGCGAAGTGTGAAAGTATAGCTAATGACTTTTATGAGACTAAAAAAGCGGTAAGCATGTATCTAACTGATGCAAGCACTCTCCATCCCGCAAGACTGACCTTGGGGAAATTGAATATTTCGTAGCCGAAGAGAAAAAAAAGAATGGACGCGGAAGAGAGTGCTCGAAAGCAGAAAGGTGTCGATGGCTCCAGCTCGGGGGTCTCGACGCGTAGTCGTCCACCGCCTGTGTCAGCTGTTGTAGGTGTTGTAGACACCGGAGCCCCCCGACAGTCAACATTGTCGCCACAAGAGGGGCGGCAGGCCAATCCCCAGATCACGACACCGACTACCCGTGCAGCACCAGTGCAACTTGCCTGACCGAAAGCAAGAGACAAGATGAAGACAAGGAAGAGGAAGCCATCATCGACCGCTGGGAATTCGCTGGCCGCTGAAGAGGAAGGGGTGGAGAGATGGATCAAACAACGCCATAATCCCACGGAGCCCTCGGGCTCACAAGGAGCGCTAGGCCCGTCAAGTCAGTCGGCATTCACTGAAACCGCCGAGGTGTCGGAGGAAGAGGCGCAAAAACTGGCCTTCAAAAAAGTGAACGGGAAATGGGTGGACAACCCAACAACTATGCCATTTAACCCCGCGGACGTACCGGACAAGCTATCCGTAGTAATCGACTTCAAGCCGGACCCGAAACGTAGTGACGAAGCTGAAACGTGACGACACCTGAAGGCTGAAGCGATAGCCAATCGGAAGTTCAAAGAAGCATTGTCATACATGTACATCTTTAGACGAGGCCGATATTTCGAGCTGGACGTCGCGGACATGGTGAACGCGGACGAGAAGTCGGGAATCATTTTTCGGCCGTTGGAGAAGGCTGGGGTCACTGCTGTACTTGATCGAATGGTGAAGGTCAACTTCACGAAGCAGATTCTGACAGTCATGCCCGACACGAAAACGAGGCCAACCTGCTGGAAGGAGTGCACCGCGGCCAGGCCTTTGAAAATCATCAATGGTCAATACACGTGGATGGCACCCAAGGAAATCATTTCGGGCGAGACGTCAATCGATGATGTGGCGATCGTCCAAAAGATGCGGAAGTGGACATGCGAGATTGTGTGGTCTGACAACAAAGACCACCTGCACGCATTATCATGCAAATGCAATGACGGGAATATCGCCGGTCCATATTTATCATCGCTGCCCGCGACCATAATGCATTGCCGCCATCTCTGGGAGAACGCCAATAGACCTTCGCAACATCGGAAGAACGCGAGAGCATCCCAGGAAGAAGAGATGCACAAATCCTATGAGGTATGTTCCTTGATCACTTCAGACCGCGCGGTCTGAAGTTCACGTCATTGTCGTTGTGGTAATAGCCCAGTTCGTTGTGGTGGACTTGTACTAGAATTTCATGTTTTAGACCGCGCGATCTGAACCTCTATATGAAGATGAATTCTGATCCCAAATTGTGCACAGGATTTCAAAATGAAGGTCGAACAGAGCTTCGAATCGACGATTAGTGCAAAGGGGGTTGGCGGTTCGAGGAAGGTCATCGATTTTGACAAGATGGGGGAGAGGAAGATCATAATGGCCTCTGATTGAACGTGGTCTATTTGACAGGAGGTTTTTATGAAGCACGAGTCTGGTGGTCTGTATGACATCGACTCTGGCCGTCCGTTCAACGAAATAACAGATAAGGCAGGCGCCATGAAGGTCTACAAGTTCACGCCCATCAATCCGAAGCAGATGAAGACTCTGGCTGGACTAGACGATGCTGCAGTGGGTGAGCTTGGCAGCACAATCCTCAAGATTCCGCCAAAGGTCTACATCAAGAGGCCTACAAGTTGGACCGAGGCCATTCCGTTTGCCATGTGGACCACGAACAAGAAACACAAGATTGTTCTCGCAAAGGAAATTACGGAGAGGGGGATCAAGGATGGGATCATCGAGGTGGCCGACGTTTTTGACGACGGGGACTTTGTTCCGGCAGCTTGGCAGGATTTGAAGGGGGAGTTGTGCATAACCGGGTTCCACATGTGGCACCTCATGCAAGTCGGTCAGAAGTGGCTGAGGAACGAGTGCGGGTTGGGGAAAAAACCCATGGACATGCCTGATAAGCTCTTGGTGGGCTTGGACCGCGTCATGGACAATACCCGTCGGTTCCAAAACTGTCCGAAATGTTCGTGGGGGTCGGTGTGCAAGTGGGTTCACAAGAGTTCGACATACGACCCGCAATTGTACATCTTCTGAAGGGAGAGGTGGACCTTCTGTGAGTTGGGACCGGCCTCTATCAAATATTGCGAGGTCGGAATCATGGACTTCCGATTGTTCCCGAGATTGGAGAAGACGGAGGTCAATCACGGGCACACACTAGTCCTCAAACAACTGAAGAAGGTGTCCGAGAACGCGATGTCGAGGGGGGTCCACACGTAGATGCTCATCTTCAGTCAAGAAAGGATTGCCTTCGTGGAGCAAATGGTGTCAGACTTCTTCCCCGACCACAAGCTGAAGCGCGAATGTAGATATGTCTACTACAAGGGTGAGCCAACGTACTCGATGAAGTACAAGGACAAAGTGATGTATCTCCAGCTTCCAGCTAAATCATTTTTGAACTCCAAGTTAGTTAACGGCGAGGACCAAGTGCCACGCCTCTCGGCTGATGAAGACGTGCCCTTGGCGACGGAAGACGAGATGTACAAAAATCGTGAAGTTTGTTGTCACAATTTTTCGTGGCGCATTTCGAATCGCGAGCTACGATACGAGGTGTATCTCCGATTCATCGACAAGTTCTGCAAGGACCAGGAAACCATAATGCTCATCTTCGTTGGAGCCAAGGCAGTCTCGGCATGCTCGGTAAGGACCACGCTAGCGAGATGATTCTGTTTTCACATGGAACCATCTGATTTTGATTTGATTCTTTTTATGATTGTTAATTGATGTGTGTTGGTGGATATCAGATGCTTTGTCGCAGTTCCGTGTCCTTTCAGTGGGCCACGAATCGGGCTTTGCTCCACCAAAGCGTTCAGCAAAAAATTGGTTACAGTTATTGGCCCGATGTGTTGGTCCCCCAACCGCATGCACTCAGATATCATTATGACGGCTAGAGCCCGATGCACCGGTGGGAGCTAGAAGAGGAATCCAACCCGGCGGCCGAAGGACTAGACGATCCCGCCCTCGATATCGTGGAACTGGACAACGACCACGATGGAGGGGAGGAGTACGGAGATGAAGACGAAATGGAGGATGATTTCGAGGAGGAGAGCGAGCCCCAGAATGTGGGGTCCCTATCCCAGAACCTAGAGGTCAGCGACACCGCAAGGTCAAGCAGGAGAGGCGAGGTCCGTCCACCGACTACTCGTGTACCGGACTTCAACCCTCGACAGGATCAGACCGTGCGGTCTGATCCACCCGTGGAACGTATTTCCTCTCCCTGTTCCAATCATGCCTCCTCTCATCCGTCGCAAACTTCGCATTGCTCTGAACCTACATCTCCCTCCTTTCCTGCACATGTGTATGTGAACCAGACTATACAGTCTGATTTATTACCTCCACATGTGTCTACACCTCCCGTTTCTCCCCTTCCGTAGAGTCAGCCATCTCAATCCGTGGTGATCCCGCAAACCCCCCTACCGTTGCCCTCAGAGGATCAAACCGCGCGGTCTAATGTGGTCACCCAGTCTCCCCTATCCCCTTCACCTATTTCTCTTCCTGCAGCTCCCTCTCCACCCCCGCCTTCGGATCTCCGTCCACCCTCTGATGTCCACCCACCTCCGTCGTCAAGTGTACCATCCCCTCTCCCTCCCTATGCCTCTCCGTCCTCGAGTCTGCCATCCCCTCCCCCTCCGCCTCCCCCTCCATCAAGTCTACCATCTTCGCCATCCTCAAGTCCGACATCCCTTCTCCCTCCCCTATATTCGTGTCCTTCCTCTGATCTCCAACTCCCTCCAACAATTGCTAAACATAATCAGACCGCGCGGTCTGATCCCTCGTTCTTGGCCGTGCTTCCGGATCGGCTCCTGCTACGGACTTACTATCGAAACCTCCAAGGATGTTGATTGAGGATATGCAAGTCAAGCTAGATGGATTGAAGGCCGGTCTCCCCGAAGATGCACAGGAGGAGATTCGGAAAGTGAGGTTTGAGCTGTCCGCCACTTCTCCCAAACCCACGGGTGAATCGCTACTAGAGAAGATTGCGAGTGTGCAGATGAATGTGGATGCTTTGATGTCGCACTTTTAAGCCACTACCTCTTCTGTTGAGAAAATCAAGGGGATTACAATGGTGCAAGTTTCGGTTGACACCCTGAAGTTTGAGTTTCCGCCCACGACCGCTGATGAGAGGACTTATATCTTGCACATCCGGAAGATGGAGCAAGATCTTCTCGAGGCCAAAAACAGTTCCAGGGAAATCCTGATCGACTTGGACGATGTGGACGAAGAAGAATTGGATGCACGTCTTTCCATGGCTGCAAAAAGCAAGGAGGATTACAAGAGGATGGCCGATGCGGATGTGGCCACTCGGGGAGGGTCGAGTTCCGGCGCTAGGGCTCCACCTCAAGGTGGGTCAAGCTCTCACCAGCTGACGGAGGAGGTCAAGCCGGAAGTGAAGGCGAGCATTCTTGCCTACGCGGAGATCATAGCGGAGCGGTACAAGAGGAAGCATGCTGAGGACTCGGAGAAGTGGAGCAAGATGGTCAATGTACTGATGAAGGAGAGGGAGGAAAAGCAACGGTGGTGGGAGGCCAGGGAATTGGAGAAGAAGGCAAGGCGTAGGGCCAAGAAGTTGGTGTATGAGAATCAACTGGTGGAAAACCGGGCGACGTTAGCGAATGTCAATGCGCGCTTGGCGATGATACCGGATCTACCGACTCTAGCAATGCCGGTGACTCCCATCTCCAATCCTGTGAGCGAGCTGCAAAACGTGTCGGGGGTCTCCACGACAAACTCTCCCTCAGGGACGGCCTCCGCAGCGTCGGGATTGCGAATGATGTCCAACATGAATCCATCGCTAATCTCGGTGAGTGGCACTCCTGAACCAGAAGTCAATGACTTGGACCTCAGTCAATTTCATTATATGCATGTGCTAGAATCACTGCATTGTTCAAGCGTACACAAAGATGATCCATACAGCCTTGACGTTGACTTGGGAGATGTGGAGATCTCCTTCACTAACTTGACTGAGCAGTATGCTCCCCATGTGTAGGCTCCTCTCGCTCCGGCACAGCCTGCGGTGGTGGAGCAGGCTCCGGTGGACTCGCCAGCCAAAAATGACGAAGCTCCCGTGGTGGGTAACCCCTCCACATAGCTTTAGTTAGACCTCGATCGGAGGATGCTATGTGAAGGTGGTTCATCGGGCTGATCAAAGGTCGTTCCGACGAGTCTGTAGAGTCATGGGGTCTTCCCTCTAGCGGCTGTCTTTTTCTTTTTTCGGACTTTGGAGAGCTTTCACATGTTTTGCATACTCGTGCACATACTTTTGTATACTTTGTGAAAAACGATTCTGGTTGTAAACAATGTAATATAAATCAGAGGCATTTTTGATAACTAGTAGCGTGCAGTTCGGAAATTTTGTATTATCAAGTATTGTTTTAGTGGTTGTGGGCATTGTAGTCACGCTCTTATCATTTCTCCATTCAAGCTGACAATGCTCTATTGGACATCGAGGCTCCAGTGCTTCCACTTGTCGCGGTCTCACCTCGTCGTCAATCCACTTCCCTCGAACAGCGGACAAGCTCAGTCGTCGCTCCTTTGGCTCCTGAAGTGCTCTCTCCCGCCTCCACCCCTCTGTGATCCCCAACTCCCGTTGTCTTCAAAGTTGATCGTCCTGTCGTCGCGGAAGTGGCATCCCCCTTCGCTCCGGAAATCCCAGTGCCCATTGCCATCAAGGGCAAGGAAGTGTTCGTGCCCATTACTAAGGAAGTCGCCCTTCCCGTCGCCGATGTCATAACGAAGGTGAGGTTCAATTTCCTTGCTCCCGTGAAATTCTATTGCTGGCATCGTCTGGAGTCTACTATCATGGACTGCATCATTGGTTTAGAAGATTCCTGCTTTGAGTCCAGGTTCTCGCATATGCAGGCTCCGTTACCGAAATCGGCGCCTCCCCACGTGGAGGGTTTCCCTTGGAATAGTTATTTCGTCATCTTGGAGGTAGAAGGCGTCCTCTGCCAAGTTGAGCACGTCGGGCGTCCAACACAAGGTTCGGCGCCCACACGCGCACCGACGTCCGAGGCGGATTATAATCCTAGGAACCGTCATGTGTTTGGCGAATACACCGTGCACTGTCGTCCAGAATTACGCTCGTTCTTGACTGGCCTGGCGGAGAATTTCTATATAGGCATCTGGACGAGACTCCCCTCCGTAGTCGCTATCCCCGTGGTGGAGTTCCTATTTCGGGATATGGAGTGTCTTAAGCACATGCCCGTGCTGACGATGGAAGACTGCTTCTCGATCGTGGAGAGACAACCGTGGTGGTTGTGTAAGTGTCCTCCCCAACCCAAGTTTCCAGAGAGCAGCTGCCAAGCGCACCCCGCGGACAGCTCATGCAACACTAGCATCGAGGAGGATACCTTCGTGCAATTCGCGGACCACCCGGAGGGGCGACTTTGCATGAAGGTCCTTCACAAGACCGTGTGGGGTCAGGAGAAATTCATATGGGACAACTTCAGGGCCAATGCGTCCAACACCCTACTCGTCGACTATTGCCCGGAAAGTAGTATTCTAAACCCCATCCACAATGCCATATTCCCGTTATCGTATGTTGGCGGCGTGAACCACACTCTCCAGAACACCGTAGTCCCGTATCTTCTGGGTTTGTTGGAGTCCGGTCGCAACGTCTCGCAGTACTTGTTGGAGAACCCCTCGTTTCTCGCGCACCTCACGATGGCCCTGAGGAATTTGAAGTTCGGACTCAAAGTGCGCACATGTGCGCACTTCCAAGACAGGTCCCTCGTGCTAGAGTACCCGAAGTTCGTCGGATGTTATAGTGATGAGGACCCGGATCATTTCAACCATAAGAACAAGATTAATCTCGCAAGACAATGATACCATCCGAAATGGACGCGTGTGTAGGTGGGGCGGCGTGGTGTTTGTGTGTTGGGTGGCCGTAATGGCAACGGCGGCCGACTGGACGGCAAGTCCAATAAACGACAGCGCATGTGGATGACGGAAGGAGTGGGCTCCTCCGACGGTTGCGTGGTCCAAGACGACGGCGACATTGATGTCACGTCTGCGAGTCCTTCAGGACAAGGTAATGCTCGGTCCGAAATGACCCTAAACTACTGGATGATGGTGGAGGGAACAGTAGTTCAGACCGCGCGGTCTGAACTGCTCTGTGGGATGGAGGACCTGGGCCCTAGGTGTTGTAGTCGCCTTCATCCACAGGTCGCCATTCCGTAAGATGCCCTCACATTCTTCGTGTGTATTATGATGTTTGCACTCCACGAAGACAAGGATATTTGATGTAGAATCCATTTTGATCCATTGCTCTTCTTCCGATGAGTGCGTTTTGTTGAAATATTCTTTCCCCCCTGAATCACTTTGAACTTGAGAATGGATCAATCATCTTGATGTGTGTTGTGCGTAGGCTCTTTGTAAGCTCATGGGGTCCACAAGTCCATCCACGACACAGCACGAAGACAAATTCGGATGGTGGATGGTGACGATGTTACTATTGGCATTCGCACGCAGCATCTACTAAACGTAGTACACTTGGGTGCTTCCAAGGATAGCTAAACCTATTGACTTTGCTGCGGATGGAGCTCCTCCCTTGTAAAACGTTCTAAACTATAGATCAACGAGGGCTATAGGAAACATTTGACACCCTTTAATATTCTTTGATGCATTATACTCCCAATACATTCTCAATGAATAGAAATACATTTTCCCCCACATCATTATAGCATTAGTTCTCTCACCACGGTGATGTCCCCTATACTAGCCTTGTTTTCCGAATGATAGTATTATTCCCTTTCAAGAGTAGTGTGATTGCCGTTGTCATGGTAGTATTATTCCCCTCATTATAGCTTCTGCTTCTTGCATATAACGAGAGTGGTCGGAGGATCACCATTTCACCAATTCAAAGCAAGTGGGCGCATGTTTTCATTCATGTCCTTGTGAGATCGTTGCAACTCACCAAGAGAGAAGAGGAAAATGATTGGCAATTGCGGTACAAACTAGTTTTCGATGTTGACTCCATGCCGGATTTGAGTCTTTCCTTCACTCATTCGTAGTGTGGCGCATGAGCGTGAACGAGTGGGGACCATCCATGGTCGTGTTGAGGATGTCCAGAGTAGAAGTCGGCTTCCCCTTGAGGTTGTGTGGAGGTTGGCAATATGGTTCAAAAAGTTGGGCATGCACTTGTCAGCATTTTCTGGTGAGTATGGTAGATCTTGCATGGACGACAGGGATGACTGACGTGAACGCATTCCCCCGGACGCCTTCGAAGATACTTTGCTCTTGTCATCCATGTTCGGTTGACAATCCCCGCCACCCCTCAATGCTCTTGTAGGCAATCACTTGGAACTGTTTCCTATTGGCAAGTCGAGAATGGTTCAAAGAGTTCTCGTCCCTACATTGGCTCTCGAAGCATAGCATGAACAATCTCATGGATGCGGATCATCTCCATCCGATAAGGCACGTTGTTCTTCCAATGAATCAATATCGCCTCTCGTTGAGATGGATGGTGCACGTCCACGAGGAAGATGATGCTATGCTTCGAGAACAGTGTTGGGACAAAAATTCTTCAAACCCTTGTCAAGTCGCCGGCAGAAGAGGGTTCCAAGTATTTGCCCATAAGAGCGTCGACTTGCAATGAAGATTGAAGTAATGGTGCTTGGAGCTTCTCGTCGTGTACTCTTGAAGATGACGATGGGAGAAAACCTTGATGCCAAATCTCGTCGTTTCGCATGGAAGATCCGTCATGCTCTCTGGAAAGTGTTGACATGTGCGTCCTGAACATTGCCGAACTTCTCTCAGCATAATCTCAAAACATAGTAGTTGACTTTTCTTGTGGACGTTTGCGACATGACCAGGGATGGTCTGCACCTATCCATGTTCTTGGCACAACACCAGAGATGGGTATTGGGAAGAGCGAATCCATCACAGAGACGATGTCCGGATTGGTTTGCACTACAGTTGATGATCATTTTCTTTTGGTCCTGGTGGTGGCATGCAACAACCTCACAATGACATCCTTCGAGAGTCAGACGAGGCAGGCATCCTTGGAACATCCGCTATTGGGGAAAAGGAAAACATGGTCCGAAATGACCGTAAACTACCGCCCGAGGGTAGAAAGGTACGCAATCGAAATGGTTTGATGATTGTCTTGGATGTGCAGGTTGATTGTTGCATTCATGGAGTCCGAAGATCCGATGACAATAGTAAGGAAGCCAAGAAGAGGACAACCGAATGCATGTTGGAAGGGCCCCATGACTTGGCCGTGGTCTGTAGATCCTAATAGACCATTGGATTCTAGGAAAATTTAGATGTCCTTCATTATCCTTTTGAGCGATATAGTGGAGAGCATTCCCAATTAATAGAAGTGTGGATTGCATGATTATAGCCCTATGACCCTCGCAGCCATATTCTCCTCAGGATAGCCTTATTGCCTTTTGCAATTGAGAAGAAGGATCCGTGGATCAACATTTCGCCAACGCTTGCAAGCACTTGTTTTCCAATCATGTCGTCATGAGGTCATTGGAGAGCGCTCCGAAGACCTCCACAAACTGCTCATCCATTGCAATGTTGAGCATTGTTGGCGTTGTCTTTCAGCTCCATTGGTTGTCATATTCGTTGCAACTAATGCAGAGCTTACGTAAGAACAATTGTGGTCCATTCAAAGTCCCATGGAAAATGTTCACATTAGAAGTCGTCTTCAAATTGTGTGAGAACATGGCTTAGGGAAAACTGAACTTGCATAGGTGGGCATTTTCCGGAGACGTTTTACTGGGGCTTCAATGTGCAACGACGGTGATGTTGGCCTTGCATGCCCTCCTGCAACATCTTCAACAACACGGGGTGGGGTCCAGTCATCCACTGTCAGTCTTCCCATCACTGCTCTCCGCCTTCCATAGACAAAAACTTTGAATGGTGGACCATTGTTGGAAGAAGAGTTCAAGTCAAGAATCTTCTTGCTCAGCACTTGTTAGATGCACACTATGTAAGCTAACGAGTGGATGTGTGTCGTCTGTCTACAATGCTGCACATTCTATACTTGGTCTCTTCGCAGCATCGGATATGGACGATACACATCCACTCAAATCACCGCTTATGTCGTGGGCAGTTACCAAGTGTTGAGCCAGAAGATTCTTCACTCCAACTCTCATTCCAATAGGGATCGGCTATTCCAATTTCGACGCCGTGATGGAAAGACTTACAGAGTGTCACTGTCTCTCCCACGTTGTGTCGTGCAAGATGTTGGAGGGAGGCATGTATGCAGACGTCGCTGTCGTTGTCTGTTGAAGTTCCTTCAATGACAACTCACTGAAAAATGGGAACCAATGTATATTAACTTTTCAATAAGCCATGGTTTGGCATGATTTGGAAAGGCAGTTGACTTCCAGTACTGGACATCCTTGGCACGGCCATGGATGGACTGCAATTGTTCGTACTTGTGCTAGGAACTAGGGACAAATACAACTATATGCAATAAAGTTGGGAGACAACGCCAGAAGTGGATATTAGCATTGCAACGAATGAGCGTTTTGCAGAGGTCCTCAGGGCGCTCTACCCCGACCTCACTAAAATATGATTTCAAAATAGGCGCTTGTTGGCATTGCGCAAGGATGGGACTGTTGGCAATTGTTGGAACTGCTACAATGGGACACCATGAGAAAAAGTCAGCCACTTCTACTTCTACGGGGTACATTCAAAACAACTACGACAACGACGTGAGCTTTTTCCTAAGGAGGTGAAGCTCTTCCTAGGCGAGTGGAGACCAAGATGAAGTCGACATCAAAAAAAACCCAATTGGATGGGAAATTCCGTTAGATTGGTGTCGTTCACATTCAAGAAGGGCTGTCTGAAATCTTTACATGTCCTAGATTTCACTGTCACTGTTCAGACCGCCCGGTCTGAAATGGAGCTGTGCAATGCAACTTACGCGAGTGGTGACATGTGAAGAATGCCCAACACCATTAGTTGGCAACAATTTTGGAATTAACGGGTTGTTGCTTGATGGGGTAGACATACACACTTAGAATAGACATGTCTAGATGACATCTATGGATGTCCAACAGTTAGCAATGTTGAATCCATTGTACTCTGTAATTGAGAAGTCATTCCTTGCACTTCCACAATTGATTCTCTTTTTCATCCATTGCTGATCAACAACTGTATAGCTCACTGTTTTCAAGCAAGGCTCTGGTGCAAACAAGGGTGGATCTCAATGGAAAGATCATTTTCATATTGAATAAACATACGATTCTTGATTTTTGTAGTTCTTGAGGCCGGGATTCTTCTTGTTTTGCATTATTTTGTCTTCCTCCGGTCCGTTTCTCAACTTCCTTATTTTGCAAGACATGAAATGCGTCATCTGACATCTCTTCTAGCTGCATCTACCGTAGTCTTTGAACTTCCTAGAGATGGTAGTGAATGTGGCCATTGTCTTCAACCCAACACTTCTAATACTAGAATTATGGACTTCCAACCTTGGCCTCAACCAATGATATCTTGGATAGGCTAAATTCACATGAGATGCCACTTCAAAATCCTTCATGGGATCGGTAGGTCGGATAGGAAGGTCAAAAGTGGCAGCACCTTTGGCCATGTGTGGGCTGTAAATGTACCAATTTCGGCCCTTCGAAGCCAGAAGCACTAGTCATTCATGTATTTCCTTGCAAATAATGACCAGTTTGCATGGGTTTTCTTCCTTCCTTTGACCTGCTTTTGCGCCATTTTAATTTCATACCGCCATTTTAATGAAATTGCCTATCTACGGTCGTGGGGAGTGGGAAGCAGTCTGTAGGATACGTAAAAGGAGTCAAGCTAGGTGGGAGACTGCTAGGGATCGTTTTTTGGTCAAATGGACACGTAATGAGGTTTTTGCAGTGATGATAGGTGAGGCCCCTAGGTGGGTTTTCTCGGGCCTGAGGGCTAGCTTTGTCTTCCAACCACCTTAGATGGAGTTTGTTGGGACGGGCCGTCCCGCCCTGTCTGGCAATCACCGCAACTCAAGCTGCGGTGTCTCCCTTCTCTTTTCTCTTCCTCTTCCCTTTCTTTCTCTTTTTTTCTTTTTTCCACTCTAGGCCACTTGTAGCTAGGGTCTTGTACTTTATCTTTCTTGTAGTAAAGGCTCCCTTTGCTTGTGTAAAAAAACCCAAAAAAAAACCCTGTTGGATTAGGGCACAAATGTAGACATGATTACTATTCGTCTTTCTCAACTATTCTATAGGTTTTGGAAGACTCAAAAATTTGTCTAGATAGAGAGGCTCTAATTTAACCCCTAAAAATCCTAAAAATCCAATTGCATCTATTTAGGTTTTAGTCAATTGTTGCAAATTAACTTTTCACTATTTCACACATGCAAATTGAATTTTAAGATGCACATTTGGATTGTGAATCTAGAAATGTAACTTTGCGTGTGCATGCAAGTTTAGATTTTTTGTAAAGAATTATTGCCCCCCTAGCAATGGTAACCATCTTTAGACATTATCCCTCTGAACTAGATAGAGAACTTACGAGGATCCTAACATTTGAGCTCTACTACTACATTCTCAAATCCCACCACTTATGTACACAAACTTTGGAAGAACATTCAAAATGTAGCAAGTATAAGCTCTACTTAACCCTTAAAAGATGGACTAGTTGTGAGCCCTCAAGTTGGCACTTGGAACTCAGGGTTTTCTTTTTTTCGTTTTAGTCAGTATTTTAGCATAATTATATGCAAGAATGCATAAAAAGAGTGTTTGAGTGGTATTTGGTAGAAGTCCCTACCAATACAATGAGGGGTCATCTTAGAAGTGTAGAGTATATAAAATACTCGAATTTCATACTTCTAAGGCCTAGTTGAGAGTCTGAGAGGTCGATTAAGTGTTTCCGAGAGAACTAAGGGTTTGAGTGTTAGCCAGTCCTAGTAGTTGTCCATGTTAAACTAAGTCTTACAATTGCATGTGACAAGCTGGCTAAGTCCATTTTAGGTCTAGAGAGTCTAGTATAGGTTACCATCCAATTCGTAAAGAATTTGGATTGGTAAGTTCTTATTTGCAGATAACTTATAGAAGAATTATCCAATCTACAAATAAAGTCATGGGAGAGCGACCAGAGTATGAAGAAAGGTGCTTTTACTCTAAAAGCATGCCAAGAGCCGACATTGGAGCCGATTGTTCCAAGATTCCCCGATACAAGAATAATTTCCCCCTCGGGTGGAAATTATAAGGGAATTGCTAATTTTAGCTTCCCTATGAATAGTGAAAAGTGAAATGTAATGTTGCACTTTGGTTTTGGGAGTTTCCTAGAAGCTACCCAAAAAGTTTCAGAATTTTCCGAAACAATTACAATGACTCCATGGGAAGTCAACTGCCTTTAAACATGGTCGTAAATTCCTAGGAATTACCCATGTTGCGGTAAAATCCCACTAAAAATTAGGATAGTGTGTTGTGTGCTAATAAAGCTTTCCACAAATTTTGAAGACATTCTGACATTCCTAGGTACCAGAATCGGCAACAACAGTGGACTTTTGAAGAATTTACGACTTTACGGCGGGTTGACCGGCGTACCAGGAGATGGCGGTGTCCAAATGACATGAATGAGGGGTCTTTTCTTACTCCCACAAACCTTCTAAGTAACCCTAGCTAGATAGTTTCCTCAAAAGAAACAAATTCCAAAAGTTAGAGTTTTCACCTTTCTTTGGAGTTACCGTAAGTTGATTTTACGCTTACGAAGGGCTGGGAAGAAGGAGGTAGGGGGTCCCTTAGGCTAATTTGGGTCTTCTAAAAACAATGGCGCAATCGTTTTTCAATTTGGAGTTGTTCCCTAGAAGATAGGAGGGGTCCAGCAGTAGGTTTGACTTTTTTATAGTAATTAGCGGTAATTCAAAGTTAATTTCGCAAATATCTTTTGGAAAATTGAAGATTGGATTTGGGTAAGACCTCTTTTCTTGCGTAACAATCCATCTTTTGTTTAAAGAAAGACAATTTAGAAATACTTTGGGTTAATTAGCAAAATATCTAGATTAATTAGGGTTATTTTCAAAATATCTTTGGGAAAAGATCTTGGATTTGATTTAGCCAAGATTTATTAGCTAAATGGAGAGGGTTCTAGAGAATTCCTCCATTAAACAAAGATTATTTTGGAATTACATTAGGGTAGTTTAGGAAATATCTCGGGATCAAAAGTAAATGTTTTTCCACCGACAACTTACCAAGGAGGGGCCTGGGACAAGTATAAAAGGCCCTTCCCTCGAGGTTGTCGGTACCCTCATTCTTATATTTAACCTTTGCTTTCGTGCTACCGGCGTGGTCGGAGCACTGATCCAAGTCGAGATCCGACCTAAGTTTCATTCTAATTCTTGATTTGCACACTTTGAAGGACGAGAGGGTCCCTTCAAAGTGATTTCTATTTGATTTCGTTAAGTTCTTGAGGCTAAGCCTCCATTTTCTTTAAATTGTGAGAGTTTTGGAAGGGATAGACCTCCAAACTCTAATTTCGTTTAAGATTTCTGGAATACTAACAAATTGTGCTCATTACAACAGAATTTGGTATTAATATACTCAAGGCAGTGAAGCTTGACTTTGCCAAAAGTTTATTAAACCAACCCCTGCCCAAGATTCATTGTATAACGAAGATTGGGACTTTAATTGCTAAAGTTCGATTTAAACGTTGTCATGCGTACCTCCTTTAGTGATTAAACTTAGATACTTTGAAATTTTTAAAGAATTAATCTTTAAAGTTCGGTTTAAACACTGTCATGTGTACCTCCTTTAAAGATTGACTTTCAAAAATACTAAAATTTGATCAGTGACACCGTGTATACCTGGGATTGCCCCCACACAGCGAAGCTTTGACTTTTAAAGATTTGAAATTGACACTTGGGAAAATTTCCTTAGTGCATGCTTTGAAAAATGCTTTGCAGGAGTAGCAATTAGGAACATTTTAATTCAGGAAAAAGTAGTCAAAATTGCTTAGTTTGAATTCTTGATAAAATCCTTGGTAGTAGTTAGAGAAAACCAAGATTTAGATTAGTTTCCCTTTAGTTAGAGTCATTTAAACTATCTTAGAAAGAGATTTTTAGCTTAGAGTATTTAGTTGTTTAGTTTTAATCCTTTCCCAAAAAATCCCAACAAATTAGATTGTTAGTTTAGAATTTAAGAAGTTCCCAAAATTCCCCAAAATTGATTAGTTTTAGTTAGAAAATTAATTAAGTCTTAGTTAGTTAAAAATTAGATTAGTCAAAAATCCATTAGCTTATTAGATTAGTAGAAATTAGTATCATCAGTAACAATTTCCAAAAACCAGTAATCAGTCATAACCAGTATACCAGAGTCGGTGCCATTGAACCAGCAACCACCGAGGAAGCCAACAGGACCAGCAACTGGGAGCTGGCGGAGCAGACGGGGGGGGGGTTTCAACGAACCAGGCCTCGCCACGTGGCGACGTGAGGCCAACAAGGAAACCCCGGCAGCAAAGAGGGAGACCCCGGCAGCGGACAGGGAGCTTCTGAGTAGACAGGGAGCTGATCAGATCGGACAGGGCCTTCTAGTTGAACTTCACAATTTCAGTACTTGACAATTACTTATTCTCTACAACTAGTAGGTATGAAGCTAAGGCAGTGGTAGCCATGCACAAAACTTTTGATTGAATTTGCAAAAATTCTCTTTTCCTCCATAGCTAACACAAACTCTAGAAAGAACGAAAACACCAAACACAAATGAGAGTTGAAGAAGTTGAAATGAAATGTTAGAGACGAAAGGAAGAAGAAGAAGAAAAGGAATCTAGATAATTAATGAGGTGAGAATCATTTGAATTTGATTTTATTCTAATTACTATTCACTAAGTTGTTGGTTAGTCATTGATTAGGATTCTTTTAGGAATTAGAAGGCTAGGCTTTGGTTAGGTTAGGTTTTGTTAGGCTTAATAAGACACATAGATAAAGACGAAACGCCAACTAATATCTTTTGACAGATTAGGAAATTACAAGATAATTAGGATTTATTAGATTTGATTTGATTTAGTGGATTTAAAAGTTTTTGAAGTTTTAAAATAATCTCTAATGAATTAGGAATTGTTTTAAATACAATCAAAATTAATAAGATCCCATAACAATTAGTAGGAAAAGAAAATTGAAATTAAAAAAAAAACAAAACATCGAATGAGAATTAATTTCAAATGGCGTGATGAATTAGCAAAATGGAGGATGGAACGGGATACTACGAGACCATTCACCTTGTAATTCTCGAGGATGGTACGATCGATCACTTCATGGGAAAGGTACGTTAAATTCTTTATATTTCATTTCTTTTAAATTTCAATTTGATTAAAATCTCACTTGACAAAATAAACCCTGGGAAACTTTAGAAAAATTAGAAAAGAAAATTAAAATTAAAAATTGTTCGTTTAGAATAAAAAATAATTAATGAATGAAATTTAACTCGTTAGACTTTTAAAACAAATTTCATTCATTAATAATTTTTTAAGAATTTAGTTTTTAGTGTTTTACCTTGTTGGAAAGGTAATTTCTGAATTTTCATAAAATCCTAAAAAATACTAAATTTAGAATAGAAAATTTAGTTTACGATAGATTAAAAGATAATTAAAAAGAATTTCTAAAGAATCTTTAAGGAATCATTTAAATTAGTAATCAATTAGGGAATCTTTTGAAGATTCCAGAACCTCTTTTCATTTAAAAAATACTTTAATTTTAAGTGAGAAAAGGTTGGATGAAGTTTGATTTCAATTTGGATGAAATTCTTTAATTAGTAGTCAAATTAGTTTTAGTCTTAGAATTAGGTAACTAACATAACTAAAAACTTAACCCTAAAATTTAGATTTATTCCGAGTAGTTTTACTATTTTTAATTTGTGGATGAAGGTTGTGACGTAGTTTAGGGATCAATATTTCATCCATTCATTTCTTTTATTAGGAAAGTCAGAATTTAACTTGCTTTACCTTTCTAGAAAGGGCAAATTACATTCTATAAATTAGGTTAGATTGATGTTAGTTTGGATTTATCTTTTGATTAGTTATTAGATTTAGTTAACCATAGTTTTAAAATTAGGATTTAAATGATTTAAGTTCAATTTGGATATTTAAAAACAAAGTGTCCATTGCTTGGAAGGCGCGAATTGAACTTAGATTAAGAACACCCTAAAGAATTGATTTAACCAGCCATTAGAACCCGTGTGCACGTTTTAACTCAAAGGGTGGAGTTTAAAACACTCACACTAGTGCATGTGGAAATCATTCATTTTGATCCCATGCATGGGAATCATTGGTTTACAAAAATCCAAAAGCACTCATTAGAAGTCAAACTACTATAGAAGATCTCCACTTTCTATAGAAAATTGTGAGGATGAATAGTTGCACTTCTATCCCATATAGAAAGATACTATGTCATCCTTTGGACACTAAACGTTTGTGTCAATGTTTATGGGTTAACTTCCTTATTCCCCATAAAATGAAGATGTGGGCTTGAGAAAAATTTGTTATTCCAACCTTTTGTGGCAAATCTTCATAACATTGATTTCACTACAAGAAAATAGTGGCCGAATCAACCCCTCCAAATTGACTAACAATGTCTGAACTGACACAAATTGTTTGAATCAACCCCTCCGAGTTGACTCAGAATGTTTGAATTGACACTTCTCCCTTGTAGTTTTTGCACATCATTGAGCCATATCAAACTCCTAAACTAAGCTTTTACTACAATAACCACATCAAAACATTGTAAATGGACTTACTAGCAATTAATATTTACACGATGAGCATCTACACTAAGAGAAGTCCACTAAGAGTCTTTGTACAAGCAAGTATTACAAAGTGACATCAATTTCACACCTTACTAGCTACCTACAATTAATAACAATATCTTCAATTTTAGGATAGAGCCCAACCCATACCTTCATCTAATATCTTGGTTATGCCCTTCTCTACTTACAAAGTGAGCCTCATATTACAAATTCAAATACTTTGTGATAAGGCACCCAGGAATCCATTATCCCTTAGTGGGAAAAATCAAAATGTCCAATTGCCCCTCTTTGCAGCATGCATGTTCAGAAAGCTTCTAACCAAGCATTTCAAAAGGAGATATGTGTACATGTCCACCCAGAAGTAAACCAACATTTTGGTTTCGTCTATCCAGGGGTAATGACTTCCTGAGCACCCCAATTGCCTAAAGTTTGCAATTTTTAGTTGTTCATAGGCCATCCTCCCAAAAATAATTTACTCAGTCATATAGAGATTGAGATCATCAGTAAGGGAATTCATTCTTTCATCTAGAATGCATCATTTCAAATACCATCTCCATTACAATTCATTACTGAAAACATAACCAAAATCACATTGCTAACACAACCGTAGAGTTGCTGTAGTCTAGTTTTCAAAATAAACAATGTGGTTGATTATACCACAAGCATACTGTTATATCACATCATTCTCAGTACAAGGAAAGTACACCTTAAAATCGTCTGAATAACCATTTGAGAATGAATCTTATTATTAAATCATTTATAAGTTTTTGTAACATTTTATTGGGCGTCAAAAGAGGATTTCAGATATTCTTAACATATATATTTTGGACATTGTATGAATAAACTATGACTTTGAAAATACTAGAAGTAGGTGTATCCCAAGTTGGCTCTAGATTCCCATGAAAAGAGGCTAGAGGCAATAATTTTGAAGTATTGATCTAAAAACATGCCATAAGTAGGTGTAACCATGCATTTACCTTATCAATATGTGCACTTCTTGACACATGGAAGAAAACATAAGCAGTAATCTCTTCCAATCCAATCTTGCCTTCCTTTGTTCCATCAACCGAAGTGTATAAGAAGAGTCAAGTCCATCACCCCTGAGGCAAATCCACACAAAAATAAGTATCTTACTTTTTGCGCATTGCAACCTTGACTACAGAAAATAAGAGACTTATTTTTTTTGCTTCTAGTAATGAAATTATACATCACTGTAGAACGTAATGAAAATCAAATAGCTCACATTAAAGTAACTACACCTAAAATTGATGAAATAAGCAATTTAGCATGGTTCTCATTATTATATAGAAAAACTTTTTAGGGGATCTTGTTAGCAATCAAAAGGGTATTTTAACCCTCTATGGATCATTTGGATCTTGCGGAACAATACCGTGTTCAATCACAACAGATGGCCTCCAGACCTCATGCACAAAGCCAATTGGGACGCTCTCCTTGATGCTGGACGCACGGCACAATTGAAGGCACAACTTACAACTCATAGTTGTCCCCAAGTTGCTAGAAATATTTGGACTAAATTTGATAGAGTTTGGCTCAAGTCCTCACTCATTGCACGTAGACAAGATGCTAACATCATTTGGAATTTGAAGGGTCCTCCTTCCTGTTCTTTTGGCTCTTTTCCTATTTTTGCTCTTATCTCTTCAATGTCCAGCCTTTGTGGCTTGGTTGTTTTGTTCTCTGGTTTTTGATGCAATGGGTTCCCATTTGTTCAAAAAAAAGAGGGTATTTTAGATTCCTTTAGAATGCATTTTTTGGACATTGTATGAATAAATTATGAATTTTCAAAGGGCTGAAAATAAGTATTTCTAAAATTGATCATAGACTCTTATGAATAGTGGTAGTAGATTTTAGGCAAGAATCTAGACTAGTCAATTTTAGGAAGTGGTTGAAATTAGTTATGACTCCCTTACATAGCTCAGAAGAATGCAATATCACATTCAAGTAATCCTATAATATATGAACCAAACATCTACACTAAATAGTGAAATTAGGTTGTCCTTCACTAATTTCTCGACATTTGACACTAATTAAATATTTACAATTAGTGTACAAGAATGAACTACTTTTGAATTTCATATTGTTATATTTGGGACTCATGAACCTCTATGTGTACAAATGGAAATATTTTTATAAATATTTGTTGACTTTGATGACTTGTAAAGTAACTTTCTTGGGGTAAGGCAACCTAATTGTTAAGGCAACCTAATTTCACTATTTAGTGTAAGGATATCAGTTACCTCATTGATTGAACCCCAGTTTGTTTGTTTTTTCTGGAAACAAATGAAATGGAATTTCATTGCAAAGAATTAAGAACCCTATTCTTGAAGAAAGCTTATAGGAAGTTCTTTCTGCCAAATATTATTAAGTTGCTTATGCTAATAGTCAAAATGGAATTTGATCTGAAGAAATTCCATGAAGGTAAGAATAAACCATATCAAACCTATCCAAGGATCCAGAGCCAGTTGACTTTTCACCCACCATTAGGAGACACTACTCCTGTAGTTAATGTTGTTTGGGTAATTTTGGTATGATTTCCACAATCAACATTATGAATGTAGGAATGCATGGGTGTCCAATCAAGAGGCATGGTCCCGGTTGAAGTTGGAACAACTCATTTGGGAGGCACCCCTTGACCATGGAAGAATGGTGTGGCACTGGACCTCAATCCTCTGTGAGAGGTTCCCTAGCAACTCCAACAAGTTCTTGCGTAAATTCGACAATATCTAGCTCCAGAACTCATTCTTTGGCTCTAGACAAGATAGAGTTGTCACCTAGCATCTTAGGAAACCCATCTGTGGGGCCTTTGTGTAACTAGGGTGCTCTTCATGGTCTGTTTTGTGTTTTGTAGGCTCCTTTACTCCAGGGCTTCAATTGTCCTCGGCTTTCCATCATCTGTTCTTGGTCTTTTCTTGGAGTAAACTCTGGGTTTTAAAATAAAAATAAAAAGTTATGAATGTTGTTTGAGATAAAATTTTCACGTGACTGGCATTCCAAATCCATTAGAATGCAATCCCCATAACTGAGACTGCACACTTTGACATCAATTGCATGTCATAACTTCAGTAATTTGCTCACTCTAAAATTCATAAGATTCATAGTCATAATGCCTATTAGTGTTGGGGAAGAACCAATGGCTAGTTCAAAGTTAGCCGGTGGAATTGGATAAAAAAACGGTTGTGATTTGAAAAACATCAACAAAAAACCGGTGTAAAAATTCTATTTTGAATATAAAATAAATAAAATAATCGAACTCCAGACTTGAAAAACCAGTTCAATTTGGGAATAGAAGGAAAATAGCTAGTAAACCTAAAAAAATCTTTCCAAATGTCAGTGTCGATTACCAAGTTTTGAATGTCAAGTCATACACAATATAAGGTAAAACAACCCATTACAGACCTTTTATCCATTGTGGACTCCTAAGAATGAGCCCATTATGGTTTTCTTTTAGTTATTGAGATTTGGGCCACATTCAATGTCTTAGCTAAACTGGAATGGAGTAATTAGTGACTACAATAGAAACTTTTAGTTTTTTAGTGTTAGTTCATTATAGGAAGTGCCTTTTTCAGGTCTTCTATGTTAGAAAATATTGTGACTACTACAGGTGAGTAAGATGAGTGTTATGGATCAGTTTTGGTTGGTTTGGGGGTAGTCTACATACTCTTTTTAGTTGTGATGAGTTGAACACTTCAAAACTTCATAACAAATTCACACTTTGTCAAAAAAATATAGTTTCAAATGCTCTTGCCATTTCTATCACTTGACTTTCTGTGGGGAAAATAGTAGAAAATTTCAGAAATGACAAGAGGACAAAAGCCCCATTTGGTCCGTAATGGGCTGTTTTACCTTATATGGGACTGACACCTCTCCTGCAGTTTTGAAGTTCCAAAGCTTTTGACCGCTCCAGAAATCAAGGAAGTCCATGAAGCTCCTGTAGAGGAGCACCCCCCCCACACACACTTGTGGGACAACACATGAGTTCATATTCACATTGTCCTGTTAATAGAAGATAACTTAAGCTTAGTCCCTTCTTGTTATGGATGGGGCTTGACATAGATCCTGAGTTATAGGAGCCCTGGATTCAACGCATCTTCTCAAGTAACTTAGCCTCCCATTGAGGCCAGGGTGGATTGACCCCCTCGCTTGTCCCCAAGGGAAAACCCTGAAATTTTTTACTTTTCACACATGATAAAATTTGCAAATTTTGAATTCATATTTGCAATCAGAGGCCCCAAATTAGCTAGGAGAGGTGTATAAGATAAATTAATGAAGCACAAAATAGGGGGGCTTTTTTTTTGCATGCACCTCTGAATTGACTTTGGGGGACGAGCAAGGGGGTCAATCCACCCTGGCCCCCATTGGAGTCTACCATACTGTACATGTAGGTCAGTTTCGGAAATAACTCGAGAAAATTTAGAAAATGTCAAAAATAAAAATAAAAATTTCAACTATTTCTGAAAATCTGAAAAATTATTCCTAAGAAAAATTAGAAAAAGGAACACACTTACGTATGAATAGAAGGAATAAATCCAAAATTAGGTGAAAGTGCCAAAAAGAAAAAAATTCCTATCTGCTTGTCGAATTGTCGAAATTCTAAAATAAAATTATTTCAGCACCAATGTGCCGAAATTGACCTACACGTACGGTAGTTGCAAATTCTTGGCAGCAATTAAGGTAAAACAACCTATTACGGACCTTTTATCCATTGCGGACTCCTAAGAATGACCCCATTATAGTTTTCTTTTAGTTATTGAGATTTGGGCCACATTCAATGTCTTAGCTAATTGGAATGGAGTAATTAGTGACCGCAATAGGAACTTTTAGTTTTTTAGTGTTAGTTCATTATAGGAAGTGCCTTTTTCAAGTCTTCTATGTTAGAAAATATTGTGACTGCTACAGGTGAGTAAGATGAGTGTTATGGATCAGTTTTTGTTGGTTTTGGGGTAGTCTACAGACTCTTTTGGGTTGTGATGAGCTAAACACTTCAAAAATTCATAACATTTTTACATTTTGTTGAAAAAATATAGTTTCAAATGCTCTTTCCATTTCTATCACTTGACTTTCTCTAGAAAAGAAGTAGAAAATTTCAGAAATGACGAAAGGCCAAACTCCCCATTTGGTCCGTAATGGGCTATTTTACCTTATAAAGAATGGAAAAGGTGGGTACTGGGAGTGTTCCTGGACAAGTTCAGTTTCATCCATTACCACAATCCTCTCAAGATAAAAAATGCTAGAAAGTTCAATTTATGAATTCAGCTCTAGAAGAATATCTTCAACTCAAAATGCAGAATTTACGCTATTGTAGGTGTTTGTGATGAATCAACCTAGTTTGTGTCGTCCATTGCTTGCATAGGGAGATCTCACCTGATCTCTAACCCAACCCAATTGGTTCACATGGGCAAATTGGCAACTTGATTTCTAATATGGAGCTCCAATCCCTCCCATTCTCTAGCCTCCTTGATTTAGGATTTGCAAGCCCACTCTCCTAGACATCAATCCAACTTACTATTTATCTAAAAATATCTTCCTCTTGTCTCCTTGTCTCACCTATTTCAAGACTTGTCTCCTTGTCTCACCTCATTCATTGGTTGTCATGTGCCACTTAATTCCAAACATGAGGAAAAACGTAGATATTTTATTTGGAGAATTGGTGCACATTTAGAACCACAATGTGGTATGGACCGAACCTTACAACCTGGTGCTTGGAGCTCCACATCCAATCCGGTCCAAGCATGTGAATAGCACCTAAGTTTGTGTGTTTCCCCAACACCACATGGGTAACTAGTGACACAACCATGGTCAATTGAGAAGACTTTGACGAAGCTTGTGATTAGTATCTGTACAGACGTTCAGACCATCAGGTGGAATCCTAAAATCTGGCCAAGCACTTTTATTTATTTTTGAAACAAATGAAACGGAATTTCATTGAAAAGGGTAAAAATACCAAGTCCACCTGCCACTCTAACCTCCATGAGTGACTCCACCGGCACGACAGCGCAAGCAAACGTCTTCCCCTCTCAATGCCAATTGTGAGAAGCCTCATGGCTTCACGGCCTCCCTTTGTGCTGCACCGAGGCCTTGGTCTTTGTCTTCTCGCTTGTCCGATTTGTCCCTGTTAGTTCCTTGTTGTCCTGTCCTTCCTTTCCCCAGGCCACTTGTGACTGGTGGCCTTGTACTTTGCCTTTGCAATGAAATTCCGTTTCATTTGTTTCCCCAAAACCCCAAAACCCACCTGCCACAAGCGGCCTAGTGGGACGGACCGGGACTGACACGACCTGTGGCCAAGCATTTTTTTATTTTTTATTTTTTTGAAACTGTGGCCAAGCATTTCAACAGCACGGATCCCCAGCATTGGAAACGTTCCGTATCCTGACGAAAACTTCATGGAGTAAGTACTTTACACGTGGGGAAAGCTGCCTGTGCACGATAGCAGGTCCCACGTGAATTAAATGCTAATTTCTTTCTTTTCTGAAACAAATCAAACGGAATTTCATTGTAACGGAGACAAAATAACAGCCTGGCAGGAAGAGAACCGAGAGAATTAAATGCTACCTGCTACTGCTACCAATTATCATTATTGCTGCGACTGGGCTCCTTCACAGTTCATGCTGGCTATGGCGCTCTTCCCACTTTTCGAACGCTGCTTCCATGCTACTCGTCCCACCCTGGTGTTTTTGCCTTCGAGAGTCTCATCAAGCTTTTGCACCTCCGAAGCTACATCATCTGAACATCTCCACGTGCATGTTCACGCTTTCATCGTTCGTGCTAACTTTCCTGCATCGTTGCCACCATAGTCGGCATCCAGATCTGGGAACTTACTCTAGCTCTGTAAGTTTAAGTTTCGGAGTCCTGGGGTTGTGTCGTCGTCTATTGAAGTAGCTTCACTTCCTCGCCAATTTTTCTCTCTGTCATACCACAACGGTGGATTGCGGGGTTGGGAGCTCAAGATCTGGATGTCAAGAGAGTTTGGTAACACGTTTGCAATCCGTTGGTGTTCATTTCCGTCATTTTGTTTTCCAAAAGACATCCGACCTACGGTCACCCTTGTGTTTTTAGCTTGTCTGGTAGCCACTGAGGTAGCCTGTCGGTTTCTTCTCCGCTGCGTCATTTCATTGTTGGAGTTTCATACTAACGACACAAGATGGCAGATCGTCTCCCTGTTTCTTGCTGAGAGTCGGAGCTGGTGCTCTATTTGTTCGACAATCTGGGCTCTCCTCTCTCTTGCAATTGGATCCACATCGCATGTAAGGTATGTATTTTGAATGGACCAACAGACTGTTCCAAACTAATAATCTTCCATCATTAAAGTTGTTTGAAAGTCATATTGTGCTCTTGTTTTTTCACTTTGCTGATTGTGGATGAATGGTATGGTGTGTGTGTCTCTTTTGTGAAGATAGTGAGGGATAAGCAGTCTGTCTTTTGAGTGGATAGTTTACTAGTGAGGGACAAGTATCCACCCAAAAGACAATGGAATTGATTATTTATTTCATTACCCCATTCATCAAATTCTTTTAATAAATCCACTTCCACGCATACTTGTATTTTTGATGAGTAGTTTATTTGACAAACGATATGGGTTATATCAACATATTCAATACATATTCAATATTTAGTATTCAATATACATTATGTATTCAGTATTCAATATATATTATGTATACAATATACATATACTTTGAAGAGAGAAACCCTAAGTGATTTCTACGGCTAAGATGCCTTTAGACCTTAGACCAATTGATGGCTTGTGTTCGTTCAATCTAGGGTGGGCTTGAAATCTTATTTGTGTTTTGTAATTCCTCCCCCCCTTTTAAAAAAAAAATCATCGACAGTTGTAGTGGGTTCATCCCTCCATCTATGGTCTTCATTTTTCCTTGAGAGGAGAGGGGAACTAGACCTATCTATCTAGTAATCACAGGAGATAGTGAAGGAATGTCACCTACACACTTCACAAGTGAGTGAATTAATAACCTCCTAGACATGCATTGTCATTATTCCCTTATATGTATATTTTTTCTTCAACATGCTAGATTGTAATTGATATGTGATCAACAATCATATTCCATATCTTATACATACATTCGTATGTAATACCATATCAATATTTTAAATACCATATTTGTATTATATATAATCTTATATCCCATACATGTATCCATATGTTATACCATATCAATTGTATATTATACATATATTTTGTATATAATATTTGTTTGTATATTGTATTTATTCTATTACTTGTATTTGTACTAAAATTCTTTTTGATTTTGATTTGGTATGTATATGTGGAGGGGTGGGATATGGGTGGATTAAGTGATTTATTTTATTTGATGGAATTCAATTGGAGAGAAGTGGAGAGTAGGGAGGAAGGGGGGGGGGCTCTTTTCAAGAGATAGTAGATGAATGCATCCAATAGGTTTGGATAAGAAGCAACCAATGACCAATAAAATGAAGGATTAAAATAGCATGGTGTTACAACCATGGATGAAGGATACATTAGAATTTTGACACAAATGAGAGATATGTTATGAACCATGATTCTTTTATGAAGTCATGAAACTTATCTATTAATAAGTAGATTTATTGATTGCAATTGAGGTGGAGTAGTTTTGGTTTTGAATTGTTGCTTGGGGCCAATTGTGGGATAAACTCTATTGTAATTGCTTCTATTCCACTATTCCGTGAGATCTATGTCTTACCTAAAATTAGTCATAAATTTCAACATGTACTAACTTAGATTTTTGAAGTTGATCCCTATTCTTTAGCCATAAGAAATGGAAGGAGAATTCGAAGCTTGAGTCCATTACATTCATTTAGTTAAAGTCATCCTAGCTTTCATATAAGCAAATTCAGTTTTGATGAATTCTACACAAAATGTAGTGTGGTTAAAATTTTGAGGACATTCTTGTGACACGACCATTCATCTATTGAGAGTAGAGGTTGAACATGTTTTCTTGAATCCATTGTATTTCATAATGAACTATCACTATTTTGCTTGGTAATTGTCAAGATTCAACAAAACCTTAACATTTTTGACATCTAAGTTTCATTTGTTAAACAATACATTTTTTTTATATGGACTTATCAATTAGGAGGTGTCACATGTCTCCCAACACTTTATCAAACCTTATCCTTGTCTTCTTCTAAAACCATGGCATTGCATAGAGTTGTAATGCCAATGAGTTGTGATTGTAGAATCTTGAGATTGAGGATAGTGACTAATGTATGAGCTCGATATTGTTAATGTATCCAATTCGTATCTAAGATGTGTCATTTGTGAATCTTGTTCAATTATGTTCCAATTGGTTGATTCAACTACCAATGAATATTGAATCCTCGTTTAAACTATCCAAATATTGCACTATTCTTGTGTACCTAGATCATAACATTTGTTATAGTTTGGAATGCACTCTTGGATACCAATTGTTGTCTATTATCAAAATTATGAATCGTTTATTGTGGCTTTCTTGATTTTATACTTTGTAATGCTAATGTAAGGTTTTGTTACTTATAAGATTTGGGTTAGATTGTTGTATTTTGGAACTATTAATTATTGTATGATAGTAATTTATCTAAGTATTGATAAATAGTTTTGATAGAACTTTTTATGGGAAGTGACTTTTAATCTATTGTATAATTGAAGTTTTTTGGGGCCCTTGCTATTTTTCCTCGTTTGAATGTTATTTTCTAACTATTTTTTTTCGATTCGTTTTGAAGTTATTGTAGATCTTTGATATATTTCTCCATTTGCTACAATAAATGGCGTGCTTTCCGATGTGGATTGCGATTTTCATCATGTTGTCCACATTTCGGAGATACATGTTTTTTGCATGGTTTACTCGGTGAGTATAAATATTCTGTAGTAATTGTTAGGGATTGAAAGTGAATGTTAGAATATTGTAGTGTTCAAATTACAAAGTTCTGTATAATGTTATCTATTTGATTTACATCAATTTTTTAAATAGTCTTGTTTTAGATATTTTTGTATGTCATTAAAGTTATTTCAATACAATTGATAACAACTCTCTAACTATTGCTCAATGAAATTTAATTTGTTGAATGTATTTGATTTTTTAAATTTGTACTAGAGGGTAATTGGTTTCACTATATTTTGTTATGAAATCTCATGAACTATGGATATTATGTACTCCACAAGAAAGACAAGGATTTCTCAGAAGTGCAAAGTGGGTATTGCAGAAGACTACGCAATGATATGTTGAAACTTGAGAACTGTTGGAAGACTTTGAATGCATCTTCTGAAGGGAATGTTTTGAATAAAAATCAATGTGTGCATCTTTTAGGCAAACTCATACTAGCTATGAAGGGCATTGACAAAATGTTGTCAATTGCTACTCCAAATCTCCAATTCCAATTTGTATGTGAAGAATTGTTTGTTTTTCAAAAGAAAGTAAAGATTGTGAGAGACAATTGCATTAAAGAAGAGCGATGGTGTCATTCAATTGTGTTTCAACTCCAAAACAAAGAGACTTTTCATGAGCTACTTCTAGATCTCAAGTGTTGTTATGATACAGCGAGGGAAATGTACTTATTCCACCATTCGGATCAATCCAATGACATCCCATCTATTCTATTTGATGCAACTACCTATGATCAAGTTCTTGAGGATGCACAAGAACTAAAGAGGAAGCTTGAACTTGTACTTCAAGGAGAAATCCTAGAGGATTATGAAATAGCACAGCATCTATTGTTGAGACTTAGAAATTTAGATCGAGTTGATGGTGGAAACTTGAAGGATTTGGAGTTCCCCAATAATTTCAAACCACCAAAACTAATCCAAAAAATTGGTCAAGGAGGTTATGGAGGTGTGTACAAATCGAGTTGGTTTGGAATTAAGTGTGCTACAAAAGCATTGGAAGGTGATCTTGAATATCTTAAGAATTGTCAAAAAGAGGCAGGAATCTTGGCAGGCTTGAGCCATCTGAATCTCGTTCAATTTTTTGGTTGTGGAATTATCAAAAAAGTTGTCGACAATTATAAGGAAGTAGGACTTATTGGCAAGATGCATTTGGTGATGCAGTATTTGAAATCAAGCTTGTCTCGAGTATTGAAAAGTTTCATTCAATTTTTTGGATTAGGGACTATCCAAAATATGAATGAGAATCTCGAAAAAGGTGAAATTGAAGAGATGCACTTAGTGATGGAATTGATGGATTCCAACTTATCTACCATGTTGAAGAAAGCCAAAAGACCTTTACCCTATCATGTTGCACTTGACATCATGCACCAAATTGCAAAAGGTGTATATTACCTTTATGACATGCAAGTTGCTCATCTTGATTTGAAACCTGATAATGTCTTGTGTAGTTCAATACCTATGGAGGATTTGGATCCTTATTGCACATTCAAGATTATGGATTATGGGACTTCTGAAATGGAGGTTTGTAGCAACCCAAAGCATCTAGTGTCAACAGAGTATCAGATTGGAACACGAGGATATATGGCCCCTGAAATGATCAAGGGAAGTAAAACTCCACGGTATCCATTTCAAGCGGATGTGTGGTCATTTGCCATGATATGCTCGGAGATTCTACCTGGAAAGGTTCCATACTCCGATTTGAAACCAAGAGATATTTATGATCGACTACAAGGTCCACATGGCCCTAGCTTTCGACCAGCCCTACCCAATGATTGTGAAGGACTTACAACCTTAATCCAAGAATGTTGGTCTCAAGACCCTCTTCAACGCCCAACATTTTCCAACATTTGTGATCAACTCACTAATTTAAAGAAGTCTTTCTTGAAGGGAGGATCTTACACCTTAGAAGATTCAAAAGCCATTGTGAACCATATTATGACGGTAAGAAATTTCCTAATTACAAAATTCATTTAGTATTGTTTGATTTATGTAAATCTCTTTGGTACTTTGTATTTGTTGTTTTGAATGTAGTTTGATATTTTAATTTGATAACAATTTTTAAATTGCAACTTTTGTATTCATGTAGGTGGATGAGCCAATTGATTCTGCAAAAGAAATTCGAGTTGATTTAGATCATCAATTGTCTAAAGCCAAAGGGCTTTTGAAAATGAAGTACATAGGCATCGTTGGCATGGGTGGAATTGGCAAGACTACACTTGCTAAGGCAATAGTTGAAGACCCAACTATGAAATCCTCATACGATGCATCAAGCTTTGTTGCTGAATGCAAGAACTATCAAAATTCCTATGAAATATTATGCAAGATATTATCCAAACTTGGAAATGGTCAGAAAGCCAAGAATTTTGAAGATGCCCAAAAGATGATGAAGGAGCTCTTGGTTGAAAAAAAGGTTCTTTTAGTATTGGATGATATCAAGGATGAGTCTCAAGTGCTTGAAATTGTACCTCCTGACATCTTTCAAAATAGCAAAGGGACCACAATAATTATCACAACACGCAATTGGAATACCATAAAGTCATTTGTGGGCACGGAGGGAAGGTTGGATGTTGAATTGTTGGATGAAAAGGCATCAATGAAACTTTTCACCTCACACCTTTGTTGGGGTGAAGCTTCTCTATCACCGGACTTTGTAGCCTTGTGCAAACAAGTTGTGAAAGCTCGTAATGGCTTGCCTTTGAGTTTGAAAGTGATGGGTGCATTTCTTCGCAAGAAAGAGAGGTTGCGAAGTTGGGAATATGCCCTACAAAGGATGGAAAGAGGAAGGAGTTTGGATGGTGATGAAGAAATTTGGAACACTTTGCGAATAAGCTTTGACGGATTGAACGAAGGTGTTGAAAAGAGGATGTTTTTAGATGTGGCTTGTTTCTTTTGTCAAGATGTATATTCGTCTGGCATATCAAAAGCAATGATCTTGACTTTATAGTCCAAGGATGGCATCCTTCCATTGCATGAAATGAATAGATTGATCGACATGTCATTGTTGAAGGTCAATGGAGATGGTGACATTCTAGAAATGCATGACCAACTCCGTGACATGGGTCGAATGATTGCAAAGCATACAAGGATTTGGAAAGCGTCTATGCTACTCGAAAGTGGATTTTCAAGCAAGGTAATATTCTATTCATGCAATTGACATCATGAGAATTGCACATTTTCATATATTCATTCGAATTTTGTTAATAAACATACAACCTTATAGTATTCAAAAAATCATTAGATTTGAAATATGTTAGAAAAAATCATTATCATTTGAAGCCTCTTCATGAAAATATAATCCATTCTAACTTATTCTTCTTTGAATGTAGGATCTTGAAGATCTTGAAGGCATTTCATTGCAAGGGACTATGAACCATCATGTGCCTTTTGTAAAACATGATCTAAATTGTCATTTTAAAAAGCTTCGTTTATTGACTTTGGAGGGCGCTTAGGACAATCCTAAAGCATATAATGACCACTTGGGATCCTTACTTGAAATAGCTTCAAAATGCTCTCAATTAGAGGCAATTATGAGTTGTTGTTCAAATTTGATAGCTTTGCCAAAGGAAGTGGGGAATTTGTCTTCCTTGACCACTCTAGATTTGAATGGGTGTAGAAACTTGGCGGTCTTGCCAAAGGAAGTGGGGAACTTGTCTTCCTTGACCACTCTAGATTTGAGTGAATGTTCAAGCTTGGTGGCCTTGCCAAAAGAAGTGGGGAACTTGACTTCCTTGACCACTTTAGATTTGACTTTGTGTAAAAGCTTGGTGGCCTTGCCAAAGGAAGTGGGGAACTTGTTTTCCTTGACCACTTTAGATTTGAGTGGGTGTTCAAGCTTGGTGGCCTTTCCAAAGGAAGTGGGGAACTTGTCTTCCTTGACCACTCTCAATTTGTATGGATGTTGGAAATTAGCGGCCTTGCCAAAGGAAGTGGGGAACTTGTCTTCCTTGACCACTCTAAATTTGTATGGATGTTGGAGATTAGCGGCCTTGCCAAAGGAAGTGGGGAACTTGTCTTCCTTGACCACTCTAAATTTGTATGGATGTTGGAGATTAGCGGCCTTGCCAAAGGAAGTGGGGAACTTGTCTTCCTTGACCACTGTCGCAGCACAGGATAAGTAAATTCCCTATTATGCTCACAAAAATCACTCTAGAGCATAACAAAGTGACTCTAAAGATCGAACCCACAAGATTCTGTGAAGTATTTACTTGATTTGGGCGAGTAAGCGCTTTCACCCTCTAAAACTTCCTTTCCGGTCCTAGATTTAAAACCGGAAACAAACAACCACCCAGAGGATCCAGACCAGATTACTTCCCACCCGATTCATAAATCCTCCGTTAAACCCAATTCTCCCAATCTCCAGAACCTAAACAATTCCGTTCCTGGTACTACTCTGAACCAATCCGCTCCGGCTGGTTCCCGTATCTTCCCAACACTCTTCCGGTTTAGTTTTGCCTTTGTTGGACCATCAGAGGGTTCGCTGCTTAGGTTTCTGAGTGGTAGGCCCACCACTCCTTCTGCGGATTATAGTGGTTGAAGACCCACTATTCTCTCCCTTCCTCTCCTAACTAACTCGGATTCGGTTTGATCCCTCACAACAATCCGGATAGCAATCCGGAATGCAGGTCACACAGAGATCCCCTGTACGATCCGTTCTTACTACAATGACCTCAATGCCAGATCCTACTTGTGCGAAGCTAGGTGGTTACAAGTGTACTCGTCCGTTCCAATAGTACCTAGGATCATTCCGTTTACCAACTACGGTGATGAGACCTCTCAGAAGGTCGGACACTCAACCAAACTACCCATCCAGGAGTTCTAGTGCGACTAAGGATACCCTCCCTATACGCCTAGCCTAACAGCGGCTATCTCACCCGGAACTTTAAAACCCTAGATCTTGTTGAGGCACTGAAATACACTCCCAACACTTACACAACCTGCACACACACTAAGGATCGGAAACTATCGCACTAAGGGGAGAAATCTAACCACAACTCTGCCTTACACCTTCCTAACTCCACATCATGCAAACCTGCCAAGCTTGGGAGACACACACAACGAGAGAGCGCATACAAAGGTACAATAGAAATTGCAAAAAGAAGACTCCTAGCGTCCCTCGCGGGCGTTGACTATATACATTTCAAAAAGTTACAAATGGGCAGGAAAACTCGCGAAAGTTCTGCCACCATCTCGGTCAGACTTTCCGGTCCTACCTACTCCCCACTGGACCGGAATAGGTTCCGTATCCGTTCCTACTCTATCTACTTTGCACATCCTAAGTCCCTATCCGCGATCCGATGGTTGCGTTGTCCGCTCCCGGGTCCATTTGCTCAAAAACCTCGTTGAGGTTCCGACTCCTCTCGATCTCCTGAGGTCAAGGAACCGGATTGCCTTCTGTGGACGCGGGCGGTGAGTCCAAGTCGATGGCGGTTCCAGGCGTGCCGGCCTGGGTCGTTCTCTTGGACTTGGAGGTCGTATCCTTCCCCTCGCCTGTTGTCACTTCCGGGAACGAATCCGGGAGGGAGATATCCGAGAGTCGGATACCGCAAGAGTAGGTTGCTCTTGACAATATCCGGGTACTCTCCTCCATCCGGTCCGCTGCCTTCCGTGCCTCCTGCATTGCCGCTTCTACCTACTCGGCAAAGTCGTTGAGGATCCGCACCATCCAGGAACCGGATAGCTTCTTCTCCTCGTGCACCCGCTCGTCAAATAACTTGGCCTTGGTGAGGGCCGTTCCGGTCTCCCCGAACGTGGCCTTCACTTGCTCCGTCATCTGCCGAGCATCCTCTGCAATCGATTTGGTGGCGGCAAAGTTCTCTTGGTGCACCAGGATCTCCGTCTTCATCCGATCCACCTCCTCTTGTAGCCGGCGGATCTCTGCTTCCTGCTTCCGGGACTCGACCGGATCAGAAATACAGGCCGCCACCTTTTTCGGTAGCTCCTGGTCGGGTGCTGCTCCCACCAACTACCCGATGGCTACTACTATCCTCTTCTTCCGTTCCCAGTCCATCTAGATGTCACAGAGGACCTTCACCAAAGGTGGGAACGGATCCTCGGGATCCACTACCTTCTCCTCTTCCGGTTTCCCTTCCAGAGCGGGAGTGTTGGGCCTAGGTGGCGTCCCTCGTTTGTTCAGGGAGGTAGTCTTGTGACGCTTGACCGGCGGTACTGGCGCTTCCTCGTCTTCCGACTCCGAATCCTCTCCCGGTTCAGAACCGGATTCGCTCTCCTGATTCGATCCTGATTCCCCATATCTGAGAACTACTTCCTGATTCTTGTACACCTCGTCCTCTCTGTCGTTCAGGAGTTGATTCGACTAATAGAGGTGCATCAAGTAGGGACTTATTGGAGTTGCCCTACTCTTTCCGATTCTACTAACTAACTGGAGCACCAGATCGGAAATGATCCGGGCCCAGTCGACTTTCCGGTCCCCTCTTAGGGCCCTGAAAATAGTGTTCGCAAGGGTAATAGTTACCCTTGTTGGCTTCTCTAGATGGAGGATCGGAACAAAGAACTGTAAGAGTCGGCGGTTCCGCTCATCCTTACAGTCCTCGATGGCGTATCCGTCCTTCGGGTTTACTGCTCCCTCGAACTTGCCCCGGACGAAGTCGTCCTTCCGGTTGGCCATCCCGAATCCTCCCGGCCGGAAGCTGTACACTGACCTCCAGACTTCTTCCGTCCAGAGAGGCGGAACAGCTCTCAGCATATTGTCCCACTCATTAGACACTTTCCCCGAGAGTTCCCGGACGAAGACTTCCTCCTTGAAACCCCAGGGTTTGGTTGCAAACCTTATACAACCCATGGAGTTTAAATCGTCCATGAGTTCCGCTCAGGTATCCTTTGACAGCGGGATAACCGGAACTACTTTCCGGAGTTTGACATCTGACGACGAGCTAGCCTGACCTCTAGTCCTTTTGAACTGCGGCATGGTCGCGCACGAGCTGTTGGGAACCCTTTCCGATCTTGCCTTACTGTCACTCTCCTAGCCGCATGTCCCGTTCCTTTCCTTCACTCTCTGATCTCAATCGGAAATCAAACTAACATTGTAGTAGACACTATAACACTTGCGAAAAACACTCGCCACAGTGACTGACACGGAATGCCTAAGCTGACAGACACGAGGAGTGCTGGAAAATGAAAAAGTGAAAAGGGGTGCGACTGGCCAGGCTAGCCCCTTTATACTGGCCGGCCCCCATTGCCACCTCAGCACGACCTAATCCGGATCCGGTTCGTCTAGGGTATCCGGTCCGTCACCTATCCGGTCCAACATCCGCTCTTATCTGTTTATTCTCTGGAAACGGAATGGAGTAGGTCCTGTCGCTAACTCATTCTCCACTTCTATTTCCGCTCCTAATGGTTTCTTAACCAAATTCGGATATCCTTATCTAGCTATCCAGTTAGTATTACTAAGTAAAACAAAAAAAATTAGAATTTCATGCTGCCACAACCACTCTAAATTTGAATTGGTGTTCAAGCTTGGTGGCCTTGCCAAAGGAAGTGGGGAACTTGTCTTCCTTGACCACTCTAAATTTGAGTGGGTGTTTAAGCTTGGTGGCTTTGCCAAAAGAAGTGGGGAACTTGTCTTCCTTGACCATTCTAGATTTGAATCAATGTTCAAGCTTGGCGGCCTTGCCAAAGGATGTGGGGAAGTTATCTTCTTTCACCTCTCTAGATTTGAGTGGATGTTCCAGCTTGACAGCCTTGCCAAAGGAAGTGGGGAACTTGTCTTCCTTGACCACTCTAAATTTGAGTGAATGTTCAAGCTTGGCGGCCTTGCCAAAGGAAGTGGGGAACTTGACTTCCTTGACCACTTTAGATTTGAGTGGGTGTTCAAGCTTGGTGGCCTTTCCAAAGGAAGTGGGGAACTTGTCTTCCTTGACCACTTTAGATTTGAGTGGGTGTTCAAGCTTGGTAGCCTTTCCAAAGGAAGTGGGGGACTTGTCTTCCTTGACCACTCTAAATTTGAATTGGTGTTCAAGCTTGGTGGCCTTGCCAAAGGAAGTGGGGAACTTGTCTTCCTTGACCACTCTAAATTTGAGTGGGTGTTTAAGCTTGGTGGCTTTGCCAAAAGAAGTGGGGAACTTGTCTTCCTTGACCACTCTAGATTTCACTTCGTGTGAAAGTTTACAAGCCTTGCCGAAGGAAGTGGGGAACTTGTCTTCCTTGACCACTCTAGACTTGAAGAAATGTTCAAGCTTGGTGGCCTTGCCAAAGGAAGTGGGGAACTTGTCTTCCTTAACCACTCTAGACTTGAAGAAATGTTCAAGCTTGGTGGCCTTGCCAAAAGAAGTAGGGAACTTGTCTTCCTTGACCACTCTAGATTTGAGTGGGTGTTCAAGCTTGGCAGCCTTGCCAAAGGAAGTGGAGAACTTGTCTTCCTTGACCACACTAAATTTAAGTGAATGTTCAAGCTTGGTGGCCTTGCCAAAGGAAGTAGGGAACTTGTCTTTTTTGACCACTCTAGATTTGAATCAATGTTCAAGCTTGGCGGCCTTGCCAAAGGATGTGGGGAAGTTATCTTCTTTCACCTCTCTAGATTTGAGTGGGTGTTCTAGCTTGACAGCCTTGCCAAAGGAAGTGGAGAACTTGTCTTCCTTGACCACTTTAGATTTGAATGGGTGTAGAAACTTGGTGGCCTTGCCAAAGGAAGTAGGGAACTTTTCTTCCTTGACCACTCTAGATTTGACTTTGTGTAAAAGCTTGGTGGCCTTTCCAAAGGAAGTGGGGAACTTGTCTTCCTTGACCACACTAAATTTAAGTGAATGTTCAAGCTTGGTGGCCTTGCCAAAGGAAGTAGGGAACTTGTCTTTTTTGACCACTCTAGATTTGAATCAATGTTCAAGCTTGGTGGCCTTTCCAAAGGAAGTGGGGAACTTGTCTTCCTTGACCACTCTAAATTTGAGTGAATGTTCAAGCTTGGTGGCCTTGCCAAAGGAAGTGGGGAACTTGACTTCCTTGACCACTTTAGATTTGAATGGGTGTAGAAACTTGGTGGCCTTGCCAAAGGAAGTAGGGAACTTTTCTTCCTTGACCACTCTAGATTTGACTTTGTGTAAAAGCTTGGTGGCCTTTCCAAAGGAAGTGGGGAACTTGTCTTCCTTGACCACTTTAGATTTGAGTGGGTGTTCAAGCTTGGTGGCCTTTCCAAAGGAAGTGGGGAACTTGTCTTCCTTGACCACTCTAGATTTGAATCCATGTTCAAGCTTGGTGGCCTTGCCAGAGGATGCTGAGAAGTTATATGAGTTGGTGGAACTCAATTTGAATTGATGTGTTTTGTTAAAGTCTTTACCAAAGAATCTAGGATGCACACCTTCAATACGGATTCTTTCTTGGAATGATTGTCCAAATTTGGGATCCTATATGTTGGCTGAGTCGTCTCTACCAGCTTCAGTGGCTAATCTTGAAGACAAATTCTTTTGCCCAAAAGGTGATCATCATTATGGAGTGACTTGTGATGAATGTGAAGTATCTCCCATAGTTGGGCCTCGATTTAAGGCAAAAGCCACTTTCAAAATTGACTATGATTTGTGCCTAGATTGTTTTACAAAGTAGAAGCTATTGTTGGAAAATTCAAGCCAATGATTTATAGTAGTAGTTTCTAAGAAGTTTGAATGCATAGTGTGTGGATAAACTTTGGATTGTATAGACAATTTATTGAAATCCATTGAGGATTCTTTTCATCATTTGGCTATATGGATTAAAGTGAAAGATATGATTTGTGTGTAAGTGCATTGTTCGTTTATAATTTTGATTTCTTATTTAAGAATATTGAGTCATTAGGATCATAGCACTTCTCTTGAATGTATAATTGTATGTTGTGCACAAACATGCACATTCTACCATGGTCATATCATGTCAATATCTACCAAAGTGGGAATAAAAACAATATTGATGTACCAATGTCTCTATGAGTGCCTAAACACTATTACTATTACATCCAAATAAAATATGCAAGTGAGGTGGAACTCATGTCCAATTGAAACCAAAATGCAAAGATTTCCATTCAATTTGGATGGTTTGTAAGATAATGCATCACTACCAATGTCACACAAGGCTTCACAATTGCTCAAAAAACTACTTTATAGCTTTGGACTTTAGTATGTCATCAAGACCATGATGCTAAGTGGCTTTTGGCATATGTCATAACCACCAAATACACTGAGAAGAAATGATACAAATGTTAAGAACACCTATATCACGACTAAGACTTGACAATGACATCATCCATGGAACACGCAATTCAAGAAAATGTGAAAATATGTTGATTTTCATTGGAAATGAAATGGACAATCAATTATGACACTATTGAGAGCTTTTCAAGGCCATTTGAGTTCCATATACAATACATAAATACTATGCAATATAAACAAGGAAGCTTGTGAAGGGTATAGTAACAACAACTTTCAATGAACAAAGTGCTCATTTGGATTGATTACATTTCTTCAAGTAACAACTCACATAATATGTAGAAAGGACCGTGGTTAATAAGTCATTAAGGATGGGTTATGAAGTTATAATAAATGTACGATATGTATAAAGTGAACACTTGTAAGATAATTTTTAGGATAAATGTAACATTCTAATTTCAATAAAATTAAATCTCACTTAGATTCGAGAACTATCATTATCATATATTTTTATAACATGTAATATTTTTTGAAAAATTATCATATTATATAAATAATTTTTTTAAAAGTTGGAAAAATTGAATTGTTTTTTCTTTTCTTCCATGTATTGATTTGTTTTTTATTGACTTAGTTTCATATTTTAATAAGTTATATATGGTGAGAAATCTTTTGAAATCTCTTATCATAATATCAATCAAAATAAAAAATCACAATATCCTAAATTTACTAATAATTGAAAATAGGAGTTGAAGAAATATAAACTTATTATAAGGGATTTGACCCCCTAAGGGTTTTTTTAGAATACAAGAAGTTCTATAATTCCCTATGGAGGAAGAAAGAGAAGGGAGTCCCAAGGCTATTCAATACTACATATAGACCTTTCACCACCTTGAGCTAAACATTAGCCTGGACTCTTAAGATACCGTGAAGTTTTCTTTATTAGATTTCCAATGCCCTCAATAGCAAGGCAAGAAGGGGACAAAGAGTGCAAATGGAATGAGGCCAAAGGTCTTGTCCTCCTTGTTGGAGAAGTTGAACAAAAGGAAGTAGGAGTGGACACACAACGTAGAAAATTGTCTACAATCCGTCTTTGAGGTTTATTTTCATAGAGTAGCCCACAATGGAGGTGTTGTTGTTGATTGAGCATAGTAATATCTCCTTGCTCTTCTCTATAAATTTCAAGAAGTCACTTTGAACGATAAAGATCTGCAACACGTTGCGCATCCAACAAATTCCCATATTGCCACCTCAAGAAGAGGGTTTAAACTAAAGAAAATGAAGGGTTCTGTGACTACGAAAAGTAATTGATTTTGAATTGCTTAGGACATTTTGTGACTAGTTATAATTTGGAGCCCCAACTTGTAGTGGACAAGTCACATGTAGAATTGTAATTGCAAGTCGTGACAACCTATTTGGAACTTCATCAATGAACTTTTCTAACATGGTTGCTTATATGCTATTTGCTACCACATGAGGTCGGTCACTCAACTGATGAGTTGTGCAACTCATTTGCGACTAGTGTATGACTTGCTTATGACTCATCTATGACTTCATTGTGACTCATTTATGATTTCATTGTGACTTGTTTGTGACTCATTTGCAACTTGTCTATGACTTATAGATTTGTAAATTTTAATCTCAATGATTCATAGATTTTAGATCTA
Organism: Straminergon stramineum; assembly: GCA_963920665.1. Lineage (NCBI taxonomy): Eukaryota > Viridiplantae > Streptophyta > Bryopsida > Hypnales > Calliergonaceae > Straminergon > Straminergon stramineum. The sequence goes on along the minus strand of OY987265.1, from coordinate 17,512,746 downwards.
GCTTTTTTTTTAATTCAAAAATTCAAATATTGATATTTAAAAATTTTCACTAGTTTAGGATATTTTACCATTTCATAGGTTTAAAAGAAATTGGATTTTAAATATTTTTAGATTTCTATAGAATGTAGAAATCTACAAATTGTAAAAATCTACACACTATAGAAATCAACAAATTATAAAAATCTACAAACTATAGAAATCTATAAAATGTAGAAATCGTAGAATTCTATTAACAAAACTCATTACATTAGAATACAAGAATTTCCATTCAAGTCTTATATGTCCAATCTAAAGGTACTCTTGACAATTAATGTGGTACAATTGATTGAAGACAACCAAGAGATGACTTTGGACCCAACTAGGAAACAACTAGGAAACAAATAAAAAAAATGACTACAAAATGACTAAGATACATCTAGGAAACAACTAGGAAACAATGAGGAAAAGACTAAGAAACAACTAGAAAACAAATACGATTCAATTAGGAAACAACTATCAACATTTTATAGCTACAATCGATTTCTAGTCATTTTTTCCTACTAAAGATAGACACAGTGGATTCTATAGAGAGTAGACTTGTCCACGTCGACAACTGTGATGAATATTAGATGGAGAATAATTTACATTCAGTTAACAACTCAACACTCTAACCAAATCACCACCACTAAATTTCAATGAACAAAGTGTCATTTTTCCCGTACATATAAAGTTACAATTTGGTGTTTTGGAACTCATCAGACTTTGGCGGCCATTTTGTCATAGTAAATTAACTTTTTTCAAAAATCTTTGGACTAAAAAAATCTGGTAAATCAAGATAAATTTCATCTCCAAAAATTAGTTTGTGATTTGGAGCCTCCATTCAAAAGTTATAGACAAAATTCAGAGAGGGTGTTTGAAAGTATTAAAGAAAATATTCCTTGCTATCCCACTTTAAATTTTGTCTATAACTTTTGATTAGAGGCTTAAAATCTCAAACTGATTTATGAGGATGAAAATTAAATTGGTTTTACAACTTTTCTGAGTTCAAAGTTTTTTGAAAAAAGTTAATCTACTATGACAAAATGGCTACCAAAGTTTGCTGAATTTTTAAAAAAAAAAATTGTGAATGATTAAGTTGAAAACATTTCATAGGACATAGAACTTCAACCATGATGTTTTAAATGTTGCCCAAATGAGGGTGTTTTAAATGTTTTAAGTGTTTTGAAAGTCCTAATTGTGTGCTTTGATGCCTTCTAACTTTAGGAATTATGTTCACAATCTTGTTGAGAGTTTGTATAAAGAATTTCAAACCAATTGGATCTATTTGTCATGGGTGCCCGAAATTGCCCAAAACTTTAAAAAATCAACTTTTGAGAAATAAATTGAAATGATCAAAAAAATTCTAGGCATTACCCCTTATGCGGCAAAGTGGACGTTTTTCAGACGCTAAGAATCAAAGTTTCGTTAAAGAGGTATACAAGTTGATTTCAATTGCACTATGTACCTTTGCCTTCTACAATAGTGGAGGGAGGTAAATCACACCAATCCACAGCATGGATCGGCTTGATCTTTGAGTGAATACCAGCACTAGCTTGGTCCTTTGTTGACCATACTGAGCTTGAAGACACAGTCTTGCCTTGAATCCTGCAACTTTTGAAGGCCATAAAAGTCAGAATTTTCATGCTTTGGAAGAATTTTTTTCTCCCCTCAATTCTTATTTGCACAATCTACAATACACTTGAATCTCGTAAACAGCTCATTCGTGCTCTACCCTCTACGAATTTCCAAAGATTCATCATGCTAAAAATTGCCCTGCATTTGTGGAATAACATATTCATCAAATATTATCATCTCCAAATCCGTGTAGTGGATTCTCTTGCAAATTGAAGATCCACATTCAACAACTAGTTGGTTTCGAATTGCTACGGTGAAATATTCAATAAGTAAGTAGACTACAATTTATCACAGTTTTTCTAGGACGTACCAAAAAGCTTGTCATTTATGTTATTCTCTTTGTGACGCATAGGGGATAACCTGATAGTGAAACACAAGTTTATTAAAAATTTCACATCTTGTACAATAATTGTATTTAGGCATTTAGCAAATATTATATCAAGAAGGGCCTACTCAAAAGTGGAAAATGATTTGAAATCATGACTCATGGTTTTGAGGGTTAATTTATTATTTGGCATCAATGTGCCAACCTTGCTCTACTGCTATGGTATAAGAACATTCCAAAATCTAATAAATGTACGAAGTGGAGTTCATTAATTCCAATAATTTTCAAAAGATTCCAAAAGATTCTAACCAATTCCAATAATTTTCAAAAGATTCCAACAGATTCCAACAATTTTCAAAAGATTCCAAAAAGATTCTAAATTCCCTAAAATTTTGTTGATTTGGTCATCGCACTATTCAAATCAACAAAAAGTAGGTGGCAATTTGTCAATTTTTACAAAAAGTTCAAAAATCAATTAAATCGGTCATTGTAGTGCCCCAAACAACAGAAATCAATTGATATTTTGTTGATTCGGACACAATTTTCTAGTAGTGTCTGTTACAACTCTCGTAATCCTACACTTCATTCTATGACTGCTTTGATGCTTTGCAACTAAAGCAATGTGTTCACTTTATTCTACAACTACTTTGCAACTAAAACATTGTACTATTGATGTAAAACAATGACATAAGAATTTGGTGCAAATAGAGAGGTCTATAGTTGTAGGATAGTTGTATAGGACACTTAGTCGCATTTTTGTCAATTGTGGCAAACACGGGTTTTTTCTAATGTTTCGAACAAGAGCTCTTGTAGCCACAAAAGAGAATCTAGAAACTTGAAACCCTCTAATCAAATGAGGAACTCTAACATCTTCCTTTGAACTAAATGTACACATCACCAAGTCAAGGAGGAGAGATTTACTATTACAAAGAAGAGACCATGGACACATGTTGCCAAAGTAGTCTAGTCTAGTATTAATTTATATTTTGGTGAGGTGTTTTTTAGTCTTGTCATGTGTCTAGTTAGACATGCATCTACTATATTAGATACAAGAATAAAATTAACTTAAAGTTTCACCTTGTGGTAACTTCCATTGTCCTCTATTATAGTATATTGTTGTCTGATGCATATAGGATTTAAGACACAACATTTAGAGTGATTGTGAGTTTACGGTGTCAATAGGTATTTCTGAGGCGACTTTGGGTTAACTAGTTCAAGACAATGAATGCATGATGGTAGGGGCAACCTCGGGTTGACGATGCAAGTACTTTCAAGTATAGATAGAGGGCAACATTGAACTAGTCTAGTTTTTTTTTAGTGGGACAACTACTTTGGTACCGGGAGGTCAAACAACTTTTGTAATTATCCAAGTTGCAAGGGTATTTCACCACTATTCATCCAAACATTTTGCCCACATGATACTTTCCTTACAAAATATGGTGTTGAACACTTCATTGACACATTTCCAAACTTTATAACAATCCATTCTCACATTGCAAAATAGAAAAGACTTTAAAAAGATAAAGTCTCTATCATGAGCTTTAATGGATGAATTTATTCATAGATGAATTAATTCATGATAGAATATACACTAGTGTGCATGCAAAGACTACCTAGAGATAGATATCTTTAGATGGTGGATTTGTGCATTGCAGTCCAACAACTTCACTTGGATGACAAATGCATTGGAGTTAGACCACCTCCAGCTCATGACAAGTGTACTAGAAAATGCATTGGTTTTAGACAACTCTTTTAGTCTAGGTTTTGTTCAATTCAACAAAAACTAGGACCACTAGTGTAAGAGTTTGTTTAAATAGGAAAGATTAAATATTTTATCATTATATGGCTTATGTCTCTTATCAATTAATGTTTTGAGCTCAATTTGTCATGCAAATGTATCCACTATCACCTAATCAAAATCCAAGATAGTACTTTGAAATAGTTTCCAAATATAGTTCTTTAATCCTTGTTTTTATATTGTTTAGGTCAATTTTGTCTAGTATTTCTCCCTTTGTAAAGCCTATATATCACATTTAGTGCTCCATGTTTAATGATTTTGAATTATGTGTCCTACTGACTTAATGTGCCAAAGTATGAGGTTTAGATTTATACCAATATTTACATCTTTTCCCTTTTTAGCTTTGAAATCCAATCTCACATCACATAGTCCAAAACAAACATGCAAGATGAAATGGCACCAAAACTACATGCAAATGTAGGTCCAATTTTCAATTATGCTCAAGAATTAATCCCAAAGATAGACCTATGACCATGGAAGACAATTATTAAAACCATAGATGTAAATACCCCATCACCGTGCAAGATATAAAATTTCTTAGACCATGGTTTGAAGACCTATTACCATGATTGAAATGTAACCTACGACCATGCAAACCACCCTATGACAATGCACTATAGCTCTTAGACCATGCAACTAGCCCTATGGCCATGGAACTACAGCTCATGTTTTTGTTCGATGGAAAATTCTAATCTACAATAATTGCACTTAAAATGGACCACTCCTAAAATAACCCCTATTTTTGAAGGGAAACTAAATGATGAAGATACCCCAAATGGTGTGCATTACAAAGACAAGTGCAAGGTGGAGTTTGGGGCCATTTCAAGGAGCATGCAACTCTATTTATGGTACTATAGAGGTGTCAACCTTGCAAGTGGTCGATTTGGGATTAACTTTTTATTGTTTTCACTTTTTTTCTATAAAATGTTTTGATACTATTGGGTCATTTCTTCATGTGCATCAAATGGATTTTGGCATTGTGAACCTACACGATACTTCTAGCACCCTACACCTTGTATCTTGTGAATTTTTTTAACTAATTCACAATGCATCCAAAAAATTATGGAGCCACTTTCATTTTGATTCATTGTCCTGGCTTCACTAATGTACAAAAATTGTTTTTCATTTTCTAGATCATATTGGTTGTGCCACAAAGCTCATTTGTGCAGTTTTAATTGTGGTTACCTCACACAATTCAATCACTTTGAAAAAACAACATTCAACATTTGATCCATTTCCCAAATTTCAACTCCAAGTTGTGCATGAGAGGAGCCTTAAACCATGTAACTCTCTAGATATTGTAATTTCAAGTTGTAGTTCATGGGTCCGAGATGACCCTAAATTACCAGATGATGGTAGAAAGGTATCCAAACCGAATGGTGTGGTTGCAAGTTTGATACCTAGTTGTGGTAGGTTAGCTTATCTAGCATGAAATCAACCTTTCTTCCTGACAAAACCCCTCACAATGTATTCTTCAATATACTTGTGTCAAAAAAGAAGTTGCAGTTCATCCATGTAAGATGATCAGTTGATACCAATTAGGATCCAGACTTGGTAACCAACAATGCATAGGTCTGAATATAAATTCTTGTTTAGTTCACCAACCATAACGACAACATCAACAACTTCCAAAGAAATGCACTTCCAAAAAACTTGACTAAAGTTTGACACAAAGTATTAATCACAAGTCTATAAAAACTATTCCCATTGAGTTTCCAAGCCACCTCTAAACTCTGTCCATGCACCCCTCCACATTGCTTTACCTTGTGAAATCACGATGGGTTGGATCATTCAAGGATGGTCGAACTTCCAAAAAGAATCCCAAATTATGCACACTCAAAATGGACTTTGATCTTTTATTTCTTTTCGAAAACCAATCCAAGGTTGCCAGACCAATTTGCACATCAAAAGAGTTCCTTCAACCAAGGACTACCTTTGTTACACCTTGATTTAATTCTCGAACGCATCCCCAATCAGAACTTTTGAGATGCTTAGTGAGACAACTTCAAGATCTAAATAACAGAAAGTGAATTCATTATTCATTCTTATTTTTAGATTTGTACAAAACTTCCATTCTAAAGAATTCTTCAAAGGGTTTTATATTTCTTTATGTCAAACTTCATGCAAGATGACAAGTTTGATTTTACATTTCTTTCGTATTTTACTTTTAGGTTCTAATGTATTTGGCGTTGTATTCCATTGTGACTTTTACATCAATGTTGATAAGTAGGTAGTGATTAATTAAAAGGAGGATAGGCAAAAATGAAATTAATTTAGATTAAAATGTGTGAATCTTCAAATCACGACAAAGTATAGCAACCAATCATCAACATCAGTATTGGCTTGAGGTGTCTCCCTTGACAATGCTATCCATCATAACATTTAGTAGTCTTTATGCCCATTGCCTTTGCTTCATGCATCTTGCTCATCACATTGAGTCTCCACCTATCCACTTAGCTATTGATGAATAACTATTGAGTGTGGAATATTTCACACCATTTACAATTGGGTACAACGATCTTATAATTAACTTATTTGAGCCATTCAATTCTTTATGTACAATAAGGAGTTCAATTGGTATATTTTAGTAAGCCTAATTATCATTGCATCCTTGCACGATCCCAATCAAGCATACCAAATTTCAGTTTTTAAAAACCAAAATTCCATTTTCAAAGAAATTTTAAAGTCTATTTTTAAAAAAAAATTATGATATTTTGTGGAAAACATTCAGTAGTCTTTATACCGATTGCCTTTCCTTCATGCACCCTGCTCATCACATTGAGCCTCCACCTATCCACTTATTTATTGATGAATAATTGTTGGGTGTGGAATATTTCACACCATCTATTGTTTAGTAGAATCAAGGCAGTGATAGTGCATACTACTAAATGTTATGATCTCTGCAAAACAATATAATGTAATTTCAAAAGAATTCATTCAAGATGTCTCATACCATATGTGAAGGTCTAATTCAAGACTTAGAACACCGAATTAGACATTTTTGCACTTGGTAGGTGCAACATTGCACTTCGCTCTTACACCATCTAAAATAGACAATTTCAAATATTGAGGGGGGGGGGGATTTTCTAAAACAACGTTCAATGTTTGTTGGACAAATTGTTCAATGAAAATGCATCATATCGCTCTCAACTTTTCAATTACTTCATAAAAACCTAGTACACTTTTCACTCCACGCTTCTCATAATGCATATTACTGTGCAATTCACATTGAAGTACATCTACATGCCTAGAACTACAAGGTCTCTAATACAGTACATAACATCATACTTCCCTAGTACATATTCAAATCATTTTGTAGACGTTCATCATCAACGTCCTCCATTTGCATCGCCATATACTCCACAAGATGCGGTTTAGCCTCAATTGGAATCATAATAGTCTGCTCTGTTTGTACACCATGCAATATAATGTTTGATCCTATTGCGTGACCAACTCTACCTCGATGAGGAACATCCATCCATGAATATATAGCAGCTTCCTTCTCAATCCAAGAAAACCTCTCTCCAGATGGTTCCCATGTGGATTCCATGCAATTTGTGTACCTCACTCTATTACTACCTACTTCTTCTTCTGCTCCAGATCTCATAGTAGGCCAATACCACAGGACTTTCATCTTTGAGGCCCACCTCTCCTGACCAAATTCCAATACCTTTCCTATGTAAAAAGGTACTCTTCCTCTTAATTCCCTCAACTCCACAGTCAGTGCTACAAACTGGCCTATGACAATGTCATTCTCTGGATTGAATGGAGGAAAAGGATCGTCATTTGCATCTTGTATTGTTCCTACTCCAGTATGATGACTTCCGACTCTATTCCTCCCTCTAGTCACTCTTCGGGATACTTCTTGTGGGGGTCTATCCCTTCGCGGTCCAAAATACCCCCTCCTCTCTGGATTAGGCATTGTTGCCATTATCAAGTCTACAGTTGCAGTCCTTGTTGTGTTTCCATCTGCATCTACAGATACACTTGAATTTATAGCTTCTTCTTCCACATTTGGAACAACATTGCCATCCTTGCTCTCGTTCAATATATCGCTCGGCCAAAACGGTAAATCACGGACCCCTTCTCTATTTTGCTGTGGAAAATCTTCAAGATAATCCTTGAATGCATTTGTTTTGTCCACAACTTCCATGTTCTTCATCCGGTCCGCGCCTCTTAATATTAACTTCTGTTTATATGCAATGAACTCATCTAATGCTTTCAATTCTCTTTGATCAGCTGCAAACCCCTTCGCAAGGTCTGGTTTTTGTGTTAAACTTGATAGTGAGTTCAAACACAAATGTCCATTTGATGGGCCCCACTCATCAGAACTAAAATGTTTGTGTTGCACATGGACCAACCCATTTTCCACATAAAACCTCATATGGTGTGGAAATGTTATGCCCGTCAATTGATCCCCACCGCGTAGCAAATGAGGTGTGATAAATGCCTTCCAATCGCGAACGTGTTCAAGCTTGCGAGCACTGGTAAAAGCCTCAGTATATGATGCCCCTTTCTCAACCAATTGCAACATCTCCTCTAGTGTATCTATATCTCTCCTCTTGAGGACATTTGAAATTACACTGAATCTTTGATCAATGTCCTCGTGGGTGTGTCCCACTATCAAAAAACAAAGATGAACTTCTTTGAAAAAACCAAGCCCAACTAGTGCAGCACACATGCCAAACATATAGATGTTTTTATTCTCCCTTGTGGTGTTATCAGCTTGAATCCTCAATGTCGGTGGCAATGATCCTTTCCTACGCTTCACGTCACATATTACGTTCATAACTGACGTTATGACTTGATTGCTATCATGCTTGTGGTGAGCATCTATCCACACATCTGCATACAATCCAATCCCATGTACCAAGACACCACAAAGATGAGTCTTCATGAATCGAGATTCGATGTTCTTCACAGATTGCCTCATCTTGGATATCATGGTTGTATTTTGATCCATACCATCCACAATCAAGCACATGAAAATATCCGGAGTGATCATCGCAGATCTCTTGAACAACTAATAGTCTCGCCTCTCTTCCATTTGAATACGAATATGCACAATGTACAATTCTTTAATTTTCACCTTCGCTGCTGCATTTGTTGTGGATTCCATTCCACACTTATACTTCCAACAATGATAACACTTTGAAAATCTCGAGAATGGTGGAATCTACACATGTGGAAACTCCTGCCGCCAAAGACGACGAAATGAGCTCATCGACAATTTGGACCCATCCACTAGTTTCTTCACTTCTTCGTTCACATACCGAAACACATCCAGCTTGCTAGTATTCATTGGCAACAAAATCAATGGTAACACCGCACTGTCTTTTTTCCTTCGTATTGATCGATGAGGTTGCTGGCATCCTGCTTCATTCACAAATACGTCTAGGCTTTCCCTAGTTGCTGACATTTTTGCACTTTCTCTCCCTTGACATGTGTTTCCATGAATAGCTGCCACTTTTCCGTATACATTACGTGATGTCTTCAACTGCTTAAAACGCCTTTGGGAATAACCCAATGCCATTGCATAGCAAGCATTGCAAACCACTCTACCATCTAATTTTGTCACATACTTGTCTCTTGTTTGTCCCTCAGTGCGAGTGTAGAAAGCATTGAGCATTTGCATTATCCATGTAGCCCTAGCTTCATACTTTTGACCCCATGCCATGCAACATTGATCCAAAATGTATTTTGCATCCACATCACATAAACAATTGCGTTTACATGCTCCTCTCTCCTTCGCGCATAACATACTTTCAAGAGTAACTTTTTCACTAGCTGACTCCCCTCACTCTCTTGGACTTCTCACCCTTGCCCTCCGATTTGTCATTGAATACCTCCTCTTCGGTGCATGCATAGGTATTCCTTCTCCTCTAGCTATGTCATGAGTACTAGCTTCAGATTCTTGTGTCACAGGGGAATTTCATTCCATTGTACTTCTTTCACCATGACTTGATGGGGTCACATTTGAAGTGCTAGGACTCTCCTCCACGTCATGAAAATCATATTGTGGTGTTGGAATAGGAGGAAAAGAAAAATTTTGTCCTTCAATTCCAATTGCACTCGTTCTCACTTCTGAAGGATGTGCCCAACGGATTGAAGATCGATGCCACCGTATGACCTTATCCAAGCAATCACTAAGCAACTTCCCCACCACCTCACCCACCCATTCACTTTCATTCAAGGCATGTGTAACACGAACCGCAATTTCAAATGGACGTAACTTCAATTGATGAAGTTCATCACCACATGCAAAGCTTGTATCCACCACACCAAATCCCACGACATTCTCATCCTTCCCCAATAGTTGCACCATCCCATTTGTAGCATTCGAGACAACATTTGTAGGAAAGCAATCTTCTTCTTGGAAAAGTCTTGCTCGTACCATTCGTGTCAGTCGTTCCCCTATTGTCCTTCGTTCAGTTGCAACCACCGAACTTCCAATGGCATTGAAGGCCACTGGACTACCAAATGCTTCCATTACAATCCTTTGCAATCAATCGTGCAAACTCTTATTCACATGGTAATGCACAATTCAAATGTCCTTGCCTCGTGATCTTTTGTCTTCAATCTATCTCCATATACATTCAAAAAAGTTAAAATACGTCATGGATGGCTTCTAAGTATCGTGAAAAAAAAAAAGTATTCAAACAAATTATAGCTCTTAACATACATTAGCAAAAGACACATGAATATGATTTCTTTTTTTCCCCTCTCTTCAAATAATATGTGTTGAAGCAAGACTGAAAGAAAATGAATCAAACCTTTTAAGTTCCTCTGAAGACTTTTACTTTTCTGAGTCCATTACTCCTACATATGTTAATAGTCTTCACTTATCCTTAGAAACAGAAGCATTTCTCATCAGGTACCATCCACAAACTAACTAACATCCAAATGGTTACTAGAATTTTCAGACAGTGCACTCATTGTCTTCAAGTATTTGGAAGTCAAACTCAAAAAACGGAAGCTATTGGATTTCTTCTAATGTACCTTCTCTTTAGATAAATAATGAGGTAACCGTTCTATTATACCTTCAAAAATGTACATGACTTATAGTGCAAAATGGAAAGGTCTAAAAAATAAGTTATAAATCACTCAATCCACTTTTTTATATCTAATAGTATATAATATGAGTAATTCAGACGTACAATTTTAATTCTAATGTAGCATTTCTTTTGTTTTTTTGACATGTACGAGAAACACAAATTCTGGTCAACAACTTAACAAATTTTAGCTGAAACTACCATTCATTTTTTCCAACTTCACTATATTGTTCTGCTTCATATCTATAGCTGATGAAAACAAAATGCAATACTTCAATGTAAGCAAAATGTTGTCTTCCAATTGAAAATGAAATAATCTTTCTTAATCATTTCTTCAAATACGGAAGAAAAAACAAAGGTCTTTCAAAAAAACTCAAGGGGTGTACTATACTATACATTAGATCATCACGTGTGTTTGAACCCCTATGACATAGGGGCTATGTTGTTAGATATTTTGAATTTACACAATGCTACCTTTACCTAAAATTATAAATTCACCTTCTTGTATATATCCTATCTTTTCTTTTAAAAATTATCTTGTGCCACTGAAGGATATCCTATGTTCAGTATAAATATAAAACAATTCAAGGTTTCTTACACAATTGTTATGGGTTCATAAAGGAATTTATCATTGGTAATTATGTTTACATACTCAATGGTCTTCTCTATACATAACAAGGAATTGACCATTAGATAACTAGTTTCAAATAAACACTACTTCACAGAACCAACTAAATTCAAATAGTAACTACTTCCAAGCAAAAACCACTACCATATAGAAAATCACATACAAAGTAAAATAAGAAGCATATGAGTTAAGGCTCAAAATGGAGTGCATGTGTTCACTAACGCAACACATCAAAATAGACTTCAAGAACTAGAGGTTTCTCAAAGAAAGGTCCACTGTTTTTGTTTCAATATGCAATAGCTGAACATATCTCTAATACAATATGGACATCTTTGAAATAGAACAACACCATACAAAATGGCAACCGACGGAGTATCATACTAAATGCAATCATATAAACAACTTTCTCATTTCCATAGCTAGGTCCTAAAATCAAAATGTAGGTAAATCAAGAGTCAACCAATCATAGTTAACCACTACCATTTATTTATATGTAGAGGTCCATAACTGCTTCAAAACAGTAGTCACTAGAACATTGCTAAAATATTCAACCATATTTGTTTCTAAAAAAACCCAAATATATGATCCTTCACATGAACTATTAGACTACTCTCTCTCAAAATTTTATTAAATAACCTTACAATTTCATTGCAAGGTCATGATGTTTGGGTGTCAAAAAAAATTTTCAACTCCTCACAAATAGTTAGATTTCATCTTCAATCATCTCACCCAAAAATGTGTAGATCCAACAACTTACAACTCTCCATAATATGTTGAAGAAGCAATTCGGGAATACACATAAAATAAATTTAAAAAATAAATTTCATATTCATGTTCGACCAAAATAATTAGTACATGGAAGTTTGGGATTTTTGTTTATTTTGGAAGCCCAAGTAACTAAAAAAATTATCAAAAAATCCCTTTTATATATACATGCAAAACTTTGAATCATTCCATTTTGATTAATGAGATGAAAATTATAAGGAGTTTCAATTTGCTAGTAGTTATGGATTGTTTTTGCTAAAATAAAGTGTGAAGTCCTTTACTTAACTCTATTTTCAATATTTAAAAATACTATAAAATCATAGGATGCCAATTGTTTATTGCAACATTGCAACCATTGGAATTGTCATTTTCCATTTCCATAACTGAATTCTTAACAATTTAGTACTTTGATTCATTCTTTATACTTATTATTTTTTCCTATACATTGTACAATTCCAAATGATCTAAATTCTTACAAGCATGTAGCAAACTTGCATTTATATAATGAATTCAAACAAGCACCACCATTTCAGAAATTTTTTCAAACAAATGTGACCTTGTCACGTGCAACTACCTTGTTTTTTTGGTAGGGCAATAAACTAAATTCTTGTTATTTCAAATGCAAATATCCTACAATCTACATGGTGGTAATTATTGAAATTTTGTCCGCATCTTTCTAAACTAGTGCACTAAAAGATCCTATAGTTACATGTGTCCCAAAATATTTTTTTCCCACAACTTGGTAAATATACTAAATATGGCTGTTTTAGAATGTTTTCGGTGATAACATAGTAAACAAGCTTTAAGAGTTAACCCCTAAACACCCAAATTCATCTCTAGGATTGACCATTTGAGAAACATCATTATAAAGTGCTATTTGGAAGAATATTTTGGAATTTAAATACAACCAAAAGTTGTAGATTTTAATTTGCAGATTCCATTTGTATAGTTAGATTCACCAATGCTATCACCAATATTTTTTTATAAATTTTGAAAGAGAAATTTCAAAATTCCTTCAAAATTTGTGTACAAGCAAAACATTATCATTTTTAGAGTGAAATTTGTTGGAATGGATTTGAAATGAGGTTCTCTTCACATGGTGATTTTTTGAAATTTTTGTATTCTTACTATCTATGACCTCATTTTGGCAAATCCAATTGTGAACAAAAGTCAAGGCAATTTGACCACTTGATATACTTCCACATTTGTCATTTTAGAAAAATATGTACTCTAGTAACACCAAATCCAACCATTAGATAGGACAACAACTTGATAGAGTATCTCCACATATTATAATAACTTTCATCGAAGTAGTTAACCCCTAAATGCCCAACCCTTTGAAAGTGTATTTTGACTATGAAAAAAGAGCATTGGCTTGTAGTTCTCCTCAATGAAGCAAATTGTGTTTTTTTCCAAATCTAACTGTATAGATGTTAATAGAGCTTGTTTATTAGTATACACACCAATTTTGAGAGAAAAATTTCCTAGGAGTTGTGAGATTATACCAAGGGAAATATACAATTTCTATTTTTAGTACATTGTCTTTGTCCACAATGTTTCAAAAATTTGCATATATATGTTTTTTCGGATTGGATGTAACATGACCAACTTCAAAGAGTGTTAACACACTAAAATGCACTTCCAAAAAACTTAATTTCACATGAAAAGACATTGAACTTATTACACAATCCACATTGCAATTGTTAAACTGTAATTTTTATTTATAATTAGAAATTGCAAATAGCTTCAAATTAACACTTGCATGTTGAAATTGTTAACATTGAAAATCATGAAAAGACTTTAAACTTTTCATTGGGACCATTCTCAAAGCAAATGGATAAGTACAATTTCTTAGATCTCAAATCAAATGAAATTGCCAAGCTGTGCATAAAGCCAAGAAATGAGGTAAAATTAGAAAGTTTTACACTACACTTTTAGTACACATATGCCTTTGAAGACCTCTCAATAATTGAATGTGTACTTTTTTCAATGAAAAATGAAAGTTTTCCATAGTTAACCCTCAAAACTACCCAATAAAAATTTTAAATCAGTCACAAAAAAATGAATTGAGTTATTTGAATACCACCAAAATTTAGTTCTTTAAATTTCCTTAAAATTATTTTGAATTTCAAAATGCACTCAGTTATTTAAATTCCCCCAAATTTTATTTAAAATTAAAAATGCATTCAGTTATTTAAATTCCCCCAAAATTAATTTAAATTTAAAAATGCATTCAGTTATTTAAATTCCCCCAAAATTAATTTGAATTTCAAAATGCACTTCGTTATTTAAATTCCCCCAAATTTTATTTAAATTTCAAATTGCATTCACTTATTTAAATTCCCCCAAATTTCATCTTCAATTTCAAAATGCACTTAGCTATTTAAATTCCCCCAAATTTTATTTAAATTTCAAAATGCATTCAGTTATTTAAATTCCCCCAGGATTTATTTGAATTTCAAAATGCATTTAGTTATTTAAATTCCACCACAATTTAAGTAAATTTCAAAATGAATTCAGTTATTTAAATTCCCCCAAAATTAATTTGAATTTCAAAATGCACTTCGTTGTTTAAATTTAGGTGCATCCAACTGCCCATGGCAACCCACACACGTCTCAAAAAAATAAGGATGAAAAACAACATCCACAAAGAGGACCACTTCCCATTCGTTCGCCTTGGTCACATTTGGACCCCGTGTAGCTACGCGGGGTTGGCAATAAGGTTATGTTGAAACCCCTACCTCTCCAATCATCGTAGTAGTCGCTCCGCGTCTCTCATCGTGTCTCCTCGCTGCTCCTACCGTGTGGTCCTGTTGTTGCTGTTTCTCTAGCCGCTCTACTCCATAGCCGTTGCTGATCGTCTCCTTCCAAATGCTCACTGCGTTGTTCCTCCATGCTCGTTGTTGCTCCGCTCCTCTACGCACAGTGATCACTGATAGGAAGTGAGGAACTTGAAGGTTGTACTTCTCTTTTGTGGCAAAAATTTAGGGTTTATTTTGGTTTGTCTCAAGTATCTTGTGTCTTCCGAATCTCTTCTTATTGCGTTTTTATACCTGTGATCAACCATGTCAGTTATGGTGAGAGATTAGGAAAGTAAAGAGCTATAAGCATGATGTGATTATTCTGAAATTGTTAAATTTAGAGTTCTCTTTAGTGTTTTGGTGTTGTCTAGGAAGGTCTCACAAGCCTTGGGATAGGCTTCCACACTTACATCTCCTTGTGCAAAAACTTACTGTTTTTTCCTTTTCTGTCTGTTTGATAGTGATGTTGGAGTCCAACTATTGTAGCTTCATAAGTTGAGGGAGTGTGGCGCCTCTGGAGAAAGCTCTGAACGATTTGAAGGTACACACCACTATTGAAGACATCATTTTCTATTTTGCCCTCTTCTGTCGATTTGTGCTGTTTCACAATTTTGCGTTTTGTGAAGGTGCACTTCCACTGTCACAAAGTCGCAAACAATTATTTATTCTATTTAGTGTAGTAATTGACCGAATTTGTATCAAATCAGATTTTAAAGGTGGGGGAAAGGGTTCACATAGCTCACTGGGATCAAGAAGGTTGCATCGCAAGTCCTGTTCTTCTAAAGTTTGAATTTTTTCTGAGAGAAATCTTCCTTCTTAATTGATTTCCTCATGTGGTCGTTCTTGAGATTTAGAATGAGCGGCTTGTAGTCGGTTTGTGGATTTGAACAACAGTGATAGGACTAATAGATTTGTAGAGTTAAGGTGTCAATGGGGTAATGGAAAAATTTCAGAGACTAACTTCAGTAGTTTACGAATTTAATTTTTGAGTTCAAAAATTTGAGGTTTGCATAATTTTCAAGTTGTACGTTTGAGGTTATTGGAGGTATCCTTCAACCTTGGCTTTCTAACACAAGCATCCTTCATACACTCCTTTTGTTGACTTTGAAATTGTCTACCTACCCTCAAACTTTAAATAGGAGAACCGCCCAGGTTCCATGCTTGAAGTTTGGCATCAAGTGATAGCTCCAAGTGGAGCAGCTGCCGTTACTTTCGTCGCAATGGTCTTGTTTGGAAAAAAATGGTATTTTTGTATTTAAAATGTTGAGGTTCTGATAAGATTGTAGTGGGTTGTTGCTTTTGTGCGTGATTATAGGACTAAGAGACATCAAAGGAGTTGAAAGCCTCCTTCAATTGCGGTAGATTTCTGAATTTTGAATCACTTTTGAATACAAGGCAAGTGCTAGAGTAGAGGGACACGGGTGAAGGTGTTTGGTAATCCTCTCGTTTTGTTCATTTATTACTCCCAGATTTGTTCTTGGCATCCATTATTTTAGTACTCTGTGATTCCAGTATTCCAATAGAGGTGCCTGCTCCTTGGCTTTCTCTATTGAGTAGACTTTTGCTGTAGAACTTGAATTTTAAACTTTTTGAATAATTTCCGTGCAATGGACATTTATTATTGAATGAATGTGGAAGGTCACTACTGATTTTTTTGTTCTCATATTGTGGTTGTGTACTTCTCGATGTACCTTGTTGTTTGGATTAGTTGATGTGCTGCGTTTTGTGTGTTCATCCCATGACTAAAGCAATTGAGATAAATCACTACAATTATCAATTCACTAATTTAAATTGTTGGATATTTTTGCTTTTCCCTTTGAACATGAATCACTGTATATCCTCGATGGTGGTGACGGGACATGTGCTGGCAATTTTGTTGCACTCTTATTCTTGTGATTCATCAAGTGTTGAAGTCTTTACATTTACTATTAATTTGGACAAGGAATAATCTCTAAATTTTGCAAAGAAGATTACTTTATGAAAGTATTGTTTCATTAACGCTTCAAATAGGAGATTATAGTATTTACAACTTAAAGACAACTTTTCCTATTCCTATTGTATATGTCTTGAAGCTCGGTTTGTTGATAACTAATTTATTTAAAAAATTTTGTATCTTGAATTTAAAATATTTTATTGTCTCAATTATTTTGCCTGCCTTGGTTATAAATGGTCGTAATTTAAAAAGAGATTCCCAGGAATAGTACACTATACACATATATGTATTGAGGTTCGAGCTTGTAATAACTAGTTTGAATTGGAGCATAGAAGATTCCTTTGCTATTGATATGCAGTCTATTTTGGTAACACTAAGATGCTAATTATACCCCCATTTAAAATTTCCTTGATTCTTGACTCTACAGGGAATTATTCACGTAGTCCATTCTAATATGATCCCATCTGCTACATAGAAATAAAAGTATGTGCTATCCTACATAAATTGAAAAAATACAAAATATAAAAATATCCTAAACTTCACACAAAATGTTACCATCCCTTTGACATGTTAACCAAATCCTCGAAATTCACTTGAAATTTTTTTGGACAATTATAGTGCTTTTTTATAATTTTCAACCAAATATGATGTGGGTAGGAAATGGAGTTCTTCATAGTTGAGAGTGACAAACATTATTTTCTATTCACAATATGTTTTTTTATTGGTAATTTCTTGATTGCTATTTAGTATAAATAGTAAGAACTGAAAGTATACGAGTAATTTTTAAAAGGCCCCTTGTCATCAAAGTCTCACCTTTGTTATAAGCTTCTCAAATATTGTTGATGTTAGTTTTGATTCAAGGTAGGTAGTCCATTGTTGGCCAAATTGTAATGGTATTTAAAATCAAAGTTATGAAATGTACACCACTAAATAATATAATGTTGTTCATAATGGACTCGCTTATCTTATATCATATTTCCAAAGGTACAAAGTGCTCATTTTTTGTTGGGAATAAATTCTACAATACAAATAAGAAAATTCTTCTTGGAATAATTAGAACATGTGAAAATCAGGATGGAATTCAATTAGTGTTTGAAATATATGTACTCATATAGGGATAGAAGTAAAAACTACTATTTATCTAAAAAAATGTAAAATTGCAATATTGAATGATAAGTTTTAATCAAATCCTATTGCTATGTTTGTTGAAAACTAGTTTCTTTTGGCACAAACCTATTCGGGATTTGTATTTTTCAAAGTAGATTTCTTTGAACTGAAATGTATGTCAATTGAAAGGAGAAGAGAATACAAACATGTGAAGAAGTTTATTAAAAACACCTACAACTAAAATGAATGACCAAATTCTAAAAATCGTCTTCAATATTGGAAGTAGAAAAGAATGATTCATTCGTAAAATATGTAGCATACCTTTGCTAATACTTTTTTTCATTTGGTGTTTCTGAGTGAAATTGAGGTCACCCTTATAAAAAAACTTTACAGAGAGTAGAGGCTTACGAATGTTGATTGTTTTAATGAATTTGGTACTCATAGATAATATTTTGTAGAAAATGTTATTGTTTGACTCATTAGATTTGGATTAGTGATGTGGAAGTTGTGGAACTTCTTCTTTTTCACACAGTTTTAGCTTTATCTATATGAAGTACTATGTGAAATAACTTTTTGAAGTGAATATTGCAGAAGAATTCTGAAATGACAATTTCTATATATAGTTCAGTACGCTCGCTAAAACAATTTTATAGTAGAGAATATATTTGTAGTAGTTGATGTTAGGCATACTAGGCTACTAGCAATTGAATTTTCCACTAAAGCTTCTACATAATTTTTAAATTGTAAATTTTGGAATGAATAGAACAAAGTTGTTTGTTTCAATTGGTAGCCTTCAATTGGTAGGTATGAAATGTGTGGGTGCCGTAAGCTATAGAGCCAAGAATTAAAGTAAAGAGGATCTGAAGTTGTTCTCTCTAAGTACTTGAGAGCTTTAGACTTAAATCTATTCTCTTGGATAGATGATTATCTTAATGTAGTTGGTCGAAATTCATGTAGTTCCTTGGAGACATGTATATATTAGTATAGGACATTATGGTACGATTACATAGGGTAGGGAGATAATTTATAGTATTCATTAATCTTTTCAATGAGAATGGCAGTTGTAGTTTTCAAGGCCTTTTCCATACATATTACTAATTTTCTCTCTGGAATGATATTTCCTTACAGGACAATCATGGTTATCAAAACCTATGATAATTGGGTTCAACACGGCTGGTGGCTTCTAGCAATAGATGCGGATACGCCGAAGTTATGGATAACAGAGCAGGCATTGCAGGAGGGGCAACGTTGGTCAGCATTGGGCACAGATTTTGGAAAGCTACAGTCCATCACCACCGGCCCCCAGGATGTGATTTTCATGAATGTGACTTTGGAAGAAGGCAATGTGGTAAAATACAAGTTGCAGAGGAATTTGATGATGGCTCCAATTCCTTCTATTTGTTTGGATGTTGATCAACCAATGAGGGTCATACGTAAACTTCAAGAGCATTGGACTTCCATGCCTAAATTACTTCAGACTACTCGGAATGAAGCTATAACAAGGTTCTTGGCATTGAGCCCGGAAGATGTTTTGAGAGCTAAGCATTACATACAAGAAGCCTTGGCTTATGAAGAGATGCGGAGAACAAATCCTTCTAATGTTCGAGAGAGAACTCCACCATGAGAACCTGAAGAAACGGATCCTGTGTACAAGATATTAGCAACTCCATTGAATGTGGATTGGGTGCCCGTTCAAGATCGTGGTAGAAGACATGCACAACCAAGACCACCTGAAGACAATGAGTCTTCTCCTATTGCCATTGGGCAACAAAGGATAAGAACTCATCGTGGGAAGAGCCCACATAGGGCAATAGTAGAACGTTCATCACCTGGAGGAGGCACATCAAGGGAAGTTACTCAACAGAGCCGTTCCATATCACCACGTGTTGGAGCTAGTACAATGATATCCACAGGTGCTTTGAATAGTTTTCCAGTGTCAGCATCCACACAAGCGGAGTCATCAAGAGGAGCTGCCCAACGAAGAATGGGACAACAAGGTTCGGGAGCACCCAAAATTGTAAAGCCACGCAGAAGAGGGAGAGGAACTATGCGACGAGTACGTCCTCGATTGGCGCTAAATGTTGAAGCTGCTACTAGAGAAATGGGTACAAATAGTGGGCAAGGTGAAGCCCAACATGGCGAAGATTTTGAAGTTCTTGAAGAAGCTCTTGATGAAGAAGAAGATACTCATGCAGCTCATGTATTAGCAACTGTAGGTCCACTTGTAAGATTTCCAACAAATGAAGATGTTTGGGCAGGATACATTTGGGGTATGGACTTAGTTTTCAATGCAAAGATTGCAAACATCCGGGCTGTTGGACATGTGGAGACAAACCACCGAGCATTGACCGATAGGCGTGTTTCAACCATATACAAGCGGCTTTGTGGAAAAGAAGAGCCTAATATGTCACCACTTACTTTAAGACCAATTGCTTATATTCTTGAAGGAATGGATGATGAAGGTGCTCGCCAAGAAAGGGAGATCCCGTTTTTAGATGTTGGTGCAATGAAAGAGTTTGAAGTTGCATACCTACATAATGCTACAGTTGTTCCAGGGAATCCCAACATGTCGAAGATAAACTGGTTGGAGAACAATATCATTTGGGAGCCAATGGATGGTCAACATGTGGTTGCAACATGTAAACAAGGTGAAAGGGAGAACAACGTGGGTTTGGTTGGTGATGAAGAGTACCGGAAAATATTTGCAAGGAGGAAGGCACGATTTGTTGTGTACAATGATTCCAAAGTTTACATTGAAGCCTCAGTGCGAATAAATGCAAAAGAGTTCGAGAGAGAGTTCTACACAATAATGGAAGAGGATCTGGTTAAGCTACGGGCCATTTGGGAAGCATGTGGAAGACCTAATCCACAATTACGAGCAGATGATGCACAACGAGCAAGAGTTGTAACAATGGCTGCAAGTGCACTACATTGGACAAGGTCATATATAGAGAACGTATCGTTGGGGGTTATTTATAAAAGGATGGCAAAATATACTTGTCATGCATGGCAAGAAGATGAAGTTGCCTATCAAGCTATTCTACAAGTGTGCCGTGATTATGAGGATGGGATTCTTTGGTATAGCAAAGAAGATCTGTGAAAGTGGAAGAAATATGCAGATCAGAAATCGTTGGATCCAAATGTTGATGTGAGGGAAAACAGAAAGAAGATGGAGAGGCTTTGGTTGAGACCACTAGTGAGGGTTCCAAAGGCGCATTACTTGTGGTTGGCAAAGGCACTATCCGCCAAACCTGCTATTGATGGTGAACGCCCGCAACAAAGATTTTTCTTCAATAGCGCTAGCAACAGTGCACCAATGAAAGGAACTTTAGCTTGGACAATAGAACAGATTCATCGAAGGGAAGCAGTGCGAAATGCAATACGTTGGTTGATGGTGGAATCCGGAGATGCACATCCACGTAACATGCACAATTTTTTTCTCATTGATGTGCATAGGTTTGAAGGACAAGACCGTGACCAATTGAAAGTGCTTGCTGAAGTAGTAGACAACAAAATGAGAAAATCTTGGTCATCTCCAACAGTGAGGACTGTGGAAGCTCTTAGCAAGTTCGAGGCTCTAATACCTCCAATGGTAAGAGATCATTTTGCGAGTATTAAACGTGGAGAATCAGGGTATCATGGATACAATAGAGATGTCAGAAATTTGGATGAGGCGAACTGGGATTGGCAAATTACTATACCATGTACATCACCGGAAATCAACAATGGAGGCGTTCCTATTCGTTGTAGAGGGGATTTTTTTACACGAGCGGTTGTAGAGTTGGGAACACCATGCTTGTGGATATTTGATTACAGGCGGTGTGGGAGAAAAGGAGAAGATGGAGCTTGGACAGGCATCGAGTATAGCATAGCCTTGGAAAAATTACAAGAATGGATGGTAGGTATACACAGGTGGACAACAATATTTTTGTTTCCACCAGGAACATATTTTGAAGAGGCAATGAGGGACAAGATGGGACTACCATCGGAATGTACGTGGTTGAGAGGTGGATGGGTGTTTGCACTGCGAACAGTGTCTATGTATGTACATGATCTGCGACACAATGGGCAAATAGATTGTAATGTACAAGCGGTAAGAGATGTTGCAATTTTAATGGTGCATCCTACTGCATCTAGGACGGCAGAGAGTTTACGAGGAGGTCGTGAACAAATTCCAGTTGTGTTCACAGATTCGTGGAGCGAAGGGAGGATGCCTTCTATTGTGGATCATGTTGAAAGAACTCCCATGGAGTTGCAAAGGTTGGTTTCTACTTATCTACTGGAGAAATGGGGACTAGTTACAGTTGGCATTACAACAGCAATACCACATATTCTACAAGCTTCTTTTTTGGGTAGTCAAGTGATTGTATTAGATCGTTCAATGGATCGAACTCGCTTCCTATACAATACATTGCAGGAAGTGTATCACACAGGAATCCAAGTGCGACAAGATGCAACACTATTATCTGAAAATCCAGTGGTAGGAGAGCCTCATCATAGTACAGGAGGTAATATGGAACCCTCTTCAATTCATATGGAACAACGTAGGACTGAGGAAGAAGAGATTCTTGGAGATGAAGAGGATGGGGAGGACGGCGAAGATTTGCATTCAGTGGATACACCTGTACGAGAAGGATATACAATAAGAGAGCCCCGAACTGAAGATGATCCAGAATACGTTGAAGGAGAGGAGGAGGAAGAAGAAAATGAGGTAGAAGACGAAATAGAAGACAATTCAACGGACATAGAAGATGATATGTCAGACTCAGAGGATAGTTCTTATTCATCTAAAAGTGAAGTCGATTCATCAGAGGAAGAAAAGGATTCATTAGATGAAGCTGGCCCTCAAAAGGACAAAGGAAAAGGTATGAAGAAGACAAAGATGGTCGAGAAGCCATTAGAGGAGTTGGAGGTTGCAAATTTAGTGCTACGTAGTGGTACTAAGAACATTGTCTCACCACCACATGAAGTTGAAAAGGAGAAAGGATCTGTTGAGCACATAGTGTCCGAAGGAGAGGTAGTTCTACAAAGAGAAGGTGCGAGAGACATGGATTTGAAGAAAAGAGATGAACTTCATCTTGTTACAGAGAATCAAGGAAGGGAAGACACTCATGTGGGAATGCAGGAAACAGTATGTCAACTTCTAGTATTAGCAGAAGTAGTAATGGAAACAGAAGGGAGTATTCCAGTGGTAGGAACTCCAATTTCTGCAATGGAAGAAGTGGATACTGAAGTGGAGCATGGGGCAAACGAATCATTGGTGGAGATTTTGCCTCCAAGATCAGGAACATCGACCTCAGAAGGTACAAAATTTGCATGGGCCTTTCAAGAGCAAGCGATGACAGAAAGAGCAGATGGATTCTATTATGATATAGACAATATTAGATATTGTCGTATTGAAGTTGAGGGGCAGTACACATTTGAGCAAGTAACTTCAGTCTTAGAGGAGACATCGCATGTGGACCGAGTACCTTCTACAGAAGGTGAAGGTGTGATTGGTGGGGTCTTGGATAATGTTGTAGTGCAACTTCCACACGAAGTCCATGCTATACTTACAGCACGACCCATAAATATTGAAGAGGGAGAAGTAATTGGAAGTCAATCGTCAAGGATAATTGCGGAGACACCGAAGACAATGGATTAAAGGAGTGACAATCTTCGGATGAAGAGTGATATTAGTGGATGGTGTTCTTTTTAGTTTAACAACAATGGAGAACATTGTTTTGTGTGATGACTTCTTTGTTCTACTTTTGTAGGTTGAATGATAATAAATTTGTGGTGTATTTTTTTTGAAACTGAGCAGAAACTATTCATGATATAATGTGAATGATTAGAAGAGTATGAAGTGAATAAAGAACAATAAGTGCAATGTATATATTAGGAATTGAGTTTTTGAATGATTGCATATTTTGAAGATAGAAATTCCTACAATTCCAAAAACCATTTGTTATCACATCATGCATACTAGAGTATTGTTGGTAGTAAAAATGGAAGGTTTTCCTTGTAAGAATTATAAGGGACAAAGCCCTGAATCACTTGTGAAAATGGTATACCACTATTCAGAAAATATGCAAAATGTAGGGTTGTCATATCGGACGGGTCAGGGTCACCAGACGTCCCGGACGAATGGGCGAACTGGACCAGACGGTCGGACGGTTCGGACCAATCGGACAGCTTCAATTTTTCAAAGTTGTGGAATTTTTTTGAATGACACGTCACCTCGAACACCTAGATCCAGGGCTCGGATGTCATGTGAGGGCGCGGAATTCAGCATCAACGTCAGGGCGCGGACTCCTTTAGGCAGGGCGCGGACGGGAAATGGTGGATTTTACTTGTGTGTTCTACAATATATGTATATATATATATATATAAATTTATTTTTTGAACAAATGGGAGACCCCACTGCATCAAAAAGAACTAGTAACTGCAATATATTTTACATGATTGCACTCACCAATGTTTCCAACATGCCCGTCAAATACAAAAATATAGAAAAGAAATATTAGTAGGCTACAATGTTTGTGATAACCAAAACTGTTTATAAAATTCATGCATTGCAAAGTACAATAACAATACAATGAATCTATACTTCCAAAATACGCTCACTTTCTCATAGGTTATCTAAGACATTCCTTTGTCTTCTCGTCCATCTTTCTTCCAATTGCTACAATTCTCTTCAACTCTTAAAGACCCGAGATCTACCATCGATGCAACTCAATAACCTCAATTATTCAAATGACTCGACCTACGAACTTCTTGGGCACTTGGATCCGCTACATTAGCATCTCGAACAACAACATCATCATCCTCTGGTGCCTCATCATTCGCATCTTCGTTGCTGTCATATTCATCTTCTGCTTCACCACTATCTGTGGTCCAATGTCCCTCAACTTCCGAGTTTTCATTTCGAAGTTCTATTGTAGTTTGACCTTGACTACGTTTGCGCTTGAACCTCTTATGTCGTTGTGCGTTGGGATCTTCTGCATCAGAATTTATAGTGGGTCCACCTGGAATTGTTGGAACAACAAATGCCGGGGTTGACCCACTAGGTCCTGGTACGTATGTACTTAGGAACGGTTCTATCACCCTATTTGGATCTCTTGCCCCAATTCCAAGGAGTAGATGATTAGTAGGCCTTGATGATGATGCTTCTCCAATATGTTGACCTTCTCTTCGTCCATGGCCTCTACTTCCTCCACGGCCTTTCGTCTGTCCACAGCCTTGTTGATATTGACCTAGTTCATGACGAACGGGGGGCCGAGGGGCCATAGGTGGTCTACCACCAATAGTACCACGTGAAACGCTTTGCAGAGTCAAATCAACATTCCCTAGAGAGCCTAACCCTGCTAGAGAAGGTCTTCGGATGGCATTGGAATTTGTTACTGAAGATGGATCTATGGAATGTAGTG
This sequence comes from Straminergon stramineum, assembly GCA_963920665.1. Taxonomy (NCBI): domain Eukaryota; kingdom Viridiplantae; phylum Streptophyta; class Bryopsida; order Hypnales; family Calliergonaceae; genus Straminergon; species Straminergon stramineum. Next base: position 17,487,275 of record OY987265.1, on the reverse strand, counting down.
TTTGTATACCTTGATCAGAAATAGTAGGATGGCCCTCAACTACAGCGGGTACACGGGCAAGGTCTTCTGGTGGTTCTACAAATGCAAAAACATCATTAGGGTCCACATGCTCTAGATCAAAAGGCCTTCTCACATTACCAGCCGGTTGGTTTCTTGCAATAGGGCGTGCCACTCTTGCATTTCTAACGTTTCTGTCATGATGTCCTTGAATAGCTCTAATGTTTCGAGTTGATGGTCCCACTCCTATAGGCCTTGTATTGCCATCTCGATTGTGAGAAGATCCTCCACGGTTTGGATTTGCATTCCTCCCCCTGTTTATGTCGCCATCTTCATTTCCACCGCCATTTCCTGGAGGGAGGTTGTCATCATCGTCGTTGTTGTTATGGGAAATACCATCATCGACGTTATCGTCATTTGGATTGTTAGTCTCTAAAGAAGACGACAAAGCGGGGACTTCAACGATCCCTTCATTTTGAGGAAGTGGAGGTGAAGGACTGCGACGTGGATTGGGTGGAATGGGTGGCCCCCAAGGACCCCAACGACCATTAAGGAATTCCTCCTCTCCATCGTCAGCATCTCCATAGTAGTTCCTTGCTTCCTCGAGGTGATCAGCTCCTCGCCTCCAAAGATCTGGGTTTGCCGGATACTCTTGAGGTGCTACGTAGGCTTCTCCATCAACCTCTTCTTCTTCCTCTGCTTGCATTGCGTCGAATTCCCGATTGCGTTCATTCGTGAGGAGCGGACCAAGGGCATCTGGATCGGAATCCTCCGAGTACATATTTGCATCATACCAACAAACTGGATCGGCTCCTGGTCGCTGTTGAAGTACACGGCTATTGGTATAAATATATACCAATGACTTTGCCTTTTTGGGGGCTAATCGATTTCGGACCTTATTGTGAACAAAAGAATACATACTCCAATTCCTTTCACAAGAGCTAGCAGAACACGTGAGGGATAAAAGACGCACATCAATTTTTGAAAGAGCCCAATCTCTAGCCCTGTGCCACCATTGGTGGGGAAGCATTTGTGTCACATGGATGTTGGGTGTCATAGCTGGACTGTACGGTCCACTACCCTCCTCAAATTCTGTTAATTCCACCAAGACATCATCGAAATTCACACCCACTAAATCTGCCATCTTGTGGATGACTCTATACAATGCACATAGGGTAGTTCCATCCACCCTGAGCGCCACATTATCCAAGAGATATGGATTCAAAAGGGCCGCAGCGTAGTGTGTATCTTCAAAAACCATGTTCCATCTTTCATTGAAAGATGCTTCCAAAATGACTGCTATGTCATCACATAAGTTGAAAGGTGGTTCTCTTAAAGAATACACGTGCCCTCGCAAATTGTGCATTACGAGCTACGCCCGACCCATGGCTGGTTCTCGTCCATCAAACACACGCAAAGCCTTCAATACGTCTTCAGTCATGTACACGTAATTCACACATCGTTGCCAGAAAGCCACATCTTGAATGGTTCTTCTGACATTACGTGAAGCGGTAGTTGCCTGCGGTCCATTTTGTTCGTTCCATAGGGTATCAAAGTAATTTAGAACACGCGGGTGGTTATTTAACCGCTCCAAGACTCCTCTGAGTTTCACCAGTCGCTGCAACATGAGGAAATTACAAGCGAAGCGGGTTTCGCTAGGCACTACGAGTTGCAGATTCGGACTCAACTCACGGAAAACTGACATGGTTGCATGATGGTTTCGAATGTATTGGCACAATCTTTTTGCCCTGGCAATTAAATCCGAAAATTCCTGGATTTTGGCCCAATCTTCCAACATGAGATCCAATGCATGTGCCATGCAGCCTTGTGCAAAAATGTGCGGATATGTTCGAGTGATGTCTTGCAATGCCCCAAGCATGTTTGCTGCATTATCTGTGCACACTTGTGTCACATATTTGGAATCCACCTTCTCAATGTACACTTTCATTTGGTCCGCTATGTAGTGCATTGTTTTCTTTTGCGAGGTAGTATCAATTGACCCCAAAAATACATCACCTGCAGGGCATGACATCATCACATTCATGAGGGGCCTCCGATTGACATCATCCCAACCATCGGTGCATATCGACACCCCATAGTGCTTGACAGCAAATCCAACCTTCTCTTGAATCTGCTTCTCAATTTGCAACCTCCTCGGTTCAATTAAATTAGTCCTGAACTGATGGTAAGAAGGTGGACTATATTCAAACCTTGCCTGTGAGGTTGCCTTCACAGCCTCAATGAAGGCTGGATGCCTTGCCACATTAAATGGCACATTCGCTTTATAGAAAAAACTTGCCCACTTCTCATCCAACTCCTTCTTCTTTGCAATGTTGAATGCGTCCGCCATGTGTTGCTGACGTAGTGATCCAGATCTCGTAGAATTCGATCCAGCAAGACTATATGACGTTTGTAGAATATCATTTCCTTCTGAAACGTTTGTCCCTTCTTCCGCTCTCCCACCATTGATCCCACCCGTCACCTCATTTTCAGTAGCTTCACTTGAACTTGCACGTGCAGTTGCTCTAGATGGCGCACTTTGAATTGGTTCTCCCTCATACATGTCCCCGACATCCATTCGTAGCGGGACAAAACCTGTACAATTGGCAAATCTATGTCGCACATGACGAGGCATACTTCGACAAATTGACCTCTCCGATTTTGAGCCATATCCGAAATGTGCAAAAGCACACTCACGTTTGTAATTGAAGGTCCCAGCACAGAAAACACAAGTCACCTTAATCCCATTCTCCGTAAAGTTCAGCCATGGTTCCCATTCCTTGGTCTGCTTCCTTTGACTTGCCATTGCGTTCATCCGTTCACAAATAATTTCAAATGTCTTCCTCCTCCTTCGTATTGAAGTTAAAAAGATCGTAGATATACCGAACAAAGTATCAGTAACAGCAGTTAGCGCTAATCCACTACTTGAACTGATTTTGACATCACCTCAGCAGCAAACTAGGGCCATCTGCCACCCAAGTAGACTCACAAGGAGCTCAAAATGAATTGAAGTCCAAGAGATAGAGGCCAGGTGACAAATGTGGGGAATGCCGGGTCTTCCTTTTCTTTATATACTTAGGGAATGCAGGGGCATGGACTTCACTGATGTGCGTGGCAGCAAGGCGCGGACGTCTTCATTCCCAAAGTGTAGGGCGGGGACGCACACTCTCAGAATTTTTGGAGGACGTTCACAACGCACACTTCAATCCCTGGCATCAGGGCGCGAATAGGAAGGTAGGGCGAGGACTTGAAGTTAGGGCACGGACTCTAGGGCGCGGACTTGAAGTCAGGGCGCGGACTCCAGGGCGGACAATTCACAAAGGCAGAAGAACTTGAGAGAGCACAGCTGAATCACAGACTCCATAGTATGGACTTGAAGTTAGGGCGCGGACTCCAGGGCGCGAACTTGAAGCCAGGGCGCGGACTCCAAGGCGTGGACGTGCTCGTCCAGCACTGGAGGCAGGACTTTGAAATGCGCTTGGGCTTTGACATTCTTCAGTCCCTCCTTTTTTTGGAGTGGGGGAACCATTAATTATAGCCTCAACAACTTGTTTTGGATTCCGACAAGGCAATGAAAGCAAGATGCCAAATAAAGAGCTCCATTGACTAAGATTTGGAAGAAACTTCATGGAAGAGCATGTCCCCTTCATTGTGGTGAAAGATGTTAGCAAAGCTCTCCCATCCCAACTCTATGCCATTCATTTGCGTTTGGATCATTCTCTCTCACATATTTTTGGCTTCATTCTTGAAACTCTCACATTCCAACTTATACTAATTTTTTTCTTTTGGTTGAATCATTCTTTCTTCTATTTTGTTCCTAAAACACTCCCATCCCAACTCAAAGCCAAATGTTCATTTTTTGTTCCATCATTCCTTTCCCTATTTTTTTGGATCATTCCTAAAACTCTCCCATCCCAATTCATTGTTCTTTTTTTTATTTGTTGAATCATCTCCTTTTCTATTTTGTTTTGCTTCATTATTTAGCAAGACTCTTTTCTAGTTTTCTTCCAACTCCATGCCGATCTTGATTTGTTGAATCATTCCCTTTCCTATTTCATTTTTGCTTATTTCCTAAAGTTCTCCCACCCCAATTCAAAGCCATTAATTTTTTGTTCCACCATTCCCTTTCCTATTTTTTTTGGCTTTGGATTCCTAAACACTTCCATGCCATTTGGGGGGGGGGGGGGATTAATTCCCTTTCCTATTTTATTTGTTTCATTAGGAAAGTTGTTCCATCCCAAGTTATACAAAAACTAAATGGCATTATTATTCCCATCCTAGTTTTTTTGGGCTTGATTAGCAAAATTGCTCCATTCCAACCCAAGCCCCAACTCCCCCAAGGCCATTGAAATGATTTAATTTTTGTATTCCCTAAACCCTTTCTAATTTTTTTTGGTTTCATTTGCAAGATTATTCTATCCCAACTCAATGCCATTTATTTTTTGGTATATCATTTACTTCCTAATTTTTTGTGGGCTTCATTTGCAACATTATCCCATGCCATCCCAATGCCCTTTATTTTTTGTATATCATTCCCTCCCTAGTTTTTTTTGGCTTGATTAGCAAAACTCTTACATTCCAACTCAAGGCCATTTAGTTTTGTGGTATCCCAACTCAATGATAAATTATTTTTACGGTATCAAATTGAAGTCTTTCCATTCTCTTTGCATGTCATATATACAAAGTAGATAAGAAAAAAAATTGAGGATAAAGGCTATCATATGCATTAGAAAATCAACATTGGCAATTGACACCTTGCATTAAATCTTTAGGGTCACTCCATCCCAACTCCATTCCAACTCAATGATAAATTTTATTACAATACATTTCCATTCTCTTCACATGTCATAAAAAAATAGATAATAAAAAAATATGAAGTTAAAGGCCATAACATGCATTAGAAAATCAAGAATGACAATGGATACTTTGCATTAAATCTTGAGTAGAAAAATTTAACCCATTTGTTTATGGTACATGGGGCAAAAGACTCTTTAATAAAAAGGAAAATAGTAAAAAAAAATTCCTATCCATTTAGGTCCCAACTTTGTATAAAATAGAATTGTAGGGCCTTACATCGGATCCTACCCTTGGATTCCCTGCTTGCCTTGAATTCTCTTCCTTGGATTTCTTTCTCCCCGTTTTTCTTTGCTAGAATTATATTTTAGCAAAAAAGAAAATTCAAGTATTTGTGTTTGGGATTTAGGCCCTTAGGCTCAAACATTGTAACTTGTAACTAAAGTTTTGAATCATACCGAAATTAAATTTACGAAAGTTTGGATGACCCCATCCCTCGTTATGGGCATTGAATTTCAAAGCACTTACATTTGAAGTCAATGCCATTTGGGGGGTTGGATAACTTGGAAGGGAACCATTTCTAAGAAAATAGCTACAAGGGATGGTTTTTGAATGGAAGCTCAGATCTTCCATTCTTTTGGATTCACGTGAAGGGACTAATATTTGAAAATGCTTGGTATAAGGGTTTTTGGAATAATTGATAGAATGAATTTTATTAATGAACCCATAGGTTTTATTTCTTCAAATCCATCATTCATAATAAAGGATTCAATTTGAGGCATATTAACTAAAAGAAATTTATTTCGGAAACGAGAAATTACAAGTTACATTTTCTTCTAAATATAAAGGGATTGATTGTTTTTGCTCATATCTCTTCATTGTCTAGCCTTTGTGGCTTGTCCTGTTGTGTATTTTTTTTATGCAATGGTTCTTTCCATTTGTTAAAAAAACAAAAAAAATGTAAAGGGATTCAAGTTTTTTTTATTACCTGGCAGTTGGTACAAGGGACTATTGCTTAATTGAACGTACAAGTTAAATTGAAGTAGAATGATTGTGAATGCCAATCCATGATTACGAATCATTGGTACAAGAAATTGATTTTCACATGAACTTACAAGTTATATTGATTTGAATGCATGAGAAGGGTTCTTTTCTAAAGGTAATTGCTACATCTATTTGTTATTTAATTCAACCCTAAGCCATTAACTCAAAGCATAAACCCTAAACCCTAAACCCTGCAATCTTGAAACCCTTGGCCAGAATAATTCAAGAAGTTGGAGGGTGGAACTTCACTGCGCTGGCGCTACTCAGGGCGTGGACGTCATCATAGGGCGGGGACTGCAGGGCAGGGACTCCAAGTGAGGGCGGGGACTTGAAGTTAGGGCACGGATTCCAGGGCGCGGACTTGAAGTCAGGGCGCGGACTCCATGGCGAAACTCCACTACATAAATGTGGGTGCGCACATGGGGATGCACTGGGCATGGGATCCCTCCTTCTTCCTATTTAATGGTCTTGGAAGATGGTGTCCCCCCTTTTCATGGAAAGAGGGAAACATTAAATGCTGTCACACCTTTCCTTAGAGTCCTCATATTCATGGAGAGACAAGAATGCTTTCTCTCACAAATGTTTTTGCTGAATGGGCTGTGTCAGGGCGCGGACGTAGGGCGCGGACTTCAGGGCGGACAATTCACAGAGGCAGAGGAACTTAAGAGAGCCCAGTTGAATTACAGACTCCATAGTGTGGACTTGAAGTTAGGGCGCGGACTCCAGGGCGCGGACTTGAAGTCAGGGCGCGGACTCCAGGGCGGACAATTCACAGAGGCGAAAGAACTTGAGAGAGTGCAGCTGAATCATAGACTCCATAGTGTGGACTTGAAGTTAGGGCGCAGACTCCAGGGCGCGAACTTGAAGTCAGGGCGCGGACTCCAGGGCGTGGACGTGCTCGTCCAGCACTGGAGGCAGGACTTTGAAATGCGCTTGGGCTTTGACATTCTTCAGTCCCTCCTTTTTTTGGAGCGGGGGAACCATTAATTATAGCCTCAACAACTTGTTTTGGATTCCGACAAGGCAATGAAAGCAAGATGCCAAATAAAGAGCTCCATTGACTAAGATTTGGAAGAAACTTCATGGAAGAGTATGTCCCCTTCATTGTGGTGGGAAATGTTTTTCCTTACTTCTTGTAACACTTCAAACTACTTTGAACGAACAAATAGTTTAGGGTGTAAAAAAAAGACTCTAAATTCTAAAGTATTTAGGACACTTTGAGGAAATATTTAGGAAATGTTTTGGAAATGTAGTGTACTAGATAAAAGGGTAAAACCTCATTTTGTTTGAAATGAAAGAAATAGTAGGGGGTTAAAAAAAATTCTAGGCCTTCAATACGTCACTTGAATTTTTAATTCCATCATTCCCTTTCCTATCTTGGGGGGCTTCATTCCTAAAACTCTTCCATCCCACCTCAATGCCATTAATTTTTTTGTAAATCATTCAATTTTCTTTTTGGCTTCATGAACTCTTTGAACACTTCCATTTCAACTATTTGCCCTCTGTTTTTTGTTCCACCATTTCTTTCTTCATTAATTCCTAAAACTCTTTTATTCCAACTCCATGCCAATATTTATTTGTTGTGTCATTTCCTTTCCTATTTTTTTTGCTTTCCATTTTTTTTCCTTCATTTATTCCTGAAACTCTTTTATTCCAACTTTAAGCAAGCTTTTTTTTATTCCATCATTCCCTTTCCTATTTTTTTTACTCATTAGCAAAATTCTTCCATCCCAACTCAATAATAAATGTTTTTTATGGTACCAAATTGGAGTCTTTCCATTCACTTCCCATTTCTCATATGAAGAAATAGGTAATCAATAATAAGATTTGTTTCATATCTCTTTCACATTTGTTTGCTTTTATTAACATTTAAAATGCACTTACATTCTAATGGATTGACATTTCTTTCCCTTCCCTAGTTTTTGTCATTGATTGGAAATGAATCCTACTCCAATTCAATGACATTTAATTTCATTCCCTAAATGTTTTTATCATTAAATCCTATTCCAATTCAATGACATTTAATTTCATTCCCTAAATGTTTTTATCATTAAATCCTATTCCAATTCAATGACATTACATTTCTTCACCTAATTTTTTTTATCATTGAATATTTGAATCCTATTTCAACTCAATGACATTTCATTTCCTTACCTAAATTTTATCCCCATTGAATCCTAATCCAATTCAATGACATTTCATTTTTCTCACTAACTTTTTTATTTATTAAATCCTATTCTAACTCAAAGACATTTTACTTCCTTCCCTAATTTAAAGTTTTCAATTTTATTTTATGGTCATTTTTTGGTAACCATTTTATTGGATATGTACCTATTTCCATCCTAATTAAAATTTTCAATTTTATTTTATGGTCATTTTTTGGTAACCATTTTATTGGATATGTACCTATTTCCATCCTAATTAAAATTTTCAATTTTATTTTATGGTCATTTTTTGGTAACCATTTTATTGGATATGTACCTATTTCCATCCCAATTTAATGATTCCCATTTACCTTTCCCAATTTTGGGTGCTTCGGATAACAATACACTTCCATGCCATTTTTTTGGTAGGATTCATTCCCTTTCTGATTTTTTTTGCTTGATTAGCAAAATTGTTTCATCCCAAGTCATACAAAAACTAAATGGCATTATTATTCTCTTCCTAAATTATTTCCAACTCAATGCCATTTTTTTTTCATTGATCATTCCCTTCCTAATTTTTTTGTGCTTGATTAGCAAATTGCTCCATTTCAACCCAAGTGCATTTAATTTTTGTATTCCCTAAACCCATTCTAATTTTTTGGGGCTTGATTTGCAAGATCATTTTATCCCAACTCAATGCCATTCATTTTTTGGTATATCATTCTTTCCCTATTTTTTTGCTTTTCTCCATCATTCCTTTGCCTATTTCAGTATTTTGCAATTAAATATGTACCTATTACCATCCCATTTTGGGGGGGGTTCCATCATTCCTTATTTCCTTTGCATTAATGACATTTCAAAAGTGTTTTTTTCCTATTAAATGACATTTGTGGTCCTTCCCTAATTTTATTCATTGATTGGAAATTGGGAATGAATTTTACTCCATTTCAATGACATTTCATTTCATGGTATAAATAATTTTAATATGTATGAAGTTGACAAGTCATTTCAAATGAGTATGTGCAAAAAATAAACGAAGTCAATTTGGGCAAAACCATTCAAAACAAAATCATATATATTTCATATGCATAGTGTAATATAAAGTAGGAAAGTATATAAGCCTATATAATGCTAGGAAAGTAAGTCTTCTAAGAAAACCTAAGCTCACTAGCTAGAACACTCTAAACTATACTTAGTCAATGTTCATTGGACTACGTGCACTACCACTTGGTCCAGCCTCATTGTCATGTGTCCCGGAGTGGACTGGAAGGTCTTCATCTGAGCCCAAACGAAGTCTACGAACTACGGATCGAGTTCTCCTTGCTGGTCCGTCTTCCTCTAATATAGCCCTCAATATTTGTGATTGTTTGAGGCTCTGAAGACATTGGAGAGTTCCCGGGCTATGCTGTTCTAACAAATAGTCCATCCCTTCATTTCGAAAGGTTTCTCGCCACTCTGACTCCGATAGTTGTGCAAGTTCAGCAGGGTCTGGCATGCCAATGTCTTCCCCCATCTGCATCCCATTGTCGTCAGTAATGCGAACTCCATCAACGCCCCATAACCATCCACGAGGATGAGGTCCAAATTGGAAGTATTGTCCAGCTTCGTTCCAATGCCCATTGAAGCATTGGAAGAAGAAATTTCGTCTTCCTTGGCTGAAGTTGTCCTTTAGTGGAACCAAGTGGTGGCACACCTCCACAATTTGAGCCGGATCTCTTTCCCAACCCCATTCGGTACAAAGGTTTTGTTTGTCCAACGAATGGATGTTCAATTTCTAGCTCCACACCAAGTCTATTCCCCACTTTTGAGAATGATCAGGGGCATTTTCAGCATTGAATTCCCAATGCGGTGGCATGTAGGGAACTAATCCAAACAACTCATACAAGCGCTCATGGAAAGGAGCCTTGCACAATGAACAGCATCGGCGAATAATCATCAAGCTAATTAGGCAGAATGGGTGGTACAAATGTTCACACGTGCCTAGGTGCATTCCACCTTCTGGGCCAAATGGATTGAGACAAATGGGACATGTAGTTCCATCATGCACGAAGGTTGAAGGATTTGGCCACAGTAGTAATGGATTGCCTTGATGGTCGACGGCAGAGCCAACTGCATTCTTGAAATCCCAAGCATGTTTGGACCAATCGATGGATGTTGGTCCACCACCAATGTTGATGGTTGTCATTTCATCCATATTGAAAAGATCATCCACCAAGGCCCACGATGTCAAACCAAAAACCCTCTCTTGATTGTTCGCGCCGTAATTGTTGTCTATTTTTTTGAATTCTTCCACCATTTGCCTAGTTCTGTCAACACTAAAGATGCATGCCATCTTCCATTGGTAATATTGCTCCATCAACGCATGCAATTGATTTTTCAATCTCAAATTGTTTGTAAGCGCGTCCGTCAGTTGGGTGCTTCGGTCAACTGGTATTGCTGCAACTACATTCGTGGGTAATTCTCCGAAGGACAATGAATCTTCTTGAGTACCCATTGTTGCACCAACTTCTGTATGTTCCAATGGAATTTGAGAATTATTTGAAGGCCCTTGCGCTTCCCCTCGTGGATCCTGACCAGCATTGGTTAATGTTGCTGCCTCAAGAGCGTGTCGAAGTACCTCCATCTCAAGTTGTTGTTGATTGATGATGTTGTCCTTCTCTTTGATTTCTTCCCTCAATTTGTTGACATCATCATATAAAGAATGCAATTCCGCATTCTTGTCACTCACTTCGGTCAACAAACTCTGAATTCGGTTTGCAGCAGCTGTAACATCAACAATTCCTATTGTTGGTTCGTCAGTAGGTGGCACCTGTTCCTCCACAATATTTTCTGGTAAAACCTCATTAGTTGCACGCGCAGCCCTCCTCTTTTTAGCACGTTGTTGTTGTGTTCTAGGGTTGACTACAATTGGTACATGAGATCCATCAAAGTCGTTGTCCGTAGATGAGTCCGAAGTGTCATAGTTTGGTGGTGCGCGAATCTGTGTAGTTTTTTTTTATAGACCACCTTCCGGGTATCTTTTTACCCCCCTTGGAATGAATCCATTCTCTGGGGGAGGAATTTTGACATTTTCCCCCATTGTCTTCAAAGTTGACCAATCCACTCTCTTGTTCAACTTCACCTCCGCATGGACCCCTCGTGCAATGAAAAGATGCACTTCATTGCGTGTGACGTTCGGGACATCATACAACACCTGGAACACCTCAATGCATCGGTTTGTGAACTCATTGTCAAGGCAATGTTTCAAATTTGCCTTGTGGAAGCGTCTATGAAAGTTATGTCGCTCTTCCAGGAAGACCTTGTCAATGTGGCACCACTTGATGTAATTGGTGCAGTCATCATAAGTCCATGGATCAGGCACATCCTCCCACCCCTTGAATGCAAGCTTGGCAGGGTTACGTAGAACATGCAGTCGCTTACGATGTTTGGTTCCTGCTCACAGTCGAGTCTTGTCTCGTTCCTCCTTGGTCCTTCTTGGTGGTGTAGCCATTTTTGCAGAAAAATTCGAAAACCTCCAACGTGGCAATCAAGTAGACCCCGCACAACGCTCACAACCAGCTCAACAAAGAGGTGGAAGGCTGAGAGTATGTAGGGCAGGCACAAATGGGGTGGAAACGGCTTTATATAGTTGGAGGTGGGGGACGCCAGGGCGCGGACGCCATCTTCGGGGGCGTGGACCTCTGGGAGAGGGGTGGGAACGCTAAAAGTCAAGGCGTGGACGTGAGCGGGGGGACTATATAAAGCGAGTCCCCGCCCTCATTTCTTTGCCAAGTCCGCGCCCTATGCCTCACACGCTAGTTCGTCCCCGCGGCCTATGTGAGTGAGTTTGGTGGGTGGTGGGCTTGGCCCGCATATGTGACCTAGTTTTTTTGAATTTTTTTTAACTTTCGTGCTTTTGGATAGATACGGAGGCCCATCGTACCAAAAATTTTTCATTATGACAGGGGAAGGGAGTGGATCTACGGAAAAACGTCCTATGTTTAAAGATTTGGATGATGTCGGTGAGATGGTAATTCCATCCACGAACACATTGATGTCCTCAGGTTCATCAAATCCTTCCTCATCAGGCCAAAAGAAGCGCAAAAAAACCCAAAATCCCCATATGCCTCCACATGAATTCATAGTTGAAGGGAGAGCAATAGCTGTGGTGTTCTACACTCGTCGAGGTACAACTATGTTGACCAAGGAGTATGTGGCACACAACGAAGAAGGATACCACAAACTGACAAGGGACCTGCAAAGGGAGCTGGAGTCAAAGTTTGAAGCATCTGAGAAATTCAACAATTTCTCTAATTATTGGTTGCACCAAGATTGGTTGGATAAACAGGTAGTTGCCCTCACAACCAATATAGTGTCAAATTGGTGTTACCACACAGGTAAGAAAGAGGATGGTAGCGATTGGGACATGCAGAACAAAGAGTTGGTTGCAAAATTGAAAATCATTCAAAATTTTGCTCAACAATTTTCTTCATCGCGTAAGAAAAAGCAAGCACCATGGAAAGCGACAATTGAAGACGCAATAAGGGCTCATTGTGTGAGTGGAACATTCAAGTGGCTTGAAAGTTCAGTAAAAGTCATCCCCATGCCGGAACAGAGTGCAGTTGGTTCATATGGGACCATGAGGAAGGTGATGCTTACAAAACTTGAGAGCATTCCTAGTTGGATATTTTTTGATGGGAAGAGCTTGAAAACCACAAATGAAAAGGAGAAGCGCCAAGGAATCATCAATGAGGCGGGAGGGTGCCTAGTGATACATCCTGGCATCATTCGAATTGCGTACCTCCACCCTAAAACGATGGAAGGCTATACGCTATGGTGGAATGGAGGATCTCTAATTTCTTTCTTATCCAAATACAATTCAAAAGTGAGCAAATCAGTGAATGCGGATGACATTGAGCATGAACAAGGTACGGGGTTGACAAAAGAGGAGCTTGCATGGGTTGCAACTTACCGAAAGAACCGAGTGAACTTGGCACTCTCCTTGCTTGTCATTGTGGGGAAATGCCACGATGCACAGTACATGCACAACGACATAACTCCATCCAATGTTTTGCTCCATTTTGATGATTGGAAAGAACAGAGGGTGTACATAGGGATATGTGATTGGGGACTTTCTAGCCAAGTTGTAGAGAAGGAGCCATCAAGGTATGGCTTTCCCAGCATGGAGATTCTGGCGAAAGAGAAGAAGAAGCGAAGGTTTGCAGCCCCTAAATTTTTTTATGTATACGGAGAGCAGGGTTCAGCAAATTCAATTGAGGCCATGCAGAAAACACATTTGTACTCCATAGCTGCTGATGCACATGCGGCGGAATGGATAGCAGCTGCAATTTGGAAAGAGGACTGGAACCCCAAATACTTTACAATGAAGAATCCAGAGCAATATCAGAACCTTAGGATCAAATTGGAAAGCCTTGTAAAAGAGGATGTGAGTGAAAGGGCGTCAGTGCCAGATGTTCTAGACACATTGAGAAACGCACCCCACTGTTGGACTATGCCAGATTGTTGTTATCGTACATAGTATTTAGTTGTTTCACTTTTTGTAGTTTAGCATATAGTTTAGGCATAGAAGGTAAATCATCCTCATAGAGGACCATGTGTACCTACTTGGAAATTGCCAAACACCTCAAAATATATATAAAATCGGATGTATTCTATACTCAAAATCTCATAATATAATAATATTTCATTTGATTGTTCTTTCTCATTGTATTTTTATGAGTTCTATGAATTGATGATAAAACTTAAATAAAAACAATGAATGCAATAGTTTGGTATAAAAATACATACACTTTATGTTTTCACTATGCCTATGTTTTAGGAGTTCATGAAGCCCCCTAAAAAAAAAGAAATAATCCACCAAAAAAAAATGACATTGAAGTAGATTGGAAGAATTTTAGGAATGAAGAAAAAAATATGGAGTGTTGGAGTGACTTGGAATATGGCATATGAAATATGAAATATGAAATGGAAATATGTAAAAGCATATTAATTTAGCATATGTAAATCCAGTCCGCGCCCTAACGATTCCGTCCGCGCCCTGCATGTTGCAGAATCCATGTGGCATCCACGTGGCCTATTTTTCTGTTTTCATGAAGTCAACTTTGTGTTGACTGTATCGGACGGGCGAGACCTCTAACGGACGGACAGACGGGCGAACCGGACGTCTGTCTACTATGACAACCATGGCAAAATGCACCTACATTGTTGTACAATTAATGCACTTGGCCAAGTGCAAAAATGTCTAATTCGGTGTTTTAGGTGCCGAAATGGAATTTCCTAGTTAGATTCATAAAGGTCCACGTCACCTCACACCATTCACAAGATGACATGAGGCAATTGTTTTACAAAATTGTCTTAATTTCTACTAAATTTGACCTTCCCTTAGGGTATCTAGGACGACCAACATTCAATCCCATAACCATAAACAAGAATATGAGACAAGGAACACATTCAAGCTTGCTTCTCCAATGAGGATTAGGTACCACTAATGTAATAATCAATTAAAGAATGTGAAAACACTACCTATGAGACACTTAAAAATCCAAGGACTCGCATGTGTATGAAAACAATTGAGCAAATTAACAAGCAACGCATGCAAGATGACAATCTTGCCCACTGAACTCAAACCAATTGGTCAGTAAGGTAGTTTGCTCAAAAACCGTGCGTTTAAGGGCTGGTCGGCCTTTTCGATGGTTCTTCGATGCACGAAATTATTTTTCCTTATTTTTCACTCGAAGAAAAATTGATGTGGAATCTAACCCAAGTGGTTTCATATTTTTTGGAGCAGTTTTGAATTACTTATGAATTTTTAAAGAATTCTGCCATAGGTATCTATTTTTTGATCGTAGGCCTTACAAAACCCACACATGTGTCGTCTGAAAAAAGATATTGCCTCACCAAAAACAAGCACAACAGCATGTAGAAAGTAATAGACAGGGTTCCAAAATGCGACCTCTACTAAACTAAACTCCTAAAGGACCAAGGCCTATTTTTTGACAAAAATCGCTCAAAATTGTCATTTCTGCTGCGTTCTTTAAGAAAGAAAAAAATTTCAAAGTTCAAAAATCCAACCATAGGATCTTGTACTATATTTGTATGAGATCATGTGGTAAAAATTTTATCAAGTTTGACCATACAGATTGAAATATATTAGCATTCGAAGTTGGGGGAGAAAAGTTTTTTTGAACACAGGTAAACATTTCAGAAATGGACTCACCTTGGCTCTTATTCCATCCACTAGCAAAGTATAAAGGAACGTTTAACAAATTTTAAACCGCTCTGACACATTTACAAAACATTCAATGCTTTACACATTTGCATTTTACAACTTGTTAATGTCCATTTCAGAACCTGGCTAGGGACAGTCTTTAGAAGGCGCGCAGATTTAGAGCAAACTACCTTAATAGGAGATGAGATTTTGAGAATTGACATTTTGATGAATTCTTTAATACTAAACTTAAGAAAATATAAGGTGCTAACTTACTGTTTGTGTGTGGAGGTAGCTCGAAAGCTTATAGGTTTGTAATGTCACTTCATTCATCAACATGATCCAACCTGCCGTAGGAGTAGTCATCATTAAGTATCCTATAGACCTACATGGAAGTCCACATCTTACACAAGCATATTTGGGTAACACACCCAATCCAATAACATTGCCTTATTGAACTTTGATCTAAAATAGATGATTAAGTCACATCCCTCTTGACAACAATCTTCTGAGCAGACTTCCTTCTAAGACCAGATCAACACAACTCAAAAAGTTGACTAAAGCCTTTAATCATAAGGAGAAAGATCAACACAAGTGAGAGAACAACTTCAACATAATTACACATAAAAAATTTTGTATAGCTTAACCCCTAAATGCGTCGACGTCTACTTTCTAGACAGTGAATAGATTGAAATTCTAGTTTCATCTTCCTAACTACTTGGATGAAAGTTATTGTAATATGTGAAGATACGTTATCAAGTTGTTGTCCTATCTAAGGGTTGGATTTGGTGTTACTAAAGTTCATATTTTTCTAAAATTACAAATGTGCAAGGATGTCAAGTGGTCAAATTGCATTGACTTTAGTTCAAAATTGGATTAGCCAAAATGAGGTCATAGATAGGATGAACACAAAAATTTCAAAAAATTACCATGTGAAGAGAACCTCATTTCAAATCCATTCCAAAAACTTTTACTCAAAAAATGATAATATTTTACTTGTAATCGAATTTTGAAGGAATTTTGGAATTTCTCTTTCAAATTTTATAAAAAAAGATTGGTGATAGCATTGGTGAATCTAATTGTACATATGGAATCTACAAATCAAAATCTACAACTTTCATTTTTATATGAATTCCAAAATATGCTTCCAAACAACACTTTATAATGATTTTTCTCAAATCATCAATTCTGGAGATGAATCTGGACGTTTAAGGGTTAATCTCTTGTTTTTAGGGTGATCACCCAAGAATATGTGAAATACTTCGAAAGATGTAGTATCTCCCATTCTTTAGCACCCACAATATATATCTCCTTACAAGTGTTGCACTTCTCTCTCAAGAGCTTCTTCGATCCTGTAGTAAACATATAAGGTAAAACAACCCATTACGGAACTTTTGCCCATTACAGAACTCTATGAATGAGCCCATTACAGTTTTCTTTTAATTTTTGAGATTTGGGCCACATTCAATGTCTTAGCTAACTGGAATGGAGTAATTAGTGACTACAATAGGAACTTTCAGTTTTTTAGTGTTAGTTCATTGCAGGAAGTGCCTTTTTTAGGTCTTCTGTGTTAGAAAATATTGTGAGTGTAATAGGTAAGTAAGATGAGTGTTATGGATCAGTTTTTGTTGGTTTTGGGGTAGTCTACAGGCTGTGATGGGCTGAACACTTCAAAAATTCATAACAAATTCACACTTTGTCAAAAAAATATAATTTCAAATGCTCTCGCCATTTTTGTCACTTGACTTTCTCTAGAAAAAAAAGTAGAAAATTTCAGAAATGACAAGAGGGCAAACCCCCCATTAGGTCAATAATGGGCTGTTTTGCCTTAGAAGACTAGCTTGCCACGTTAATTTCATTAAAACCTTTCTTTGATGAATGCCAAGCTCATGACTACTAATTTGGACTAGCCATAATAATGGCAATAACTGAGAATCACTAGCCCAATATATTAATTATCCTATGTACTCAAAATTACCCAACTTGGTTAGCACAACAAACACAACAAAGGTCCATCCATCAGGATTTTCAACCCTGTCATCTTTTCCCCACTGAATTCTTGGCAATAACTTCCAATTCTTTCCAAGAGAAATTGATAGGTCCTGATAGTCTCTGAGATATGCACTTCTATCTGATACTCTAATCTGATACCACCAGTACAGATTACTAGCAAATATCACTATACAATCTTCACTTTATTAAATACCTGCACCAATGAGTAAAGTGTAGGAAGTATGGAAGAAGAATGTGAAGCATTCTTCAGAAAGTCCAGAAGGACAAGAACAAAGGGGGAAAAGGAAAACTTGAAGGCTACAACCGAAGAGGGACTTTGTAACCTTTCTATTTTAGAGCAATAGAGAAGATGTATGTGCTTCAAGTACTCCAAGTCCAAAACACATAAATGAAAACATATTATATATGCACGGAAGGCCACTGACAAAAATGCAATGAAGTAGAAAATAAACAAGATCAGATGTGCAGATTATCGAACATTCCCACTGCTCCATACTGTAAATGAGTTAGAATTTTGTTCTGTTTACAGATCGGAGGAACAATTACCTTGACCTTCACAGGACTTGCCAAGGGCCTCTCACCTCGAGTGATTAGCAAAACTTCCTAATCCAGAAGTGGATTTCAAACAATTATCGCCCAAAAGAGACTTGACCATGTTGACCATTGATATACATGCAACAATTCTATTTTTTTAAATCTATTGACCGTTTTGGGTGGAAGCAACTAACAATAAAATGTAAAATGTGCCAAGGTCTTCTGAATTTTGCACAATTTGAATTTCTTCTTGAGGATTGGGGAGAAATCAAGGAGACTGAGGAAATCTCCAAGGTGGGCTGTAAGGGGACCAATATTCTAAACTTTCTTGTGAATCAAAAGAGCGAAAAGCACGTGCTCCCCCACTTTCATAGCTACCTAGGAACCTGAAATAACTTCCATGTGAAGTGGGTTTCAATCATACTCTTGCACTTTGAAAGAATTTGAACTTTCAATGAAAAAGAAGTTCTTCAAACCAACATTCCAACCTTCAAAAATATCAAATTGCCAATCTATCCACATACCACTCCCAATCCAACTGTCTCTAGAATAAAAACCAAACACACTACCAGTAAACCCTTGCAATTCAAGGCATTCTGTCATAAATTAAATACAACATATTAATAATAGAGGGACTACCAATCAGAATTGAAGGGACCTCTATTGCCATACACCCCATCTAGAGCTCAAAATGCCATTGACAGCACTTGAACGGGCGTAATTGCTCACCTCAAAACCAATCTCTAAAATGATGAAAAAATGAGAAGTATAATTGATAAAAAAAAAAGATGCAATTATAAGCATTTCAAAAACACAAGAGCATGTGTACCGAAGTAACTTCCTTTGATACTATAGAGCTCTGGCTAGGGCAAATTGACCCCTTATTGCCCCAGATAAGGGTAAATTTAGGAATTTCCCCCCTATTTTGTGCCAAATTAATTTCGTATTTCTTGAACTCTCACTTAGCTAATTTGGGGCCTCTAATTCCAAATATGAATTCAAACTTTGCAAATTTTGATCATGGGTGGAAAATCAATAAAAATCACAAATATATTCTCTATAAGTAAAACATGGGGAAATAAGGGGACCAATCATCCTTGATCCAGAGTTTTGGTTCAATCAATTTTTTAAAGCAAGAAAATAACATCCCATGAACCTAGCAAAGGTTGTCCCACTTGTTGTGTATCCACTATGGTAACTACAACTATAACTGACCAAATAAGTAATTTAGCATAGTTTCCATTAATATATTGAATTTTCTTTTGTGAAGTCTCATTGTTAATTAGAAGGGGATTCTAGATTGTCTTAGAATTGGATTGCATTTTTGGACACCATATGATTAAACTTTGAATATTCAAGGTTCTAAAAATAGGTATTTCCAAAATGATCCTAGGCTCTTGTGAATAGTGGGAGTATATTTTAGGCAAGAATTTGTAAGGTGTGATTTTAGAAAGGGATCAAAATTAGGTCTAGTTACCTTATAATCTAGGCATTTGCCACAAGATTGAGGGCCACTTGGTTCTTAACCCTTGAAGGACATTGCAAGACCCATATGCATTTTGAAAGTCAAACCTTAATTTCCACATAGTTCTTGATTTAAATGTTTTAAAGCTTTCTTAAGAAAATATAGCTGCAATAATCTACTTCCAAATACCGCCTAGACTCAATCTGGAGTGGAGAAGGTAGCAATTTAGCATGAGACTGCTCTATTGACTACACAAGTTGAAGCTTGCAATTGAATAATATTGAAGCCTGAAAATATACTCTTAGTAAGTTATGATGACATTTTGTGACGCTTTGAAGAAAGAGGGGTCCAAAACACCTCAGTGAGCTCAAGTGGGTAGCTTGGATTTTCTCTTTGAAATCTCAAATGTTTTTCCTGTCACATAATTATGAGCCATGTAAGCATTCTTGGTACTTGGACTAAGTTAGAGGAAGGTTGGCATTGAGGTAACAAGAAGAAATTTTAAAAACTGCTCCAACACTTAACCCCCAAAGGACCCTGGGATTTCCTGAACTGAAGACCCATGTCACAGAGGCAATCAAATTTGCTTTTTAATTATTCATTCAAGCCTGCAAATGAAGATGTAACCATACTGATAGAAAGTATGCTCTCTGAGGGTCATGCTGAAATTTTCGAGGGACCCAAATTATGCATGTCTGAGAATCAGATTAACCTGGTTTTCAGGTTATATGACTGCCAAATCAAGCATTTTTCAAAGCTTCGGGAATCTTTGGTGGCTATTGTAGGATGAATAGGCAATGGATTGAGGTGATTTTTTTTTATTGAAAAGAGGATGATATAAAAAGTGGTTTAGGCAAAAAAAAATATGCAGTAGGGATATAGAATGTTCATAACAATAATGCCGAAGTTGAGGGTGTCTAGCAATTCCACACAGGGGTGCAAGCATCATTTTTTTTGTTGAAAAATATACTTACTGACGAACAATGATCCAAACGGTTGAACCAATCAATCCAAAATTATGAAATTGTAGACGAACAATGATCCAAACGGTTGAACCGATCAGTCCAAAATTATGAAATTGTAGAGCCAACTTTTGTACAAATCGGACGGTGCATTTTTTAATAAAGTCATTCCTCCCACCAAACTGAAGTCGACCCGATGAAGGAAAGGGTGGCAAGAGCAGGAAGCAAGCGTGGCAGGTCAAAAAGGCGCGAGCTACATGACTTGTTTGTGCCTGAGAGGACAGACTCAAGTCCTACAACAGCCTTTCTCCGGGTGGGGCCTGGTCACCCGTGCTACGCCATCCGCGCTGGCAAGGTATCTTCCCTCCCGACAATGGAGGGTCTCTCTAGTATATAGGCCATATAAAACGAAGGCCACGTCAGCTATCAAATTGGAAGTTTTCTCCTTTTTCAACATTCGAAGCCCCCTAATTCTATAGTTAATGATTTTTCTTAATTTAACATTGATTCTGCATTATTCAATTTTGAAAACTAGTCAAGGACAGATTATGTCCTCAGGGTCATTTTGGGGTTAAAGTAAAGCATCCATCCACACCTGTATGTTAGCCTGTTTGTTTTGTTTTGTATGGTGAGATTTCTTGGACTGTACGTCCTTGAGACACGTTCTTAGTGCAGTTGAAAAGCCCTCAACAAGGATGGGTGCATTGGTTTTGATTCGTGGTGTTTGAACGTATGGTGTGAAAGTTATGGATTTTTGAGTTATTTTTGAATCTTAAATTATGCTAAATTATGTATCTTTTGAACCATGTGTCCCCTAGTCATGTTTTTGATATCATTGAAAAGTTCTATACAAGTAGAGGTGCATGGGTTGTGTTTTGTGGTGTTTACATCTATGGTGTGAAAGTTATGGATTTTGGAATTATTTTCGGATCTTCCATTACACTAAATTGTGTATATTTTGGATTGTATGTCAATTGGTCATGTTCTTGGTATAGTTGGAAAAGCTTTTTGTGAGGAGGGGGCCACGGGCTTTGTTTCATAGCATTCCAACTCATGACAAAAAAGATATTAAATTTTCAAAGATCGTTGTGAAAGATTTAGAATTTCAAAGTTTTTACGGATTCAAAAAGTTATAGAAAATTGCATTTGCTTTTATTTTGGTTGTGACAATGGCACAAGGCACACTAGTTCTTATTACATATGCATTACAACGGGGTCAAATTCAGAAAGTCAACTCAGAGGTAATCAACACACCCTAGACAAAATGATTCCAGAATTCAGTTTTTGCACTCTTTCCGTCCCAATCTGGCCTTGAAGGTGACATCAATTTCCCCCCTCGATCACTTATAGGACAAATTTATCAGTGGAGAGATGAGTTCATAATGCTTGCAATTTGTTGCCAATTGCCTTTGATGCAAATGGTATATACACAAAAAGCAAAGTCGAGTAGAGTGAATGAGAAATATATGCAGGTTTGAAATTGTTGGATTTGATTTCACTAATTCCACGTTTTCATCATTGATCAACATTTCTTGATGCCTGTTCCTTCTAGAATCATGAGCTCTAGCATTTACAGCTAAGGTGGTGTGCTCTTAAACCGTCCATTTAAGGGTTGTTGGGCCTTTTTGATGTTTTTCAGATGCCCCAAAATATTTTCCCTTGTTTTTCACTTGAAGAAAAATTGATGCAAAATTTAACACAAGTGCTTTCATATTTTTGTGGAGCATTTATGAATTACTTATGAATTTTCAAAGAATTATGTGGTAGGCACCTATTCTTGATCATAGACCTTGCAAAAAAAAACCACACAGTCTGAGAAAAGATATGGCTTGACCAAAAACAAGCACTGCAGCATTCAAAAAGTAATACACAAGGTTCCTAAATGTGACCATTACTAAACCTAAAGGGACCCTAAATTCTTTTAACATTTGTAAGAAGGCAATTGGACAATCAATTCTCATTTCTAAAAATTAAGTGGACACGCCATAGCTTTGAAATGGACCCTCTCTCACTCTTATTCCATCCATTGGCAAAGTATGAATCAATACCTAGCATATCTTAATTATGCTCTCACATTGTTAACAATCAATTTTAGAACCATTGACTGTCCATTTTAGAGGTACCTCGTGGGCTGTTTGAAGAAGATGGTCGCAATAACAATATACTACTATAATGGCAATTTTACTACAAACATGAATTTTTTAAATTGACGATATTCCATTATTTTGGCCTGGTTTGGGCGTTCAAGCCAACATTGACATATATCATAGATTGTAGCCTAAACCAAGATATATGTTACAATTTTTGGTTTGCGGGATATCGTCATGAAATTGATGTTTAGAGCATTGACACTTTTCAAGGTGGGCAACTTTGAACACAAATCTAAACTCTTACTAGTTTTGAGATCGATGTGGAAATAAATGTCACAAGTTTGGGCTTTGACACTCTAAATTATGCCAAAATTACAAAACTGATGTTGCCTATTTGCTACTCAACATATTTGAGGGTGATTCATGCCCACTAAAAAAACTTTGTATTTATCATCTTGCTGAATTTGAACATTTCAAAATAGAATATTCCAGTGCTAAAAATGAGGGTTATGGTCAAATTTCTTTCCCTCTTACAAAACCAATTAAACCATTTTATGGTTGCTTCTAGATTTTGGATTTTGGGGGAGCCTTTTCAAACAGAAGAAAACTTATTACAAATTATTTTCTTATGCAATATTAGATTGGCTTATTTTTCCATAGTTATGTTGAAAATTCAAATTAAGATGGCTTTAGTATTTAATATTTAAACTATTCATGTTTCCATCTTTAAACTATTTTCATTTCATTCAAAATAAATTAAAATTAAAATTTTGGCCAATTATAGGAAGATTCAAGTGTTAAAATTATGATTTTATGATTTGGGAGAATTTTTGAAGATAAATCATCAAATTGAATTGAAAAAAATCTATGAAGATTTTTCTAATTTTGATGTTCAATCTTTTATCTTTTGATAAAAACTCCAAAGAGTTGTGGAACTTGTATTTTATAACATATTTATATTTCATCCATCTTTAATGGTTTCAATTCTCTTGTTCAAGAGTACCAAAATCTAGATCAAAATTGCTCAGAGCTCAAAAAACTAGAACCAATGTAGACCTAAGTTCTATACAAGACTATAAATCAAAATTTGCCAATTTCTTGAAATTACACTCTTTTTAATAAGTTTTCAAGTATTTTGATGAGTTTGTAGTTGCCAATTGAATTGATCATAAGAGATTTAAAATCTAAGATGGATATAGATCTAAGATTTTAGTTCATTGTTTCGAATTGTTCTAGTTCCCAATTGAAATCTAAATAAAATCCTAAACCACTAAATCTTGAACCTAGAGTCCTAATACCTCTAAAAAAATATTGTGAAAAGTAAAAAGTCAAGGAATTTCTTCAATTTTAACAAAATTAACATTGATTGAAATGAAGCCAATTTTAGATTGGGTTGTTTCAATGATTTGTCAACAATTGGATTGTAGAGTCTTTATTAAGAAGTGATGTCCTGAAATATTTGAATTGCTCGTTATCATTTGGTCTTGCATGTAGTCTTTAGAGGTGAAAAGTAGAACTACAACTATACAATGGAACTAACCTAGAAAGGCTTGGTGAAGTATTCATTTGCCACCTAGGCTACTAATGAATTTTTATGCATTCATAATTGGTCAATCCTTGTAGACACAATTTTTTAGGAAAAGTAGTAAATTTAGAAAAAGAAGAACTATTAGGGGCCCCTTATTCCTAGAAAAGTAGAAAGAACTTTAAAAATAAAGTTAATTTACATATTATAGTGAGAATAGGGTTATTGATAATTAGGATGAAAAAAACACCAAAAAAAACATTCTTTGGATGAATGGGGTGCGTCCCATGCACCTTTTCGGATATAGGTCGCACCTTTTTGTTTTCTTTATTATAAATGTTAAAAAAAAATGAAGACGATGGCATTGTAAGACCCACATTTATTTTATATACATATTATTATATTGTTGTGAAATTTATGTTATTGTGTGAAAATTTATGTTGCAATTTGTGTGTAAAATTGGGTAAATTCAAAGATTGTGAGATTGTGGAAGTTGTGGATGGTGAGAGTTGTAAGGAAAGTTAAAGAAGATTACAGAAATGGAAATTAAATAAATAATTAAAATTGAATCTAAACACTGAAAAAACAGCAATTGTGAGAAATACTCAAAGTCGAATCAGCGATCGTGAGAGGGTCTGGCTTGAGAATTGTACTGAGATTCGGAGTCGTGGGACGCGAAATTACAAATCAGTGCACAAGTTGATCGGGCAAGACAACTCTAGAATCATCACCAAATGTTGCATTCTTGAAACTCCAATTTTGAGGCCTCTTCAAATTGGATCTTTAAATCCCTAATTTGCCAGCAAAAGTAAAAGCGGCCTGGGGAGAAGGATTCTGCGAGGGAATGAAGAAGGATTTGAGATTTTGAAGAATTCGGATTGATACTGAAATTTTCTTACGACGACCAGATCCTGGTGTGTGTATCATCATTACGAGCAAGCAGATGGAACCCAGAACAAAGATGATTGGAGTGAGGAGGCTGAGCACGGAGCTTAGAGTGATTGAGTCGAGTAGAAAATTCGCATTCTAAAATTGATGATGCAGGCTTCCCGATTTCGAGCAATTGCTTGAGAGTTTGGAGCGATTGGAGATTGGTTATGCGTTTGCGCAAACTAGCGGTCAGAGGTGTAAGTCTGATTGAGTGAGTGAGCAGGAATCAACAATCGATTTACAGAAATGGGGGCGAATCAATTGAATTTGTGAGGTTGGCATGTGAGCGAAAGTCGTAGTGGTGGATTGAGTGCGGAGCAACATCGAAATGCTTGAACAACTGATCGAAATTTGAGCCCGGGTTGTTGTCACTCCATCGGAACTTGATCTGGAGTGCGATACCGAGAAATTGGGATTCAAAAGACTCTCTGGCCGAATTAGGCTTTGACCCACGGTCATGGGGTGCTCCCCACAGCCATAGGGCCTGATACCACGGTTATGGGTCCCAGTCCATTGTTTTGTATTAATTTTAAAATTTTGGGCCGCGGTCTTTGGTTTTAGGTACTCTGCCGTGGTTTCGGGCTGAAATCCTTGGGTTTAAATCTTATTCACGGCCATAGGGTCATATTCCACGGCTTTAGGGCTGGATTTTCATGGTTTTAGGGACTAAAAGCACGGTTTCAAGTTCCTTGTTTATTCCCTTGTTATTCTAAAGAGTTTGGTCGTGGGTTTTAGGTGTTTGGGTGAATTATAAATTGTTTCAACGTTTTATATATGTGATTTTAGGAATTAACCCATGTGGTTTGGACTATTTGACCCGACTATTTGACCCGACTATTTGACCCAAAAATATTGGAGAAGAGCTTAAGGAAAAAGACCAAATTCTTGGTATAACGTTTAAACTCAGCATTCTTTGCATTAACTGGACCATTTGACCTATAGTGATAGACATAAGCATTTTGCATTAGGATTTGCTCATGGCAAGCACTTATTGGACAATTTGACCAATACACATAAAAAGGTGTAATTAATGAATTATGTGTACTACTTTAAAAGTATTATCTTGTATATATGATTAAGTCCTAGATCATGCATTGCATCAGACAATTTGACCAAACCTGATTATTTGACCAAAATATTTGACCTCCTATAGAACACTATATAGGATTGGGCCTTCATTGTATTTGCATTGGTAAAGGACTGTGAACCAAATTTTACATCCCGGGAATAAGAGTGTTATTATATTATGAAATCGGAATAAATACTTATAAATGATTGTAAAATGTGATTCTATTTTAAAAGTGCCATTAGTCACACACACGATAGACTGAAAAGACCTTTTCCCACAAAGAACCCCTATACTTGTGTTTTCTTGGATTTTGTTTAAAAAGGCAAAATCTAGACTACAATCCTTGTAAAAAAAGACAAAATTAATTCCAAAATTCTACAAAGAATTGTTCATGAGTTTTAAGAAGAGAATCAAAATTATTGGTTAATAAAAAATTTAGAAGAGGCTTAGGAAAAGCTGAAGAGGCTAGGGAAGTTTTTGATATTTGGAAAAACATTTTTAACAATGGAATTCAATATTGTTTTTGTGCTTTTAGTTTGATAATGAGGCAAAGCTATTCCTTTAATGTATATTTTCCTACTCAAATTGTCACATGGAAGTGAGTTATCATGGATCTCAACAAAGGCAATTACAAACTTCTATTCAAATTTGGAAAAATACTTTTGATGTTAAAATCCAATTCAAGCAATTTCAAAAATACTATCTGTTCTTGTGCAACAATGTTGCAATGTGTGCAACTACCATAAATTAAACAAAAAAGAATGATGTCTTTTATGATAATTAAAAATTGATTGATTGAAAATTAAACAAATCTTAGAAAGTCACACTTACTACAATTAAAGTAACAACACCTAAAATATTCTAAAAAGGGGTTTGATTATAGTTCCTATTCTTAAGCTTTTAAATTTTTATTGGATCATCTTGGTGGTCAAAAGGGGATTCTAGGCTCTCTTATAACGTATTTTTTGAACACCATACAAATAAATTATGAATTTTTGAAGTGCTTTAAATAATTACCCAAAATTGACCCTTGACTCATATAACTAGAAGGCTAGAATTTGTAGGGATTTGTTTTAGAATTAGGTTACAATTAGGTGTAGTCTCTTTATTTGACACTAGTGATATGTTGCTTCCATGATTCATGACCCAACATATTTTGAAAGCATACACATGCATTATTAATTAATGCCTTAATCCCTAAAATTCTAGATCCATTGCAAAATGGACAAACATCATGTTGTAGCTAAATTTAACCTTTTCAATTGTGTTCAAAATCAATCTTATATATAAAGTACATGATATTATAGATTGTCTATCATTGTAAAAAGATTTCATTGTTAAAATTTTATAGCAAAAGATGAAAATAGATTAAGAAATATAGCAAAGAACAATCCAAATAATTTGAATTTTTTCAAAAGATACAAGTAGCAATAGAGATTGGTGTGAAGTATTTCATAATTTACACCCAAAACACCCTTGCTAATGACCTTCAAGTCAAATGCCACTATTCAGTAGAAAATATGAATGAAATACATGCTATATAATTGTGTAATTTGGATTTTGACACAAAGAGCTTGCAATTTCAAGAATTTTTCCAATTTTTGAAGTTCTCTAAAGTGTTGACACAAAATGAAAGATCTCTAGATAATTGTCTCTCAATGCATAGATCTCTCGATGTTTTGCATTATCTTTTGATGACCATTTTTTTCTTTTCATAATTTTGGATTTTCAACAAATTAGAAGTAGATAGATGTGGCATTGTACAAATCCATGTTTGAAAGTTCTAAGAAATTTATGATGATTTTTAGCTCAACAATCGTGAAAGGATTGGAAAACCTTTGCAATTTGACAAAATGCCAATCAATTAATTAAAGTAAAATTAAACTTATTGAATTAACTAGAAGAAATATGCATTTGCCTCAACAAAATCTACATGATGTGTTTGTTGAGGCAAATGCAAAATCTGCATTGAAAAACGCAGAAAATGCAGATTTTGCGTTTGCCTCAACAAACACATCATGTAGATTTTGTTGCGGCAAACATATATTTCTTCTAGTGATTGACTCCACTTTCGGCGGTTTGCTCATTACTTTTGGGGACTCATGTTCAAAAATATTCAAAAGTGACAAAATATAGTCCCCAAACATCTTACTCAAACTTGCTTTGAACATACATGAGATTCAGTTTAGGCATTTTGGTCCTTAGTTCTATAGGTTTATGCATCTAGAAATTGGATGCACCTAGGTCAACCTTGATTGTAAATTTACACATAACCATTTGGGGGATTTTTCATTTTGAGTCAACACTTTAAAGAGTCCAAAATTGCAATAAGTTGTTGCACCAAGAGCTCTATGTTAGAATCCAAGTAACACAATATTTAATTTATATTATCCTTAGAATTCTCCAAACTCTCTCTAATTTCATTGAGCTTGACCTTCACACAAGGAATCTAGCACCTAGTTACCATCAACACGTACCTACAACCACTTACATGGAGTAGGAAGTGTCACCACTTGCACTAATCTTGACTGAGTAAAGATTCCAAGTGGCCATGAAGTATAGAATAGTATGCCATGTCTTCCAAGTGATCTACAAGTATGCTCTCATTACATAAACTGACTCTCATGAGTCACGATGCAAATGAAAATCGATGATGACAAGTCAATAATATGATGCCTTTGCCCAATTGCATTGCTCTCTTCAAATAGACTTCATATTGGGCATATTGGGCAAATTGATACTTTAGGCATCCAAACAACTCACCAAACAAACAACAATTGCAATTTCAAAGTCACCATTGCATGTATGTGTCATTCAAAAGACACATAAAAAGAAGATATGAGTGATCACACATTTCACAACTATCAATCACAATTAAAGTGCAAGATCACTCACAACAATTGTTTTTCTTGTTTTTCTGGATTACTTCACTGATTCATTTTGCATAATGAGTAGCATTATGTCTCTTTTGAGACAATGAATTCCATCTCTCTTTATAATTTCTACCCAAAATGATTTGATTGTGAAGAGAGAGAAAGAGAGATCTCCATATAGTAGGTCGTCATCACCAATGAGTAAGATCAATCACAGTAACATGCTTAGTAGTCTTTGTCAGATCCCCAAAGAAGAAAAATGGTATCCAGAGGTGAGTGGGTACAGTTCCATAATCAGTCATGGTGTTGAGAAGAAGAAAGCCCCTGGTAGATACATCTATTGGCACTACTTTCTTTGCAAATCAGGCAAATTATACAAATCATCTCTCCTTCCCAGTTGTCAAAATAAACTGTAATTATCACCTCTATCTTTGCATGCAATCCCATGCATGCCAAACTCACAAGCAACTCACAGCATCTAGAGTAGCTATGGCATCACAAATTAGTGTTGGCATAGCAAGCACATCCAACAATCACGGCACCAATCCAAGCATCAATCTGAAGTTGGGTTCTTGTGCAAAAGACCAAAAATAAGCTTGGCTCATGCGAGTTCTTAATACAATAGCCTGCTAGTGGCCAACTTTGAAATTAGTAAGTTACAACAACTCTTCTATCGTAGGTACTACAAGTCTTACATTTGAATGTGGCAGTTTATTCTTGTTTTGTATGGACCTGTTCTGCTCTAGTCCTGAACATAGAGACTGGCTTCAATGTAGAGAAAGCTTGGAGCAAAGCTTGTGTTGTAGAATGCTAGTCATTATTGGTCGGTCATCCCCTTCTGAAATACTTCTAAAACCAATTTTCAAGGAACCTTTGAATTTCCTAAAGTTTCAAAAATTATGAAAGTATTACGCATAAGATAATTGAGAGGGAACTAATAATTCTAAGTAAAGAAATAAAAGTTCGTTTCAATTATCTAGTCAAATCAAACTAATCCTTGTATTTTTCTCATATATTGTAATCAGATCATATGTGAGTTCTTGGACATGCTTGGAAGACTCACCATCAAACTGTTGGATTAGCCAACCCAAATTTTGTGCTTTAGATTCAAGGAGCCACAAGGATCATAATTGGAGGCCCAATACAGGACTGGGTTCTACCTAGGGTGGGTAACCTCAAGGAAGTCTTGCAGGCGTCTGGAACGCTAGCCAACTGGGAACCACCTAATTCACAACTGCAAGAGAATACTAGCTGCTTTAGAAGTTCAGGGGTTTTCCACTGGGGACGTGTGGTTAAAATAGAGTGGGGCCTGAGGCATGCAATCACCTTACTATATTACAGGCAAGTTGACCAACTCCGTTGGGATCCTGCGAAATTCAACTGGCCAGGCCAAACAGGTCCAATTCCACTCCTGGAATATAGTGCTGAGCTTGGTCTAGAACTGATGCGAGCAAAACATATTATTCTCGACGTTCTGGCACACAAATGGCAAGGGGTTTTACCTTCGTCACATTGCTTGAGGTGGAACACAATTTGGGTGAAGACCCAAAAACCAAAAGAGGCTGGCCTACTGTGGCTTGTGTGGCATCCAGCTGTGGCTGTGAATGCTTGGCGGGGGCATATACACCATGCAATTGACACTAACTGTCTGGTGTGTCCTCTTAGGGCACATGAGTCAGTGCTTCACCACTTTTGGGAATGCACCTCAGCCCAACAGGCTTGGCAATGGGGTATCCATATCATGAATACACTCATCACCTCCAAAGAAGCCAAAGGCCTGTGGAGGCCCTTGACTTGGAAACAAGGGATATTTTCCAATCACATCCCTCGGAAATTTGAAGTGATGAGTAGTATCTGGGCGGTGGTTCGTATGGTTATTTTGTGGATGTTGTGGATTGAGCAGAACGATGCTGTGTTCAATGACATCAAGTGGCTTCTTGCCAAATTGATGCAGTGTATTTGGTTGGGGTTGATTGACTATGGTCATGGGGAGTGGGAAGCGGTCTGTAGGATACGTAAAAGGAGTCAAGCTAGGTGGGAGACTGCTAGGGATCGTTTTTTGGTCAGATGGACATGTAATGAGGTTTTTGCAGTGATGATAGGTGAGGCCCCTAGGTGGGTTTTCTCAGGCCTGAGGGCTATCTTTGTCTTCCAACCACCTCAGATGGAGTTTGTTGGGACAGGGTGTCCCGCCCTGTCTGGCAATCACCGCAACTCAAGCTGCGGTGTCTCCCTTCTCTTTTCTCTTCCTCTTCCCTTTCTTGCCCTTTTTTTCTTTCTGCCACTCCAGGCCGCTTGCAACTGGGGTCTTGTACTTTATCTTTCTTGCAGTAAAGGCTCCCTTTGCTTGTGTAATAAAAACAAAAACAAAAACTGTTGGATTAGGGCACAAATGTAGACATGATTACTGTTCCTCTTTCTTAACTATTCTATAGGTTTTGGAAGACTAAAAAATTTGTCTAGATAGAGAGGCTCTAATTTAACCCCTAAAAATCCTGAAAATCAAATTGTATCTATTTAGGTTTTAGTCAATTGTTGCAAATTAACTTTTCACTAGTTCACACATGCAAATTGAATTTTAAGATGCACATTTGGGTTGTGAATCTAGAAATGTAACTTTGTGTGTGCATGCAAGTTTAGATTTTTTGTAAAGAATTATTGACCCCGGCCCCCTAGCAATGGTAACCATCTTTAGACATTATCCCTCTGAACTAGATAGAGAACTTATGAGGATCCTAACATTTGAGCTCTACTACTATATTCTCAAATCCCACCACTTATGTACACAAACTTTGGAAGAACATTCAAAATGTAGCAAGTATAAACTCTACTTAACCCTTAAAGGATGGACTAGAGCATGTGGAAATCATTCATTTTGATACCATGCATGGGAATCATTGGTTTACAAAAATCCAGAAGCACTCATTAGAAGTCAAACTACTGTAGAAGATCTCCACTTTCTATAGAAAATTGTGAGGATGAATAGTTGCACTTCTATCCCATATAAAAAGATATTATGTCATCCTTTGGACACTAAACGTTTGTGTCAATGGGTTAACTTCCTTATTCCCCATAAAATGAAGATGTGGGCTTGAGAAAAATTTGTTATTCCAACCCTTTGTGGCAAATCTTCATAACATTGATTTCACTACAAGAAAATAGTGGCAGAATCAACCCCTCCAAATTGACTAACAATGTCTGAACTAACACAAATTGTTTGAATCAACCCCTCCGAATTGACTCAAAATGTCTGGATTGACACTTCTCCCTTGTAGTTTTTGCACATCATTGAGCCATATCAAACTCCTAAACTAAGCTCTTACTACAATAACCACATCAAAACATTGTAAATGGACTTACTAGCAATTAATAATTACATGATGAGCATCTACACTAAGACAAGTCCACTGAGAGTCTTTGTACAAGCAAGTATTACAAAGTGACATCAATTTCACACCTTGCTAGCTACCTACAATTAATAACAATATCTTCAATTTTAGGATAGAGCCCAACCCATACCTTCATCTAATATCTTGGTTATGCCCTTCTCTACTTACAAAGTGAGCCTCATATTACAAATTCAAATACTTTGTGATAAGGCACCCGGGAATCCATTATCCCTTAGTGGGAAAAATCAAAATGCCCAATTGCCCCTCTTTGCAGCATGCATGTTCAGAAAGCTTCTAACCAAGCATTTCAAAAGGAGATATGTGTACATGTCCACCCAGAGGTAAACAGACATTTTGATTTCGTCTATCCAGGGGTAATGACTTCCTGAGCACCCCAGTTCCCTAAAGTTTTCAATTTTTAGTTGTTCATAGGCCATCCTCCCAAAAATAATTTACTCAGTCATATAGAGATTGAGATCATCAACAAGTGAATTCATTCTTTCACCTAGAATGCATCATTTCAAATACCATCTCCATTACAATTCATTACTGAAAACATAACCTAAATCACATTGCTAACACAACCGTAGAGTTGATGTAGTCTAGTTTTTAAAATAAGCAATGTGGTTGATTATACCACAAGCATACTGTTATATCACGTCATTCTCAGTACAAGGAAAGTACACCTTAAAATCGTCTGAATAACCATTTGAGAATGAATCTTATTATTAAATCATTTCTAAGTTTTTGTAACATTTTATTGGGCGTCAAAAGAGGATTTCAGATATTCTTAACATATATATTTTGGACATTGTACGAATAAACTATGACTTTGAAAATACTAGAAGTAGATGTATCCCAAGTTGGCTCTAGGTTCCCATGAAAAGAGGCTAGAGGGAATAATTTTGAAGTATTGATCTAGAAATATGCCACAAGTTGGTGTAGCCATGCATTTACCTTATCAATATGTGCACTTCTCGACACATGGAAGAAAACAGAAAAGTAATCTCTTCCAATCCAATCTTGCCTTCCTTTGTTCCATCAACCGAAGTGTATAAGAAGAGTCAAGTCCATCACCCCTGAGGCAAATCCACACAAAAATAAGTATCTTACTTTTTGCGCATTGCAACCTTGACTACAGAAAATAAGAGACTGATTTTTTTTGCTTCAAGTAATGAAATTATACATCACTAGAGAACGTAATGAAAATCAAATAGCTCACATTAAAGTAACTACACCTAAAATTGACAAAATAAGCAATTTAGCATGGTTCCCATTATTATATAGAAAAACTTTTTAGGGGATCTTGTTGGCAATCAAAAAGGTATTTTAACCCTCTTTGGATTATATGGATCTTGCAGAACAATACCCTGTTCAATCACAACAGAGGGCCTCTAGACCTCACACACAAAGCCAGTTGGGATGCTCTCCTTGATGCTGGATGCACGGCACAATTGAAGGTGCAACTCACAACTCATAGTTGTCCCCAAGCTGTTGGAAATATTTGGACTAAATTTGATAGAGTTTGGCTCAAGTCCTCACTCATTGCACGTAGACAGGATGCTAACATCATCCGGAATTTGAAGGGTCCTCCTTCCTGTTCTTTTGGCTCTTTTCCTGTTTTTGCTCTTATCTCTTCAATGTCTAGCGTTTGTGGCTTGGTTGTTTTGTTCTCTGGTTTTTAATGCAATGGGTTCCCAACTGTTAAAAAAAAAAAGGGTATTTTAGATTCTTTTAGAATGCATTTTTTGGACATTGTATGAATAAATTATGAATTTTCAAAGTGCTGAAAATAAGTGTTTCTAAAATCAACCATAAATTCTTATGAATAGTGAGAGTACATTTTAGGCAAGAATCTAGACTGGTCAGTTTTTGGAAGTGGTTGAAATTAGTTATGACTCCCTTACATAGCTCGGAAGAATGCAATATCACATTCAAGTAATCCCATAATATATGAACCAAACATCTAGGGATATCAGTTACCTCATTGATTGAACCCCAGTTTGTTTGTTTTTTCCGGGAACAAATGAAATGGAATTTCATTGCAAAGAATTAAGAACCCTATTCTTGAAGAAAGCTTATAGGAAGTTCTTTCTGCCAAATATTATTCAGTTGCTTATGCTAATAGTCAAAATTGAATTTGATCTGAAGAATGAACCATATCAAACCTGTCCAAGGATCCAGAGCCAGTTGACTTTTCAGCCACCATCAGGAGACACTACTCCTGCAGATATTGATGTTGTTTGGGTAATTTTGGAATGATTTCCACAATCAACATTATGAATGTTGTTTGAGATAAAAATTTCACATGACTGGCATTCCAAATCCATCAGAATGCAATCCCATAACTGAGACTGCACACTTTGACATCAACTGCATGTCATAACTTCAGTAATTTGCTCACTCTAAAATTCATAAGATTCATAGTTATAGTGCCCATCAATGTTGGGGAAGAACCAATGGCTAGTTCAAAGTTAGCCGGTGGAATTGGATAAAAAAATGGTTGTGATTTGAAAACATCAGCAAAAACCCGGTGTAAAA
Organism: Straminergon stramineum; assembly: GCA_963920665.1. Lineage (NCBI taxonomy): Eukaryota > Viridiplantae > Streptophyta > Bryopsida > Hypnales > Calliergonaceae > Straminergon > Straminergon stramineum. The sequence continues at coordinate 17,452,698 of OY987265.1, read as the reverse complement.
ATTATATTTTGAATATAAAATAAATAAAATAATCGAACTCTAGACTTGAAAAAACAATTCAATTTGGGAATAGAAGGAAAATAGCTACTAAACCTCAAAAACCTTCCTAAATGTCAATGTCCATTACCAAGTTTTGAATGTCAGGTCATACACAATATAAGATAAAACAACCCATTATAAACCTTTTACCCATTGTGGACTCCTAAGAATGAGCCCATTATGGTTTCCTTTTAGTTATTAAGATTTGGGCCACATTCAATGTTTTAGCTAAACTAGAATAGAGTAATTATAACTGGAATGGTGTAATAAACTGGAATGGAGTAATACGAACTTTCATTTTTTTAGTGTTAGTTCATTATAGGAAGTGCCTTTTTCAGGTCTTCTATGTTAGAAAATATTGTGATTGCTACAAGTGAGTAAGATGAGTGTTATGGATCAGTTTTGGTTGATTTTGGGGTAGTCTACATACTCTTTTCGGCTGTGATGAGTTGAACACTTCAAAACTTCATAACAAATTCACACTTTATCAAAAAAAGATAATTTCAAATGCTCTTGCCATTTCTATCACTTGACTTTCTCTAGAAAAGAAGTAGAAAATTTCAGAAATGACAAGAGGGCAAACTCCCCATTTGGTCCATGATGGGCTATTTTACCTTATAAAGAATGGAAAAGGTGGGTACTGGGACTGTTCATGAACAAGTTTGGTTTCATCCACTACCACAATCCTCCTAAGATCAAAAATGTTAAAAAGTTCAGTTTATGAATTTAGCTCTAGAAGAATATCTTCAACTTAGAATGCAGAATTTATGCTATTGTAGGTGTTTGTGATGAATCAACCTAGTCTGTGTTGTCTGTTGCTTGCATGGGGAGATCTCACCTGATCTCTAACCCAACCTAGTTGGTTCACATGGGCAAATTGGCAACTTGATTTCTAATATGGAGCTCCAGTCCCTCCCATTCTCTAGCCTCCTTGATTTAGGATTTGCAAGCCCACTCTCCTAGACATCAACCCAACTTACTATTTATCTAAAAATATCTTTATTTTGTTTCCTTGTCTCACCTCATTCATTGGTTGTCACATGCCACTTAATTCCAAACATGAGGAAAAAAGTGGATATTTTATTTGGAGAATTGGTGCACATTTGGAACCACAATGTGGTATGGACCAAACCTTACAACTCAGTGCCTGGAGCTCCACATCCAGTCCAGTCCAAGCAAGCGAGTAGCACCTAAGGGTATGTTCAGACTTGGTGTTAAGGGTCATGCTTGTCGCTGATTCTATGAGGAAAACACCGTTGCTATTCACACCAGGGTTCTTTAGGGAAAACCGAGCCTAGCTGGCATCCCAACTGGCAATGGATAGGAGCGATGGTTATGGCATGGAAGGAAGACACTGTAGCCCTGCTTTCTAGAATTTAGGCAGGTTCTAAGTAGCATTGCAATCAAGGTAGAATGAAGATTTGAGGAGGTTGGGAGCGCTGTTATGTAAGGGGCCTGAAGTTGCAGAATTATGAAAGAGCGGAATAAATACACCCAGAGGTTACAATATAAAATATTGCCTGCGGCCGTACTAGAATTCAAGAGGAAGCCTCCAGTACACAATTTTTTTTGTGATGGTGGCGAAACACGGCGGATCTTCACGTATATATTGAGCACCATTGAGCACCAGCTTTGCAAGTTGCAAGTAGCTCCGACCAATATCCGTCCTCCTGCAACATTTTTTTCTCACTGTGCCAGTACCAGAGTCAGGTGGTGCTCGTCTTGCTACTTGCTAGAAGCTCCATTTGCCCTGCACGGACATCTTTGCTTACTGTTCATGCATGCATGTCCCGAACTGAATTCTGAGTACTAATTGCAAATTCTGTGCGCAATGCAGATACATGGAGAATACTCTTGACGCTTCAACTTAAGGCTTCCTATCGCTGGGTCAGCAATTGTGGAAGCCAGTACATGCCATACTGAGTAATCGATTTCCTGAAACTTACGAGAATTCCATGACATCGCTTAGCACAAATGTTTTTTTTGTTGTAGAAGTTAGTGTAAGGGAACAGTAGTTTTCATGACTTTGAATTCGTCTTGGTATTCAGTAGCTGCATAGCACTTCAGACTGTGAATGTCATGCATGTGCAGGTACCGTCAGATATGTGCGAGGTTGACCTTCACAAGCAGGAAATGGAATCCCAGTGCACTGTGAGTACCCTTCTCATGAATTATGAAGTTCAAAAGCATTTAATCTTGTGACCACTGTGATGAACATGAAGAAGCAGTACGATCCACTAGCGAATTGCATGGTAGCATGAACGTTGCTTGTGTTCGATCACACGATGATCTGGATTTCTTACTTGAACGATCTAAATTATACTGTTTCATCTTTACTATGCTGGCTTCAACAATGTGCGACATGAATTCTGTGCACCCGAGAAGGGCACTCACGACACACCACTCTACCACTTCCAAAAAACATATAGGAAACCTCAGATCGCACTATCTCAGCAGCTGAGAAAAATCTTACAGCAACGACAACCGGGAGAAGTAGGGAAGTGGCCTGCGACTGACAAGGGGCCCACTTCCGGACGTTTTTAAAAACTTAAACCTCAACTCTGGTGTGACCATGCGCTCCTAAGTGGCTGGTCCCATGCCTGCACTTCAACTTTTAGAATCCCCAGTGTGAACAATACTGCCACTTGTTCAAACCAATGATTAAACGTACAACACGCCACAACGTCCGGTAACTCACATACCCTAAAAACACGGCTACCAGGTTCCAGCTTCAAATCTTATCTTTTGGAACCGGTCCTTCCTAAGGCCAGGTCTGGACATACCCTAAGTTTGTGTGTTTCCCCAACACCACATGGGTAAATAGTGACACAACCATGGTCAATTGAGAAGACTTTGACAAAGCTTGTGCTTAGTATATGTACAGACATTCAGACCATCATGTGGAATCCTAAAATCTGGCCAAGCAGTTTTATTTATCTTGAAACAAATGAAACAGAATTTCATTGAAAAGGGTAAAAAATACCAAGTACACCTGCCACTCTAACCTCCATGAGTGGCTCCACCAGCACCACAGTGCAAGCAAATGTCTTCCCCTCTCAATGCCAATTGTGAGAAGCCTCATGGCTTCACGGCCTCCCTTTGTGCTGCACCCAGGCCTCGGTCTTTGTCTTCTCGCTTGTTCGGTCTGTCCTGGTTAACCCCTAAAGGACCGATGCACATTTTGGGCAGAAATTGTCAAAAACTGCCACTTTTTAGGGCTTCAAGAAAAAAATGAAAAAAGAGGTTGTTTTTTTTCAAAATTCAACCGTACAAATTTGAACTAGACTTCTTTGGGAACATGTGGGAAAATTTTTAGAAACTTTGACCACAGGGATTGTAAGATTATAATGTTTGAAGTTAGGTGAAAAAGTTTTTTTCCAACCTTGCCCGACATGGCCTACAAACTTTAACTCCTTCTAGAATGAGATTTTTAAACTAAATAGGGTTATTTTTTTTGACATTTGCATCTTGGATCATGTAAGCTACACACCCACCAAATTACAAAATTGTAGGAAGAATTTTGAACATGCTGCCCGAAGCTGCCCGAGCTGCCCACAAAGTTCAGGGCAGCATAACTTTTGATCTGGGCACCCGATCAGAAAAAAGATTAGATTTTCAGGAAGGGGAAACATAGTTACACATTATGTCCAAATTTCATGAACATCCGACTAAAAATGACTTCGTAGGAGCCTACCCAAGATTTCTTGCATACGTTGAACGGACACTTGGTCCTTTAGGGGTTAAGGTAGACCAACCTATTACCACCCTCATTCGCAATCTAAGTATATTAGGACGAACTCTAAGAGGGGCACATATTTTTCAGAGGTGTGCGCATGTTTCATGAATCAAACCCAAGTGGAATTATAATTTTCGGATACAAATTATAATTTCTATGAATTTTGAAAGTGGTCTGTCCTAAATTACAAATCCATCTCTAGACTAGAGTGATAAATGTCCTATCCTAGGCCTATAACCACCATTACATTTACCTATTAACACCGGAGTTTCTACCAATCAAGGGCTAACACGTTACCCAAGTTGGAATTAATGCACTGAAATTATCAAAATACTGAATGAATTTGGGTGAATTTTATGGTGGTGATGGGGCCAAAACTAGGATGGTGGTTATAAGAAGCTGGTGGAAATGGGCTGGTCTACCTTAGTTCCTTGTTGTCCTGTCCTTCCTTTCCCCAGGCCACTTGTGACTGGTGGCCTTGTACTTTGCCTTTGCAATGAAATTCCGTTTCATTTGTTTCCCAAAACCCCCAAAACCCACCTGCCACAAGCGGTCTAGTGGGAAGGACCGGGACTGACACGACCTGTGGCCAAGCATTTCAACAGCACGGATCCCCAGCATTGGAAACATTCCGTATCCTGACGAAAACTTCATAGAGTAACTTAGTACTTTTACAAATGGGGAAAGCTGCCTGTGCACTATAGCAGGTCCCACGTGAATTAAATGTTTTTTATTTTTTTATTTTTTTTGAAGCTTCAAAATCTCACAACTCCTATGAGATTTTGTACTCAAAATTGGTTTGCTTACTAATAACCAAGCTCTATTATCATCTACACTGTTAGATTTGGAAAAAAATATAATTTGCCTCATTGAAGATAACTACAAGCCAATGTTCTTTTTTCATAGTCAAAACACACTTGAAAAGGCTTGGGCATTTAGGGGTTAACAAAACTCATTACATTAGAATACAACAGCTTCCATTCAAGTCTTATATGTCCAAAAAAATGGTACTCTTGACGATTGATATGGTACAATTGATTTAAGACAACCAAGAAATGACTTTAGACCCAACTAGGAAACAATTAGGAAACAAATTAAAAATGACTATGAAATGACTAAGATACATCTAGGAAACAATAGGAAACGACTAAGAAACAACTAGAAAACAACTAAGATTCAATTAGGAAACAACTACCATCATTTTATAATTGCAATTGATTTTTAGTCATTTTTTTCAGTGAAAGATAGACACGGTGGATTCCACATAGAATAGACTTGTCCACATCGACGACTGTGATGAATATTAGATGGAGAATTATTCACATTCATTCAAAATTTGAACTTTGTTACAACTCTCATAATCCTACACTTCATTATGTAACTGTTTTCCAACTAAACAATGTGTTCACTTCATTTTGCAACTACTTTGCAACTAAACAATGTGTTCACTTCATTCTACAACTACTTTGCAACTAATACATTGTACAATTGATGCAAAACAATGACGTAAGAATTTGGTGTAAATAGAGAGGTTTATAGTTGTAGGATAGTTGTATAGGATACTTAGTCGCATTTTTGTCAATTGTGGCAGACACGTTTTTCTTCTAGTATTTGGAATAAGAGCTCTTGTAACCACAAAAGAGAATCTAGAAACTTGAAGCTCACAAATCAAATGAGGAACTCTAACATCTTCCTTTGAACTAAATGTACACATCACCGAGTCAAGGAAGAGAGATTTACTATTACAAAGAAGAGACCATGGACACATGTTGCCAAAGTAGTCTAGTCTAATATTAATTTAGATTTTGGTGAGGTGTTGTTGAATCTTGTCATGTGTCAAGTTAGACATGCATGTACTATATTAGATACAAGAATAAAATTAACTTAAAATTTCACCTTGTGGTAACTTCAATTGTCCTCTATTATAGTGTATTGTTGTTTGTGGCATATAGGATTTAAGACACATCATTTAGAGTGACTGTGAGTTTAGAGTGCAAGTAGGTCTTTGTGAGGCGACTTTGGGTCAACTAGTACAAGACGATGAATGCATGATGGTAGGGGCAACCTCGGGTTGTTGATGCAAGTATTGTCAAGTATAGATACAAGGCGACATTGAATTAGTCTAACATTTTTTTAGTTGGACAACTACTTTGGAGGTCCCAGGAGGTCAAACAATTTTTGTAATTATCCAAGTGGCAAGGATGTTTCACCACTATTCATCCAAACATTTTGCCCACATGATACTTTCCTTACAAAACATGGTTTTGAAGACTTCATTGATACATTTCCAAGCTTTATAACAATCCATTCTCATATTGCAAAATAGAAAGGACTTTAAAAAGATGAAGTCTCTATCATGAGCTTTGATTGATGAATTTATTGATAGATGAATTAATTCATGTTAGAATGCACACTAGTGTGCACGCAAAGACTACCTAGAGATAGATATCTTTGGATGGTGGATTTGTGCATTGGAGTCAAACAACTTCACTTGGATGACAAATGCATTGGAGTTAGACCACCTCCAGCTCATGACAAGTGTACTAGAAAATGCATTGGTGTTAGGGAACTCTTATAGTCTAGGTTTTGTTCAATTCGGCAAAACCTAGGACCACTATTGTAAGAGTTCTTTTAAATAGGAAAGGTTAAAGAGTTTATCATTATATGGCTCATGTCTCTTATTAATTATTGTTTTGAGCTCAATTTGTCATGCAAATGTATACACTATGACCTCATTAAAATTCCAAGATAGTGCTTTGAAATAGTTTCTAAATATAGTTCTTTAATCCTTATTTTTATAATGTTTAGGCCAATTTTGTCTAGTCTTTCTCCCTTTGTAGAGCCTATATATTACATTTAGTGCTCAACGTTTAATGATTTTGAATTTTGCGTCAAATTGACTTAGTGTGCTAAAGTATGAGGTTTAGATTTATACCAATATTTACATCTTTTCCCTTTTTAGCTTTGAAATCCAATCTTACATCAAATAGTCCCAAACAAACATGCAAGATGAAATGGCACCAAAACTACATGCAAATGTAGGTCCAATTTTCAAATGTGCTCAAGAATTAATCCCAAAGATAGACCTATGAACATGGAACACAATTATTAAAACCATAGAGCTAAATATCCCATCACTAAGCAAGATATAAAATTTCTCAAACCATGGTTTAAAGACCTATTACCATGATTGAAATGTAACCTACGACCATGCAAACCACCCTATGACAATGCACTATAGCCCTTACACCATGCAACTAGCCCTATGGCTATGGAACAAATGCTCATATTTTTGTTCAATGGAAAATTCTAATCTACAATAATTGCACCTAAAACGGACCACTCCTAAAAATCAACCCCTATTTTTGAAAGGAAACTAAATGGTGAAGATACCCCAAATTGTGTGCATTACAAAGATAAGTGCAAGGTGGAGTTTGGGGCCATTCCAAGGAGCGTGCAACTCTATTTATGGTATTGTGCAGGTGTCAACCTTGCAAGTGGTTGATTTGGGATTAATTTTTTTTTTTTTTTTTTTTTTTCTATAAAATATTTTGATACTACTAGTGTCATTTCTTCATGTGCATCAAATGGATTTTGGCATTGTGAACCTACACGATACTTTTAGCACCCTACACTTTGCATCTTTGAAATTTTTGAACTCATTCACAATGCATCCAAAAAATTATAGAACCACTTGCATTTTGATTCATAGTCCTTCACCAATGTGCAAAAATTGTTGTTCATTATCTAGAGCATATTGTTTTTTCCACAAAGCTTATTCGTACAGTTTTAGGTGTAGTTACCTCACACAATTCAATCACTTTGAAAAAACATCATTCAACATTTGATCCATTTCCCAAATTTCAACTCCAAGTTGTGTATGAGAGGAGCCTCAAAACATGAAGATAAATTACTGTTTAGTTCACCAACCACAACAACAACATCAACAACTTCCAAAAACTGCACTTCCAAAAAACTTGACTAAAGCTTGACTTTCAACCCAAACATAAAGTATTAATCATGAGTCTATAAAAATTGTTCCCATTGAGTTTATAAGCCACCTCTAGACTTTGTCCATGCACCCTTCCACATTGCTTTACCTTGTGAAATCAAGATGGATTGGATCATTCAAAGGATAGCTAAACTTCCTAAACAAATCCCAAATTATGCACTTAAAATGGAATTTGATCTTTTATTTCTTTTCAAAAACGAGTCCAAGGTTGCCAGACCAATTTGCACATCAGAAGAGTTCTTTCAACCTAGGACTACCTTTGGTACCAGGGTTGCTATTCTGTGAGCCTGTGAGCACGAGCCTATGAGCTTGTAAGCCTACAAGTATTAAGGGTTGAAATTTGATGAGGGGCCTATGACCGCGGACTTTGGAGTAATGAAAAATTGGGATTTGCATACTAAAATCATCTTCACATTTTGCAGCACTATAATACATTGAGTAGAATTTCATCCATAACCAACAAATTTCAATATGAAGGGGAAGTTTAGAACATAACAATTTTGGCTATATAAAGTGGTCATAGTAGAAGTATATAAAACAAGGTGCAATATATGAGAAAATAAAATCCAACAAGTGCAATGTAAATAGAAATAAAATCACATAGAAGATGTAGACATGGACTAAGAATGGTTGCTACTATCAACCGATGATGTTTCATTCTTTGATTCTACAACTATAACATAGAAAAATTGCAAAGCACCTTCTTCCAATTGATCCTCCTCTAGTGTATCTTCCTTGTACAACCGCACAACTGCAACAACAATCTTGTGCTACAATATTGAATGGAAACAAACAAGAGGGATAAGGCACTAGGGCAAATTTCAAAATCACAAAAATGAAATGTTGTACAAAATTAGGGTGAAATTTACATAATAAATGAAGACCTTTGTTGACATGGTGTACTAACTCTTCCTCGAGTTTTTTTGACACTATCACATCTCAGAGGGATGGAGATGTTTTGAGAATCTATTCAAACACAAAGCTTCGTATATGCAGACCTTGTACAAGGTGTGTATCAAGCTAGTTTTAATGAATTTTCAGTATGTCTAGTAATAAGAGCAAATCATTTTAGATAGATCTATAAAATTCTAAAAGACATTCAAATAGTAAAACAAAGATAATAAATAAAGTAAACTATACATACTTGTTGATGTTGTGTTTAATATACATGCCAATGCCAATATACCTTTTAGTCTCTAAGATAATGGAATCTACAAATATATATACCAATCTCAATCATATTTATTATGATGAGATATTTTAGTTGTCCAAGAAAATAGACAGTGGTTTCCATCACAAACAAGGAACTTTGAATTCTGGATATGTTGCAACTTAGAAGTAAAATTCAAAGTGGCATTGAAAATGTTCTTTTCCTAGCTTCTTCATTCCATAGAGGACCAATTTACATTTCTCTACATCAAAGACATGTTCTTCTTCTCCTTATTTATTTGTAATGAAGACATAGAATATGCAAGAACCATCTTTATATCCATACACAAACTCCTACTCAAGTGTAGTCAAGCTCCACTGCAACGTTGATTTCACTATGATCATCACAACAAGATGATACGATGAAATACTAAGACAAGATATAAAATGGGGCCTCATTCAAAGACTAGAGATAGAAGTCACAAAGTTAATTTTCTGCAATCTTATGAGGGTGTCCTTACATTACAAGGGAATAGTGTCAATTCGTATATTTTAAGTCAATTCGTAGGGGTTGATTCGGAAAAATCTATCAATTTTCTATCAATTCAGACACTGTAAGTTAATTTAGACATATCAATTCGGACACTGTTTTCATCTAGTATCAATAGTGCAATCAAAGCCTGTAGCCCAAATCAATAGCCTTGTAATTACAAGGTACAAGCTAAAGTTATATATGAGAACAAATAGTTTGAAAATGAATTAGCATCAAAATTATTATTTTTAATTCAATACCCCATATTTTGATTTTGAAAACATTGGCTTGGAGCTCTTGGCTTCCATTGATGCCACTAATTCCCCAATCTAAAGCTGGTTGATCAAAACAAAACCTAATTCTACTTAGGAGGGCCTTGAGTTGAAACTAAATTGGCATCATAATGATTTGTTTTTGATTTTGAGGTCATAGGAGCTCAGGCCCTTGGCTCTCATTGATGCCACAAAGTACTTGGATCTCAAACCTAGATCTCACTAGGTGATAAAAAAAACAACCGATTGCTCAAAGCAAAAGACTGTAAGTTCTAAATTGATTTGTTTCAAAAAAATTAAAGGATCTCTAGTTTAATTTAAGATTGCTAGAGCTTGGGCCTTTAGCTTCCATCGACACCGGAAGGTCCTTTGAATGTAAATCTAGGTGATCAAAAGAATAACCAAATGCTACGATCAAGAGTTGAAAAAAAGAGGCAGAGTACAAATTTGATTTTTTCTTGATCACTAGCTATGTGGTTGAGATACCATCGGCAACAAGAGCTCCCCTAAACAACCCAACATGTGATCAAAAGACAATCAACTCTTGCACAAGCACAACCATATTGAATCTAAGTTTAAAGCCAAAATTTAAAAAAATCTCATATACACAAAGTCACAAACAAGTCTTCAAGAGCTAAATGAAAGAGTTAAAAATATGCACTTCACCATTTTTACACTTGAATATAAAAAATAATACTTATCAATTGTATGGAAAATTTGTCTCATCACCAATAAAGGGTGGGGGGGAATTGGCATAGCCTGCCCCCCGGTGGATCCCAATCAACCACACACCAAAAAAAAGAATTAAATTTTTTTATTTTTTTAAATTTTCCCGCGGCTCGAGGGTTCTTCTCGGCACTGAGAGGACCCTGGCCACACCTAGAAGTTGATCAGGAAACAAACCCCTAAACCTTGCACGAGCATAGTTGGAACACATTGTAGTTGGAAAGCTATAATTTTTTTTGATCATAGGTTGCAGGGTTGGAGGCTCCTCTCGGCGCCAAGAGGTCTTCTTCCTCTCCTAGAAAGTGATCAAGAAAAAAATATAGCTATAACACATTCTAGTTGCAAAGCTAAAATTTTAATTTTTGTGGAAAAGAGCAAGTTCTCTAGTTCATCTTGATTGAATTAGAGTACAATTTTTTTTATCACTAGCTACAAGGTTGGAAGTTCCTCTCGGCGCCGAGAGGTCTTCTTTCCCCTCTAGAAAGTGATCAAGAAAAAAATATAGCTATCGCGCATTCTAGTTGTAAGGCTAAATTAAAATTTTTTTAATTTTATGAAAAGGGCAAGTCCTCCAGTTCTTCTTGATTGAACTAGAGTATAAATTTTTTGATCATTGGCTTCAGGGTTTGGGGCTCTTCTCGGCACCGAGAGGTCTTTTCCCCCTCTAGAAAGTAATCAAGAAAAATGCACAGCTATAGCACATTCTAGTTGTAAGTCTAAATTAATTTTTTAAAACTTTGCGGAAAAGAGCAAGTCCTCTAGTTCATCTTCATTGAATTAGAGTACAACTTTTTTTATCACTGGCTTCGGGGTTGGAGGTTCCTCTTGGTGCCGAGAGGTCTTTTCCCCCCCTAGAAAGTGATCAAGAAAAAGGTACAACTAGAGCATATTCTAGTTGCAAGGCTAAATTAATTGTTTTGAAATTTTGGGGAAAGGAGCAAGTTCTCCTAGCCATCATGATTGAATTAGAGTACAATTTTTTTTATCACTAGCTGCGGGGTTGGAGGTTCCTCTCGGTGCCGAGAGATCCTCTTCTCCCTCTAGAAAGTAATCAAGAAAAATGCACAGCTAGAGCACATTTTGATTGCAAGATTAACTTAGTTTTTTTTTCATAATTATGTGAAAAAAAGCAAGTCCTCCTGGTCATTGTGATTGAATTAGAGTAAAATTTATTTTTTGATCACTGGTTGCAGGGTTGGGGGTTCTTCGTGGCATCGAAAGATCTCTACCTCCCCTAGAAAGTGCTTAGGAAAAAACACCTTAACTTTGCACAAGTACAACTAATGCACATTTAACTACAAGGTTAAATTACTTTTAGAATCTTTGAGAAAAAGAATAGCTCTTCTCAATGACTAAATCATTTTGATCAAGGTAGAGTATAATTTTTTTTTATCATTGGCGCTGGGGCTAGGGACTCCCATTGGTGCTGAAAGGTCTCCCTCACAACCTAGCAAGTGATCAAGAAGAAATACTTGACCCAAACACAAGCACAAGTATCTCGATACCAATCTTGAAGACAAGATTTTAAAATATTATTTCGTATACAAATAGGTCCACGAGAATTGAATGAAAGAGGTAGAGTATAATTTTTTAAATACTAGTTGCAAGGTTAGGGGTTGCCATTGGCATTGAGAGATCCTTTGAACAACTCAACATGTGATCAAAAGTAACAATAGACCCTAAGCACATATACAATCAAGTCAAAATCGATTGTAGAATCTTACATTGTCATCGTAGGTGGTCGGCGTTGCAACGATCTCGATGGAGTTTTTCTTGTCTTGACCCCTCTCAATGTTGCCTCCTAATCCATTCCTAATACTTCTCCACCTCCAATGGTCGCACTACTCGTGGCTAATCTCCTCCCCATTTCACTCCCTTTGTATAATATACAATTAATGATAACAACACTACTTTAAAATTCTCTTCAATTACAAATCAATGAATACAATGCAAGTTTTATCCTAGTAATGCAATAAAAAGCATGCCTACCAAGTTCTAAGAATTCAAGCAACAACATTGCAATTCTTTAAGCGCGTAGAAGGAGTTTTTTCGTGGATTAGTGTTTGGTTGGCGCTCATTGTGACCCCTAGACTAAGCTCTATTTTCTAATAATCTTGTCTCCAACCATATCTTTACTATTGTAAAGGACAATCAAGTACTTCAGATTCAAGTTTTTTGGATTGCATTTTTGGTAGCAATTTTTGCAATTTTTTTAATACTATGTGTTCTTGAGCTGTAAACTCTTAATATAAATAAATTGAAAAAATTTGAAAAATAAACTTGAAAAACTTAATACATGTGTGTTTAGTAAATTTTTATTGAAAACACCCCTTTAAGGTTGTTACTTGTAGGAGTATATGTCTAAGACTATACTTAAAACACCCCTTTCTCTTGTAGTGCCTTGTGTGTCAATACACTACAAGGCACCCATCCCAATCAATCACTAGCTAATCACTTCAAGTACAATCTAGGGATCTAAAAGTTCTGAGTGGCTGACCTCAAAATTACAAGCCTATCCCTTTTATTGTATGTAACCCTCTCCAATTGGTTGTACTATGCCAAAGTCTCAATACTAAAATGATTGTTGACTAGAATATTGGATATTTAGAAACTGAAAATATGAATGCCATATTCTAAAATAAGTCCATTATCCTTGAAATGTCAATGGTAGATATTTAGAAATATCTCTTCATTTTGATCTAGTTTACGGTTAATTATTTTTTGGAAATTAGGATTTTGTGCAGTTCATCATGAACTATGAATTCTACATTCATTCATTCCCTTGTTCTTGATCCCAAACAAAAATAAACATATCCGAAACCAAATGTGTTGGTCATGCTTGCATAGATTTACTTACATTGTATTGTCCAAAGAAGTTCAATGAACCTCCCAAACTACATAGTATGTTTGTCTCATCTTCAATGAAATGTAGATTCTCATAACTCCCTATTTGTACTTCTTCCATGTTTTTACCTTTGAAATTCTGAATTTTAAACATTCCTCTTAGTGGAGCCTCCCTCCATTTCAATACAACCTTCTTTCCTTTCAATCAAGACTGTTGCAACTCCTTTCGTGTTTCCATCAAGTCTTTGAAACAAGCAAACACCCTTGCAAACTCTGGGCATGTGTGGCACACGTTACAACCACATTGGAGAGTGATTTGGATACTTTGCAATGGCATATTGTGAGAATTTCTCATGCACAAGTCTAGCTACAAATGTCAAGCCCAATAGTGAAGAACAAACATTCAATGTGTTGCCCAAATTTCAAAGGACCTAAAGACATTCTAGCTCCAACATATTGCAGTAGAAAAAAATAGTATGGCAGAAATAAAGAGGTTGTGAATTTTTTTTGGTTCAATCCCTTTTGACATTCTATATTGTATTTAAGGTTCTAAACATGCTTGGGTAATTGACTAGCCCTCAATACCAAACGTGTGGCCTATGTAGAGAGGCATTAGTTTGATACACCAAAAACACTTTTGTTGGAGGAGGCTGACTTCCAACTCTAAGAACAACCACCCATGTCACCTTGACAATTGTTTACAATGTCCAATGATTTTGAGGCAGTAATTTACAATCAACCTAGCTTTTTGCATGCAGATATCTATCCAACAACTCGAAGGAGCAAGCCCATTCAATATATTGCAAATACTCATACTACAAAGCATTGCAATAAGTAGGAGAGTATTGATATACGCCATCAATATAGTAATTACAAACATCTTCATTCCTTATTTTGTTATTTTTGAAAATGAACCTGGTAGAAGATAAGTTCATACATTCCTCAAGCTTCAACTTCAATGAAGTGAAGCGCCTCCTTATGAAGGCTGGTATTATCAAGATTCCAAATGAGAGCCTTCAACATACCTAGATGCCCAAAAATCTCTGAGTGCTTGAAATTTAAGACTGAAAAACCTTAGATTCAACTTACACGTATAGCTTCAGGTATGGCTTCAAAAGTATCAATTTCTTTTTGGACAAATATTGGAATTTAGTGGAATATACTATACAACCCTTTTTCCATCTTCATTTGTCATTCACACCAATTGAGCTCTTTGCCTTCATAATGTGTACTTCTAATATTTTAGACAATATTGAAAATAACAGATTTAATACAAATAATACATAACCACGGTAATAGGTCCACAATAATAGGTCCGTGGCAATAGGTCCTAGTACTTACTATAAATAGAAATTATTGACCAAAATTATCAAAGAAAATCCTTTTTAAGAAATATTATTGAGATTTTTATTGTTTTTCGAATTTCTAAGCTCCCTGCTCACAAAATCCCTACTCAACGCTCATAGGCTCATGCTCACACGCTCACAGAATAGCACCGTTGCCTTTGGTACACCTTGATTTAATTCTCGAATGCATCCCTAATCAAAACTTTTGAGATGCTTAGTGACACAACTTCAAGATCTAAATAACAGAAAGCGAATTCAATATTCATTCTTATTTTTAGATTTGTACAAAACTTCCATTCTAAAGAATTCTTCAAAGGGTTTTATATTTCTTTGTGTCAAACTTCATGCAAGATGACAATTTTGATTTATGTTGTTTAGATTTCTCTTGGAGGTCTATTGATTGTCCTACATAAATTTGTGATGTTTTGTGTTGTATTCCATTGGGACTTTTACTTCAATGTTGATAAATAGGTAGTGATTAATTAAAAGGAGGATAGGTAAAAATGAAATTAATTGAGATTAAAATGTGCAAATCCTCAAATCATGACAAAGTGTAGCAAGCAATCATCAACATCAATGTCGGCTTGAGGTGGGTCCCTTGACAATGCAATCCATAATAACATTTAGAAGTCTTCATGCCCATGGCCTTTGCTTCATGCATCTTACTCGTAACATTGAACCACAAACTATCCACTTAGCTATCGAGGTATAACTATTGGATGTGGAATATTTCACACCATCTACAATTGGATACAATAATCTTACAACCAACTTATTTGAGCCATTCAATTTTTTATGTACAATAAGGAGTTCAATTGGTATATTTTAGTAAGCCTAATTTTCATTGCATCCTTACACAATTCCAATCAAGCATACCAAATTTTAGTTTTAAATAACCGAAATTCCATTTTTGGTGAAATTTAAAGTCAATTTTTATGATTTTACATGATATTTTATTGAAAACATCCAATACTCTTCAAACCCATTGCTTTTCCTTCATGCACCCTAATCATCACATTGAGCCTCTACGTATCCACTTAGTTATTGATGAATAATTGTTGGGTGTGGAATATTTCACACCATCTATTATATAGTAGAACCAAGGCAATGATAGTGCATGCTACTAAATGTTATGATCTTTGCAAAGCAATACAATGTAATTTCAAAAGAAATCATTCAAGGATATCTCATACCGTATGTGAAGGTCTGATTCAACACTTAAGTGCTGAAATGGAATTTCCTTGTTAGATTCATAGAGGTCCACGTCACCTCACACCATTCACAAGATGACATGAGGCACTTTTTTTACAAATTGACTTAATTTCTCCTAAATCTGACCTTCACTTAGGATATCTAGAACAACGAGTATTCAATCCCAAAATGATTATAACCCTAAACAAGAATATGAGAGAGGTAACACATTCAAGCTTGCTTCTCTAATGATGATCAAGTGCCACTAATGTAATAATCAAGTAAAGAATGTGAAAACACCATCTCTAAGACACTTGAAAATCCAAGGACTTGCATGCGTATCAAAACAATCAAGCAAATTAATACACAACATACACAAGATTACAATCTTCTCCACTCAGTTCAAGTCAATTAGTCAATAGCAAGAGATGAGATTTTGAGAATTGACATTTTGATGAATTCAATAATACTTAACTCCTGAAGGACCAAGTGTTTGTACAAGGTACACAAGAAATCTCGAGTAGGCTCCTACGAAGTCATTTTTAGTCGGATGTTTATGAAATGTGGACATAATGTGTAAGTATGTATTTCCTTCCTGAAAATCTAATTTTTTTTCCAATCGGGTGCCTCGATCAAAAGTTATGCTACCTTGAACTTTGAGGGCAGCTCGGGCAGCATGTGCAAAACTCTTCCTATGATTTTGAAATTTGGTGTGTGTGTAGCTTACATGATCCAAAATGCAAATGTAAAAAAAACAAACCCTATTTAGTATAAGAATCTCATTCTAGAAGGAGTTAAAGTTTGCAGGCTATGTCAAGCAAGGTTAAGAAAAAACTTTTTCACCTTACTTCAAACATTATAATCTTTCAATCCATGCGGTCAAAGTTTCTAGAAAATTTCCCATATGTTCCCAAAGAAGTCTAGTTCAAATATGTACGGTTGAGTTTTGAAAAAAAAACTTTTTTTCATTTTTTCCTTGTTGCCCTAAAAAGTGTCAATTTTTGACAATTTCTACCCAAAATGTGCCTCGGTCCTTAAGGGGTTAACTCAAGAAAATATAAGGTTCTAACTTACTGTCCATGTGTGAAGGTAGCTTGAAAGCTGATAGGTTTGTAATATCACTTAATTCATCAACATGATCCAACTTGCCATAGGAGTATTAAGTCAAAAGAGGTGAAAGTATCCTACATTGAAGTCCACATCTTGTGCAAGCATATTTAGGCTACACATCCAATCCAATATGTAACATTGGTTTATTGAACTTCGATCTAAAATAGATGAGTAAGTCACATCCCTCTTGACAACAATCTTCTGAGCAGACTTCCTTCTGAGCCTAGATTAACACAACTCGAAAGGTCGACTAAAGTTTTTAATCATAAGGAGAAAGATTGATAGAAGTGAGTGAACAACTTCGACTTGATAGCACAGAATTTTTTTGTGCTTCTTAATTTCTTATTTACATGGTGATCACCCAAGAATATGTTAAATACTTTGCAAGATGTAGTGTCTCCCATTCTTCAGCACCCACAACATATATCTCCTTACAAGTGCTACACTTCTCTCTCAAGAGCCTCTTCGATCCTGTAGTAAACATGTAGTCTAGAAGACCAACTTGCCAGGTTAACCCCTAAAGGTTTTTGACTATGTTTTCACTAAAAACGCTCCAAAACTGTCATCTCCAATACAAGTACCAAATTTTAGAAAAAATAAATTTTTGGACAAATATAACCGTAGGATCATGTAGTAATCTGGTTTGGGAAGATGTGGAAAAAATTTCAGAAATTTCCACCGTTTGGATTGCAAGATATTAGCATTTGAAGTGACAAAAAGCCATTTTTTGGCCCTGCAAAAATCCGGGCAGATGCACTTCACAAGGTCAAATCATTATGAAAAAATGTCCAAAATGGTTGTAACTCATTGGATTCATTCTTCAAGTCATGTTGGCTACATGCTTGAAAAGTTTTGGATCATTTGGAATTGTACAATATATAGGAAAAAAATAGTAAGTTGAAAGAAGTAGAGAATGATTCAAAATACTAAAGTGTTAATAATTTATTAATGGAATTGAAAAATGCCAATCCCAATGGTTGTAATGTTGTAATAAACAATCTACACCTCAAGTTTTTATTTTTTTCCAAAAATATTAAAAATTGAGTGAAATAAAGGTCTTCAAAGTTTATTTGAGAGTAGAGATTCCATTACTACCCCCAAACTACCCACAACTAAAACTCTTCATAACTTTCGTCTCACAAATCAAAATGGAATGATTCAAAGCTTTTCATGTATATTTAAATGTAGAAAACCAATTTCAAATTTTTATTTAAAAAAAAAGTGATTTTTCAAGAAGTTTTTTTTGCTACCCAGGCTGCCCGCCGAGCAATGAAAACAACATATTATACAATAACTTTTTAACCATGTATTCAAAAGTTATGAAAATTGTTGGGTCTAAAAGCTACTCCTTGGGAAAATGTTGTGTGAAAATTTCAAAGAAAAAAAATCAAAATTCCATCTGTAGTGAGCTGCCCAAAATCGCTATGTTGCCAAAAAACACCATTTGGTCCTTTAGGGGTTAATTTCGTTGAAACCTTTCTTCGATGAATGCCAAGCTCATCACCACTAATTGAGACTAGGCATAATAATGGTGATAACTGAGGTCTACAGGCCCAATACATTAATTATCCTACGTAGTCAAAATTACCCAGCTTAGTCACCACGACGAACACAACAAAGGTCCATGGATCAGGATTTTCAACCTGGTCATCTTTTCCCCACTGGATTCTTGGCATCTTCCAATTCTTTCAAGGAGAAACTGATAAGTCTTAATAGTCTCTAAGAAGTGCACTTTTGTCTGCCCTGATACCATGAGCAGTCAAGCACAGATTAGTAACAAGTATCAGCACAAAACCTTCATAAATTAAATACCTGCACCTGTGCATGAGTGAAGTGTAGGAAGTATTGAAGAAGAATGTGAAGCACTCTTGAGAAAGTCCAGAAGGAGGCAGGGGTGGTTAGTGACCCTGGGTGACTGGCCGTGAAGGGCCTCATGGCCCTTCTCTGTGCTCTGTCGGGTCCTCTTGTCTCCCTGCTTGTGTCGGGTGGGTTTGGAGTTGGGTTGGGTAGGTTCTGCCCCACCAGGCCACTTGTGGTTGGTGGGTTTTGTTTCTTTTCCTCTCTGCAATCAAATTCCGTTTCATTCGTGTCAAAAAATAAAAATAAAAAAATGTCCAGAAGGATGAAAACAAAGGGGAAAAAAGAAAGGAAAGCTTGAAGGCTAGAACCAAAAAGTGACTTTGCAACCTTTCTATTCAGCATTCGAGAACATGTATGTGCTTCAAATACTCCAGGTCTAAGACACATAAATGAAAACATATGCACGGAAGGCCGGAGAAATGCAATGAGGTAGAAAATGAACATGATCAGAAGTGCGCCACACAATGGTTTGACTGCAAAGTATCCAATTGCTACGTACTATAAATGAGTTAGAATTTTGTTTTGTTTACAGTATGTAGGAACAGTTAATCTTGACCTTCGCAGGACTTGCCAAGGGCCTCTCACCATTGAGTCACTAGTGAAACTTCCAAATCCAGAGGTGGATTTCAAATAATTATCGCCAGAAAGGGACTCGACCATGATGACCATTGATATGCATGTGACAATTCTATTTTTTAAAATCTATTGAATGTTTTGGGTGGAAGCAACTGACATTCAAATGTAAAATGTGCCGAGGTCTTGTGAATTTCACAAAGCTTGATTTTTTCTTAATAAGGATTGGGAAGAAATCAAGGAGACAGGAAATCTCCAAGGGGACATATTCTAAACTTTCTTGTGAATCAGAAGGGGGAAAAGCAGGTGTTCCCCCACTTAAATCAAGGTGGTAACAACCCATGATCATGGTAGAGGGAGTCCCACTTGTTGCGTGTGTCCACTAACATAACTACACCTAAAATCAACAGAATAAGCAATTATTGAGCATGGTTCCCATTATTATATTGAAAAACTTTTTGTAGGGTCTTGTTGGTAGTCAAAAGGACCTTTTTCTAGTTTTTTTTAGAATGCATTTTTGGACACCATATGAATAAATGATGAATATTCAAAGTGATGAAAATAGGTATTTTCAAAACTAATCCTAGACTCTTGTGAATAGTAGGAGTACATTTTAACCCCTCATTGCTCAAAGTCCAAACGTGTATAAAAACATCCTTGCTTTTCAAGAGCTATAAGTCTAAATTTCAGTGAAGTATGAAAATCTCAACTATACAATCTTGTAGAGTGCATGTTGTAGATGGTGTAAAACAAATTTGGGGTCATTGGACCATATAGATTGCAAGGTTGTAATGTTTTAGTCTTCAAAAAAGATGCTAAAATTTTCTTGAAAACATATTTGGAAGTGAAATTCGATTTCTAAACCTACTCAAATGAAAAAAAATTAACTACATAGTGATTCAAAACTCAAAGACAAACACTTTGTTGAAAAAAATATCATTCAATTGACTCATTGTGTCTGCAATATTGTTTTGAAATGTCAAAAAACAGTGAAAAAAGTAGTAAAAAATCACATCTATGGCTAAACCTCCCTCTACTAAAATGCTTCTCATTCACCCATTACCTTTGGGATTGATATGAAATTTTAACCTCACAAACTAGACTAGTATATAAAACTTTTCCAGCAAGAATGATTGAAAACAGACCACGTATGAAGAAGTTATAAGCCCCGGAAGTTCATTGTAATGCAAAAATGTTTGCATTTTGAACTTCGAATTGCTCCCAAACATTCAAAACAACTTGTTTTGACATGAAAATTTTACCATAATAACCAGACCTTAAGAGGAACAAAAACCAACAAATTTTACTGAAAACAAACATTTTATGAAAAAGTTACAAGCCCCTGAAGTTGCAGCCATTAGAATTCAATGTGGTGAACTCAAATTGAACCTATGAACTTCGAAGGTCTCTCAAAAACTCAGTAAATCTTGGATTGATCTGAAATTTTTACCAATGAAACTAGACTAATATACTCAACTTTTCCAACAAGTTTTTATTGAATTCAGACATCAGATGCAAAAGTAACAACACTTTGAATATGACTACCAGACAATGTGAGGACACTTTTTGTCCCCTCCGGCAATGAGGGGTTAAACAAGAATTTGTAGGGGTTGGTTATAGTAAGAAAAGGGTCAAAATTTAGTGTAGTTACCTTATGAACTGGCATTCACCACAAGACTGAAGGTCACTTTGTTCTCAATTATTTGAAACAAATGATTGGTCATTAGTTAAATTTTTATTTTTCCTTTGATAATTCATCATAAAAAAATTTAAAAAAAAAGGTTGAATATGCCTCAATTGGCTCTCTAGGGGAAATTGAACTGATTCGTTGCAAGGGTAAAATACAAGAAGCACCTTCCAAATACGGCCTGGACTCGATCTGGCATGGAGGGTTGAGCAGAGTGCTTGATGACTCCACAAGTTGAAGCTTGAGATTCGATAATCATTGAAGCATGAAACTTGGAATGATATATGGTAGAACCTCCCATGACCAGCCAAGACCCATGGTCAATATGTAGGTAATGGGAAATTCAACAGAGAGATGACAGATATTAACCATTAGTTTTGTGGTTTCCAACTATCTTCTAGCCATAACTGTTATGACATGTGTGCTTCGTTTTCAGAGCCAAATTATCCATTTGAACTGGGTCCCACAGGGGCATTTTATATGGGGTAAAAGTAAAAACTGCCCCCTATTTTGAGCCATGTCTAGGGTATGTTCTAGACCACTCTTAGCTGATTTGGGATCTCTGATTCCAAACATGAATTCAAAATTTGCAAAAAAAATTATGTGCAAAAAACAAAAAATTCCTGCATTTTTCCAAAGGTAAACTTGCCTCTACAGGGCCAGTTTGAATGGAGGATTTAACGTCCTCTCTTATGATGCATCCAAGAAAGTGAGGGGTCGAAAATACCTAAGCTTACCTCAAGTACAGTGGGCTACAGTTCATTTACGAATTTGTGGATCCTCTTGAGATTAGGAGAACTTTGGGAGGCCAGTTTGCACACAATAATGAATGAAATTTTGAATTTTGAATTGCATTGGAATCACACTTATGTCTACTTTATCATCATCACAAACACACATATCTAATTGAAAATCATACAAAGAGTTTGATGTTTTCTGTATACTATGTACTATCTAGTGTTCCCAACATTTGTGAAAATTATAACTTGTATTCAATGGTACATGTAAGAAATGAACCCTCACAATTGCTTTAGAGATACTTGTTCTCATACCACTTGAATTGCTTATATGATTTCTTGCTTAATCTTCACCCAAATGGAAAAAAAACTTTGACTATCTTATGGTTCTCATAGATAGTGAATAAAAGAAATTCAAATTGTTGTATCAATTTATATTATTCGTTTTTCACTTGTTATGAAGTTGAAGTTCACTTCATTACAATTCCAACGCAATTTGCGGTTTCAAAATCGATTCATTTTTTAGCACACTAGAGCTTCCTAAAGTTGCTGAACTTTCTAGTGAACAAACTAAAAAATTTGTAAATGAACTGTAGCCCACTGTACAGTAGGCAGCTCGAATTTGCACCCTGAAATCTCAGATGTTTTTTCCTGTCACATAATTATGAGCCATGTAAACATTCTTGGTATTTGGACTATGATAAGTTAGAGGAAGGTTGGCATTAAGGTAACAAAAAGAAATTAAAAAAACTGCTCCAACAATTTTGGTGTAGCATTCTTATTAAATTACATTACAATTGGGTCAGATTCAGAAAGTCAGCTTGGAGGTAAGTATCACACCATAGACAAACAGAGACTGTTCAGTTTTTGCACTCTTGTCCAAATCTGGCCTTGTAGGTGACACTAATTTCCTCCCTTCACTGTTAGGAAAAATTTAATAGCTGAGAGAAGAGTTTACAATGCTAACAAAATGTCGCCAATTTCCTTTGATGCAAATGGTATACATAGAAAGCAATGTCAATCAGAGTGAACAAGAAATATATTCAAGTTTGAAATTGCAAGACTAACTTAATGACAGTGATTCCACATTTTCATCATCAATTGTTCAACATTTCTTGATGCCTGTTCCCTGTAGTATGATCTCTAGCATTTACAGCTAATGTGAATTTTACTACAAACATCAATTTCATTAAATTGGCAATATATTTCTTTACTTTGGCTCCAGTTCAAGCCTAAATCTAGACTTGTCCTAATTTATAGCCTCAAATTAGACCTTTGTGAAGATATATGTCACAACTTTTGTTTTGTGGGATATCACCCAATTTTATAAAAATTCATGTTTACAATGGCAGAAACTCACAACATCAGCACTTTTTAAGGTGGGCACCTTTGAACATAAATCTAAACTCGCACTTGCTAGTTTTGAGAGCTCCGTGGAGGCAAATGTCACAAGTTCAATGTTGATCACATTTTGTCAATCACAAGTTTCTGAGTATTGAGTACTGCAATGTTGATCACATTTTGAGCGCTCTGAAATTTGTGAATTTTAATGAATATGAATATGGCCATGGTGGTTTTGACTGTTTTAGTGGGTAATCAATAGCAGAATATTTCCAAATTGCATAATAATGCATGAACTAAATCAGTTCAAACAAGTTCTGGGTCAGAAACAAATTGCAAAGGTATTCCAATTCTGATTTATCAGCTGAAACCATCATAAACTTCTTCTTTCAAACATGGATTTGTGCACATTCAAGCTCATAATTGCAGTGCAAGAGAAAATTTGAGAAGGTGCCGTAGTGAGCTGAAGAGTACGCCATGTAACCAAAACCCACTCTGGCCTCTCATAAATAGAGGTAGTACATTCTAGGCAAAATTTGTAGGGGGTGATTTTTGAAAGGGTGAGAAAAGTAGTCGCATTCACCTTAGTTGAGTTGTTCATATATCTATTAGGTTCCTACTTTGGAGTGATGTGCCTTGTTTGTGAGAGTAGTTTTGTTTATCATTTAATCTCTAAAAATTCTTACATCCCAAAATGTCAATGCGTTGTAGTCAAACTTGATTGTAACTTTCAAAGTATCCATTTTTAGTACATTATTTCAAATTAGAAAATGAATTTAAGAAAATCTTTTCAATTCATGTCAAGACTTTGGAGAAATCCAAAATTGCACTAAGTTGTTGCACGAAGATGCTTCATGTTAGAATCCAAGTAACACAATATTGAATGTCGAATTCTCTAGACTCCCTCTAGTTTCATTGAGCTCAATCCTTACATAAGGAATCTAACACCTACCTATTCTCAATAGTACATGCCTTCACATCAAACAATCCTTCTACCCGACGTGAATCACATTACAAGATAAAAATGAAACTTATGTAATTCCATGCTACGACTAAAACTACTCTTGGAGTTTGTGCTTATAATGTCAATCTTGTTATGTTGGTAGTATTCTATGTGACAAAAATTTGTATATAAAGGTCTAATTTCATGCCACAAACTACGACATGTATAGATTGGAGTTTTAGGCCATGCGCCCTAAACTGCACAAAAGTAGTGGACTATTGTCAATTTAATGAAATTGATGTTTGATACAATGAAGTTGCTATATACCACAATACAAAATCAATTGCAAAGTAGCGAGGATGTAAGCTTACTTCAATAAAGGTGGTTGTAGAGCAGCCACTCTACTTTGACATTTGATAGTAGTTGATCTCTTGTCACTCAATTTGGGAAGTGACTATACACTTAATTCATTGGTATTTATGTTCAATGGTTTCAGTTCTCCCTATTGGATGTGCAAAAACTCTAACGAGTACTTGCCATTGCAAACCACACCCAAATTTCGTTTCATTTTATGAAAATCATCAAGTACTTACCTTGATTGACAAGGTGTGCAAAACTTCACTTGACTATGTATGTAAAAACTAAGAGAAAAGTACTAGGAAAATTAGAAAGTACTACATGCCCTAAAACTTTGCAACTTTATCACTTAGTTAATGTAACAACATCCTTGCTTAAGAAGAATGGTCTCCAATCCTACGTATAGCTAATGCATAACCATAGTTGGTCACTCGATCTCCAAATTTAGGTTCTTTGTAGAATCTCATTACACCAAAATATTCAAACAAAATATTCAAAAGGTCGTATGGTGGTACAATACATACTTGCAACTAGGTACACAAAGTAATAAGTTTCACCACAAGCACTAAGTAAAGCTTGCAAGTGACAATGAAAAGCAGAATAGTATGCCATGTCTTCCACATGATGTGCAAGTACATTGTTGTCACATGAACCAACTCATGAATCACAATGCAAATTAAAGTTGCAAATCAAAACCGTTGATGACAGGTTAGCAATATACTGTCCTTAACATTACCCATCTAGTTCATCTTTCTCTTCAAAATAGGCACAACAATTGTTCTTCTTCTTCCACTAGCTTATTTCACTTGAACCATTTCGTGTAAATAAATGAGTCGCATCATATCCCCTGTAAGACAATGGATTCCATCTATGTTTATAATTTCTACCTAGAAATGATTTGATTGTGAAGAAAGAGATAGAGAGTTGACCATAAGAGATCATCATTACTAATGAGTAAGATCAATCATTGTAACTTCCTCAATCCTCTTTGGGAGATTTCAAAAAAAGAAAAATGCCATGGAGATGTGTGAGTGCCAATTTACCGAACTTTGGTAAATCGCAAGCATAATCAGGTTCTAGGGTTTGATGAAATGAATCCTACTTTTGGGTGTCTAAGCGTGGTCCATTGTGCCTTCCAAGAAATGGATCTTTTTTCTAAGTGCCTAAATGTGCCCAAATGTGCAAGAGTCA
This sequence comes from Straminergon stramineum, assembly GCA_963920665.1. Classification (NCBI taxonomy): domain Eukaryota; kingdom Viridiplantae; phylum Streptophyta; class Bryopsida; order Hypnales; family Calliergonaceae; genus Straminergon; species Straminergon stramineum. The sequence goes on along the minus strand of OY987265.1, from coordinate 17,427,052 downwards.
CTTAATCTATGTCCAATGTCAATGGTTGGCCAAATGGATGAGGCCGTTGTGGTTTTTGGTGTCTCTCATGTTAAGGAAGAATTAACCTCAGTACCTTTTAGAGAAGTACCTTCTCTTTCTAACAACCTAAAATTTTTCCCTATCCGATTCTCCTAACCCAAGTTATAGGTGGATGAAGTTTGATCGCTACTCATTTCATCAAACTTCATCCACAATTTAGGTCCCGCTCTCCCAATTCAAAATGACTTGAAATTTTTTAGGGTTGTTCAAGAGACTTATCCCTACCTAACTTTGAAGTTTGGTCTTAATTGGAAACTTCTATGAATTTCTCATCCAACTCTAAGCTAACCTTCATCCTTCATTATCTTCTTGGATTTTTCCTATTAGAGAGGGTCCTATGGGCTCTACTTAACTTCTCCTACAAGCCCAGAGCTCTAACTTCCTCGCTCAATTTCTACTTCTTAGATTTGAGATTGGTTTCCCTTAGTGTCGGGGGTTTGGGTTAACCTCCACCTCTTTACTAATTTTTGACAATTTTATCTTTTTTCCTTGTATCCCCTAACTCTCACTTCCCATATTGATAAGACACTTGCTAATCCGACATTCCTACTAAAAGTTCTTGATGGATGAAGTTTGACTGCTAATTGGTGCTTAAAACTTCATCCACTAATTCCTTTTAATCTACAATTTGGAATTGACTTTTTCTTTCAACCCTGGACTCTAATTAGTAGACCCTTTCTAATCTCTTCAATTTGTCCCCAAGTTTTATGTCTAACTATTTTTCATCCAAATTAAGTCCTAACCTTCATCCAGTGATAACTTCCTCGGTTTTACTCCGATTTGGATGTGCCTTAGGGTTTTGGAAAGCTACAATTCTCCTCTCTAGGTTTATAACTTAAAAAATGACCTAACCTCTAGCCTTAGGGGTTTGACATAGGGATGGCCCTCAACTCGAGTTAATAACCGCTAATTAAGTGAATTGGAAAGGTTAGGGATGGGGTTGTTTCATACCTCGGAGCTAGTGCCATTGACCATACCTTTTAGGAGTTTTCCCTCCTCTGCCATGAGCTCCCTTGATACGATGCAATGGATCGCCTTTTTAATAATATAGTGAGGTAATACAACAATGGTTATTTCCCCTTGGCCCCCTCTTTCTTCCTTTTCTTTCTCCCCTATTCCTCTTATGTCCTACCAGTCACCCAACTACCCTTGTTTTTGCTTATGAGGCTAACTAAGGACGTGTCATTGCGTCTTACAAGGTTGAACTACCTCTTACGTCCTACGTCTTACATCCAACCTCATGATAACCCACAAGTTTTTATCTGAGGGTCCAAACAAGGTATGGAGATTTTTGCCCTATCCTATGTCCTTCAACTTCTTCCTATCTAACCTCAAGGAGTTCCTCCCTCCTTGTCATTTCCCTCTCCTCTTGAATTGAACTCTTACATGATGGCTTTGTTTGCTTTTGCTTGCTTGGTGGAAGACGGGGAGTTGGATTCCCTGTTTCGATGCTTGGTGGTGGAAGATTAGTTTTTCTATTGACTTCTTTTCTTCTCCCTTACCCTAACTCTCTTTAGCTTCCTCATATTCTCTAATTTCTTACTTCTTATCTTCTACTCTCAAATTTCCCTCCACATCCCTGGACTCCAAAATTCTCCTCCCAGGCTCATCGGCCTAGCTGTTGGTGTTGTTGGCTGGCACTGTTGGCTAGTTTTTGTTGGTTATTGATTTTCTTCCTTTTTAGTGTTTTGGCTATTTTTGTACCAAGGGCAAGGAAACAAAAAGAAAAAACATGTATCTAACATTAGTGGTCACTTTGCTATACACCGGTGCCATCGATGACCTCTCTTCTTCCACTGATCACCCTTCTCTATTGACTCAAATTCTACTTCCTATTTAGGGGGGCTAAATCTTGTTTGTTCCCAAACACATTTTGGAAACTAACTTTGTACGAAAAAATCACGGGGGTTCAAGGCTTACCCGTAGACTGGTTTTAACACACAACTAAGACTTTTTGATCCTTTGGGAGGGGAGTTCAAAGCTTTGTCATATTTTTCACTTTTAACACACAACCAAGATTCTTTGACCATTGGAGGGTTCAAAGCTTCGTTGTCACAACGAGATCCACCAACCCTCACACTCTCTTGGCTCCCTTTAGGGACCACCACATTAGTATTGGGGGACAAAAAAGACACTTGACACCCAACAATTAGCTACGCGGGGTTAACACAATGACAAACTTGATCTAAAGGCCCTCCAAAGCAGCATCTCCAGGTCATATGGGGGGGTTCTTTTAGAGCTAGTACAAAGATAAGACACGGAGGGGGACCAAAGAACCCCTAAAAGGATATATGAAACCATGACCTCTCGACAACATGATAAAAGTGAACTTTCAAGCTTCAAAGGCTTGGGAGAGTTAGTGCAAAAGAGATCAAGGTGCAAGGGACCCACAAAGGCCTCACAAGCTTGAAAAAGAGCATCAACGGCCAAAAAGTGCCCCCAAAACACCATTCCATGGCTTGTGGCTAAAAATGTCACAATTCCAATATAAATTGGATCCAATGGACCCAAATTCAACAAATGGGGGTTGTGAGAGAGGAGAAGGGGTGCCCTTTTATACTCTTTCTTGGGCACCCACCTCCTCTCATTCTTCTAAGGAAATCATATCTTTTCGGATTTTCATCATATCCTCAAGGGATTTCATCCTATAATGATTCATAAACCTAAATTTTGGATATTAATTTCAAATCACAAACAAATTGTATCTTTGGCTTTAGAAGTCCATTTTTATACTTTAGAAATCCCCCCACCCCTTTTCTTAACTTCAAATCTCAACGAAACCTAGTGCCAACCTAACACCCAAATTGGGTTAAAAAACAACTTTTGGAGTTTGACTGTTTTGGCAAAAGTAACTAGTCTAGGCTCTTAAGTATGTATGGGGGAGTAAGAAAAGACCTATCTTGGACCCCGTTCCGCTTCCGTATACTCCTGGTCAACTCCATCATGAACTTTAAATTCTACTAATTGTCGGGGAATCTCGCAAGTTCGGGTATTTCTAACTATTGTAATGTCTTGAAACTTGTCAGAGGCGGCTTATTAATTTAAAAGAAGCTATTCAAATTTTTAGTGAGATTTTACTGCCACCTGGGTAATTTCTAGGAATTTCCCATTGTAAGTTTTGGCGGTTGACCATCTGGAAAGGCATCTTTTGACTATTAGAAATTTTCTTTTTAAATTTTGAAACCTCCCATGGAATTCCACAACACATGTGTAGGCTCATATTCTTACTCTATACATAGGCCTAGGGGGGGTTAAAATCCACCCCCTCATTTAAATATCGGTGGTTAGGGAATCTTCCACACCGGCGGGAATTTTGGCAAACCAACTTCGCCATTGAGTTCCTGGTGTGATTTTAACTTGAAGTCATCCTCCTTTGACCATAGATTCCTCTACGGTCCCATCTTGATATTTTTAACTCTTGCAAGCCAACAACTAGGGTTCCACTATTTCATTGATGGAATGGGGAAATAGGAACCTATCGATGGGAACTAACCTAAATATCTCACTAGGATTCTTTTCACCAATTTAGCCTAGAGATGTTTCTCTCATACAGAGTTTGAGCCGGTTGTGTCAATAACGCATAATTCACCAATTTATCACGATCAATCGGGTTCTAATCTATGTACAAGTCATGGTTCGAGATATTCTAACAATAATATTCTAATTTTAGATCAAATATTATATTGGTATGATACACACCTATTTTGATTCTACTTTCTTTTGGGGACTTTTGTATATTAAATTATATTCAAAATAACAAAATACAAAAAAACCAAAAAACTGTAAAACCCCGGTGATGAATCAGGGGTTCACAAGAGGTGAGTGAGGTATACTACAGTAATTAGTTGTCTTGTCAAGAAGAAGATTGCCCTTGGCAGACATGGGTGGTGACGCCAATTTCTTTGCAAATCATGCAAACAGTCTCTCCCATGCACTTTCAGCCGGGTGTTCTTGGCTCTTTGTTTAGGTTCATCCTCCACCTCTGGTGGTTTGTTTTTCTTCCTCCTCCCCTGCCCTTGGGTGTGTATATGCCCTCAGGCATTCTCCTGACTTCGGGCAGTCCTTTTTCAGTAAAATCCACCCTAGAATGGGTTTCCTCAAAAAGTCTCTCCCTCCCAGACATTGAAACAGACAATTATTGCCTCTATGCAATCCCATGCATGCAAGACTCACAGCATCTAAAGTAGCTATGACATCACAACTTGATAGTGACATCCAATAATCACAGTCAAGCATCAATCCAACAAAAACTAATGAAGCACACAATTTCCTATACCAACATCACAGCCACCTACATCAGCCCATCAGTGAAATACCAAAGCAAAGGACGATAGCTAGCAAATAGCAAATGAAATCAAGAGAGCTGGGATTCTCACTATGACAGATTGTGGTGGTGAAGACTAGTTGCTACCTCCCAGGGGTGCCCGATCATCACCACCATTACCTATTGTTTCTGGACATTTTTTGTCCACATATCTTCCGATACAAAGAGCAATACTAATTTCTTTTAAAGATAACCTTCTGTACGACTGAATTGATGAAATTGAGGTAAAATACAAAGGTCATTTGCAGGGAAAAGAGTTTGTTGGTGCACCAGCACAATGCTGTGAAGTCAATTGTGAAGAAGGCACAGTGTTTGTTGTACAGGAGTGTGAAGGTGGGAGTGGAGGATGAGCGTTTCTCAATGGAAGTTTTTCATTGTTCAAGGACAAGCAGGGAAACATAATCATGTATGACACGGTTGAATTCCGAAATGTGCCAGGTTCGGATGGAGGGGATCATGTGGAGCAGCAGGGTCTGAGTATGGTTCTCATTCCGGGGTGGTGCCGAAGTTCTTGTCATGTAGAATGTTCATTAGATGAGAAGTTGAACCTTCTGAGTATGGGCTCTTGAAGTCGATGATGGAATGGAGTATCCCAATGGAATTTTCTTGTTGAATCTTGTATTGAGTCATCAAGTGGAAAGCTGCAGAATCTTTGAATAATTTAAGTGGGGAATTTTTTCCCCATTGCTCTGGATTCACTGCCAAGCTGGGATTACTGATTCTGGTGAACTTTCTTACCGAGCTGGTGGCCTAGGAGTTCAAGAGAAGTTCAAATTTTTGAGCTCAGATGGAGTTGATTTGTGATTCCTACAATTACAGAGAGGAACGTGGAGATTGAGATTTTTCACTGGATTTGTGTATCATACCGTACCTCATTATATCAGTGGTTCTCTCCAGCTAGAGTTTTTTTTGACACAAGTAAAGAGATCCTTTACTGCATATCCAGCTAGAGTTTCATTCTTTTCACAAATATGGAATTATTAAAGTTCTCAGTACTCTTGAGATCCCTTTGTTCAATACTGGAAAAATCCATCTGTAGGACCTGGAATCAGTCAATAGTGGATCAGATAGAGTAGGATGAAGCTAAGGGTTGACAGTTCTAAGGACTGGTATTTTACAATGCTGGCTACAGTCTGAGTGTTTTGGATAGCATTGACTGGCAAAATCTTCCTACCTCCAACCCTACCCAAAGCAAAGATTCAATGGTCAGTGTGCCTGACATAAAATGCAAAGAATCAGCATTTTCAGAATCCAGGAGGCCAGATTTAGTACTCCTAGTGCCACTGGTCGAATATTATGAAATGCAAATTGTGTTAGAAAGGGCACCATGTGTAGGATTTTGTGGTTCAGGGTTTAATCCTCTTACCAGTAGCAAGACAAAATTCCTTTCAAGTTTCTCTGCACTGAGACATTGTTTGCCTTCCAGCACAATCTTAATGGCCTTGTTGCATGTGGTAATTCAAGGTCAGTTGGAGTGCAAGATACACCAAGTGATACACATAACAAGAATTATTTTGAGTGATGTTGCTGAGATCAAGTCTTTGCATTGGAGACTGCGTCCATTACATTCGTCAGGATTGAACACGACATATGAAAGAGATATCATGTACATATAAGGGACTCCCACAGTGCCACTTAAAGAAAAAGGTTTGGAATAGGAACTCTTCTAGCCATGAAAGAGAATCTAGAAACTTGAAACCAACAAATGAAATGAGGAACTCTAACATCTTCCTTTGAGCTAAATGTATACAACACCAAGTCGAGGAGGAGAAATGTACTATTACAAAGAAGAGACAACAAATACATGTTGCCGAGGTAGTCTAGTCTAATATTAATTTAGGTTGTGGTGAGGTGTTGTTGAATCTTGTCATGTGTCTAGTTGGACATGCATCTATTGTATTAGATACAAGAATAAACTTAACTTAAAGTTTCACCTTGTGGTAAGTTTGTCCTCCATAGAATACTCTTGTTTGTGGCATTGTAGGGTTTAAGACACATCATTTAGGATGATTGTGAGTTTAGGATACAAATAGGTGTCTATTAGGCAACTTAGAGTTAACTAGTGCAAGACGGTGAATGCATGATGGTAGGGAAAACTATAGGTCCTCATTGCAAGTACTTTCATATATTGATGTAGGGCCATATTGAATCAATCTAGTTGGGTGTGTTGTTGTTGTTGGGGGGGGGGGTCTACTACCTTGGTACTGGGAGGTCAATAATTGCTTAGAATTATCCAAGTTCCAAGGGAATTTCACCATTTTTCATCCAAATAGTTTGCCCACATGATACTTTCTTTACAAAACATGGTGTTGAACACTTGAGGTGACACAATTCTAAGCTTCGTAACAATCCATTCTTTCATTACAAAACAAAAAAGGACTTTAGAAAGTTAAAGTCTCTATTATAAGCTTTGATGGATGAATTCATTGATAGATGAACTAATTCATGAGGAAATATGCGTTGGTGTATAAGCAAAGATTACCTAGAGATAGATATTTCTAGATAGTGGATTTGTGCATTGGAGTTAGACAACTTCCATCTCCTGACAAGTGCACTAGAAAATGCATTAGAGTTAGGCGATTCTTATAGTTTAGGTTTTGTTTTTTCTAAGAAAACATAAGACCACAAGTATAGGGGGCCTTTTAAATAGGAAAGATGAAATAGTCTATCATTATGTGACTTATGTCTCTTCTCAAGTAGTATTCTAGGTTCAATTTATCATACAAATGTATGCACTATATATCCTCTAATCAAAATTCCAAGAGAGAGCTTTGAAAAATTATATACATAGTTCCTTAATCCTTGTTTTTTTTAATGTTTAGGTCAATTTTGTCTAGTCTTTGTAGAGCCTATATATCACACTTAGTATTCTATAATGTCCCATAATTTTGAATTTTGTGTCAAATTGTCTTAGTGTGCAAAAGTATGAGGTTGAGATTTATACCAATATTTGCATTTTTTCCCTTTTTAGCCTTTTAATCCAATCTCACATCAAATAGTCCAAAACAAACATGCAAGATGAAATAGCACCAAACTAGCTATAAGCAAATGTGGCTCCAATTTTTTATTATGCTAAAGAACTAATCTTAAAACCATCAAAAGATAGACCTATGATTGTGGAACACAATATCTAAAACCATGGATGCAAATACCTCATCATCGTGCAAGATATGGAATTTCTAAGACTATGGTCTAAAGACCTATTATCATGAAATGTAACCTCCGATCATGCAAATCAACCTATGGTCATGCAACTAGCCCACTAGCCATGGAATTCATGGTCTTGTTTTTGTTCAATGGAAAATTCCAATCTACAATAACTACACCTGAAATGGACCACTCTTCAAAATCGACCCCTATTTTTGAAGGAATACTAATTAGGGAGGATACCCCAAATGGTGCACATTACAAGGACAAGTGGAAGGTAGAGTTGGGGGCCATTTTGAGTATGTGCCACTTTATTTATAGTACAATGGAGGTGTCAACCTTACAAGTGGTTGATTTGGGATGAACTTTCTATTGTTTTAACATCTTCTCTATGACATGTTTTGATAAGTCTACTAGTGTTGTTTCTCTATGTGCACCAATGGATTTTGGCACTGCCTACATGATTGACACTTTTAGCACCCTACACTTTGCATCTTTGAAATTTTTTAACTCATTCACAATGCATCCAAAAATAATGGAACCAATTGCATTTTGATTCGTAGTCCTTCACCAATATACAAAACTTCTTGTTCATTTCTAGAGCATATTAGTTATGCCACAGAGCTTATTCATGCAATTTCAGGTGTAGTTACCTTATACAATTCAATCACTCTGAAAAAAGAGCATTCAACATTTGATCCATTTCCCAAATTTCAACTCCAGGTTGTGCATAAGAGGAGCCTCAAAACATGCATCTCTCTAGATAATGTAATTTCAAGTGGTATTTTAATCTTGACTTTCAACCCAGATACAAAGGATTGATCACGAGAAAAGGATTCGTTCCCATTGAGTTTCCAAGCCACCTTTGGACTCTGTCTGTGCATCCCTCCAGATTGCTTCACCTTGTGAAATCAAGATGGGCTGGATCATTCAAGGATGGCTAAACTTCCAAAACCAATCCCCAAATATGCACAAAATTCATGGACTCTGATCTTTTATTTCTTTTCAAACCAAGGCAAGATAAGATGCAGACCTATTTGCACACCGGAAGAGTTCTACTTCCACCTAGAACTACCTTTCCCACACCTTGTTTAGATTCTCAAACTCACTTTAATCAGAACTTATGAGAGGCTTAAGGAGATAGAACCAGAATCCAAATACTCACTCTTTCTTGAAATAAATCTAGGGTTTCCTGAAAATGGCTAGATTAATGCGTGGGCTACTCCTATTTTGAGGAGATTGCATAAATTTTGTAACTTCTACTAAACCCCACTAGGTGTGAAAGAATGGAAGTCAACAGAGAAGCGATGCATGTTGAAAACAAGCAATGAAATTGACAAATTTTTGCCCTTTTTGGAATTGCTCCAATGGTGTTAACTTTGATCATTCTTTGAGCAATATTGGTGTAGTGACATCTATTGATGTTTTCTATATTCAACTTTGACAATGTCTTGTGATTCAACTCTAGAAAATTCTCAACAAGAGATTTGTTACTAGCATTTTTTGCCTAGTTGTCGATTGAATTATTTGCCTTTGGTTGGTCAGAGGTTGCATTTTGATTCCCTTTGCAAGGATTGAATTGCTATATAGTCTTTGGAGCAAGGTATCAATGGATGCATTTGCTTTAGGGTGTTTGAACTAGCTTCAATTGTTGTCCATCAAGTTGTGGAGAGTCAATTTTGAATTTAATTTGATTTCCCTACATAAATTCACAAATTTTTGTGCAAGTGATTTTGAAGATAAATATGTCGCTAGCCCTCTCTCTCTCTGCAAAATCTAGCATATAATGGAAAAAAGTGAACTAGCCATTCCAAATACATACTTGGAATCACATATCTATAAAATACAAAGCTCTTAAGAATTCCACACAATCAAATGGCAACACAATTTTTGTGCCAAAAATTGTTCTAGCCTAAAAGCATCCCTACCTAGCCTACCAAAGACGATCAATATCCAATGAATGGCTTTAAGGATTATTTTGAAAACAAAAATACAAATACATCCATTCATCCAAAAATCAAAATATTTTTGGATTGATTACTTAGATAATCAAAGTAGGCCAAGTCCTCCAAAGTATGAATAATTACAAACATATTTACCTTTAAAAGAGGTGAAAGCCCACCAATTTGCAAACACTAGTAGTATGTAAACAAAGTACTTGCTATGCTAAGAGTAGAAAACTACTTCCTACAAGGGCACTCATTCAAAGAAATTTTAGCACATACTACTTAGTTGATGGATGTGGTATAATAATTACCACTTGTGATGGCTCCCACTAATCAAATTCTAAAACATACTTATCAATGGAAGATGGAGATACAATCACGACATGGATGAACCCTTCCAGAAAAGATTGTAGCACTATAGGTTGGCTAATGGCTACTTACCAAGTGAATACATTTATTAGTTGCAAATTAAGGGAGGCGACCCCTTTCCCGTCACCCCCCATTTCCGCCATGTAGACTATAGTTCTTCCTCATCAAGTAGTCACGAGTGGTGATTAATTGTGGCATAGTTCCAAATGTAGTTGTGGCACATTATGATTGTCTACAAGACTGTCAATTTTGCAACCAGCCCTTGGTCGGAAATACAGAAATCTATATGACCAGTATAGGTCGAATAGAATCTTAAGCTAAAAAATTAATAGTAATTACGTTTTGAGAAATAAAATTACGAAAAAATATGGAATCCTTCCCAACTCTATTTCTGTACACATAAAAATTTCCCCACTCGAGAATCCCAAGCTCCATATATGCGTAATTGCTTAAGTGGTTGCAAATGGGTTGTATGCCTTAAGGTGGTGGCTCAAATGAAGCAACTACATAACTAACTTAATTAAGGTAAACATGCCTATGACAGGCAAACCATCAATTACAGGCGCCTAGGAAATGACCCATTAGAGTCTTACATCATCTCATGACAGACTTTCTCTAATAAATAAGATTAAGACTATTTTAGGTTGGTTAGTGACCAAAATCAATGGCTTGGGTGATGGTGATGGAGTTAGTAGTGCCTGTTTTAGGAACTTCTAGCTTTTAAGTATAAATTCATCAAAACAAGTGATTTTTTTAATTCTGCATGTTTTGGCCATGTTAGGAAATATTGTACCCCATGTTAAGAAATATTTTGAATGCTTTAGGTGGTAGGATGGCCATCATGCATACACTTTTTGTTGGTTTGGGGATAGTCTACAAACTCTTTTAGGCCAATTGGTAATCACACTTCAAAAATTCATAAGAAATTCATACTTTGTCAGAAAAATAAATTTTCAATTGCTCTCTTCTTTTCACACAGTTATCTTTGTATGGAAAAAACTCTGAGCTTTTTTGTTAATTGTAACAGGGCAAAACACTCATTCTGCCTGTCATAGGCAGGTTTACCTTAATACCCATTCTGTTGCAAATGGAATGGAGGCATCAGAAATAAACGTATGGCAATGCCATATGGAGCCATGTCACATCAAGGCAAGGCCATGAATGGCACATCCTCCATAAGCTATGGAGCCACAATCAAAAACCCTCTGCTTAGACATAATCTTGGCTTTGGGGAAACAAGGGATTTTTCAACTGGCTTGTAGCACATAGACTGAGTACTTTGAGGATGCAGAAACTGTAGAAAGCTTTTTCAATAGTGTTCTCAAGATTTTTGCATATACTCTAACTAGTTCTACTACTGTGCAATACACTATGGCTGATAAGGTCTGGCATGAGAGACAATACTTATCATGAAGGATTTTTCCTGCTTCTTGCTTGCTTGATTTCTTGATTTTTACTTTTGCTTGTGAAAAGGAGAACAATTGGTCCTTGGCTGTAGAAACCTGTTGTGCACAACTTACCTAATTTTTTGTTCGTTTGGGGTGTATGGGTACAAGTGAGGCCAAGACCCTAAAGTTCTAAAGCATGTGATAAGGATGTCCAAGAACCAATTTTGAAGTTTTTGCAAAACTTTTGTTATTTGAGGTACCACTTTAGGTGTATAGAATATTGTTTTTACTTTGGAAGACTAGTGTACCTTGTTAGTTTGTGGGAATGCTTTATTCCCACCTTCCCACCATAAGAGGACATGAGACAATGTGACTTGGGCTGAAAAAAGGAATAAACTAAAATTTGATACTTTGGTATCTCTATGATTTGGTAAATCTAGATTCATGTCATATTTGGATTTGTCCCAAATTGCTTAGAAAGTGCCTATCTTAACATGCTAATGTCTTAGTTCTCTTTCTCTCTATATATAAATAAGATAGTCATAATCTTTATAAGTTCGTAGGGATATATTAATGACTTAATGAGATATATATATAATATAATTTATGTAATTTTATTTTGAATTATTTTAGATTTCTTTACTATTTTATTTTCAAGCTATAATATATTTGGTATTGTATTCCATACTTTTGCTTTCATGTTGAAAAATAGGTAGTGATTAAGTAAAAAGATGATAGGTCAAAATGAAATTAATTGAGATTTAAATGTGCAAATTATCCTCAAATCATGACAAAGTGTAGCAACCAATCATCAACATCAATATCGCCTTCAAGTGGCTTCCTTGACAATGTTGTTCATTATAACATTTAGTAGTCTTCATGCCCATTGCCTTTGGTTCATGCATCCTACTCATCACAATGAGCCTCCACCTATCCACTTAGCTATTTATGAATAACTATTGGGTGTGGAATATTTCACACCATCTATTCTACAATAAAATCAAGGTAGCGACATTGCATACTACTGAATGTTGAATGTTATGATCTCTACAAATCAATTCATTGTAATTTCTAAAGAATTCATTCAAAATTTCTCATACAATACATGAAGGTCTATTTTGACACTCAAGTGCCGAAATTGAATTTCCACGTCATATTCCCAAGGGGCCATGTCACTTCACACCATTTAGAAGATGACATGTGGTACTTTCAATTTACAAAAATGACTTCATTTTTGATGATATGATCTCTTCAAAGCAATACACTATGATTTCAGAAGAATTCATTCAAGAGTGTCTCATACCATACGTGAAGGTTTGATTCGACACTCAGGTGTTGAAATTGAAGTTCCATGTCAGATTTATCAAAAGTCCACATCACCTCATACCATTCAGTAGATGACACATAGCACTTTCAATTTATGAAAATGACTTCATTTATGCTAAATTTGACCTTCACTTAGGGTATCTAAGACGACTAGCATTCAATCCCAAAATTATTATAACCCTAAACAAGAATATGAGAAAGGGAACACATTCCAGATTGCTTCTCCAATGAGGATCAGGTACCACTAATGTAATAATCAATTAAAGAATGTGAATACACTACCTATGAGACACTTAAAAATCCAAGGACTCGCATGTATATGAAAACAATTGAGCAAATTAACAGGCAGTGCATGCAAGATGACAATCTTGCCCACTGAACTCAAACCAATTGGTCAGTTGGTCAGTAATAGGACATGAGATTTTGAGAATTGACATTTTGATGAATTCAACAATACTTAACTCAAGAAAATATAAGGTGCTAACTTACTGTCCGTGTGTGGAGGTTGCTCAAAAGCTGACAGGTTTGTAATGTCACTTCATTCATCAACATGATCCAACCTGCCGTAGGAGTAGTCATCATTAAGTATAGACCTACATCGAAGTCCACATCTTACACGAGCATATTTGGGCTACACACCCAATTCAATAACATTGCCTTGTTGAACTTTGATCTAAAATAGATGATTAAGTCACATCCCTCTTGACAACAATCTTCTGAGCAGACTTCCTTCTAAGACCAGATCAACACAACTCAAAAAGTTGACTAAAGCCTTTAAGCCTAGACCGCCCAGCCCTCGTTCGCGTCAACAACAAGGTGTCCGACGCACTGTACCGAGAATCAGTCACTGCAAAGAAGGTGGGTGGAATCAGAAAAATCCACCATTCGATATCGTCCAGAGGTCAAGGGCAATGCTTCCTGGAAAGCAAGAGGCAGATTTGGTTTGTTAGATGCGTAGATCATAGCATTTGATGAAAGCCGAAGTGCAAGCCGAGGTAGTGTTTTTTTGGGTGTTGCACATTCATTCAGGCTGAGAGAAGATGCTACGGAATTCCAAACAGAGAAAGCTTTTGAAGACTGTATGGAGACCCCACCAGCAATACAGTAGTTAAAAAACTGATGGGTTTTCGATGAATACCCGGAAATGGCAAGACATAAAACTCGTGAACCTCGCGAATGCAGGGGGCAGGTGACCGGTTTTGACCGGAAGGTGTAGAGGTTCGGCACCGGGTACTGCTGGTTATGGCTCCTGTCCCAATGGAGTAAATGTCTCCTTCCTGTAAACGGAATCCAAAGTCCAACGGTCAACCACCGGCTCCTCCAGGTCAGTTTTCGGACATCTGGGCAAACTGTCAAGTCCTGGGTGTTTTTTTTTGTTTTTTTTTGGAAACAAATGAAACGAATTTCATTGCAGAGGGAAAAAGTACAAGCCCATCAGCCACAAGTGGCCTGACCCTGGGTTTTCCTCTCAAACCATCTGAACTCCCTGGCAATGCATGCGTAGCTGTCCTAAAACCGGAAAACCAAGCTTCGTGGCCTCCCAAATACCTACTCTAAACCCATAAATTATCTCACGTTCCCACCCAAATCTGACATTGCACCAAGCCCGTGTTCAATTTTCAGAGGACAGAATCTGTCCACTTGGGCGGTCTAGGGTTAATCATAGGGAGAAAGATCAACACAAGTGAGAGAACAACTTCGACATGATCACACATAAAATTTTTTGTACAGCTTAATCTCTTGTTTACAGGGTGATCACCCAAGAATATGTGAAATACTTTGAAAGATGTAGTGTCTGCCATTCTTCAGCACCCACAATATATAAGGTAAACCTCCCTATGACAGGCAGAATGAGTGGTCTATACTGTTGCAATTAGCAAAATGATTCAGATTTTTTTTCATACATAGACATATGTGAGAATTGAAGGAAGCAATTCAAATTTAATTTTTTGGACAAAGTAAGAATTTTTTATGAATTTTTGAAGTGTACAGCCCAATTAGCCCAACAGAGTCTGAAGACTACCCCAAATCAGCAAAAAGGATTCCCATAATGGTCATCTTACCTCCTAAAGCAGTCACAACATTTTCTAAAATGGCTACAACAATTCCTAACATGGCCATGACATGAAGAAATTAAAAAATAACTTTTTATGACCAATTTACACTTGAATGGTGTAAGTGCCCTATGACAGTCACTAATAACTCCATGATCATCTCCCCAAACAAGATTATGGCCACAAATCAGCCTAATGTAGTCCTAATGTCATTTATCACAAAAATCTGCCTTGGGTTGATGTAAGACTCTAATGGGTGGTTTCCTACATGACTACATTAGGCAGTTTGCCTGTCATAGGCTGGTTTACCTTATCTCCTTACAAGTGTTGCACTTCTCTCTCAAAAGCCTCTTCAATCCTGTAGTAAACACATAGAAGACCAGATTGCCAAGTTAATTTAGTTAAAACGTTTCTTTGATGAATGCCAAGCTCATAACCACTAATTTGGACTAGCCATAATAATGGCAATAACTGAGAATCACTAGCCCAATATGTTAATTATCCTATGTACTCAAAATTACCCAGCTTTTCTCAGTTTCTCTCCTGTTGCTCATGCTTTGCTCCTGATGATTGCCGGCTTGGTTGGTTTTGGCCGTCATGTGGTTTGGATGAAGTTGTGTTTAGCTCTCTTAAAATTACAAAAAGTAAAAATTTCGTTGAGGACTATATCCTTTGGTTCTATGTACTGTTTCCTCTTATCAATGGAAATTGTCCATTTGTTTAAAAATTAAAAAAATTAAAAAATTACCCAGCTTGGTCAGCACAACAAACACAACAAAGGTCCATCCATCAGGATTTTCAACCCTGTCATCTTTTCCCCACTGAATTCTTGGTAGTAACTTCCAATTCTTTCGAGGAGAAACTGATAGGTCCTGATAGTCTCTGAGATATGCACTTCTGTCTGATACTCTGATCTGATACCACAAGTACAGATTACTAGCAAATATCACTAAGGGAGCCCACCCCTTACTAATCACAAACCCAATCTGGCAACGTAGGGTGGAGTAATTTCAATCAGCAGGTCATTAGCAACATTTAATGCTGGCAGAGTTCCCGGGCAGTTCGTGGTGCATTATAATTGGCTACAAGATTCTCAAATTTGGACCCAGCCCTTCTTGAATTTTGCAACCAGCCCTTGGTCGAAAAGAGGAAGGTCTGTATGGCCAATATAGAAAGAACAGAATCTTCAGCTTAAAAATTCGTAGTAATTATTTTGTGAGGAAAAAAAATCTGAAAAATTATGAAAACCTTATGAACTCTATTTCTGCTTAAGGGGAAAAATTTCCCCACTGTTGAAACCTCCCTTGCAGTATGTGTATCTGCTGAAGCGGTCAGAAAGGGGTCGGTTCCCTTATACAATCTTCACATTATTAAATACCTGCACCCATGAGTAAAGTGTAGGAAGTATGGAAGAAGAATGTGAAGCACTCTTGAGAAAGTCCAGAAGGACAATAACAAAGGAAAAAAAAGGAAAGCTTGAAGGCTAGAACTGAAGAGTGTCTTGGCAACCTTTCTATTTTAGAGCAATGGAGAAGATGTATGTGCTTCAAGTACTCCAGGTCCAAGACACATAAATGAAAACATATTATATATGCACAGAAGGCCACTGACAAAAATGCAATGAAGTAGAAAATAAACATCATCAGACGTGCAGATTATCCAACATTTCCACTGCTCGATACTGTAAATGAGTTAGAATTTTGTTCCCTTTACAGAACAGAGGAACAGTTACCTTAACCTTCACAGGACTTGCCAAGGGCCTCTCACCTCGAGTGATTAGCAAAACTTTCTAATTAGAAGTGGATTTCAAACAATTATCGCCCAAAAGATACTTGACCATGTTGACCATTGATATACATATGACAATTCTATTTTTTTAAATCTATTTGCCATTTTGGATGGAAGCAACTAACAGTAAAATGGAAAATGTGCCAAGGTCTTCTGAATTTTGCACAATTTTAATTTCTTCTTGAGGATTGGGGAGAAATCAAGGAGACTGAGGAAATCTCCAAGGTGGGCTCCAAGGGGACCAATATTCTAAACTTTCTTGTGAATCAAAAGAGGGAAAAGCACGTGCTCCCCCACTTTCATAGATGCCTAGGAACCTGAAATAACTTCCATGTGAAGTGGGTTTCAATCATACTCTTGCACTTTGAAATAATTTGAACTTTCAATGAAAAAGAAGTTCTTCAAACCAACATTCCAATCTTCAAAAATATCAAATTGCCAATCTATCCACATACCACTCCCAACCCAATTGTCTCCAGAATAAAAACCAAATACACACTACCGGTAAACCCTTGCAATTCAAGGCATTCTGTCATAAATTAAATACAACATATTAATAATAGAAGAATTGCCAATCAGAATTGAAGGGACCCCTATTGCCATACACACCATCTAGAACTCAAAATGCCACTAACAGCACTTGAACGGGCGTAATTGCTCACCTCAAAACCAATCCCTAAAATGATGAAAAAATGAGAAGTATAATTGATAAAAGAAAAATATGCAATTATAAGCATTTCAAAATATGAGAACATGTGTACCGAAGTAACTTCCTTTGATACTACAGAGCTCTGGCTAGGGCGGATTGACCCCTTATTGCCCCAACCAAGGGTAAATTTAGGAATTTCCCCCTATTTTGTGCCAAATTAATTTCGTATTTCATGACCTCTCACTTAGCTAATTTGGCGCCTCTAATTCCAAATATGAATTCAAATTTTGTAAATTTTAATCATGGGTGGTAAATCAATAAAAATCACAAATGTATTCTCTATAAGTAAAACATGGGGAAATAAGGGGATCAATCATCCTTGACCCAGAGTTTTGGTTCAATCAATTTTTTAAAGCAAGGCAATAACATCCCGTGAACGTGGCAAAGGGAGTCCCACTTGTTGTGTATCCACTATGGTAACTACAACTATGATTGACCAAATAAGTAATTTAGCATGGTTTCCATTAATATATTGAATTTTCTTTTGTGGGGTCTCATTATTAGTTAGAAGGAAATTCTAGATTGTCTTAGAATTAGATTGTGTTTTTGATCATATGAATAAACTTGAATATTCTAGGTTCTGAAAATAAGTGTTTCCAAAATGATCCTAGGCTCTTGTGAATAGTGGGAGTACATTGGAGGCAAGAATCTGTAAGGCGCGATTTTAGAAAGGGATCAAAATTAGGTCTAGTTACCTTATAATCTAGGCATTTGCCACAAGATTGAGGGCCACTTGGTTCTTAACCCTTGGAGGACATTGCAAGACCCACATGCATTTTGAAAGTCAAACCTTAATTTCCACATTGTTCTTGATTTTAAATGTTTTTAAGCTTACTTAAGAAAATATAGCTACAATAATCTACTTTGTATACCATTTGAATTTTTTTCAAAATTGTTAGAACTATAGTTTTGATGACACTTTGAAGATAGCATCTTGAAAGCTCAAAATGCATGACTTTTGAACTTTTTCTATCAAATCTCTCTTGGTATAAGCTCGAGTATATCAATTTCACCATAATTTATTTCACTGATATTTTCACTTTTCTTAAAAATTTATACTATTTTAAGTATTTTGTAATTACTAGGATATTTATAAAGAAATTTCTTTAAAAAAAATAAAATTCAATTTGATGATTTTAATTATGAAATCAAATGAGATAATATTTTAGACATGTGAAAATGACAAATTTTTGAAATGTGTGTTTTAATATAGAAATCTATTGAAGTTTGACCAAGATCAGACATGAAATGTCCTTTTGAGGGTTAATTATTTGCAACAAATGAATGGTACTTCGTTAAATTTAAATTTTCTTTTGGTAAGTCACCATATAAAAAACAAAGAAAGGAATACACCTCAACTGGCTCTCGAGGGGAAATTGAACTGAGTCCTTGCAAGGGTAAAATACAACTAAGGCCTTCCGAATACGGCCTGGACTTGATCTGGCATGGAGAGGTTAGCAATGTAGCATGAGACTGCTCTATTGACTACACAAGTTGAAGCTTGCAATTCCATAATATTGAAGCATGAAAATATGCTCTTAGTAAGTTATGATGACATTTTGTGATGCTTTGAAGAAAGAGGGGTCCAAAACACCTCAGTGAGCTCAAGTGGGTACCTTGAATTTGCACACTGAAATCTCAAATGTTTTTCCTGTCACATAATTATGAGCCATGTAAGCATTCCTGGTAACTTACTTGGACCAAGTTAGAGGAAGGTTGGCATTGAGGAAACAAGAAGAAAATTATAAAAAAACTGCTCCAACATTTAAGGTGAATCATCCATCCACACCTTTGAGTTAGCTCGGTTGTTTTGTTTTGTTTTGTTTGTTATGGTGAGATCTCTTTGACCGTGCATCTCTAAAAAACATTCTTAATGTAGTTGAAAAGCCCTCAACGAGGAGGGGTGCATAGGCTTTGATTCTTAGCATTTGAACCTATGGTGTGAAAGTTATAAATTTTTGAGTTATTTTTGGATCTTAAATTATTAATTTAATGCAAAATTATGTATCTATTGAACCATGTGTCCCCTAGTCATGTTTTTGGTATCATTTGGACATTCTATGTAAGTAGAGGTGCATGGGTTGTGTTTTGTGGTGTTTACATCCATCTATGGTGTGAAAGTTATGGATTTTGGAATTATTTTTGGATCTTCAATTATCCTAAATTATGTATATTTTGGATCGTGCATAAATTGGTTGCATTCTTGGTATAGTTAGAAAAGCTTTTTGTGAGGAGAGGTGAATGGGCTTTGTTTCATAGCATTCCAACTCACGACAAAAAAGATATTAAATTTCAAAGATCGTTGTGAAAGATTTAGAATTTCAAAAATTTTATGAATTAAAAAAATTCTAGAAAATTACTTTTATTTTTATTTTGGCCGTGACGATGGCACAAGGCACACTAGTTCTTATTACATATGTATTACAAAAGGGGCAAATTCAGAAAGTCAACTCACAGGTAATCAACACACCATAGACAAAATGAGACCATAATTCTATGTTGCACTCTTTTTGTCCCAATCTGGCCTTGTAGGTAACATTCATTTCCCCCCTCTATCACTTATACTTAGGACAAATTTAATAGTGGAGAGACAAGTTCATAATGCTGACAATTTGTTGCCAATTGCCTTTGATGCAAATGGTATATACACAAAAAGCAAAGTTGATTAGAGTGAACAAGAAATATATTCAGGTTTGAAATTGTTGGATTTGATTTCACTAATTCCACGTTTTCATCATTGATCAACATTTCTTGATGCCTGTTCCTTCTAGAATCATGAGCTCTAGCATTCACAGCTAAGGTGGTGTGCTTCTAAACCATCCATTTAAGGGCTCTTGGGCCTTTTTGATGGTTTTCAGATGCCCAAAAATATTTCCCTTGTTTTTTACTTGAAGAAAAATTGATGCAGAATCTTAACACAAGTGCTTTCATATTTTTGTGGAGCATTTATGAATTACTTATGAATTTTCAAAGAATTTTGTGGTAGGCACCTATTCTTGATCATAGGCCTTGCAAAAAATACACACACAATATGAAAAAAGATATGGCTTGATGAAAAACAAACGGTGCAACATTCAAAAAGTAATATACAAGGTTCCTAAATGTGACCATTACTAAACTTAAAGGGACCCTAAATTCTTTTAACATTTATAAGAAGGCAATTGGACAATCAATTCTCATTTTGAAAAATTAAGGGGACACACCCTAGCTTTGAAATGGACCCTCTCTCACTCTTATTCCATCCATTGGCAAAATATGAATCAATACTTGGCATATCTTAATTATGCTCTCACATTGTTGACAATCCATTTTAGAACCATGGACTATCCATTCCAGAGGTACCTAGTGGGTTGCTTGAAGAAGATGGTCACAATAACAACATACTAGTATAATGGGAATTTTACTACAAATATGAATTTGTTAAATTGGCGATATTCCATTATTCTAGCCTACATTGATATATGTCATAGATTGTAGCCTAAACCAAGATATATATTACAATTTTTGGTTTGTGGGATATCATCAATTTCATGAAATTGATGTCCATAGCATTGGCACTTTTTAAGGTGGGCAACTTTGAACATAAATTAAAACTCTTACTAGTTTTGAGAGCGATGTGGAAATAAATGTCACAAGTGTCGGCTTTGACACTCTAAATTATGCGAAAATTACCAAACTGATGCTACCTATTTGCAACTCAACATATTTGAGGGTGATTCACGCCTGCTCAGGAAACTTTGTATGGAGTATTTATTATCTTACTGAATTTGAACATTTCAAAATAGAAGATTCCAGTGCTGAAAATGAGGGTTATGGTCAAATTTCTTTCCCCCTTACAGAACCAATTAAACCATTTTATGGTTGCTGATAGATTTTGGATTTCGGAGGAGCCTTTTCAAAGGGAAGAAAACTTATTACAAGTTATTTTCTTATGCTATATTCGATCGGATTATTTTTCCATGGTTATGTTGAAAATTCAAATTAAGATCGCTTCAGTATTTTATATTTAAATTGTTCATGTTTCCATCTTTAAACCATTTTCATTTCTTTAAATATAAATATAAATGAAAATTTTGGCCAATCATAGGAAGATTCAAATGTTAAAATTATGATTTTATGATTTTGGAGAATTTTTGAAGATAAATATCAAATTGAATTGAAAAAAATCTATGAAGATTTTTCTAATTTTGATGCTCAATCTTTTATCTTCTGATAAAAATTCCAAAGAGTTGTGGAACTTGTATTTTATAACATATTTATATTTCATCCATCTTTAATGGTTTCAATTCTCTTGTTCAAGAGTACCAAAATTGAGATCAAAATTGCTCAAAGCTCAAAAAACTAGAACCAATGTAGACCTAAGTTCTATACAAGAGTATAAATCAAAATTTGCCAATTTCTTGAAATTTCATTCTTTTAATAATTTTCTCAAGTATTTTGATGAGTTTGCAGTTGCCAATTGAAATGATCACAAGAGCTTTAAGATCTATGAATTTTAGTTGATTGTTTCGAATTGTTCTAGTTCTCAATTGAAATCCAAATAAAATCCTAAACCACTAAATCTAGAATCTGGAATCCTAATACCACTAAAAAATATTGTGAAAAATAAAAAGTCAAGGAATTTTTTCAATTTAACATAACTAACATTGATTGAAATGAAGCCAATTTCAAATTGGATTGTCCCAATTATTTGTCAACAATTGGATTGTAGTCTTTTTTTAAGAAGTGATGTCTTGAAATATCTAAATTGCTTGTTATTATTTGGTCTTGCATGTAGTCTTCAAAGGTGAAAAGTAGAGCTACAACTATACAATGGAACTAACCTAGAAAGGCTTGGTGTAGTATGCATTTGCCACCTAGGCTACTAATGAATTTCCATGCATTCATAATTGGTCAATCCCTCAGTCAATCCTTGTAGAAAAAGACAAAATTAATTCCATGATTCAACAAAGAATTGTTCTGTAGTTTTATGAAGAGAATCAAAATTATTGTTTAATAAAAATTTCAAAAGAGGCTTAGGAAAAGCTAAAGAGGATAGGGAAGTTTGTCATATTTGGAAAAACATTTTTAACAATGGGGTTCAATATTGTTTTGGTGCTTTTAGTTTGATAATGAGGCAAAGCTATTCCTTTAATGTAGATTTTCCTACTTAGATTGTCACATGGAAGTGGATTATCATGGATCTCAACAAAGGCAATTCCAAACTTCTATTCAAATTTGGAAAAATACTATTGATGTTAAAATCTAATTCAAGCAATTTCAAAAATACTACCTATTCTTGTGCAACAATGTTGCAATGTTTTACAACTACCATAAATTAAACAACAAAGAATGATGTCTTTTCTAACAATTAAAAATGTATTGATTGAAAATGAAATAAATCTTAGAAGGTCACACTTACTACAATTAAAGTAACAACACCTAAAATGGTCTAAAAAAGGGTTTGATTATAGTTCCTATTCTTCAACTTTTAAATTTTTATTGGATCATCTTGGTAGTCAAAAGGGGATTCTACGCTCTCTTGTAATGTGTTTTTTGAACACTATACAAATAAATTATGAATTTTTGAAGTGCTTTAAATAATTACCCAAAATTGACCCTTGACTCATATAAATAGAAGGCTAGAATATGTAGGGATTTGTTCTAGAATTAGGTTACAATTAGGTGTAGTCTCTTTATTTGACACTAGTGATACATTGCTTTCATGATTCATGACCCAACATATTTTGTAAGCATACACATGCATTATGAACTAATGCTTTAATTCTTGAAGTTCTAGATTCATCGCAAAATGGACAAACATCATGTTTTGGCTAAATTTAAACCTTTTCAATTGTATTCAAAATCAATCTTATATTTAAAGTACATGATATTATAGATTGTCTACCGTTGTAAAAAGAATTCAATTTGTTTTATGAAAAATTGTCATTGTCAAAAAATTTTAGCAAAAAATGAAAATAAATTAAAAAATCTAACAAAAAACAATCCAAATAATTTGAATTTTTTCAAAAGATACAAGTAGCAATAGAGATTGGTGTGAAGTATTTCATATTTTACACCCAAAACACCCTTGCTAATGACCTTCAAGTCAAATGCCACTTTTAAGCTTAAATTATCCTTTTCTATAATTGATATATAGACTTTTGATGTTTTCAATTGCAATAGAATGTATTTTGCATTGGTTTTGATTTTTTTAAGTAAAAAACCAAAAAGTTTTTTTTATAAATTAGAATATATATATACTAGAATACCTTGAAATTTTTACTTCAAATGAAGGTTAGAAATGAGAAATGTAATTTTGTGATTTAAATTTAAAAACCATTATGAATGAAATACATGCTATATAATTGTGTAATTTGGATTTTGACACAAAGAGCTTGCAATTGCAAGAATTTTGCCACTTTTTGGATTTCTCTAAAGTGTTGATACAAAATGAAAGATCTCTAGATAATTATCTCTCATTGCATAGATCTTTCGGTGTTTTGCATTTCTCTTTTGATGACCATTTTTTTCTATTCATAATTTTGGACTTTCAGCAATTAAAAAGTAGTTACATGTGGCACTATACAAATCTATGTTTGAAAGTTCTAAGAAGTTTATGATGATTTTTTGTTCAACAATCGTGAAAGAATTGGAAAACCTTTGCAATTTTCCAAAATGCCAAATAATTAGGTCCACAAAAAGTGCCTTTTTCATGATCAAAAGACTTTATTTGGGGCAATGTGGGACTCTTGAGAGGGTGAAAACAAATAATTGAATTAAAGTTAAGGTAAACTTATTAAATTGACTCCACTTTGGATGGTTCGTTCATCACTTTTGGGGACTCATGTTCAAAAATATTCGAAAGTGACAAAATATAGTCCCCAAACATCTTACTCAAACTTGCTTTGGATATACATGAGATTCAATTTAGGCATTTTGGTCCTTAGTCCTATAGGTTTATGCATCTTGAAATTGGATGCACCTAGGTCAACCTTAATTGTAAATTTACAAATAAACATTTTTGGGATTTTTCATTTTGAGTCAACACTTTAAAGAATCCAAAATTGCAATAAGTTGTTGCACCGAGAGCTCTATGTTAGAATCCAAGTGACACAATACTAACTTTATATTCTCCCCATGATTCTCCAAACTCTCTCTAATTTCATCGAGCTCGATCTTCACATAAGGAATCTAACATCTACCTAATATCAATACATACCTACAACCACTTACAGAGAGTAGGGATTGTCACCACTTGCACTAATCTTAACTAAGTAAAGATTCCAAGTGGCCATGAAGCATAGAACAGTATGCCATGTCCTCCAAGTGATCTACAAGTATGCTCTCATTACATAAATTGACTCTCATGAGTCCCAATGCAAATGAAAATTTCAAATCAAAAACGATGATGATAAGTCAATAATATGTTGGCCTTGCCCCTACTACATTGCTCTCTTCAGATAGACTTCATATTGGGCAAATTCATGCTCTATAGGCTCAAGTTGGTGAACAAACAACAATTGCAATTTCAAAGTCACCACTGCTTGCATGTGCCATTCAAAGGACATAGAAAAAGAAGATACAGGTGATCACACATTTCACAACTATCAATCGCAATTAAAGTGCAAGATCACTCACAACAATTTTTTTTTTTTTCTAGATTACTTCATTGAGCATAATAAGTAGCATCATGTCTCTTATGAGACAATGGATTCCATCTCTCTTTATAATTTCTACCCAAAATGATTTGATTGTGAAGAAAGAGAAAGAGAGATCTCCATATAGCAGGTCGTCATCACTAATGAGTAAGACAAATCACACTAACATGCTCGATAGTCTTTGTGAGACCCCAAAGAAGAAAAATGGTATCCAGAGGCCAGTGGGTACAGTTCTGTAATCAGTCATAGTGTTGAGAAGAACAAAGCCCCTCGCAGATACGGCTGATGACATCACTTTCTTTGCAAATCAGGCAAATTATGCAAATCCCCTCTCCCTCCCAGTCGTCAAAATAGACTGTAATTATCACCTCTATCTATGCATGCAATCCCATGCATGTCAAACTCACAAGCAACTCAGAGCAGCTATGGCATGATTGGCATCTCAAATTAGTGCTGGCATAGCAAGCACATCCAACAATCATGGCACCAATCCAAGCATCAATTTGAAGTTGGGTTCTTCTGCAAAAGACAAAAAAATAAAGCTTGGCTTTTAATACAATATCCTGCCAGTGGCCAACTTCGAAATTAGTACATGCAACAACTCTTCTGTAGTAGGTACTCCAAGTCTTGCATTTGAATGTGGTAGTTTATTCTTGTTTTGGATGGACCTGTTTTTGCTCTAGTCCTGAACACAAAAAATAACTTGGATGTAGAGAAAGCTTGGAGCAAAGCTTGTGTTGTAGAATGCTAGTCATTATCGGTCGGTCGTCCCTTTCTGAAATACTTTCAAAACTAATTTTCAAGGAACCTTTGAATTTCCTGAAGTTTTAAAAATTATGAAAGTATTGCACATAAGATAATTGAGAGGGAAATAGTAATTCTAAGTAAAGGAATAAAAGTTCATTTCAATTATCTGATCAAATCAAACTAATCCTTGTATTTTCTCATATATTGTAATCAGATCATACGTGAGTTCTTGGACATGCTCGGAAGACTCACCATCAAACTATTGGATTAGGGCACAAATGTAGACATGATTATTGTTCCTCTTTCTTAACTATTCTCTAGGTTTTTGAAGACTCTAAAATTTGTCTAGATAGAGAGGCTCTAATTTAACCCCTAAAAATCCTTAAAATCAAATCGTATTTATTTAGGTTTCAGTCAATTGTTGCAAATTAACTTTTCACTATTTCACACATGCAAATTGAATTTTAAGATGCACATTTTGGTTGTGAATATAGAAATGTAACTTTGTGCATGCATGCAAGTTTCAATTTTTTTTAAAGAATTATTGACCCCCCTGCATAATAGCCTACCAGTGGCCAATTTAGAAATTAGTAAGTTACAACAATTCTTTCATTGGAGGTACTACTCCAAGTCTTGCATTTGAATGCGGCAGTTTATTTTTGTTCTAGATGGACCCAGTAAGGGAGATTTGAGGCCTCTACATGCCTGTTTCAAGGCTATTCCCCTGCCTGTTCTCTGTGCTGTCTAGGAACGGCTAGCTCTTGTCAGTATATGAATATAAAAAAAAATTAGTTTTCAAATGCAAAAAGAAGTTGCAAAATTTTATTTTATTTTTTGACGTGGTACAGTCTTGGCCATGTCAAATTGCAACAGTGGTGTAGTTTCTGTGTTCCCCCCTAATGTTTTGTGTTTTAGTTCTAAATACTGGGAGTGACTTCGATGTTGAGATAGCTTATAGCAAAGCTTGTGTTGTAGAATGCTAGTCATTCTTGGTCGGTAGTCCCTTTAAGACTATATTAGGCGTAGTTACTTGAGGACTCATGAAGCATCTACAACCACGAATTCACATCCTTGGTGACAAGGAAAACAACAATGTCACAAAACACACTATGCTTTTTACTGGAAGTGCGTGTCAAGAAGCAACTATCAAGTCTTCAACCCCTCACCGCCCAAGGCTTGAACACGTCAAAAAACAACATTTCTTTTGAAGTGTTCTACATATAATTTTCATTGAGTTATAGAGATCTCAACCATACAATCTTGTAGTGCACTTGTTGTAGATTACATGCACCAAATTTAGTGTCATTTGACCACACAGATTGCAAGATTATAATGTTTTAGTGTTGAAAAAGGATGCTGAATTTTTCCTAAAAATACATTTGGAGGCAAAATTTGGTTTCTAAATCTACTCAAATGAAGAAACTTCAAACTATGAAGTGATTCAAAATCAGCATAAAAACACATTGATGAAAAAATAATATCATTCAATTGTCTCATTGTGTTTGCAAAATGACTTTGAAATGTCAAAAACTAGCAAGAAAAGTTGCAAAAAATATATCAAAAACTAAACCTCCTTCTACTAAAATGCTTCTCAAGAACTCATAACTTCTTGGATTGATATGAAATTTTATACACACAAAATAGATTGGTATGCACAACTTTTCCAAAAAATTTAATTGGAAATGAACATTGTATGAAGAAGAAACCAACCGCCGAAGTTCACTATAATTCGAAAATGTTGGGATTTTGAACTTCGAATTAATCCTAGACATTCAATACAACCTGTATTGACATGAAAATTCTACCACAATAACTAGACCTCAAGGGGAACATAACCCAAGAAATTTTGTTGAAACCAACTTTGGATGAAGGAGATACAAGCCCCCGAAGTTGCAGCCATCAAATGCAGTTGGCTGAATTTAAATTGAACTTGTGAACTTCGATTGTCTTCCAAAAATTCAATAAATCTTGGATTGATCTGAAAATTTTACCACAAAAATTAGAAGAGAGAGATCAAATTTCCCAACAAGTTTTATTGAATTTGGACATTGGATGCAAAAGTTACAACACTTTGAATTTGACATGAGGACACTTTGGTCCCCTTGGGCGGTGAGGGGTTAAGTCCACACTTCCTAAGAGAGACATTTCAAAACAACCATTCTCAGATCAAGCAGGTGAGGAAGTTTATGATTTTCAGTCACTAAGTTACTATGAGATACACCAGACATCATGGTCCTTAGAAAGTCACCTTGCCTTAGCAAAACTAAATTCACTTCTTCTGGTTCTATGTCACCAAGACTGAAAGGTGTTCTGATTTTTCATGACCATGCTGCCACTAGCCCCTTCGTGGTAGCCAACTCTTCAGTAACATAAACAAATTTAATGTTTGAAATGTTTCTGAAACTCATTTTCCAGGACCCCTTGAATTTTCTGAACTTTTAGAAAAATAAGAAACTATTACTGACAAGATAATTGAGAGGGAAATAAGAATTCTAAGCAAAAAGAATTGAAAAAGTGCATTTTAGTTATTTGGTCAAATCAAACTAATCCTTGCATTTTCTCATAACTTATGTTGTAATTAGATCATATGTGAGTTCTTGGACATGCTTGGAAGACTCACCATGAAACTGTTGGATTTCGGCACAAGCTTAGACATGATTATTGTAACACTTTCTCAACCATTCAATATTCTCTAGATTTTTGAAGACTCTAAAATTTGTCTAGACAGAGAGGCTCTAATTTAACCCCTAAAAATCCAATCATGGTTATTTAGGTTTCAGTCAATTGTTGCAAATTAACTTTTAACTAATTCACACATGCAAATTAAATTTTAAGATGCACATTTGGGTTGTGAATCTAGAAATGTAACTTTGTGTGTGCATGCAAGGTTATTTTTAAGGATTATTGAGCCCCCCTAGCAATGGTAACCATCCTTAGACATTATTCCTTTGAACTAGACAAAGAACTTACTAGGATCCTAACATTTGAGCTCTATCACTGTATTCTCAAATCCCACCACTTATCTACACAAACTTTGGAAGAACATTCAAAATGTAACAAGTATAAGCTCTAGCTACTTAACCCTTAAAGGATGGACTAGTACTTGTGGAAATCATTCATTTTGATACCATGCATAAAAATCATTGGTTTACGAAAATCCAAAAGCACTCATTGGAAGTCAAACTATTGTAGAAGATCTCCACTTTCTATACAAAATTCTTAGGATGAATAGTTGCACTTCTATTCCATATAGAAAGATACTCTGCAATGTTCTCATGTAATAGGCCCTTGACTTGGTATATACATAAGAGAGGCTGGTAGCACACGAAATCTTCATTTTCTGAAGATTTTTAAGGTGTTATTACGAACTACTATCACTGTGGTGAACCAACGACATAGAGGTGTTAAGTGGTTGTAGGAGTGCTCTCATGTCGATGCCACCTCAACTGCCAAGTAGGTTCGGTAGATAGTGGAGCAGTTAGGCAGGAACACCCAATGATTTACAACTGACTTAATATCTTCATAACGCGAAGTGGGAACGTACCTTAAATCACATTGCTAACACAACTATAGAGTTGTAGTCTAGTTTTCAAAATAAACAATGGTTGGGTACACCACAAACATATTGCTATATCACATCATTCTTAGTACAAGGAAACTACACCTAAAAATTGTTTGAATAAGTATTTGAGAATGGTTCCTATTATTAAAATATTTGTAAGTTTTTGTAACATTTTATTGAGTGTCAGAAGAGGATTTTAGATATTCTTAACATATATATTTTGGACATTGTATGAATAAACTATGACTTTGAAAATACTAGAAGTAGGTGTATCCCAAGTCGGCTCTAGGTTCCCATGAAAAGAGTCTAGAGGCAATAATTTTGAAGTATTGATGTAGAAACATGCCACAAGTAGTTGTAGCCATGCATTTACCTTATCAATATGTGCACTTCTTGACACATGGAAAAAACATATGAAGTAATCTCTTCCAAGTTAATAGAAGGTAGCTTTGTCCCTTTTGTTATGGATGGGGCTTAGAGTAGCTCCAATGCTATACAAAAACACATACGCCAAGTTTCGATGACGGAGGGTACTAAAAAAACACTCCCCACTGCAACCGCCATTCGTCATTGGTTATTTCCAAGCCCATCATTATCCATCCCATGCTCCACATTTTGAAGAAATATGAAGATTCCACAAGGTGGCCCACTATAGTCAAAGTCAACAATGTCATCCATTTTTGACCTTGTTTTGCATGCTCATAAATTTGAGCTCTCCTATTTTGCATGAAAATCTATATTTCATGTAGAATCTTTTTTTCTCTTTCTTTTTATAATGCGATAAAGGTTCATTTGTGGTTTGGATTGCCAACTATGCATTGGGGCAATTTTAAAAAAAAAGTTGCTAGCATGGAATGAGGTCCGCCTATCTCCTCTTCAAAATTTGGATATTGTGCTTGTAATAGTGTGTGCATTGGAGTTGCTCTTATTAAAACAACCAACAAGTAACTTAGAACTTAAAAATGGGTGAAAGTTGATAGAGCACTTGATATAAGGTAACTCAACCTATGATAGTCCAAATGAGAGCTAGCCCATCACAAGCAAAAATATTCTAGAGGTGTACATTTCAGAACTAGAATGTACACCACTGTTGTAATTTTGCTTGTGATGGTCTGGCTCCCATTTGGATTGTCATAGGCTAAGTTACCTTAGATCATGAGTTACAGCAACCTTGGATTCAATGCCTCTTCCCAAGTAACTTAGCCTCCTACAGGAGTTTACCATTGTTGCAAATTCTTGGCAACAATTATAAAGAATCGAAAAGGTTGGTAAGGTAGCCAACCCATTTCCAACCACTTAAGCAATTATGCATATTTGGAGCAAAGGTTTCTTGAATGAACTTTTTTTCCCATGTGCAAAAATAGAGTCTAGAAGGATTGCATATTTTTCCAAAATTTTATTACAAAAAATATAATTATTGTGAATTTTTTAGTGGAAGATTCTCTTTGATCTCTAATGGTGGTATAAAGCTTTCTATTTGTGACCATAGGCTAATTGCAAAATCAACCAAGGGCTAGTTGCAATATTGAGAGCCTTGCAACCAATCATAATGTGACACAATTACTCTAGGAACTACACCACAACTTCATGGAAAGGAAGCAACCTACACATTGAAAAGGTGTGTGTGTGTGATCAAAAAATGGGTTGGCCACCTTATTGGGAGTGTTTTTGAACAAGTTCAATTTCATCCACTAACACAATCCTCCAAGTTCAAAAATATTAGAAAGTTCAATTTATGAATTGAGCTCTAGAAGAATATCTTCAATGCAAAATGTAGAATTTATGCTATTGTAGGTGTTTGTGATGAATCAACCGAGTATGTGTCGTTCGTTGTTTGCATGGGGAGACCGCACATGATCTCTAACCCAACCCAATTAGTTGATATGGACAAATTAGCAACTTGATTTTTGATATGGAGATCTAGTCCCTCCCATTCTCTACCCTCCTTGAATTTAGGATTGGCAAGCCCACTTTCTTGGACATCAATCAACTTACTATTTATCTAAAAATATCTTCTACTTGTCTCATAGTCTCACCTCATTCATTGGTTGTCACATGCCACTTAATTTCAAACACTAGGAGAAAAGTGGATATTTTATTTGGAGAACTAGTGCACATTTGGAACCATGGTGTCGTATGGACTGGACCTTACAACTTGGTGCCTGGAACTCCACATCCAGTCTGGTCCAAGGATTCGAATAGCACCTAAATTCATGTGTTTCCAACACCACATGGGTAACTAGTGACACAACCATAGTCAATTGAGAAGACTTTGATGAAGCTTGTGCTTAGTATCTATCTAGATGTTCAGATGGCGGGGATGGATTTGCCCCCCTTGCTCATCCCCCCGCAAGTCATTCTAGGGGTGCCTGTAAGAAAAAGGACCCCCTATTTTGTGCTTCATTAATTTATCTCCTAAACCTCTCCTAGCTAATTTGGAGCCTCTAATTGCAAATCTGAATTCAAAATTTGCAAATTTAATAGTGTGTGAAAAATAAAAAATTTCAGGGTTTTTACTCGAGGACGGGCAAGGGAGTCAATCCATCCCGGCTGTTCAGACCATCTTGTGGAATCCTGAAATCTGGCCAAGCACTTTTATTTATTTTTGAAACAAATGAAATGGAATTTCATTGAAAAGGGTAAAAAACATAAAGCCCACCTGCCACTCCAACCTCCATGAGTAGCACAGCCCAAACGTCTTCCCCTCTCACTACCAATTGTAAGAAACCTCGCGGCCTCTCTCTGTGCTGCCCTTCGCAGCGTTCACACTCTCTCTGCTCCACAGAGGCCTTGGTCTTTGTCTCTTCGCTTGTCCAGTCTGTCCCTGTTAGTTCCTTGTTGTCGTGTCGTTCCTTTCCCAGGCCACTTGTGACTGGTGGCCATGTACTTTGCCTTTGCAATGAAATTCCGTATCATTTCATTCTAGAAAAAGCAGAAAACCGAGCGGGACTGACACAACCTGTGACCAAGCATTTCAACAGCACGGATCCCCGGCATTAGAAACGTTCCGTATCCT
Source organism: Straminergon stramineum (assembly GCA_963920665.1). NCBI lineage: Eukaryota > Viridiplantae > Streptophyta > Bryopsida > Hypnales > Calliergonaceae > Straminergon > Straminergon stramineum. Next base: position 17,394,976 of record OY987265.1, on the reverse strand, counting down.
GACGAAAACATCATAGAGTAGTACTTTACAAGAGGGGAAAGCTGCCTGTGCATGATAGCAGGTCCCACGTGAAGTAAATGCTAATTTCTCTCTTTTCTGAAACAAATGAAACGGAATTTCATTGCAAAGGAGGCAAAATAAGAGCCTGTCAGGAAGGGAACTGAGAGAATTAAATTCTACCTGCCACTGCTACCAACTACAACTACTGCTGCCAACTATCAGTTACTGCCACTTCTATCAACTATCATTATTGCTGCGACTGGGCTCCTTCACAGTTCACGTTGGCTATGGCGCTCTTCCCACTTTTCGAACGCTGCTACCTTGCTACTCGTCCCACCCTGGGTGTTTTTTGCCTTGCTTACTCTCGTCGAGCTTCTCAACCTCCGAAGCTACATCGTCTAAACATCTACACGTGCATGTGCACGCTTTCATCGTTCGTGCAAACTTTCCTGCATCGTTGCCACCATAGTCGGCATCTGGGTATTGACTCTAGCTCTGTAAGTTTAACTTTCGCAGTCCTGGGGTGTGTCGTTGTTCATTGAAGTAGCATCACTTCCTCGCCAGTTATTCCTCGCAGGTGGATTGTGGGGTTGGGAGCTCAAGATCTGGATGTCAAGCGAGTTTGGTAACACGTTTGCAATGTGTTGGTGTTCGTTTCCGTCATTTTGTTTTCCAAAAGACATATGAACCATGGTCACCCTTGTGTTTCTAGCTTGTTTGGTACCTTCAGTGGTAGCCTGTTGGCTTCTTCTCTGCTGCGTCATTTCATTGCTGGAGTTTCAAACTAACGATGCAAGATGGCAGATCGTCTTCCTGTTTCTTGCTGAAAGTCGGAGCTGGTGCTCTATTTGTTCGGCAATTTGGGCTCTCCTCTCTCTTGCAATTGGATCCACATCGCATTTAAGGTATGTATTCTGAATGGAGCAACAGACTGTTCCAAACTAATAATCTTCCATCATTAAAGTTGTTTGAAAGTCATGTTGTGTTCTTGTTTTTTCACTCTCCTAATTGTGGATGAATGGTATGGTGTGTTTGTCTCTTTTGTGAAGATAGTGAGGGAATGTCACCTACACACTTCACAAGTGAGTGAATTAATAACCTCCCAAACATGCATTGTCATTATCCCCATATATGTATATTCTTTCTTCAACATGCCAGATTGCAATTGATATGCAATCAGCATCCGTATTCCATATCCCGTACATACATTCGTACGTGATACTATATCAATATTTTGAATACCATATTTGTATTATATATAATCTTATACCTCATTAGAAAAAATATGAACCCTCTAAGGGGCTGTGAGTCCTGGACAGCAGGGAACGGCAGGGAACAGTGGCCGGAAAAAGAGAATTTGAAAAAAAAAAAAAATTATTTTTAAAATTATTTTTCGCCGGCCAGCGAACTGCAGAGCCTCATTCACGCGGGACAGTTCAAATCAAGAATAAAAAAAATATTAGAAAAATAATTAAAACATTAATCTTAACATAAATTCAAAATTACAAAATTGTGAGATCTGATGTGGCATTAGTGCGACCACGTCAGATTGTTATTATTATTTTAATATTATTTTTAAATATTTTTTAAATATTTTTTTATTGTGGCACTATTCCTCAAAGGGGCTGTGCATTCCTTTGAGGGGAACTTCTGAAAGGGAAGCAGCCCCTTTGAGGGCTGAAATTTTTTCTAATGATACATGTATCCATATGTTATACCATATCAATTATATATTATACATATATTTTGTATATAGTATTCGTATGTATATTGTATTTATTCTATTAATTGCATTTGTACTAAAATATTTTTGGATTTTGTTTTGGTATGTGTGTGTGGAGGGGTGGGATATGGATAGATTAAGTGATTTATTTTAGGAGGGGAGGGAGGGAGGGAGGGAGGTCTTTTCAAGAGATAGTAGAAGAATGCATCTAATAGGTTTGGATAAGAAGCAACCCATGGCTAATGAAATTAACGATAACAAGAGCATGTTGTTGCAACCATGGATGAAGGATAGATTGTAATTTTGATACAAATGAGAAATATGTTATGAATCTTGATTCTTTTATGAAGTCATGGAATTTATCTCTTACTAACTTGTAGGATTATTGATTGCAATTGAGGTGGAGTACTTTTGGTTTTGAATTGTTGCTAGGGTCCAATTGTAGGATCAACTATATTGTAATTGCTTCCATTCTACTATTCAATGAGTTCCAATGTCTTACATAAAACCAATCATAAATTTCAACAAGTACTAACTTAGATTTTTGAAGTTGATCCCTTTTCTTTCACCATAAGACATGGAAGGACAATTGGGAGCTCGAGTGCTTAGGTACATTCTTTTAGTTAAAGTCATCCTAGCTTTCGTAGAAGCAAATTCAATTTTGATGAATCTTGTACGAAATGTAGTGTGGATAAAATTTTGAGAACATTCTTGTGACATGACGATACATCTATTGAGATGAGAGTTTAACATGTTTGCTTGATTCTATTGAAGTTGATTATGAACAATTCCTAATTTGCTTGGTAATTGTCAAGAGTCAACAATACATAAACATTTCTAACATCTAAGTTTCATTTGTCAAACAATGTGTTTTTTGATATGGACTTATGAACTAGGAGGTATGACATGTCCCTCCAATTTTTTGTCAAGCCTTATACTTGTATTTTTTTCAACAAACATAGCATTGCATAGAGAGTTGTCATGTCAATGAGTTGTGATTGTAGAATTTTGAGATTGAAGATAGTGAGCAATGTATGTGTTCGATATCGTCAATATATCCAATTTGTATTTATGATGTGTTATTTGTGAATCATGTTCAATTATGTTCCAATGAGTTGACTTCAAGTACCAATGAATATTGAATCCTAGTTTAAACTATTCAAATATTGCATTATTCTTGTGTATCTAGATCATATTCTTTGTTATAGTTTGGAATGAAATCCTTGATATCAATTGTTGTATATTAACAAAATTATTAATCATTATTTTATGGATTTCTTGATTTTATATTGTGTAATGTTATTGCAAAGTTTTGTTATTTATTAAATTTGGATAAGATTGTTGTATTTTGTAACCCTAGTTAATGTATGATAGTAGATTCGTCTAAGTATTAGTATATAATATTAATAGAATTCTTCATGGGAGGTGATTTTAAATGGATTGGAAATAGAGTTTTTTTGAGGCCCTTCCTATTTTTCTTCATTTGAATGTTATGTTCTATTTATTTTTTTTGGATTTGTTTTGAAATTACTACAGATCTTTGACATATTTCTCCATTTGATCCAAAAAATGGGGTGCTTTTTGATGTGGATTGCGATTTTCATCATGTTGGCTATCTTTATATTTTGGAGATACATGGGTTTTGCATGGTTTACTCGGTGAGCATAAATATTCTTTAGTAATTGTTAGGGATTGAAAGTGGATGTTAGAATATTGTAGTGTTTCAATTTCAAAGTTCTTTGTATAGTTATCTATTTGATTTACATCAATCTTTATAAACAATCTTGTTTCACAAATTTTTGAATGTAATTAAAGTGAAGTATGTATTCTTATTTCAAAACAATAGATGGTTACTCTATGACTATTGTTCATTGAATTTCAATTTGTTCAAATTTTTAAATTTGTATTATAGGATAATTGGTTTCACTATATCTTGTCATGATATCTCATTAACTTTGGATATTACAAACTTCACAGGAAAGACAAGGATTTCTTCCAAGTGCAAAGTGGGTATAACCAAAGACTACTCAATGATATACCCCATCTCGAGGAATGGTTGGAGACTTTGAATGCATCTTCCAAAGAGAAAGTTTTGAATAAAAATCAATGCATACATCTTTTGGGAAAACTCATACAAGCTGTGAAAGGGATTGACAAAATGTTGTCAATTACTACTTCGGATCTCCAATTCCAATTTGTATGCGAAGAATTGTTTGTTCTTCAAAAGAAAGTAGAGATTGTGAGAAACAATTGCATTGAAGAAGACCGATGGCATCATTCAATTGTATTTCAACTCCAAAACAAAGAGACTTTTCGTGAGTTACTTCAAGATGTCAAGTGTTGTTATGATACAACGAGGGAAATGTACTTATCCCACCATCCGGATCAATCCAATGACATCCCAGCTATTCTATTTGATGCAACTACCTATGATCAAGTTCTTGAGGATGCACAAGAACTAAAGAGGAAGCTTGAACTTGTCCTTCAAGGAGAAATCCCAGAGGATTATGAAATAACAAAACATCTATTATTGAGACTTAGAAATTTGGATCGAGTTGATGGTGGAGACTTGAATGCTTTAGAGGTTCCCAAGGATTTTAAGCCACCAAAACTAATCCAAAAAATAGGTGAAGGAGGTTATGGAAGTGTGCACTTATCCAACTGGTTTGGACTAAAGTGTGCTACAAAAGTGTTAAGAGGTGATCCTGAATATCTCAAGAATTGTCAAAAAGAGGCCGGAATATTGGCAGGCTTGAACCATCCGAATCTCGTTCAATTTTTTGGTTGTGGGATTATCAAAAAAGTTGGTGACAATTCTAAGGAAGTAGGATTTATTGGCAAGATGCATTTGGTGATGCAATATTTGAAATCAAGCTTGTCTCAAATATTGAAAAGTTTCGTTCAATTTTTTGGTTTAGGAACTAACCAAAATAGTGATGAGAATCTCGAAGAAGGTGAAATTGAAGAGATGCACTTAGTGATGGAATTGATGGATTCCAACTTGTCTACTATGTTGAAGGAAGTTGAAAGACCTTTACCCTATCATGTTGCACTTGACATCATGCTCCAAATTGCAAAGGGTGTGTATTACCTTCATGACATGCAAGTTGCTCATCTTGACTTGAAACCTGATAATGTCTTGTGTAGTTCAATACCAATGGAGGATTTAGATCCTCGTTGCACATTCAAGGTTATGGATTATGGGACTTCTCAATTAGAGGTTTGTAACAATCCAGAGTCAACACAATATACAATTGGAACACCAAGATATATGGCCCCTGAAATGATCAAGGGAAGTGAAACTCCACGGTATCTATTTCAAGCAGATGTGTGGGCTTTTGCCATGATATGCTCAGAGATTCTATCTGGGAAGGTTCCATACTCTAATTTGAAACCCAAAGAAATTTGTAATAAACCACAAGGTCTGCCTGGCTCTAGCTGTCGACCAGCTCTACCCAACGATTGTGAAGGACTTACAACCTTAATCCAAGAATGTTGGTCTCAAGACCCTCTTCAACGCCCAACATTTTCCAACATTTGTGACCGGCTCACTAGTTTAAAGAAGTCTTTCTTGAAGGAAGGATCTTGTGCCTTACGAGATTCCAAGTCCATTGTAAACCATGTCCCAAGGGTATGAAATTACCTAATTATAAAATTCAATTCATTTAGTGATGTTTGATTTATGTAAATCTCTTTCAAACTTTGCATTCATTGTTTTTAATATAGTTTCATATTTTAATTTGATAATGATTTTCCAAAATAATGTTCCTTTTGTACATGTACAGGTGAATGAGCGAATTGCTCCTCTCAAGGAAGTCCCAATTGATTTAGATCATCAATTGTCTAAAGCCAAAGGGCTTTTGAAAATGAAGTATATAGGCATTGTGGGCATGGGTGGAATTGGCAAGACCACACTAGCCAAGGCAATATTTGATGACCCAACTATGAAGTCCTCATATGATGCATCATGCTTTGTTGCCGAATGCAAGAACTATCAAAATTCCTATGAAATATTGTGCAAGATATTACTAGAACTTGGTAATGATTGCAAACCCCCAAATTTGGAAGAAGCCCAAAAGATGATGAAGGAACCCTTGCTTGAAAAGAAGGTTCTCTTAATACTAGATGATATCAAGGATGAGTCTCAAGTGCGTGATATAGTACCTTCTAACATTGTTCAAGCTAGCAAGGGGACTGCAATAATCATCACAACTCGACAATGGAGTACCATCGAGTCCTTTGTGGGCATTGAAGGAAGGTTGGACGTTAAATTTTTGGATGAAAAGGCATCAATGGAACTTTTCACCTCTCACCTTCATTGGCATGAAGCTTCTCTATCACTGGACTTTGTAGCTTTGCGCAAACAAGTTGTGCAAGCTTGTAATGGCTTGCCTTTGAGTTTGAAAGTGATGGGTGCATTTCTCCGTAACAAAGAGAGGTTGCGAAGTTGGGAACGAGCCCTACAAAGGATGGCAAGAGCAAGGAGCTTGGATCGTGATGAAGAAATTTGGAACACTTTGCGAATAAGCTTTGATGGATTGAATAAGGGAGGCTTGGAACAAAAGATGTTTTTGGATGTGGCATGTTTTTTTTGTCAAGATGTATATCCATTGGGCATATCCAAATCGACAATCTTGTCTATGTGGTCCCAAGATGGTGCCCTTCCAATGGATGAGCTGGATAGATTGATCGACATGTCATTGTTGAAGGTCAATGGAGATGGTGACATTCTCGAGATGCATGACCAACTTCGTGACATGGGTCAAATGATTGCACAACAAACAAGGATTTGGAAAGCGTCTATGCTACCCGAAAGTGGATTTTCAAGCAAGGTAATATTCTATTCATGCAATTGACATCATGAGAATTGCACATTTTTGTATACATTCAAATGTAATTAGAAAATAGATCCCCCTAGAGTGTTCCAAAATCATAAGATTTGAAATATATTAAAAAAACTCATAATCATTTGAAGCTTCTTCATGAAAATATAATCCATTCTAATTTTTTCTTCTTTGAATGTAGGATCTTGAAGATCTTGAAGGCATTTCTTTGCAAGGGACTATGAACCATCATGTGCCTTTGGTAAAACTTGATAGAAATTCTGATTTTAAGAAACTTCGTTTATTGACTTTGGGGAGCATTGTGGACAATCCTAAAGCATATAATGACCACTTGGGATCCTTCCTTGATATATCTTTACAATGCTCTCAATTGGAGGCAGTTATGAGTTGTTGTTCAAATTTGATAGCTTTACCAAAGGAAGTAGGGAACTTCTCTTCCTTGACCACTCTAGATTTCAGTGGGTGTTCAAGCTTGGTGGCCTTGCCAAAGGAAGTGGGGAACTTGTCTTCTTTGACTCCTCTAAATTTAGGAGGGTGTTCAAGCTTGGCAACCTTGCCAAAGGAAGTGGGGAACTTGTCTTCCTTGACCACTCTAGATTTCAGTGGGTGTTCAAGCTTGGCAGCCTTGCCAAAGGAAGTGGGGAACTTGTCTTCCTTGACAACTCTACATTTGAATGGGTGTTCAATCTTGGTGGCCTTGCCAAAGGAAGTGGGGAATTTGTCTTCCTTGACAACTCTACATTTGAATGGGTGTTCAATCTTGGTGGCCTTGCCAAAGGAAGTGGGGAATTTGTCTTCCTTGACAACTCTACATTTGAATGGGTGTTCAATCTTGGTGGCCTTGCCAAAGGAAGTGGGGAACTTGTCTTCCTTGACGACTCTAGATTTGTTTGGGTGTTCAAGCTTGGCGGCCTTGCCAAAGGAAGTGGGGAACTTGTCTTCCTTGACGACTCTAAATTTGAGGTGGTGTTCAAGCTTGGCGGCCTTGCCAAAGGAAGTGGGGAACTTGTCTTCCTTGACCACTCTAGATTTCAGTGGGTGTTCAAGCTTGGCAGCCTTGCCAAAGGAAGTGGGGAACTTGTCTTCCTTGACAACTCTAAATTTGAATGGGTGTTCAATCTTGGTGGCCTTGCCAAAGGAAGTGGGGAACTTGTCTTTCTTGACGACTCTATATTTGAATGGGTGTTCAAGCTTGGCGGCCTTGCCAAAAGAAGTGGGAAACTTGTCTTCCTTGACGACTCTATATTTGAGGTGGTGTTCAAGCTTGGCGGCCTTGCCAAAGGAAGTGGGGAACTTGTCTTCCTTGACCACTCTAAATTTGAGTGGGTGTTCAATCTTGGCGGCCTTGCCAAAGGAAGTGGGGAACTTGTCTTCCTTGACCACTCTAGATTTGAGTGGGTGGTCAAGCTTGGTGGCCTTGCCAAAGGAAGTGGGGAACTTGTCTTCTTGGACCACTCTTTATTTGTTTGGATGTTCAAGCTTGGTGGCCTTGCCAAAGGAAGGGGGGAACTTGTCTTCCTTGACCACTCTAGATTTGAGTGGGTGTTCAAACCTGGTGGCCTTGCCAAAGGAAGTGGGGAACTTGTCTTCCTTGACCACTCTTCATTTGTTTGGATGTTCAATCTTGGTGGCCTTGCCAAAGGAAGTGGGGAACTTGTCTTTCTTGACGACTCTATATTTGAATGGGTGTTCAAGCTTGGCGGCCTTGCCAAAAGAAGTGGGAAACTTGTCTTCCTTGACGACTCTATATTTGAGGTGGTGTTCAAGCTTGGCGGCCTTGCCAAAGGAAGTGGGGAACTTGTCTTCCTTGACCACTCTAAATTTGAGTGGGTGTTCAATCTTGGCGGCCTTGCCAAAGGAAGTGGGGAACTTGTCTTCCTTGACCACTCTAAATTTGAGTGGGTGTTCAAGCTTGGTGGCCTTGCCAAAGGAAGTGGGGAACTTGTCTTCCTTGACCATTCTAAATTTGTATAAATGTTCAAGCTTGCCAGCCTTGCCAAAGGAAGTGGGGAACTTGTCTTCCTTGACCACTGTAGATGTGTATAAATGTTCAAGCTTGGCGGCCTTGCCAAAGGAAGTGGGGAAGTTGTCTTCCTTGACCACTCTATATTTGAATGGGTGTTCAAGCTTGGCGGCCTTGCCAAAGGAAGTGGGGAACTTGTCTTCCTTGACGACTCTAAATTTGTATGAATGTTCAAGCTTGGCGGCCTTGCCAAAGGAAGTGGGGAACTTGTCTTCCTTGACGACTCTAAATTTGTATGAATGTTCAAGCTTGGCGGCCATGCCTAAGGAAGTGGGGAACTGTTCTTCTTTGACCACTCTAAATTTGAATGATTGTTCAAGCTTGGCGGCCTTGCCAAAGGAAGTGGGGAACTTGTCTTCCTTGACTACTCTAAATTTAGGAGGGTGTTCAAGCTTGGTAGCCTTGCCGAAGGAAGTCGGGAACTTGTCTTCCTTGACCACTCTAAATTTGTGGAAATGTTCAAGCTCGGCGGCCTTGCCAAAAGAAGTGGGGAACTTGTCTTCCTTGACTACTTTAGAATTGTATAAATGTTCAAGCTTGGCGGCCTTGCCAAAGGAAGTGGGGAACTTGTCTTCCTTGACCACTCTACATTTGAGTGATTGTTCAAGCTTGGCGGCCTTGCCAAAGGAAGTGGGGAACTTGTCTTCTTTGACCACTCTAGATTTGAGAAAGTGTTCAAGCTTGGCGGCCTTGCCAAAGGAAGTGGGGAACTTGTCTTCCTTGACCACTCTAGATTTCAGTGGGTGTTGGAGATTGGTGGCCTTGCCAAAGGAAGTGGGGAACTTGGCATCCTTGACCACTCTAGATTTGAATGGGTGTTCAAGCTTGGCAGCCTTGCCAAAGGAAGTAGGGAATTTGTCTTCCTTGACCACTCTAGATTTGAGTGGGTGTGCAAGTTTAGCGGCCTTACCAGAGGAAGTGGGGAACTTGTCTTCTTTAACCACCCTACATTTCAATGGGTGTTGGAGCTTGGCGGCTTTGCCGAAGGAAGTGGGGAACTTGTCTTCTTTGACCACTCTAGATTTGAGAAAGTGTTCAAGCTTGGCGGCCTTGCCAAAGGAAGTGGGGAACTTGTCTTCCTTGACCACTCTAGATTTGTATAAATGTTCAAGCTTGGCGGCCTTGCCAAAGGAAGTGGGGAACTTGACTTCCTTGACCACTATAGATGTGTATAAATGTTCAAGCTTGGCGGCCTTGCCAAAGGAAGTGGGGAACTTGTCTTCCTTGACCACTCTAGATTTGCGTAGGTGTTCAAGTTTGGTGGCCTTGCCAAAGGAAGTGGGCAACTTGTCTTTCGTGAATACTCTAAGTTTGAAAGGGTGTTCAAGCTTGGTGGCCTTGCAAAAGGAAGTGGGGAACTTGTCTTCCTTGACCACTCTAGATTTGAGTGGGTGTTCCAGCTTGGCGGCCTTGCCTAAGGAAGTGGGGAACTTTTCTTCTTTGACCACTTTAGATATGAGTGGGTGTTCAAGCTTGGCGGATCTGCCAATGGAAGTGGGGAACTTATCTTCTTTGACCACTCTAAATTTGAATGGGTGTTCAAGCTTGGTGGCCTTGCCAAAGGAAGTGGGGAACTTTTCTTCTTTGACCACTTTAGATATGAGTGGGTGTTCAAGCTTGGCGGATCTGCCAATGGAAGTGGGGAACTTATCTTCTTTGACCACTCTAAATTTGAATGGGTGTTCAAGCTTGGCGGTGTTGCCAAAGGAAGTGGGGAACATTTCTTCTTTGACCACTCTAAATTTGAATGGGTGTTGGAGCTTGGCGGCCTTGCCAAAGGAAGTGGGGAACTTGTCTTCCTTGACTACTTTAGATTTGAGGTGGTGTTCAAGCTTGGCGGCCATGGCAAAGGAAGTGGGGAACTTGTCTTCCTTGACCACTCTAGATTTCAGTGGGTGTTGGAGATTGGTGGCCTTGCCAAAGGAAGTGGGGAACTTGGCATCCTTGACCACTCTAGATTTGAATGGGTGTTCAAGCTTGGCAGCCTTGCCAAAGGAAGTAGGGAATTTGTCTTCCTTGACCACTTTAGATTTGAGTGGGTGTGCAAGTTTAGCGGCCTTACCAGAGGAAGTGGGGAACTTGTCTTCTTTGACCACTCTAGATTTGAGTGGGTGTTCAAGATTGGCGGCCTTGCCTAAGGAAGTGGGGAACTTTTCTTCTTTGACCACTCTAGATTTGCATGGGTGTTCAAGCTTGGCAGCCTTGCCAAAGGAAGTGGGCAACTTGTCTTCCTTGACCACTCTAAATTTGAATGGGTGTTGGAGCTTGGCAGCGTTGCCAAAGGAAGTGGGGAACTTGTCTTCCTTGACCACTCTAAATTTGAATGGGTGTTCAAGCTTATTGGCCTTGCCAGAGGAAGTGGGGAATTTGTCTTCCTTGACGACTCTAGATTGAAGTTGGTGTTTAAGCTTGGTAGCGTTGCCCAAGGAGGTGGGAAACTTGTCTTTCTTGACCACTCTAGATTTCAATGGGTGTTCAAGATTGGCAGCCTTGCCAAAGGAAGGGGGCAACTTGTCTTTCCTGACCACTCTAGATTTCAATGGGTGTTTAAGCTTGGAAGCCTTGCCAAAGGACGTGGGGAACTTGTCTTCTTTGACTACTCTACATTTGAATCAGTATTCAATCTTGGTGGCCTTGCCCAAGGAAGTGGAGAACTTGTCTTCTTTGATCACTCTAGATTTGAGTGATTGTTCAAGCTTGGTGGCCTTGCCAAAGGAAGTAGGGAACTTGTCTTCCTTGACCACTCTAGATGTGAGTGGGTGTTCAAACTTGGTGGCCTTACCAAAGGAAGTGAGGAACTTGTCTTCCTTGACCACTCTACCTTTTGGGTGGTGTTCAATCTTGGCGGACTTGCCCAAGGAAGTAGGGAAATTGAATTCCTTGACCACTCTACATTTGTGTGGGTGTTCAAGCTTGGTGGCCTTGCCAAATGAAACGGGGAACTTGTCTTCCTTGATCACTCTTGCAACGGGACATTGTGTAAGGTTGTTGGCGTAGCTAGAGGAAATATAGAGGTTGTATTATTTCGTGGAAGTGAATTTGTTGAGGTGTGTTTCATTAAGTTCTCTACCAAAGAATTTGGGATGCATACCATCAATATGGATTTTTTCTTAGAATGATTGTCCAAATTTAGGGCCCTATATATTCGTTGAGTCATCTCGACCAACTTCTTTGGCTAGTCTTGAAGGTAAATTCTTTTGCCTTTAAGATGATCATCATAATGTAGTGATTGTTGATGGATGTGAAGTGACTCCCACGATTGGGCCAGTGACTACGATTTGTATTGAGATTGTTTTACAAAGTGGAAGTTGTTGTTGGAAAATTGAAGCAAATGAATTACAATAGTGGTTTGCAAAATGTTTGAATGCGTAGTATGTGGCTAACTTTAGAGTGTATAGACAATTTATTGCAACCCATTGAGGATTGTTTTCATGATTTGGTTATATGGATTGCGATGAAAGCTAATTTTTTTGTGGAAGTGTATTGTTGTTTTACAATTTTTATTTCTTATTTAGAAGTATGCAGTCATTAGAATCATAGCATTTCTCTTGAATGTGTAGCTATATGTTGTACACAAACACGTACATTGTACCAAGATTATATCATGTCAACATGTGCCAAAGTGTGAGTAAAAATAACAATGATATATTAGTGTCTCTATAAGTGCCTATTCACTATCATTGTTACATCCAAATTAAACATACAAGTGAGGTGGAACTCACATCCAATCTAAACCAAAATGCAAAGAATTTCATTCAATTTGGATTGGTTGTAAGATAATGCATTACTACCAATGTCACACAAGGCTTCACAATGGCTCAAAAATCTACCTAGAGTAAGGCTTTATAGCTTTTGACTATTGTAAGTCAATGGGACCATGCTAAGTGGCTTGTGGCATATGTCACAACCACCAAATACACCGAAAAAAAATGACACAAATGTTAAAAATAACTATATCACTACTAAGACTTTACAATGACATCATCCATATAACACATAATTCAATTAAATGTGAAAATATGTTGATTTTCATTTGCAATTAAAGGGACAATCAAATATGACACTATTGAGAGATTATCAAGGCCATTTGAGTTCTATAATACACAAGTACCATGCAATTTAAGCAAACAAGCATGTTAAGAGCATAGTGACAACAACTTTCAATAAACAAAGTGCTCATTTTTATTGATTACATTTCGTCAAGTAGCAACTCTCACATAATGTGCAAGAAAGACCGTGGTTTATAAGTCATTTAAGGATGGGTTATGAAGTTATGAAAAGTGTTTGATATGTGTAAAGAGAACACTTGTAGGATAATTTTTATGCTAAATGAATCCTTTAAATTTCATGAAAATTAAATCTCACATAGATTCAAGAACAATAATTATCATATCTTATTATATCGTATAATAATTTTTTGAAAAATTATTATATCATAGAGATATTTATTTAAAAAGTTATAAAATTTTAATTGCCTTTTTTTCTCTTCCATGTATTGAATTTTTTATGAACTAAGTTTCATATTTTAATAATTTATATATGGTGTGAAATCTCTTATCTTAATATCAATATAAAAAAATCACAATGTCCTAAATTTACTAATAAGTGCAAATAGGAGTTGAGGAAATATAAATTTATTGTAAGGGATTTGACCCCACAAGGTGTTTCCTTAGAATGCAAGAAGCTCTATAATTCCATGTAGAGGAAGAAAGACAAGGGGGCCCCAATGCTATTTAAGACTTCATACAAATCTTATACCAACTTGAACTAAACATTAGGATGGACTCTTAAGTCATTGTGAAGTTTCCTTTATTGGATTTCCAATGCCCCCAATAGCAAGGCGAGAAGGGGACAAAGAGTACAAATAGAACAAGGCCAAAGGTCTTGTTCTCTTTGTTGGAGAAGGTGAATTAAAGGGAATAGGGGTGGACATACAATGTAGAAAATTGTCGACAATCCATCTTTCAGGTTTGTTTTCTTACAATGGTTCACAATGGAGGTGGTGTCTTTAGTTGAGAATAGTAATATTTCCTTGCTCTTCTCTATAAATGTTAAGAAGTCACTTTGAGTGACAAAAATCTCCAACACATTACACATCCAAAAGACTCCCATAATGGCACCTACAAAAGAAGGTTTGGAATAGGAACTCTTGTAGCCACAAAAGAGAATCTAGAAATTTGAAACCTACAAATGAAATGAAGAACTCTAACATGTCCGTGGTGGATTATCCCCCTCACTCGTCTCCAAGGGAAAAAACTGAAATTATTTATTTGTCACGCATGATAAAATTTACCAATTTTGAATTCATATTTGCAATCAAAGGCCCTCAATTAGGTTGGAGAGGTAGAGAAGATAAATTAATGAAGCCCCAAATAAGGGGTCTTATTTTTACATGCACCCTTGGATTGACTTGGGATGGACGAGCGAGGGGGTCAATCCACCCCGGCCTCTAGCATCTTCCTTTGAGCTAAATGTACACATCACCAAGTCAAAGGAGGAGAGATTACAAAGAAGATTTACTATTACAAAGAAGAGACCATAGATACATGTTGCCAAAATAGTCTAGTCTAGTATCAATTTAGATTTTGGTGCGGTGTTGTTGAATCTTGTCATATGTCTAGTTAGACATGCATCTATTATCTTAGATGCAAGAATAAAATGAACTTAAAGTTTCACCTCGAGGTAACTTCCATTATCCTCTATGGTGTGTGGTTGTCTATGGTGTGTAGGGTTTAAGATACGTCATTTAGGGAACTATAAGTTAGGGCACAAGTAGGTTTTTGTGAGGCCTTGACTTTGGTTTAACTAGTGCAAGACGATGAATGCATGATGGTAGGGGCAACCCTTGGTCCTCAATGTAGGTACTTTCATGTATGGATGTAGGGTGATCTTGAATCAATCTTATTTTATTAGTTGGGGCAATTACTTTGTTACCGATAGGTCCAAATTTGCATGGAATTATCTAAGTTTCAAGGGTGTTTCACCGCTATTCATCCAAACAGTTTGCCTACATGGTACTTTCCTTACAAAATATGGTGCCCGAGGAGATCACTTAGTGTATCCATAACAAACCATGTGTGTTCAAGTGATTTTTTGGCCCCCTATTTACTTTTTAGTAAACTATAATTTCAACCTATAGTTTTGAGTTTTGTTTAGTAATGACTAGGTTTCTATTGCCAAAAATTTATAACTCAAAATAACATATGAAATTATTTCTAGAATGGATTGAAAATTGAACTAAAATGGCATGGTTTTCAACTCAAATATTAGTAGAGAATACATTTAGATGACTATTGCATCAATATTCAAGGAAAATAAACTTTCAATAGAGAGGTTTTTGTAGCAATATTTTTCTTATATAATATAGGGGTGTGAAAGTTATTTTTAGCTTTACAATGTATCTCTTTACTTCAAAAATTTGTAACTAATTATAGTTAATAAATAAAAATATCAATAATTTAAAACATAAACTTCCAAAGTAGAAAACTCTATTCATACTTTTTTCTTTACCATTTATTTAAATTTTAGGATATAATACAAAGGGTCTTAAATCTTAACACACAGAGTTTCTAATGGACATTCTAAGTGATCTCCCCAAGATATGGTGTTGAACACTTCATTGACACATTTCCAAGCTTTATAACAATCCATTCTCATATTGCAAAATAAAAAGGTCTTTAGAAAGATAAGGTCTCTATCATGAGTTTTGATGGATGAATTCATTTATAGATGAATGAATTCATAATGAAATGTGCATTGGTGTACAAGCAAAGATTACCTAGAGATAGATATTTCTAGATGGTGGATTTTTGTGTTGTAGAGAGACAACTTCCAGCTCATGACAAATGCATTAGAAAATGCATTAGAGTTAGGCAACTCTTTTAGTTTAAATTATATTCTTTCCAAGAAAACATAG
This sequence comes from Straminergon stramineum, assembly GCA_963920665.1. NCBI lineage: Eukaryota > Viridiplantae > Streptophyta > Bryopsida > Hypnales > Calliergonaceae > Straminergon > Straminergon stramineum. The sequence goes on along the minus strand of OY987265.1, from coordinate 17,379,470 downwards.
GACCACTAGCTAGTATAGGGGTTCTTTTAAATAGGAAAGGTTAAATAGTCTATGATTATGTGACTTATGTCTCTTCTCAAGTAGTATTTTGAGATCAATCTATGATGCAAATGTATGCACTATCACTTGATGAAAATTCCAAAAGAGTGCTTTGAAATAGTATACACATAGTTCCTTAGTCCTTATTTTTTTTAATGTTTAGGTCAATTTTGTCTAGTCTTTGCTCCCTTTGTAGAGCCTATATATCACATATAGTGCTCTTAAATGTCTTATGATTTTGAATTCTACGTCAAATTGGCTTAATGTGCAAAAATATGAGGTTAAAATTTATACCAATATTTATATCTTTTTCCTTTTTAGCTTTTAAATCCACTCGATCACAGATCAAGTATCGCGGCCCTAGTAACACCTTACAGCTCCAACCAAACTTCAAGAGCCCTTCACAACTTTCAGAGCTCTCCATGCTCCAAGTCCGGTATCACTTAGGCCCCAACTAACTAACAGTGAACATGCCACGCACTCATAGCATTAGTTCCCATTTCCAACTCACGTTGCTAAATCCCCGTGCTCGGGACTACTAGCACACACTTCACTCGTGGCACTTGGCCTATCACTTGGTGATATGGGGTGGAACTTCCATCTTACTGTGCTAGGACTCATGGTGGCACTAGTCACCACGGTCTTAACCGCCCTTGATTGTCACACCACTCCATACTAGCCCCTTTTTGTACTTGCTACTTTAACACCAACACTAATTGAAACTCACAACTCGGGACACATTGCCAAGGGCCTAGCAAGGAGCAGGACTCCAACCAACCAATGCCCCGGGACACACACACAAGTGTCCCAAGGAGCCTTGAAGTCGGTGGTGAAGTTACATCACCATCCATGAGGCACCGGGACTCACCAAGGCTCCAAGAGGGAGGGAGGAGGGAGCCCCCCCCCCTCCCTATAGTACTCTCTGTAGTATTCGGTAGCCCCCCCCCCACCCTTGTGGGTCAAAGGGGCTTCCCAAACCCCCTTGGGTTTTGGAAGACCACCCGTTTCCAACCGAAACCGCCAAGTTCCCACTCCGTTTGGACTCCCGAACTTCCAAACAGCATAACTTTGTCGTCATGGCCTCAAATCCCACATGCAAGACCATTTTGGATATCTAAGCGACGATTAGATGTCGATGGACTGATCACTTGTCCCATTTGGACAAGTTCTTGCAAAGTTATGGCCCTCCAAAGATTCGAATCCACTAGGAGTGGCATCATGCCTTCACCACGACCCTTCTTTTGGCCATAATTTTTGGCTCATGACTTAAAACCTTGTAATGCTTGTCATTCTAGGTTCCTTGTCTTTGTAGCTTTCCAATGATAGGCTACATGCCATACTTTGTTGATTGATTCCTTAAGAACCCCTCGCACCTAACCTTTGAATGTCCCGGTGTCAACGGGACACCCCCAACTTTGAACGGCCATAACTTCTAGCCTCCTAGTCCAAATCACGCGTTCTTTGGACAGTTAGAAGCGTATTCTCAAGAGATTTCCAAGCATGTATGCCATGCCTGTATGTTCTTCTTAACCAAGGCGCTATTGTGCCCTATTTTCTCGGGAGTCTCTCATTTTTCCCTTCTTAGCCTATTGCAAGGCTTGGGAAGTCACCCCCAAGGTCCCCCTTGCTCACTAAGGCACTTCGGGCACCCCAAGGAGATATGGGCATAACATCAAGTAGTCCAAAATAAATATGAAAGTGTAGGTCCAATTTTCAATTATGTTCAAGAATTAATCCTAAAACCACCAAAAGATAGACCTATGGCCATGGAACACAATATTTAAAACCATGGGTGCAAATACCCCATCACTATGCAAGATATACAATTTCTAAGACTATGATCGAAAGACCTATTGCCATGCAAACCACACCATGACAATGCACTACAACCCTTAAACCATGCAACTAACCCTATGGCCATGGAATTGATGCTCATGTTTTTGTTCAATGGAAAATTCTAATCACTAGAAAAAAACCATGTTGAAGTCAACCCAATCTAGGTGACATTTTTTATTTCGTATAACGGAACTCGTTAGATTTACCACAAATTGTGCTTTGAATCTAACATGGTCTATTATAGATAATAGGAAATGTCACCTAGATTGGGTTGACTTCAACATGTTTTTTTTCTAGTGAATCTATAATATTTGCACCTAAAATGGACCACTCCTAGAAAATGACCCCTATTTTTCAAGGTAAATTGAATGGTGAAGATATCCCAAATGGTGCTCATTACAAGGAGAAGTGTAAGGTGGAGTTGGGGGACATTTCAAGGAATATAAAACTCTATTTACGATTCTATGGAGGTGTCAACCTTACAAGTGGTCGGTGTGGGGTAAACTTTCTATTGTTTTCACTTTTTCTCTATGACATGTTTTGATGCCAAGTCTAGTGTCATTTCTTGATGTGCATCACATGGATTATGGCATCACATGCAAGACACTTTTAGCACCCTACAATTTGAATCTTTGAAAATTTGTAACTAATTCATAATGTGTCCAAAAAATGATGGAACCACTTGCATTTTGATTCCCAATTCCCCACCAATGTGCAAAATTTGATGTTCATTTTCTAAAGCATATTAGTTATGCCACAGAGCTTATATAGACAATTTCATTAAAGTGGCGGTATTATTCCGCCATTTTAATGAAATTGCCTATTTATTTGTTTGATTTTAGGTGTAGTTACCTTATACAATTCAATTATTTTGAAAAAACAGAATTGAACATTTGATCCATTTCCCAAATTTCAACTCCAGGTTGTGCATAAGAGGAGCCTCAAAACATATAACACTCTAGATACTGCAATTTCAAGCTGTAGTTCCTGCATGCAGGATGATTGTCGATCCCAATTAGGAATCCAGACTTGGTGACTGACAATGCACAGGTTGAAAGGTAAATCCTTGTTTAGTTCACCAACCATGATGACAGCATGAGCAACTTCCAAAAAACCTGGCCTTCCAAAAAACTTGACTAACTTTAAGCTTGACTTTCAACACAAACACAAAGTATTGATCACTAAGTCTATAAAAATTGTTCGCATTGAGTTTCCAAGCCACCTCTAGAGACTCTGTCCATGCACCCCTCCAGATTGCTGCACCTCATAAAGTCAAGATGGGATCAGTCAAGGATGGATGAACTTCCTAAACAAATCCCAAAATATGCACTAAATTAATGGACTCTGATCCTTTATTTCTTTTTGAAAACCAGTGCAAGGTAAGGTGCAGATCTATTTGCACATCAGAAGAGTTACTCAACCTAAAACTACCTTCCCTATACCTTGTTTACATTCTAGAACTCACCCACAATCAGAGCTTTTGAGATGCTTAACCCTTGAACGACACAATTGACATTTTTTGTCCAATGAACGTCAAGGAATTCTCCTCTATAGGAAAAAATTGCAACTATTCATCCTCGGAATTAGGGGTCGAAAGGGGAGATCTTCTATAGCAGTTTGACTCCCAATGAGTATATTTGGATCTTTTAAAGTGGATGATGTCACATGGTTCCAACATGCATGATTTCCACGGTCACCAACCCGGCGTTCAAGGGTTAATGAGACAACGTGGGAATGTAAATAACAAAAAGTGAATTCATTATTCATTCTTCTGCCTTAGATTTGTACAGAACTTCCATTTTAAAGAATTCTTTAAAGGGTTTATATTTCTTTGTGTCAAACATCATGCAAGATGATGGGTTTGATTTATGTCGTTTGTATCTCTTTGGGGGTCTATTGATTGCCCTACATAAATTTGTGATGTTTTTGTACATGATTGCATAGAAAAATTTTGTACTGCTTCATCTCCTGTTTACATGATTATCACCCACGAAGATGGGAACGTACAGTTCAAGATGTAATGTCTCCCATTCTTCAGCACTCACAAATTCTGCTCTCAAGTGTTGCACTTCTCTTTGAAGTGCCTCTTCCTGTAGTAAACATATAGAAGACCAGCTCACTAGGTTAATTTCGTTAAAGCCATGCTACATATGAATGCCAAGCTCGTGATCACTAATTGAGACTAGGCATCATTACCGCGATGACTGAGAACCAATAGCCCAATATATTAATTATCCTACGTACTCAAAATTGTCCAACTTAGTCACCACGACAAACATGGACAGCAAAGGTTCATCAGGATTTTCAACCTGGTCATCTTTTCCCACTGAATTCCTGGCATCAATCTTCCAATTCTTTTGAGGAGAAACTGATAGGTCATGATAATCTCTGACATGTGCACTTTTTTCTGACCTGATACCACAAGCACAGATTACTATCAAGTATCAGTACAAAATCTTCACTACATTAGATACCCACACCCGTGCATGGGTGAAGTGTAGGAAGTATGGAAGAAGAATGTGAAGCACTCTTGAGAAAGTCCAGAAGGACAAGAACAAAGGAAAAACAGGAAAACTTGAAGGCTACAACCGAAGAGTTACTTTGCAACCTTTCTATACAGCATTGGAGAATATGTATGTGCTTCAAATACTCTAGATCCCAAGACACATAAATGGAAACATATATGTGCAGGAAAACCACAGAAATGCAACGAGGTAGAAAATGAACATGATCAGAGGCCATGCAATGGTTTGACTGCAGATTATGTAACTACTACATACTGTAAATGAAACAAAATTCTTAACTCATTCTCAAGAGAAGCCTGTACACAGTACCTCACACCCAGCAGTGTACCAGCAAAAGCAGAACCATACAGACAACACAGAAATAAAAGTTCACTTTTCTGAGGAGATTGAAGAAGAATCCATACACACAAAAAGATCCACAAACAAATACAACTGAAAATTAATCGCCAAATCGAGAATAATCTATACTTGAAATGAGGTTGTTTGTTTGTTTTGTTTCTTGCGGTGAGATCTCCAAAACTGTGTCCCCAAGACGTGTTCATGGTATCATTTGAAAGCTCTTTACAAGGAAAGGGGTGTGGATTTTTTATGGTGTTCCAACTCATGACATAAAAGATATTTAATTTCTATTTTTTTTTTAATTTTTAAAATTTTAAATTATTGATACTTTTTATTTTGACTATGGCAATAGCAAAGGGCACACTAGTATACCTTGAATGAAGATGTTTGTTTTGTTAATTTGTGACATTGAGACCTCCAGAACTGTGCTTCCCCAGTTTCATTTTTGCTACCATTAGAAAGCCCACAATACATTTTTGTTTTGTTTGGACATAAGGTGTGGAAGTTATGGAATTTCTAAATTTAAAGGAACTAAAAATTAAAAAATTATTTTTATTTTGGCTGTGGCAACAGCACAGGACACACTAGTATCCCTTCAAATAGCCATTAATCCCATCATCAAATTTTGACGATGCATGGTGAAAACCCACCTTCAATGAGAGGCACTCTTGATCAGTCATGCTCGAGCATGTCTGATGACTTCCTTGTAAGGTTAACTAAGTAGCCCAAACTGCATCCATTCCCTTGTCAATGAATTTGCTGGAAATCTCTGCTTTAATCAAGTACCAGGAATGGATTAAAAACTCAGGCTGCATGAAGAGGTCTCAAGATGCATCAAGTTCATTTGCACAGAATGATTCTTTAAAGCTTCATTCGATGTTTACAATGACCTGAGTCAAACCACAGCTGTGATTTCCAGTGCATTCTAGCTTGGTTTCAGCCTACTCCCTTGTTTTGAATTAGTTTTTTATTCACTTATGTTTTATTGATTCACATTAAGAAATTAGAAGTAGTTGTAATTTTCAGATTTGGAACATTCAAATAGCCTCTGCAACACCTACGGTTGTTTGAATGGGATGTCTGAGGGAAATTTAAGTTTCAAAATTTGCTCACACTGGGCATGGAGAGAGCTTTTGGGAGAGGAAAATGTAGCCGGGGTGCTCAGAGGAGATGCAGTTGTGAACATCTGGAGGCTCCTATTTTGATTATGATTACAGAAATCTTGCACAACATGCTATATGAAAGGTGTGATGTTCAAAAAACTGATTGCCTAGGGTTTATGGTTTTAGGATTTGTGAAACCATAATTTGGTTATAGATATTGCCTTAGTCAACAGTAAAAGTCGATGACTGCCCAGAAGTTCATAAATTTGCAATTCCTAGTTTGGGGCTCAGAATCTACATCATACTCTCAATCTTGAATATTCCATAGTGGAATGAAGATAGCTTATTGAACATACTCTTCTCCCCGTAGTGAACACTAGTGTATGTCTAGTAGGTTTGTTGTCACACGTGAAGGACCTTGCAGCTTTGGGTTTGGGAGAGTATAAGGAGTGATAATCTGCAGAATTCTTTTGAAGCACCACACGAATGATTCTATTGAATTATATAAATTTGTGAAGAGAGATCTCATGCTGCGGCGTTTGCACTGTTGAAAGTCTGCAGGAAGGAGTGGTCGTCTCATGAATGTGGACTTTGTAGTACTGGATGAAGTGCATTAAGGTAATGTGCTTATAAAGCATCCATTTAACAGCTATTGGGCCTTTTTGATGGTTTTCAAATGTCCAAAAATATTTTCCCTTATTTTTCACTTGAAGAAAAAAAAATTGATGCGGAATCTAAGACATGTGGTTTCATTTTTTTTGGAGCATTTATGAATTATTTATGAATTTTCAAAGAATTCTTTGGTAGGCACCTATTCTTGATCATAGGCCTTGCAAAACCCACACATGCAATATGAAAAAAGATATGGATTGACCAAAAATAAGCATTGAGGCATTCAAAAAGTAATACGAAAGGTTTCTAAATGCAACCATTACTAAACTTAAATGGATCCTAAATTCTTTTAAAATTTGTAAGAAGGCAATTGGGCAATCAATTCTCATTTAGAAAAATTAAGTGGACACACTCTGACTTTGAAATGGACCCTCTCTGGCTCTTATTCTATCCATTGGCAAAGTATGAATCAATACTTGACAAATCTTAATTACGCTCTCACATTGATGGTAGTCCATTTTAAAACCACTTACTATCCATTTCAGAGGTACCTCTTAGGTTGTTTGAAGAAGATGGTTGCAATAACCACATACTACTATACCTTAGCGATCTCTCCCGTGGAACTCTATGGGAAGAGTCTGTGCTTTTCAAATACTTCTACTAAAAGTTCTGCATAGTCTAGTCGTTGTAGGACTTGCTATAGTAAATAGTTTACTCATTTCGTAAGAATTGGCCATGATCATTGACTGATTCGTGTTGGTGTAGTTCTAACTTTTTTCATGTAGCCTTTCATGTCGCTTTTGCATTTCTTACAAGTTTGTTGCAAGTCTAGGGATTGTGAGATTCAATCTCATTTGGTGTTACCAGTGTTGTTGTTGAATTGGTGATTTACTACCCCAAGAAAGTGCATCTATTTTGTGTCTTAGCCACCATTGCTAATCTAGAGGAGCTTGGAGGTTGGATCTCTCAAGTGTGTTTAATGCTAAGAATGTTACAATTCAATATGATATGGCCAAATCTACAATTGTTTAGGAGATCCACCTACCTTGAAAAGGGCAAATTCAAAGAGCTCAAGGAAAAGACAAGCGTGCCCATGTTTGTTTTTCTTACAAATACTACTCTCATTTCAACACCCGCATTGTATTGCAAGCTCCACTATGAAATGAAAAATGCTAGGAATGTTGTGGAATTTTAGATGAGCATTCTCAACTTTCATCTTTCATTGAGTACAAAAAGGTCATCATTTCAAAATATTCTCACTAAGGCATGCTCCTACAAAGTGTGTTGCCCTTTTTTTCCATTAACCCAAATAAAATTTAAAACTTAAAAATCTACTTAATTGTGTAGTCAAACAATCTGAATTTTTTTGAGGTGCTCACTCTCAATGTGAAATTCAATATCCTTTGGCAACATTCTATCCAATTTGAAGAAAAAATTATTAAAAAATTAATGAAGTTCTTGGCAATTTGGGCCTATTTTTTGAAGTACACCTCCCTTGGGTCATTAGGGGTTAAGAAGTGATGTTTGGAAATATTTGAATTGCTCATTATCATTTGGTCTTGCATGTGGTCTTCATAGGTGAAAAGTAGAGCTAGAACTATATAATGGGACTAGTCTTGAAAGCCTTGGTGAAGTATGCATGTGCTACCTAGGCTACCAATGAATTTCCATGCACTTATAATTGGTGAATTCTATAAATTCTACAAAAATTCTAATAGCGCCTAATGGCACTTCGCTACAAGCCGTAACCCTACTCACTCTGCGATGTAGGGTTAGATGCTACATCACCCTATCCATTGCCTTTCATTGATATTTCTCCTCTATGGGTCACTTGGCGATTCATTTGGTGCCATTTCCAAGGTTGCCATTGCTACAATCTAACCCTACAACAATGCATGTAGAGCATATTCACCTAGAAGTTTTCTTAAGATGGCAATTCTTGGGGTCTAACTCCTCAACCAATGGACCAAGGCTTGTTTGGTGGGCATTATAGTGCAAGATTGCATCAAATAAAATAATTTGGCTAAAATTAAAATAGCAACAAACCATGAAGTTTTTTGCCAAAAAACTTTAAATTAAAAAAGATCTTGGATGAAATCGCCAAATTGTGGATGAAATCAAAATTATGGACATGTCATATGTGCTAATGTGATATTTTCTATTCAATATCTAGAGTCAATGTTGAAATTTGGAGCAGCACTATAACATTTTATATCGCTATTTGGGCACTTTATAAAAAATGAAAAAAAGTTGTGCAATGGGTGGTTCTTCAAACCCTCATTTTGATTAGCAGGGGCTTGTTGGAATCTCTTTGTCAATTGGCAAAGCAACATGAAAGAACAAAGCAATTGCTACTATGATGTTGTTGATTGGTTGCATGCACAACTTCTTTGTGGGCACATCAAATACGTTGAATTTGATGTGCTAGGGTGTTCAAATGTCGAGTCTGTTAGGATGGAAGGTATGTTAAGAGATGCATTGGGCTTGGTTTTCATGATTGACAGCCTACATATTGTTGCCGAGCAAAATGGTTGGGTGAGACTAAGGATGCTCTCAATCGGTTAATTTAGACATGGTGGACTTTACATTCTCTTTGGTCATAGCCTTGCAATAGCACTGTGTCGCAGCACAAGATAAGTAAATTCCCTATTATGCTCACAAAAATCACTCTAGAGCATAACGAAGTGACTCTAAAGATCGAACCCACGAGATTCTGTGAAGTATTTACTTGATTTAAGTGAGTAAGCTCTCTCAACCTCTAAAACTTCCTTTCCGGTCCTAGATCTAAAACCGGAAACAACCAACCACCAAGAGGACTAGGACCGGATTACTTCCCATCCGATTCTTTAAACCTCCGGTTAACCCAATTCTTCCAATCTCCAGGACCTAAACAATTCCGGTCCTCGTACTTCTCTGAACCAATCCGCTCTGGATTGTTCCTGTGTCTCGTCAATTCCCTTCCAGTTTAATTTTGCCTCTGTTGGACCATGAGAGGGTTCGCCACTTAGGTTTGTGAGTGGTAGGCCCACCACTCCTTCTACGGATTATAGTGGTTGAAGATCCATTGTTCTCTCCCTTCCTCTCCTAACTAACTCGGATCCGGTTTGATCCCTCACAAGAATCCCGACAGCAATCCGGAATGCAGGTCACATAGAGATCCCCCGTACGATCCATTCTTACTACAACGACCTCAATGCCAGCTCCTACCCGTGCAAAGCTAGGTGGTTACAAGTGTACTCGTCCGTTCCAACAGTAACTAGAATTATTCCGTTTACCAACTAAGGTAGTGAGACCTCTCAGAAGATCGGACACTCAACTGTATTTCCCATCCAGGTGTTCTAGCGCGACTAAGGATACCCTCCCTATCCGCCTAGCCTAACAGCGGCTATCTCACCCGGAACTCACAACCCTAGATCTGCTAAGGCACTGAAATCCACTCCCAACGCTTACACAACCTACTCACACACTAAGGATCAGAAACTATCGCACTAAGGGGAGAGATCAAGTCACAAATCCACTCTAAACCTCGCTAACTCCACATCATGTAAACCTGCCAAGCTTGGGAGATACACACAAAACAAGAGCGCATACAAAGGTACAAGGAATTTGCAAAAAGAAGACTCCCAGCGTCCCTTGCGGGCGCTGACTTATATACAACTCAAAAAGGTACAAGTGGACAGGAAATGCCTGCAAAAGTTCCGCCGCGACTTGGGCCGGATTTTCCACTTCCTACCTACTCCTAACTGGATTGGAACAGGATCCGTATCCGTTCCTACTCTACTTACTATGTACATCCTAAGTGTCTATCCGAGATCCGATGGTGGCACTATCCGCTCCCGGGTCCATTTGTTCGAAAATCTCGTTTAAGTTCCGATTCCTCTCTCCCTCTTAAGGTCGAGGAACCGGATTGCCTTCTGTGGATGCGGGTGGTGAATCCAAGTCGATGGCAGTTCCGGGCGTATTGACCTAGGTTGCTCTGACCTCCGATCTCTTGGACTTGGGGGTCGCATCCTTCCCCTCTCCCACCGTTACGTCCGGGAACGAATCCGGGAGAGAGAGATCCGAGAGTCGTATACCACGAGAGCAAGTTGCTCCCGACAGTATCCGAGTACTCTCCTCCATTTGGTCCGCTGCCTTCCGGGCCTCCTTCATTGCTGCTTCTACCTGCTCGGCAAAGTCTGTGAGAATCCTCACCATCCGGGAACCGGATGGTTTCTTCTCTTCGTGCACCCTCTCGTCAAACAGCTTTGCTTTGGTGAGGTCCGTTCCGGTCTCCCCGAATATGGCCTTCACTTGCTCCACCATCTTCCGAGCATCCTTTGCAATGGACTTTGTGGCTGCAAAGTTCTCCTTGTGTACCAGGAGTTCCGCTTTCAGCCGATCCACCTCCTCTTGTAGCCGGCGGATTTCTGCTTCCTACTTCCAGGTCTCGACCGGATCAGAGATGCAACTCGCCACCTTTTCCGGAAGCTCTCTGTCTAGTGGCGCTCCCACCAACCTCCCGATTGCGACCACTATCCTCCTCTTATGTTCCCAATCCATTCTGATATCACAGAGGACCTTCACAAGAGGGTTGAACAGATCCTCGGGATCCGTTTCCTCTGACATTGCTTTCTCCACTTCCGGTTTCTCTTCCGGAGCTGGAGTGTTACGAGCGGGTGGTGCCCCTCGTTTGTTGGGGGAGGTAGTCTTCTGGCGCTTGATCAGCGGTATGGGCGCCTCCTCTTCTTCCGACTCCCAATCCTCTCCCGGTTCAGAATCAGATTCGGCCTCTTGATCCGATCCCGATTCCCCATATCTCAAGACTACTTCCTAATCCTTCCACACCCGGTCTTCTGTGTCATTCAAGAGTTGGTGAGACTTATAGAGATGCATTAAGTAGGAACACACTAGAGTTGCCCTACTCTTTCCAACTCTATTGACTAATTGGAGCACCAGATCGGAAATGATCTGGGCCCAATCGAATTTCCAGTCCCCTCTCAGAGCCCCGAAAATTGTATTCGCAAGGGTAATGGTAACCCTTGTTGGCTTTTCCGGATGTAGGATCAGAACAAGAAACTGTAAGAGTCGGCGGTTCCGCTCATCGATACAGTCCTCTATGGCATATCCGTCCTTCGGGTTCACTACACCCTCGAACTTGCCTCGGACGAAATCGTCCTTCCGGCTGGCCATCCCAAATCCTCCTGGCCGGAAACCGTAAACCAATCTCCAGACATCTTCCGTCCAGAGAGGCGGAACCACTCTCAACGTATTGTCCCACTCATTGGACACTTTGCCCAAGAGTTCTCTCACTAGGACTTCCTCTTTGAAGCCCCAGGGCTTTGTTGCAAACCCTATACAACCCATGGAGTTCAAATCGTCCATGAGTTCCGCTCGAGTATACTCTGAAAGAAGAACAACCGGAACTATTTTCCAGAGTTTGACCTCTACTGTGGATGATGAGCTAGCCTGGCCTCTAGTTCTCTTGAGCTGCGGCATGGTCACGGATGCGAGCTCGGAGGATCCCCTTTCCGATCCTACCTCACTGTCTCTCCTCTAGCCGCATGTCCCGGTCCTTTCTTTCACTCTCCGATCTCAACCGAAAACCAAACTAAGATACTGACACTATAATTCTCGCAGAAAACACTTCAAACAATGACTGACACGGACAGCAGAAACTAACAGACATGAGGAGCTTGAGAGCGCTGGAAAACGAAAAGTGTAAAAGAGGTGCCACTGGCTAGGCCATCCCTTATATACTTGTTGGCCCCCCTGCTACCTCATCATGACCTAATCTGGATCCGGTTCCTATATGGTATCCGGTCCATCCCTATCTGGTCAAACATCTGCTCCTATCCGTTCACTCCCTGGAAACTGGATTGAATAGATCTTTCCACTATCTCATTTTCCTCTTCTATTTCCACCCCTTATGGTTCCTTAACCGAATCCGGATATCCCTATCGAGCTTTCCGATTAGTATTACTAAGTAAAACCAAAAAACTTAGAATTTCACGCTACCACACACTGCACAAATGCTCTCTTGAAATTCATGTGTATTGTTTCTAAGGCCTGGTTTATATTTTGGGTTGGATTGAAGGCTGCCCCAAATTCTCTAAGTTTGAACCAATAGGATCACTCAATTCCTTCAAATTTGGCTCAAGGACTTTATGCTAGGGCTAAGTTGGAACTACAACTCATCCTACATGTTGCCTTAGGTGGTATAGTTTTGGCGTCAAACCTTCCAGCTCAAAGGAAGAAATTAGGACAAGGTTTTGGGTGGCCCAAAGTCCCATCTAGGGCCGGATTGGACTCCTTCATTGGATCATGAACACCTCTATCATGAACCAATGGAAGTTATTATTTGAAACTTTGACCTTTCATAACTTTTGCATACTATATCGAAATGTCATGTTCTTTGGTGTGTTGAAACCTCCTTTCACTTGCCAACAAGAAAATTGAAAATTTGACCATTCTAATAATAGTGAATAGACATAGTAACAAAAAATGGTAAAACATCTGTCCATTTGGGAAAGCAGATTTGAGCTCCAGCCCTCAATTAAATTCCAGAACATCTGGCCATTCATAAACTGAACTGTGACAGTAATTTGGTTGAGTTCTGAAATGACTGGAACATTGAACATTCCATTTGATTTAATTCCAGTTCAGTTTATGAATTTGGCCCTCTGTTCATTTAATTTCATTCAGTTACATTTCGTTCCAATAATTCAGCTCAAATTTTACAGTTCATTTAACTCCTCATTTAATTTGATCACTTTTTCCAGTTAATTTAGCCCTCAGTTAATTTGATCAATTTTACAGTTTATTTTAGCCCTCAGTTAATTTGATCAATTTTTACAGTTAATTTTGTCCTCACTCAACCCTGAACGTCCAGATTCATCTCCAGAAATGACGATTTGAGAAAATCATTACAAAGTACTATTTGGAAGCAAATTTTGGAATTGAAATGCAAATAAAAGTTGTAGATTTTGATTTTTCGATTCCATTTGTATAGTTAGATTCACCAACGCTATCACCAATCTTTTTTTACAAATTTTGAAAGAAAAATTTCAAAATTCCTTCAAAATTTGATTGCAAGTAAAATATTATCATTTTTTTGAGTAAAATTTGTATGAATGGATTTGAAATGAGGTTCTCTTCACATGGTGATTTTTTGAAATTTTTGTATTCTTCCTATCTATGACCTCATTTTGGCTAATCCAATTTTGAATTAAAGTCAATGCACTTTGACCACTTGACACACTCGTACCTTTGTAATTTTAGAAAAATATGAACTCTAGTAACACCAAATCCAACCCTTAGATAGGACAACTTGATAACCTATCTTCACAAATTAAAATAACTTTCATCCAAGTAGTTAGGAGGATAAAACTTAAGTTTCCATGTGTTCATCGTCCAGAAAATGGACGTCGATGCACTTAGGGGTTAATTTAGCCCTCAGTTACTTTGATCAATTTTTACAAATAATTTAGTTCCTCAATTAATTTTGCTCCTCAATTGATCAATTTTAATAGTGCCTGAATTATGGGTTGAATGTAGGTAGGTTATACAAGTATGCCAATAACCAATTCTTGAACATGCAATGTCAAACTTTTCCTAGGATTTAGCAGTTTGTAGGCATTCAAAGATGGATTCATTCCTAGCTTGAGTCAATCTCTTGTATTTGGATCATAGATTTTACTATAGGTGCATGTTTACATGTTGCATTATTTTTTATTTTTAATACATGTTGCACAATTTTTGATGCAATGATGGAATCATTAGAGGCTTAATGGATGTGGAGGAAGGTATTGAGTAATTACTTGAGGAACTCCTCTAAATATTTACATGCTACATTTGTCATTTTCCAAGTTCTATTTGTTTGTGCGTGAAGGTCTGTTGTGGTTGCATTGTTTTTCATTTGCAAAACATTTATTTGACAATAGGAAAAGAGACTCGATGTGTATTGATTAAACACACAATCAAAAAATGAATAATAAATGAAGTTAAATTTCATTTTAACATACTTTTCAAAAATACAAGAAATAGGAATAATGGGAAGAAATAGGAAAAGGTTCACAAAAAGCTAAAAGGAACTTTCTCTTTAATTTTTGAAATAGAAAAAATAGATGAAATAAGGAAAAACTCCATGCTTTATATTTTATTGACTGAGCATTAAAAAAATCCAAGAGCACATGAATTGGAAATTGGGCCCTAGAATTGGGCCTCAATACTATACATTAACTGGGGCAGAGTGTTGAACTAGGGCTAGATTGAGGGTCGGATTGGGGGCAAATCAGGCCATCCTTCTATCCGACCCCAGAGCTAGTATAAACCAGGCCTAATTGTGTTTCGTTAATTTTGTGCCACTCGGGGAAGTAACTGAGGTCATGGTATAGCATGTGGTTTCTGAGTCTGTTTCGTTGCCTTTTACCTCTCTCGAGCACCTCAAAATCCATCTACCCCAACACTCAATTTCCTTGAGGTTGCCAAGCTGCTCAACTTGGTTCGTGATGAAGAGCTCCCGAAAGTCTAAACACGCCTCTTCTTCTCCCCTTTGCTCATATGTGTTCATCTCTCTTTGCTTGTTGTCTTTCAATCTCAAAGCTTATTATTTGATCTTGAGATTGACAGAGTACAAACCACAAGCCTTGCAGGAAGAGTAAGAAGGAGATTGGAATTTGGTAGATTTGGCGCAAGTTTTTTGCCGTGTCATCTCCCTAATGAAATGTTTCACATTACGAGCTCAGTGAATTCATCTTGACTACTATTGTCAAGAGTGAAGGAAGCACCCACCACCTTACACCTAAGCTTACTTGCCCAAATTCAATTCCCATCAAAAGAACTGAAGTGTAGCAGGAACTTAATATACAAAGTCTTAGATCCTTGCAAGATATGCTTGATGAATGAGGACAAGTGCTTCAGTGATGGCTTGTTGAATACTAAAAATCCATGTTGCAAGCTCTATCTAGAACTCTGTCTATCAGCAGCCTTACTGTCGTGGCTACAACCACAGCTGGAACTAGGCAGGTATAATACTTAACTGAATATTGAGGACCAGAAAACCTTGTGAGACAATTTCATGGGTCATGACGAGAAATTTTGACACATAAATGTGTTCATGTGTGGTGGAGACTTTGTATGATGGACTTTCATCAAGATCTAGTTGTTTCAATAGGTCTTGTGCCAAAGAATACAATCTTTATTTCACCTTTTGTTGTCTTCTAGATAGATTCAATGCCCTCGAATTGTTGGCCTTGAATTGCTGCAACACAGTAGGTTGCCAGGCTCTTGGGGGTGCTCTCAATCTACTAAAATCTAGTCCAATCTTCTTCAAACATTTGATTCTATGTGATAGTACATTTCTACAAAATGGAGGCAAACTTGATGTTTGAGATTAACAATGGCAGACCAAGAGCACAATGTAACCTCAATCCAAATGCTTTGTATGAGTGATGAAGAGGGATCCTCAAAGAAGGTTGATGAGGAGCATGAATGCCTAGGAAAGGGAAGGGCGGGATAAGTTCAAATATTTGAACAAGTACGGTGTAATGGTGAAGTGTTGTACTAGGTATACAACAATATTAATTTATTGGTCGATCAGATCCCACATCCCCACTCCAATGAAACCCTAACCATGTCGTGCAATGTGAATGCAGTTGTAGATAAAGTTTTGGGTAGTCTAGAGGTGCACCAAATAGCCAAAAACAGTATAGACGTCGACCACGTGAGAACAAGTTGAAGGACACCATATCCCCATCCATCCCCCTTCTATCCAAGTGTGGGTCAATGAGGGGGCCAATTCACCTTGGATGATAATGTACCATCTTTGAGTCACAGATATCCCCTAAATGATACGAACCCCATCACCTCTCATTTCAAGTCTCATTGTCCATTATTCTATTTGTTGCCATTTTGCAACTATATATGTGAAAAGTTTTATATTTGTTTTTCAAAGATGGAAATTCTATGTTTCAATTGTTATAAGTCTTAAAATTTTCAATTTTGGGGGGAAAAATTTGAAATGATGGTGAATTTTTTAAGAAAAAATGAGGAAATTTCACATCAAATACAAAATATACTACAGAATCTAAAATTTTCACCATAGATGTATTTTAGACTTTATAACATCATAGTGTAAACCAAAGTTACCGTTTCAGTCTAAAATGAGAAACTCAACTGACCATGGTTAAAGGCTCAAAGTTCATATTGCTATAAAATATTGAAATGTACAAATTGTTCAAAATTTCTAATTGGAGTAGAAACTACACTTAATAAGTTTCATTTCCTTAGTTGGACTCAAATTCAAAAAATGTCATTTTTATGGCAATGACATTGAAGGCTTTGACATTGAAATTTTTAAAAAATCGTAACTTGCGCAATATTTTTTGGAATGATCTGAAACAAAGCTCTACATGTAGATTATGATTATTGGTATCCATCTTAGAGAGTTAATGCACAAAGTTCAAATTATGAAGTCAATAGAGCATGCCGAAGTTCTCAAATCACTAGAAGTAGGCTATCTAGTCCTTAAGACTATGAATAGAATGAACAAGTAGTTGAGAGTAGTGTTATTTAATTTGTTAATCAAGCACATCACATGTCGACAAGAAGACCATAGATACACATTGGTGGGTCTATATAATGATGCATGTTCAATGATTTCTTCCAATGATTTTTGCTTTTGACAATTGGTCATCCCTTCATTCATTATTTATATTGTAAATTTTTTCGCTCTTTTCAGCCATTGTTTTAGAATTCTCAAAATCATATATACATGCACAAAAAGACACATTTATGCACTTGCAGGAAAAAATATATCGTTTTATAGTCTACAATGTTCCTTATTTTATTCTACCAATATACAAGTGTAATTTTCACCAAAAATTTACATACATGAAGTCAAAGTGGGACGCAAATCACAAATTGAATTTTTGCATACAATAAGATCGTGTGTTCATCCATTTCTTGAACTCTAAGAGACACATTTTTCTTTTTCAAATCCTAGTTTGATGTACAACCAAATTTTAATAAAATTTAGTAGACTTAATTGCTTTTCACTTCATCTCCTATTTTTCACTAGTTACCATTATATTATTACTACTAGTATACCAATAGAAGAACTATGTTACCTTGAAATTTGACAATCATCAATAGTTGTTTGTAGCAAAGTAAAGCCCTAGCCTTGTAATTCTCACATTGACTAATTTGAAGTATGTACTTCCAAATATGCATTCAAATCTTTTGAAGTTTATCATCAATGCTAAAAACTAAGGTAATTACACCTAAAATTTCCCCCTTTTTGAATTGGACCCCTAGGAATATTTGCCTAAAATATACTGCCACTATTTATAAATCTAAGATTGGTTTGAGAAAACATTTCTTGTTGAGCACTTTGAAAGTTCATAATTTATTCATGTAATGTCCTAAAAATTCATTCTAAGAGAATATAGAATCTCTTTTTGACCACCAATACAATCTTGCCAAAAATTTAAATATAATAATAATGGGAACCATGATGAATTGTTTATTCTATTAATTTTAGATGTAGTTACCTTTAAACAATATTCCTTGGCCTGGCAAGCAATTCAAAGGAGAATAAAAATCTCCTTAAAGTAGGGCCATTAGGAAAAATTTGAGTCTCAAAAGGGCTACTTCCCTATGAGAAGTTCCCCCTCAAAGAAAGTCATAGTTCCTTTGAGGAACAATGCCCATTATTCATCATCAATGATGAATAGTGATACAATAAAATTTAAAAAAATATTAAAATAATAATGTCAAAAATAGCAGTCTGATGTGGTCACACTAATGCCACATTAGATTTTGTAATTTATTTTAATATCAAATTTTTAATTAATTTTTCAACATTTTTTTAATTCTTTAATTGAACTATCCCGTGCTAACCAAGCCTTGCAGTTCACTTGCTGAGATTTTCATTTTTTTTCCAACTAGAGTTCCATGTTTTTCCCTGTTGTTTGTGACTCACAACCCCTTAGAGGGCTCATATTTTTCCTAATGATAGGTCTTGTTGCTTGCCCTCAATTTGTTCAATTAGGGCATGCAAAATTCAATGAACAATGAATAGTACTTTGATTTTGCAACCTAAATATGGTACTTGGCAAGTCATATAAACTATAGAAGTGAATTCAGTAGGATGAAACATTCCAAGAAAAATGCAAAAAATACTTTTCATCACTGACTCCCTCAAAAACAAGTCTGAGGGGCTTTGGCTTGTCACTTCTTAAATGACAAACTTACTCGAGGGGTATAGTTTTAGAACCATACTTGAATTTCACATAGTTTTTGCTTTTAATTGTCTTTAAGCTTGACTATGAAAATGAAGTTCCAATTATCTACTTTTCTTTTTCTTTTCTTTTTCCAAGATTGTTAAAATTGTAATTTTTGTGAAACTTTAAAGTTAGCATCTTGAAAGCTTAAAATACACCACTTTAGTGCAATTTCAAGGAATACGCCAATTATACCATGATGTTTACCATAATTATCCCCATTAATTTTTTCAAGTTTTATACTAATTAGACATTTTTAAAAATACTTTGATAAGTACAAAACAATTATTTTTTAAAATTGCATAAATTTTCAATAAATTTTTATAATTATGAAAAATTGAAGTTTAATTTTTGATATACAATATAGTACAACATGACATGAAAGAAACATCAAACTTACTTTAGAAAGGTATGTTTTACTGTAATATAGAAAACTAATGAAGTTTGACCTAACCGGAACATAGAATTTCCTTCACGTGAGTTACTGTATTCTTTTTGTTGAAACAAATGAATGCCCTTCAAGAGTTGAGGGTTGAGTTCATGCGTTTCCCCACAGGGATTTTTTTCGGAGCTGGGTCCCAATACCTGATGGGTGACACAGCCATGGCCGACTTGATCATGCTATTGCTTACTGTCAGTACAGACGTGCAGACCCTTTGCTGGAATCCTTGAAATCTGGCCCAGCATTTCAACAGCACGGATCCCAGCATTTAAAAATAAATAAAATTTTGACACAAATGAAACGGAATTTCATTGCAAACAATTAGAATGATACAAATCACCAGCCACAAGTGGCCTGGTGAGGGGACCACAATCCCAGACAAACCCTGCCAAACCCAGACACGGACAGACCGACGATCAGCAAAGGGCGAAGCAGAAACCGAGGGCCAGGTCCACGGATCCCAGCATTGGAAACGGTCCTCATCCTCACAAAGTCTTCATAGAATAGTAGTATAATAGTACTTTTCACGTTGGGAATCTGCCTGTGCACACAAGCAGGTCCAACTACGACCGGGCCACAGCTACAGCAAGCCCACCCTACCCCTGTCCCTGGCTCCTTCACAGTTCATGCTGGCCATGGCGCTCTTCCCTCTTTTCGAACTCTGCAACGATGTTGGCAGCAATTATAAAGAATGGAAAAGGTGTGTAAGTACCGGGAGCATTCCTGAACAAGTTCAGTTTCATCCACTGCCACAATCCCCCAAGTTCAAAAATGTTAGAAAGTTCAGTTTACGAATTCAGCTCTGGAGAAATAGCTTCAACTCAAAATGCAGAATTTACGCTACTGTAGGTGTCTGTGATGAACTAACCTGGTCCACATCGTCCATCATTCCAGGGTTAACCCTGGAAGGATGGGCCTATGACCATTAATTTGAAGCGTCAATTGTCATCATTCTATTTTCTGCCATTTTGCAACTAGATATGAGTGAACAAATTTTAATTATTTTTCAGACATGATGTCATTTATATACTACAAGTTCTAAAATTTTCAAATTTATTGGAGAAAATTTGAAATTAATGTGAACTTCTTAAGAAAGAAATGAAGAAAATTCATATCAAATACAAAATATACTTAAAAAATATGAAACTTTCACCATAGATTTATATTATACTTTAGAATATCATGGTATAAACCAAAGTTATCTTGTCGCAGTAAAAATGCTGCAGACCCCAACACCACATGGTCCCCAACACCGTATGAGTGACTTAGCTATGGATAACTGGGAAGACTTTGATGAAACTTTTGCTCAACTTAACTTACTGTCAGTACAGTGAGTTTCTGTAAGTTTGTTTTTTTGACACAAATGAAATGGAATTCCATTGCAGGAGAAAAAATTTAAGCCAGCCGGACACAAGTGCCCTGGCCGGGGACACGACACCAGACAACCAGGGGGCCTCACTTGGCCGGCAAAGGAAGGTAAAACCACTGTTGGCCGCCGGCAGGAACTCAGGGGGGGGGAGTTTCTGTAAGTTAGAGACCTGCCTCTCCCTGCGTCCGCTTTATTTTGGGTCTGTGTCCAGTCTCTGTGTGGTGTCCCTGGCCAGACCACTTGTGGCTGGCTGGTTTGTACTTTTTATTTTTGCAATGAAATTCCATTCCATTTGTGTCAAAAAAAAAAAAAAAAAAAGTAAGTTAGAGACCTGAAGACCATCGTGTGGAATCCTGAAATCTGGCTAAGCATTCCAACAGCGCGGATCCCCAGCATTGGAAATGATGTTCCTAGAATAGTACTCTTCACGTGGGGAAGGCAGGTCCCACGTGAATTAAATGTTCCCTTACATTGTTGCCCCAACTACTAACTACGACTGGGTCACGGCCTCACGGGTACCAACGTTTTTTTAGGGGCGAAAAATCGCCAAATTTCACCCTCACTCTGTGTACTTCGATTTTACCATATGAATTAAAGGTGTAGAAATGATATTTTTTCGCCCAATTGCACTATCCACTAATTGTATTTAGCCACTTGGCTTTGTGCCAAAAGGTCACATTGCCATTGAGTTCGATAAGCACCGGTTTGTAATTGTCTTCACTACTCTTATTGTGGCCACACATTCCAAATACATTGCCAAAACTTAGCCATTGGATCACAACTTTTTGCATGCCCTTGTCTATACTTCAACATCTAATACACTAAGGTTGTCATATTAGTCTCTTGTACAAATAGATTAGGAGTCAAGACCTTGATAAAGGTTTGGCAACCGTAGCCATTATTTCAA
The DNA here is from genome assembly GCA_963920665.1 of Straminergon stramineum. Classification (NCBI taxonomy): domain Eukaryota; kingdom Viridiplantae; phylum Streptophyta; class Bryopsida; order Hypnales; family Calliergonaceae; genus Straminergon; species Straminergon stramineum. The sequence goes on along the minus strand of OY987265.1, from coordinate 17,358,035 downwards.
AAGTTTCATTAAGATATATCACCTATTTTCAACAATGTTAATTAAAAGCAAAAGTTTTGTGTATTAACTACTATATTTTTATTTTTATTCTTTTTCTTTTCTATCAATTTCTATACAAGATATTTAAGTAAGATGTATAACTATTAATAATTATTCTATAGAATATTGTATTATCTTAATATACACCTCTTACAATATTTGTAGAAAGATTGATTTATAAAGAACTAAATGAATATTTAATTGTATTATAATGACTTCTTAGTTGTTAAGAAATAAAAATGCAAGTGAAAGCAATCGGAGGTTGTTTTGGGAACATCACGTATTCAAGTGAGTAGCAATTACATCACAAATCACAATCCACCTTGATTTTTTAGTTTGGATTGGATATTAATTTTTTAACCTTGAAATCCAATTTTATTGCCTACACAAAAGACAATCAATTTGGGATATTGTTATTACTATAGAATCCAAACTTGATTGTATGTTTGTTTCAATTAATCTATTCAATTTAGGGTTGTTATCAATGGTGCTTGCAAGATCTAATGGCATGAGGCCATCAATGTTCAACATGGAGACTTGGAGAGGTATAGAAATTTCACAATTTGATGAGTTTAAAGTTGTCAAAATGTACATTAGTCTAGCATTCTAGCTCCATTATCAACATCCACAAGCACGGAATCACTTGCAAGGCATGTATATTGCTTGAAGTTCCTATGAGATGAGGATTTCAATTTTGTCATTTGGTAGTTAGAGAGCTCTTCTTTTACAAAATGGTTTAACTCTCAAGTCAACTTACATTCTTACAATCTTATTTGAAAATGATGGCCATGATTTGCTACTAAAATGACAAAAAATGTTTACTGGTAGGTGTTGTGGCAATTTTGATTTCAAAGCATTCACTAACTAATAAGAGAATCTAAAATTCCTTGTCTTATTGCCTTGGTTGTAACTGCTTTTCTTTAGACATTGCCAAAATTCAATAATTCAAAACATGTAGAAGTCAAAAATTAGTTTGGAAATTTTCAACTCTCGCCAACATACATCTACTATGAAGATGGATATGTCGCCTCCTTGTTTTCCTCATCAATATCTATGTATAGCTTTAATTCACTAATGTTCATCAACTTAGTGAAATTTTTTTCTCCCAAGGATGGATAGAAGTAGCCAACTCATTGAAGGTTCATCCAAAATTATTGCCACTACTTAGAAAAAGCTAAATCACTAAAAAAACACTGATGGGTACAATAAGACTACCATTTTTTGAAGATAGAAAAATACATTAGCTTCACGTGGACATAATTTTTGTTTCAATTGGTGCATGGGAGCAAAAGTTATGCAATGCTAATCTCGAAATAGAGTTCATCACAAAGAGCACCAAAAAATTCAGAAATTCAAAATATATATTTTTTTATTTTGGTTCTAAAAGAAAATATTTTAGTTCATATAGAAAGATTTAATTCATTCTACTTGAACTAGTGATGAGAAAGTGATGAAAAGATTCATAATTTTGGAAAAATTAGAATATCTTCTTCCAAAAAATACTTATAAGATTCATTGTTTAACTCAATTTTCAAATAAATTCAAAAAGTGTTCTATGTGGTTGTTGTTTTTTGCTAGAACAATCCCACCGTTGGGATTCGTATCTTTTAATTCCATTTGAGAATCATCAACCAATTAGTTTATATTTCTATCTAGTTCCTACTTCTACGCAAACAAATATTTAAAGGATGAAAATCAAAATTGTTGTTTTTCAAATATTTTTTCTTAAACTCTCAACTCAATTTTTGAATATAAAAAAATATTTAAGGATTAATATGCAATCTATGTTATCTTGATTTATGGATAGCTTTTTATTCAATAGTAGAAATATGGGCCAAATAGACTACTCTAAAGCCCTATGAGAAGACTCACATGACCAACTTCACTAAATTTAGATGTTTAGGGACATGTTTCGGAAGTGTATGTCACTGATGTTTCTACTAGTGATCTATTTGTTTTTGAAAGAGACCCAATTACTAACTATTGGTGTTCTATTGGGATGAACTTTAGAAGTGAATACTGACCTTTATATTAGTGGGGTCAAAGTTCTCTACCTCCACTTCAATATGCTTTTCTCCACAATTGCTAAAAACAATTAGAGAATCACATTATTTAATCTTTTCATCCAAATTCCACTTCATTTTGGCTAAACTGCAAATACATGGCGATTACAAGTAAACATAGCTTAGTGACACTTGAAAGAGAGAAGTTTAATTCTCGTGCTTGTATCTTTTTTCCAATTTAAATTTTGATGAGTTCATGCATGAATTTTTGAAATACAAGCCACAAAAGACATTGGACTAGTTGTTGCAAACGTGAGCTAATATCTAGCCAAAGATCTCCTTGCTCTAGCTACATACATCTTGTATTTGTGAACTTCCAAGCAAAAAGATATGGTATTATGACCTTTCAAAATGCATTTTTGTAATGTACTTTCTTATTTCAACAAAAGACAAGGAGACAAGTGAAGAGAAATTGCATTGTGAATGATATTTAGTACTCAATATTATATGATTTACAATGTTATTTATCACATTACCAAACTCATAATAATTCTCATTTTTTAGTTGGTGATTAGTGTTCATATTGACCATTTAATTTAAAATACTAATATAGTGCAAGTTGTCCTATCTTGCTAATAATTATGTTTTCTCTAGTAGAAATGTAGTTGATAATTGATGCTCATATTGACATTTAGTGTGTTTAATAAGTGTTAAAAATACTAAATTTCATTATTATGATAGTGTAGCATGAATAACAACATTGAAGAGAAATGACTTCTCATCGACATATGTTATGTGTGTAGCCTGACTTCCCCTTGAACTAGCTTTGTAGATTAACTAAAGTAAGTAGATCCACTATTGAGATTGGAGTTCAATTCAAAGCTCTATGTTTAGATCAAATTCAATTTTGTTGTATTCTAATGTAATTTTTCTTGCATTGAGTGTACAATTGGGACTCAAAGTTGTAGAGTTGGATTAGATAGTCACCATTTTATGAATTCAATGAGCACACTAGACATGGCTAAAGGCTCATTCTTTGTTTCACTCTACCAAGGGTGCTTTTGGATTTCCATTGGAACTATGTAAGGAAAATAAGAGACACATTAGAATCCCGAAAGACAAGAATAGTCCCTCCCTCCGGCCCACAATGGGAAGCTATATGTTTTTACTTTGACCACCCTATAATGTATCAATTTTTTCAAAAAATGAGTTGATTGAAATGCATGTGAAATTAATCCTCATTTTTCGTTCTCATACATACAAAAAAATGTGAATCAAATAACTATATCTATGTACAATGACCAAAAAATCCACAATGGGCTTCTTGCTTCAATTTGAATAATTTTTTGCAAATTTTTTTTCTCTCTTTCACTACACTAATAATTGCATTCATCATCACCAAGACAAATTGATTTTAAAATGATATAAATTTCTCCTTTTGACAAATACTTTTGCCAACCATGTTTACAAGAATTTTTTTCTTTGAATTGTATTGATACCTACATTCTTGGTAAAAATATTCATCTTTTGTAGAAAATTACAGCCTTCGGTAATAGCTAGGTATGGATGACACTAAATATTTTTTTAGTGTAGTGTGGTCCCAACACGAAAATGAAAAAAATGGTTCAAATATATTGCACAATCAATTTGCAGTAAGCTTACGGTAAGTTAATGGCACCCAACAAATTTTGAGTGTCCCAAATGTGTGTGTTTTTCCTCATCATGGAATGCAACTATAACCTAGATACCCTATATGCACCACTAACCCAAGACCATCATCACTTAGTGTACATCTTCAAAATCAACATGTAACTATGTGGAAGAATAATTCTATACCTCTATCAAAAAAAGATTTGACCCATCATGACTTTTGCATGCAATATTCAAATATTGCATTCTTTGGTGTGTTGAAAGCTCCTTTCACTTTCCAAGAAGAAAATATGAAAGTTTGACTCACCTAATAATAATAGTAATTAGGTAGAGTAGCAAGAAGTGGCAGTTAAGGAGATACCTACTTTAATCCTTAAAATGCTTGAGGTATTGAATTATCTTGTCAACAAAACTTTGAAGTTAAATAAAAACTAACCAAGTTCCTATTTTTTTTATTTTTTATTTTAAATGTTTTTTAGAAGTTTAGTTTTAGCATCAAAAATCAAATTATGAAAATGAATTATTATGAATTTTCTATTCAAGATTTTGTGCAAGGGTGTCCATTGCAAATCTTGATTTTCTAGTATCAAGGGCTCTCAAAGACACTAGATCTTACAAAAAAAATAACATGAAAAATTCATTTAAAAAAAATAAAAGAACAAATTTTGAGAAGCTGTAAATTCATTGGGGTTATGCCAATGTTTTGCCCTTTAACCCACACCTGTTTTTCGTAACCAATTTTTTAGATTTGATATGTGAAAAGAGGATGAAAAGACTTCAAATTGGTTTCATAGTTTGAACACCCTCATGATCAAACATTACAATCTTTCAAATTCATAAGTGATATTGTAAATTTTTCTTTTCCCATTTGAAACTTAACATGTTAGGTTTGAATTTGTATGGGGGTGTAAGCATGCTTGGGGTACACTAGTCAGGAATCGAGGAATAGGAATGAAATATTTTTCAAGTAGCTTATTTTACCAAAAAAATGAGAGTAATTTTTTTAAAACATTAGTTATTGTTAGAACACATATAGTCAAATAGTTTTCATGAATCAAAACTTAAGAAATCTTTCATTTTTTCATTTCATATTTATTAGGATTTAGCACCTAATATCATGTCAATAGAAAATATACATGTATACATAAGAAATTTACCATGATTTTTTTGCCTATTCACTAGTTCACAACTCACTTTTCAATTTTCAAATATGAAATCTACCAGAATCTTCAATTTTGAATTCTTTTTAGATGTAGCCCCACCTTATGCTATTTTAGATGATTTGGAAAATAATAAAAAATAGTGAAATATTCCATTTCAAGTTATAAATCACTACAATTGGTTATCAAAACATTATAAACCAACAAAGTGATTTGAAAATACTTTCTACTAAATATTTACATTCCTTTTTGATTCCTAAACGAAAAATGGACAATGTGATAGAGTCCTGAATGGAGCTATGGGAATCAAGTTAACAACTTTGATCTATTAATGACAATATTTTTGTGTGTTTCCATATTGTATTCTGTATGAAGCAAGAAAATTTATATTAAAATCATGTTTTTTCTACAAGATTTGAAACTTAAACTATATTCTAGAAATGAATTTCAGTGAAATTTATTGTGTGACGCCATTTGTGGGGTACCCCAAGCATGCTTGTACCCATGGTTACAATTAAAAAAATTGATAGAACTTATCAAAATGTTGGCTTTCAGTTCAATTTAGAGCAAGTTTCAAGAAGCTCAAAAAAGGCCTTAGGCATTGAGGGGTTAATATGCAATGAAACTTTAGGGGTTTGTCCCAACCCCTTTTTGAATTTTGTCCCAAAATTTTGATTGGAGTCTTAGAATCTCAAACAAATTTTTTGGAGATGAAATTTTGTTTGATTTACCAATTTTTTTTAGTTCAAAGTTTCTTGAAAAAAGTTATTCTACTATGCCTACATGAGGTTTGAAGTTCTACATTGCACACAATTCCTGCGTTTTGACAATGAGTGGTCAAGCTCTCATCTTCAAATTGTCCCATACCCTTTGAAGATTCATGATGGACAATGAATTTCATTATAAAAACAATCTCTCCACACCTCAAGTAGAGCACATGTATTGGCATTGAATTGTAGTGAAATCATTCCTAATATTTGGATGTTGTTTACAATTCCTCGTCCATACATTTGGGATGGTGATATGTTAATTTTTGAAATCATTCAAAGTTTGAAATTTAGACTATTTTTGATCTTCGAATCAAAATCAGTAATTGGCTGTGTTGGGGTAAGTTACGTGAGGTCCTTCACGATAAGTACCAAGTAAGGTAAAACAACCCATTACAGAACTTTTGCCCATTACGGAACTCTATGAATGAGCCCATTACAGTTATCTTTTAATTTTTGAGATTTGGGCCACATTCAATGTCTTAGCTAATTGGAATGGAGTAATTAGTGACTGCAATAGGAACTTTCAAATTTTTAGTGTTAGTTCATTGCAGGAAGTGCCTTTTTCAGGTCTTCTGTGTTAGAAAATATGGTGACTGTAATAGGTAAATAAGATGAGTGTTATGGATCAGTTTTTGTTGGTTTTGGGGTAGTGTACAAGCTGTGATGGGCTGAACACTTCAAAACTTCATAACAAATTCACACTTTGTCATAAAAATATAATTTCAAATGCTCTCACCATTTCTGTCACTTGACTTTCTCTGGAAAAAAAAGTAGAAAATTTCAGAAATGACAAGAGGGCAAACCCCCCCATTTGGTCCATAATGGGCTGTTTTACCTTATGTGGGAACTGCGCCTCATTAAGAAACTATCACTACGATTCCGGACCTGAACTGCCAGAAAAAGAAATTATTTTCTTTTAATGACGAAATTTTATCTTTAAGTTCATGGTGTTTGCAAATGCCAGGTGGGAATCGACCTTTAGTGTCAGTAAAGTAAGTTTCTGTAGAGACCTGCAGCTGCAGACCCATCGTGTGGAATCCTGAAATCCCATCTGGTGTCATTGGAAAAGCATTTCATTTAAAAAAAGAAATAAGAAAAGCATTTCAACCGCACGGATCCCCAGCATTGGAAACAGTCCTAGAATAGTACTCTTCACGTGGGGAAGGCAGGTCCCACATGAATTAAATGTCCCCTTAAATTATTGCCCCCTCTACCAACTACGACTGGGTCACGGGTGCAGCAAGACTACCACACCCCTGTCCCTGGCTCCTTCCCAGTTCACCCTGGCTATGGCGCTCTTCCCTCTCTTCGAACTCTGCGACCAGGCTACTCGTCCCAGTCTGGGTGTTATTGCCGCCGTGATTCTCATCAAGCTTCTCCACCTCCGAAGCTGCAGTACATCGTCTGAACATCTCCACGTGCTTGTTCACACTCTCATCGTTCGTGCAAACTTTCCTGCGTCGTTGCTACCATAGTCGGCATCTGGGAACTTGCTCTAGCTCTGTGAGTTCCACAGTCCTGGGGTTGTGTCCTCATTCATTGAAGTAGCTTCACTTCCTCGCAAGTTTTTCTCCGTTTGATACCACAAAGGTGGATTGTGGGGTTAGGAACTTGAGATCTGGATGTTGAGAGAGTTTGGTAACAAGTTAACTTTGCATTGAGTTGGTGTTTGTTTCCATCATTTTGTTCGAAGTGACATCCGAACTCCAGTCCCCTGGTGTTTCTAACTTGTGTGGTAGCTTTTGTGGTAGCCTCTTGGCTTCTTGTCTGCTGCGTCATTTCATGGTTGGAGTTTCAAACTAACGACGCAAGATGGCAGATCGTCTTCTTGTTTCTTGCTGAGAGTGGGAGTTGGTGCTCTGTTTCTTGGGCAACCTGGGGCCCTCGTCTCCCTTGCAGCTCAATCCACATCACATGTAAGGTGTGTATTCTGAATGGTCCAACAGACTATTCCAAACTAAGAATCTTTCATTATCAAAGTTGTTTCAAAGTTATGGTGTGTTTTTATTTTTTCACTCTGCTAATTGTGGATGAATGAATGGTATGGTGTGTTTGTCTCTTTTGAGAGGATAGTGAGGGAATGTCAACTACTCACTTTACAAGAGAGTGAATTTGTAACCTCCCATGAAGGCATTATCATTACCCCACTTTATATCTATATTTTTTCTAAACATGCTAGATTACAATCAATATGGGATTAACAACTATATCCCATATCTCATATCAATATTTTGATTCATATGTCAATTTTGTATCCCATAAATGTATCCCTATGTTACACCATATCAATTGTATTTGAGACATGTATTTTGTATATAATATCCATTTGTATATTGTATTTATTCTACTAATTGCATTTGTATCAAAGTTTTATTAGTTTAGGTTTTGGTGTGTGTGGAGGGATGGGATATGGGTGAATTAGGTGATTTATTTTAATTGGTGAGATTCAATTGGAGAGAAGTGGAGAGTAGGGAATAGGTGTCTCCTTTCAAGAAATAATAGATGAATCCATCCAATAGGTTTGGATAAGAGGCAACCAATGGCTAATGAAGTTAAGGCTTAAAAGAGCATGTTGTTGCAACCATGGATGGAGGATAGACTACAATTTTGACACAAATGAGAGAGATGGTATGAATCATGATTCTTTTCGGAAGTTGTAAAATTTATCTATTAGTAAGTAGATTTATTGATTGCAATTGAGGTGGAGGAATTTTGGTTTTGAATTGTTGCTTGGATCCAATTGTAGGATCATCTTTTTGATAATTGCTTCCATTCCACTATTCAATGAATGGTCAATTTCATTAAAATGGTGGTGTTCCAGTAAATTGATGGTATCCTAGTAAGTTGGTGGTCTATTCACTACTTTGGCATGGTCTGAAATCTAAACTTGTCCTAGATGTTAGAAATCTAGATTTGTCCTAGATGTCTACAATCTAGACATGTCATAGATAATTTAGACTGTGTGGCTTGAAATCTATACTATTTCTAGATGTCTAAAATCTATAGGCGTCCTAGATGCCCAAAATCAATAACAATCCAAGATGTCCTTTTACAGTTCAAATTGTGCGGTCTGAAAAATGGCATATAAATATTGCCATTTTAATGTAATTGACCATATGAGTTCCAATGTCTTCCATAGTGTCAATCATAAATTCCACTAGGTACTAATTTAGATTTTTGAAGTTGATCCTTCTTCTGCCATAAGAAATGGAAGGATGATTGGGAGCTTGAATACATTACATCTTTAAGTAAAAGTCATCTTAGCTTTTGTACAAGCAAACTCAATTTTGAAGAATTCTATACAAAATGTAGTGTGGATAAAATTTTGAGGACAGTCTTGTGACACAACCATTCATCTATTGAGATGAGAGGTTTACCATGTTTGCTTGATTCCATCTTATTTGATTATGGACTATCCCTAATTTGATTGGTAATTGTCAAGATTCAACAATACCTAAACATTTTTGACATCTAAGTTTCATTTGTTAAACAATAGTTTTTTTTACATGGACTTATCAATTAGGAGGTATGACATGTCCCCCCAAAGGCCAAAACTTTATCAAGCCTTTTACTTGTGTTTTTCTCATAAAACATGGCATCGCATAGAGAGTTGTAACATCAATGAGTTGTGATTGTAGAGTCTTGAGATTAAGGATAGTGAGCAATGTAAGTGTTGGATATTGTTAATGTATCAAATTTGAATCTAAGGTGTGCCTTTTGAGAATCTTATTCAATTATGTTCCAATTGGTTGACTTCAACTACCAATGAATATTGAATCCTACTTTGAACTATCCAAATGTTGCATTATTCTTGTGTCTTTAGATAATAATCTTTGTTATGGTTTGCAGTACAATCTTTGATACCAATTGTTGAATATTATCAAAATTGTTAATCATTTAATGTTGATTTCTTGATTTTATACTTTATAATGTTAATGTAAAAGTTTTGATACTTATTAAATTTGGATAAGATTGTTGTATTTTGTAACTATTAATTATTGTATGATCGTCAATTTTTCTAAGTATTGGTAAATAGTTTTGACAAAACTCTTTATGGGAGGTGATTTAAAAGTATTGTATAATCGAAGTTTTTTGTGGCCCTTGCTATTTTTCTTCGTTTGAATGTTATTTTCTAACTACTTTCTTTGGATTTGTTTTGAAGTTATTGTAGATCTTTGATATATTTCTCCATTTGCTACAATAAATGGCGTGCTTTTTGATGTGGATTGCAATTTTCATCTTGTTGTCCACATTTTGGAGATACATGGATTTTCCATGGTTTACTCGGTGAGTATAAATATTCTTTAGTAATTGCTAGGGATAGAAAGTGAATGTTAGAATATTGTAGTACTCAAATTACAAAGTTCTTTATAATGTTATCTATTTGACTTACATCAATTTTTATAAATAGTCTTGTTTTAAGCATTTTTGTATGCAATTAAAGTTATTTCAATACAATCGAAAGCAACTCTCTAACTATTGTTCCATGAAATTTAATTTGTTGAATGTGTTTGATTTTTTTAATTCGTACTAGAAGGTAATTGGTTTTGCTATATTTTGTTATGAAATCTCATTAATTGTGGATACATACTCCATATAAAAGACAAGGATTTCTCACAAGTGTAAAGTGGGTATTGCAGAAGACTACGCAATGATATACCCCATCTTGAGAAATGTTGGGAGACTTTGAATGCATCTTCCAAAGAGAAAGTTTTGAATAAAAATCAATGCGTACATCTTTTGGGCAAGCTCATACTAGCTATGAAGGAGATTGACAAAATGTTGTCAATTGTTACTCCGAATCTCCAATTCCAATTTGTATGTGAAGAATTGTTTGTTCTTCAAAAGAAAGTAGAGGTTGTGAGAAAGAATTGCATTGAAGAAGAACGATGGCATCAATCGGCAATATTTCAACTCCAAAACAAAGAGACTTTTCGAGAGCTACTTTTAGATCTCAAGTGTTGTTATGATGCAGCAAGGGAAATGTACTTATTCTACCATCCAAATCAATCCAATGACATTCTACCAATTCTATTTGATGTAGCTACCTATGATCAAGTCTTCAAAGATGAACAAGAACTAAAGAAAAAGCTTGAACTTGTACTCCCAAGAGGAATCTCAGAGGATTATGATCTAGCCCAACATCTATTATTGAGACTTAGAAATTTGGATCGAGTTAATGGTGGAGATTTGAATACTTTGGAGGTTCCTAAGGATTTCAAACCACCAAAACTAATCCAAAAAATAGGTGAAGGAAGTTATGGAAGTGTGCACTTATCCAATTGGCTTGGACTTACATGTGCTACAAAAGTGTTAAGAGGTGATCCTGAATATCTTAGGATGTGTCAAAAAGAGGCAGGAATCTTGGCTGGCTTGAGCCATCCGAATCTCGTTCAATTTTTTGGTTGTGGAATTATCAAAAAAGTTGGTGACAATTCTAAGGAAGTAGGACTTATTGGCAAGATGCATTTGGTGATGCAGTATTTGAAATCAAGCTTGTCTCAAATATTGAAAAGTTTTGATCATTTTTTTTGTTTAGGGACTATCCAAAAGAGTGATGAGAATCTCGAAGAAGGTGAAATTGAAGAGATGCACTTAGTGATGGAATTGATGGATTCCAACTTGTCTACCATGTTGAAGGAAGTTGAAAGACCTTTACCCTATCATGTTGCACTTGACATCATGCTCCAAATTGCAAAGGGTGTATATTACCTTCATGACATGCAAGTTGCTCATCTTGACTTGAAACCTGATAATGTCTTGTGTAGTTCAATACCAATGGAAGATTTGGTTCCTTATCGCATATTCAAGGTTATGGATTATGGGATTTCTGAATTGGAGGTTTGTAACAATCCAGAGTTAGCACAATATACAATTGGAACACCAGGATATATGGCCCCTGAAATGATCAAGGGGAGTAAAACTCCACGGTATCTATTTCAAGCGGATGTGTGGTCCTTTGCCATGATATGCTCGGAGATTCTATCTGGAAAGGTTCCATACTCTAATTTGAAGCCCAAAGAAATTTGTAATAAACTACAAGGTTTGCATGGCTTTAGCTTTCGACCATCCCTACCCAATGATTGTGAAGGACTTACAACCTTAATCCAAGAATGTTGGTCTCAAGACCCTCTTCAACGCCCAACATTTTCCAACATTTGTGACCGGCTCATTAGTTTAAAGAAGTCTTTCTTGAAGCAAGGATCTTGTGCCTTACGAGATTCCAAGTCCATTGTGAACCATGTCCCAAGGGTATGAAATTCATTTAGTGATGTTTGATTTATGTAAATCTCTTTCAAACTTTGCATTCATTGTTTTTAATATAGTTTCATATTTTAATTTGATAATGATTTTCCAAAATAATGTTCCTTTTGTACATGTACAGGTGAATGAGCGAATTGCTCCTCTCAAGGAAGTCCCAATTGATTTAGATCATCAATTGTCTAAAGCCAAAGGGCTTTTGAAAATGAAGTATATAGGCATTGTGGGCATGGGTGGAATTGGCAAGACCACACTAGCGAAGGCAATATTTGATGATCCAACTGTGAAGTCCTCATACAATGTTGCATGCTTTGTTGCCGAATGCAAGAACTATCAAAATTCCTATGAAATACTGTGCGAGATATTACCAAAACTTGGGAATGGTCGGAAACCCCAACATTTTGAAGAAGCCCAAAAGATGATGAAGGAACTCTTGTTCAAAAAGAAGGTTCTTTTAATACTAGATGATATCAAGGATGAGTTTCAAGTGCTAGACATTGCACCTCCAGACATCATTCAAGGTAGCAAAGGGACTACAATAATCATCACGACACGTAATTGGAGTACCATAAAGTCATTTGTGGGCATGGAGGGAAAATTGGACGTTAAATTTCTGGATGAAAAGGCATCAATGAAACTTTTCACTTCTCACCTTCGATGGGGTGTAGCTCCTCTATCACCGGACTTTGTGGACTTGCGCAAACGTGTTGTTGAAGCTTGTAATGGCTTGCCTTTGAGTTTGAAAGTGATGGGTGCATTTCTCCGCAACAAAGAGAGGTTGCGAAGTTGGGAACGAGCCCTACAAAGGATGGCAAGAGGAAGGAGTTTGGATGGTGATGAAGAAATTTGGAACACTTTGCGAATAAGCTTTGAGGGATTGAATGAGGGGGTGGAAAAGAGGATGTTTTTGGATGTGGCATGTTTCTTTTGTCGAGATGTATATCCATTTGGCATATCCAAATCAACAATCTTGTCTATGTGGTCCAAAGATGGTGCCCTTCCAATGGTTGAGCTGGATAGATTGATCGACATGTCATTGTTGAAGGTCAATGGAGATGGTGACATTCTTGAGATGCATGACCAACTTCGTGACATGGGTCGAATGATTGCAAAGCATACAAGGATTTGGAAAGTGTCTATGCTACCCGAAAGTGGATTTTCAAGCAACGTAATATTCTATTCATGCAATTGACATCATGAGAATTGGACTTTTTTGTATACATTCAAATGTAATTAGAAAATAGATACCCCTATAGTATTCCAAAAATCATAAGATTTGAAATATGTTAGAAAAAATCATTATCATTTGAAGGCTCTTCATGAAAATATAATCCATTCTAATTTCTTCTTCTTTGAATGTAGGATCTTGAAGATCTTGAAGGCATTTCTTTGCAAGGGACTATGAACCATCATGTGCCTTTGCTAAAACTTGATGCAAAGTCTCATTTTAAAAAGCTTCGTTTATTGACTTTGGGGAGCCCTTTGGACAATCCTAAAGCATATAATGACTACTTGGAATCCTTACTTGAAATAGTTTCAAAATGCTCTCAATTAGAGGCAATTATGAATTGTTGTTCAAATTTGATAGCTTTGCCAAAGGAAGTGGGGAACTTGTCTTCCTTGACCATTCTAAATTTGAGTCGGTGTTGGAGATTGGCAGCCTTGCCAAAGGAAGTCGGGAACTTATCTTCTTTGACCATTCTAGATTTGACTGGGTGTTGGAGCTTAGCAGCCTTGCCAAAGGAAGTGGGGAACTTGTCTTCCTTGACCACTCTAGATTTGAGTTTGTGTTTGAGCTTGGTGGCCTTGACAAAGGAAGTGGGGAACTTGTGTTCCTTGACCACCCTAAATTTGAGAGAATGTTCAAGCTTGGTGGCCTTGCCAAAGGAAGTGGGGAACTTGTCTTCCTTGACCACTCTACATTTGAGAGAATGTTCAAGCTTGGATGCCTTGCCAAAGGAGGTGGGGAACTTGTCTTCCTTGAACACTCTAGATTTGAGTGGGTGTAAAAGCTTGGCGGCCTTACCAAAGGAAGTGGGGAACTTGTCTTCCTTGACCACTCTAGATTTGATTTTGTTATCAAGCTTGGCAGCCTTGCCAAAGGAAGTGGGGAACTTGTCTTCCTTGACCACTCTACATTTGAGAGAATGTTCAAGATTGTCGACCTTGCCAAAGGAAGTGGGGAACTTGTCTTCCTTGACCACTCTAGATTTGAGTTTGTGTTGGAGCTTGGCGGCCTTGCCAAAGGAAGTGGGGAACTTGTCTTCCTTGCCCACTCTAAACTTGAGTGGGTGTAAAAGCTTGGCGGCCTTGCCAAAAGAAGTGGGGAACTTGTCTTCCTTGACCACTCTAAATTTGAGTGGGTGTTGGAGCTTGGTGACCTTGCCAAAGGAAGTGGGGAACTTGTCTTCCTTGACCACTCTAGATTTGAGTCGGTGCTTGAGTTTGGAGGCCTTGCCAAAGGAAGTTGGGATCTTGTCTTCCTTGCCCACTCTAAACTTGAGGGGGTGTAAAAGCTTGGCGGCCTTGCCAAAAGAAGTGGGGAACTTGTCTTCCTTGACCACTCTAATTTTGAGTGGGTGTTGGAGCTTGGTGGCCTTGCCAAAGGAAGTGGGGAACTTGTCTTCCTTGATTACTCTATATTTGTTTGGGTGTTCAAGCTTGGCGGCCTTGCCAAAGGAAGTGGGGAACTTGTCTTCCTTGACCACTCTAGATTTGAGAAAATGTTCAAGATTGTCGACCTTGCCAAAGGAAGTGGGGAACTTGTCTTCCTTGACCATTCTAGATTTGAATAAGTGTTCGAGATTGGCAGCCTTGCCAAAGGAAGTGGGGATCTTGTCTTCTTTGATCACTCTAAATTTGAGTCGGTGTTCAAGCTTGGTGGCCTTGCCAAACGAAGTGGGGAACTTGTCTTCCTTGATTACTCTAAAATTGAGTTGGTGTTCAAGCTTGGCGGCCTTGCCAAAGGAAGTTGGGATCTTGACTTCCTTGCCCACTCTAAATTTGAGTGGGTGTTCAAGCTTGGCAGCCTTGCCAAAGGAAGTGGGGAACTTATCTTCCTTGACCACTATAGATTTGAGTGGGTGTTCAAGCTTGGTGGCCTTGCCAGAGGAAGTGGGGAACTTATCTTCCTTGACCACTGTAGATTTGAGTGGGTGTTCAAGCTTGGTGGCCTTGCCAGAGGAAGTGGGGAACTTATCTTCCTTGACCACTCTAAATTTGAGAGAATGTTCAAGCTTGGTAGCCTTGCCAAAGGAAGTGGGGAACTTGTCTTCCTTGATCACACTAGATTTGAGAGAATTTTCAAGCTTGGTGGCCTTGCCAAAGGAAATGGGGAACTTGTCTTCCTTGATCACACTAGATTTGAGAGAATGTTCAAGCTTGGCAGCCTTGCCAAAGGAAGTGGGGAACTTGTCTTCCTTGACCACTCTAAATTTAAGTCGGTGTTGGAGCTTGGCGGCCTTGCCAAAGGAAGTCGGGAACTTATCTTCTTTGACCACTCTAGATTTGACTGGGTGTTGGAGCTTGGTGGCCTTGCCAAAGGAAGTGGGGAACTTGTCTTCCTTGACCACTCTAAATTTGAGAGAATGTTCAAGCTTGGCAGCCTTGCCGAAGGAAGTGGGGAACTTGTCTTCCTTGACCACTCTAAATTTGAGAGAATGTTCAAGCTTGGCGGCCTTGCCAAAGGAAGTGGGGAACTTGTCTTCTTTGACCACTCTAAATTTGAGTGGGTGTTGGAGATTGTCGGCCTTGCCTAAGAAAGTGGGGAACTTGTCTTCCTTGACCACTCTAGATTTGAGTCGGTGTTTGAGTTTGGAGGCCTTGCCAAAGGAAGTGGGGAACTTGCCTTCCTTGACTACTCTAAATTTGAGTCGATGTTGGAGATTGGCAGCCTTGCCAAAGGAAGTGGGAAACTTATCTTATTTGAATACTCTAGATTTGAGTGAATGTTCAAGGTTGTCAACCTTGCCAAAGGAAGTAGAGAACTTGCCTTCTTCAACCACTCGTAAAAGGAAGTGGGGAACTTTACTTCTTTGACCACGCTAGATTTAGGGTGGTGTTCAATCTTGGCGGCCTTGCCAAAGGAAGTGGGGAACTTGTCTTCATTGACCACTCTACATTTGAGAGAATGTTCAAGCTTGGTGGCCTTGCCAAAGGAAGTGGGGAACTTGTCTTCCTTGATCACACTTACAATAGGACATTGTGTAAGGTTGTTGGCCTAGCTAGAGGAAACATAGAGGTTGTATTATTTGGTGGAAGTGAATTTGTTGAGGTGTGTTTCATTAAGTTCTCTACCAAATAATTTGGGATGCATACCATCAATATGGATTTTTTCTTAGAATGATTGTCCAAATTTAGGGCCCTATATGTTTGTTGAGTCGTCTCCACCAACTCCTTTGGCTAGTCTTGAAGGTAAATTGTTTTGCCTTTAAGATGATCATCATAATGTAGTGACCTTTGATGGATGTGAGGTGACTACCATAATTGGGCCAGTGACAATGATTTGTTTCAAGATTGTTTTACAAAGTGGAAGTTGTTGTTGGAAAATTGAAGCAAATGAATTACAATAGTGGTTTGCAAAATGTTTGAATGCGTAGTATGTGGCTAAATTTTGGAGTGTATAGACAATTTATTGCAACCCATTGAGGATTGTTTTCATGATTTGGTTATATGGATTGCGATGAAAGCTAATTTTTTTGTGTAAGTGTTTTTCTTTTATAAGTTTTATTTCTTATTTAGGAGTATGCAGTCATTAGAATCATAGCATTTCTCTTGAATGTGTAGCTATATGTCGTGCACAAACACATACATTGTACCAAGATTATATCATGTCAACATGTGCCAAAGTGTGAGTAAAAATAACAATGATATATTAGTGTCTCTATAAGTGCCTAAACACTATCATTGTTACATACAAATTAAACATACAAGTCAGGTGGAACTTACATCCAATCTAAACCAAAATGCAAAGAATTTCATTCAATTGGGATTAGTTGTAAGATAATGCATTACTACCAATGTCACACAAGGCTTCACAATGGCTCAAAAATCTACCTAGAGTAAGATTTCATAGCTTTGGACTATTGTAAGTCAATGGGACCATGCTAAGTGGCTTGTGGCATATGTCACAACCACCAAATACACGGAAAAGAAATGATACAAATGTTAAAAATAACTATATCACTACTAAGACTTTACAATGACATCATCCATATAACACATAATTCAATTAAATGTGAAAATATGTTGATTTTCATTGGCAATTGAAGGAACAATCAAATGTGACACTATTGAGAGATTTTCAAGGCCATTTGAGTTCCATAATACACAAGTACTATGCAATTTAAGCCAGCAAGCATGTTAAGAGCGTAGTGACAACAACTTTCAATAAACAAAGTGCTCATTTTTATTGATTACATTTCTTCAAGTGGCAACTCTCACATAATGTGCAAGAAAGACTGTGGTTTATAAGTCATTTAAGGATGGGTTATGAAGTTATGAAAAGTGTTTGATATGTGTAAAGAGAACACTTGTAGGATAATTTTTATGCTAAATGAATCCTTTAAATTTCATGAAAATTAAATCTCACATAGATTCAAGAACAATCATTATCATATCTTAGTATAACGTATAATAGTTTTTTTTAAAAATTATTATATCATAGAGATATTTATTTAAAAAGTTATAAAAATTTAATTGCCTTTTTTTCTCTTCCATGTATTGAATTTTTTTATGAACTAAGTTTCATATTTTAATAATTTACGTATGGTGTGAAATCTCTTATCTTCATATCAATATAAAAAACTCACAATGTCCTAAATTTACTAATAAGTGCAAATAGGAGTTGAAGAAATATAAAGTTATTGTAAGGGATTTGATTTACAAGGTGTTTTTTTAGAATGCAAGAAGCTCTATAATTCCCTGTAGAGGAAGAAAGAGAAGGGGGCCCCGATGCTATTTAAGGCTTCATACAAATCTTATACCAACTTGAACTAAACATTAGGATGGACTCTTAAGTCATTGTGAAGTTTCCTTTATTGGATTTCCAATGCCCTCAATAGCAAGGCGAGAAGGGGACAAAGAGTACAAATAGAACAAGGCCAAAGGTCTTGTTCTCTTTGTTGGAGAAGGTGAATTAAAGGGAGTAGGAGTGGACATACAATGTAGAGAATTGTTGACAATCCATCTTTAAGGTTTGTTTTCTTACAATGGTTCACAATGGAGATGGTGTCTTTAGTTGAGAATAGTAATATTTCCTTGCTCTTCTCTATAAATGTTAAGAAGTCACTTTGAGTGACAAAAATCTCCAACACATTACACATCCAAAAGACTCCCATAATGCCACCTACAAAAGAAGGTTTGCAATAGGAACTCTTGTAGCCACAAAAGAGAATCTAGAAATTTGAAACCTACAAATGAAATGAAGAACTCTAACACGTCCGTGGTGGATTATCCCCCTCGCTCGTCTCCAAGGGAAAAAACTGAAATTATTTATTTGTCACGCATGATAAAATTTACCAATTTTGAATTCATATTTGCAATCAAAGGCCCTCAATTAGGTTGGAGAGGTAGAGAAGATAAATTAATGAAGCACAAAATAAGGGGTCTTATTTTTACACGCACCCTTGGATTGACTTGGGATGGACAAGAGAGGGGGTCAATCCACCCCGGCCTCTAACATCTTCCTTTGAGCTAAATGTACACATCACCAAGTCAAAGGAGGAGAGATTTACTATTACAAAGAAGAGACCATAGATACATGTTGCCAAAATAGTCTAGTCTAGTATCAATTTAGATTTTGGTGAGGTGTTGTTGAATCTTGTTATATGTCTAGTTAGACATGCATCTATTATATTCGATGCAAGAATAAAATTAACTTAAAGTTTCACCTTGCAAAAACTTCCGTTGTCCTCCATGGTGTGTGGTTGTCTATGACGTGTAGGGTTTAAGATACGTCATTTAAGGAACTATAAGTTAGGGCACAAGTAGATGTCTATGAGGTGACTTTGGTTTAACTAGTGCAAGACGATGAATGCATGATGGTAGGGGCAACCCTTGGTCCTCAATGCAAGTACTTTCATGTATGGATGTAGGGTGATCTTGAATCAATCTTATTTTATTAGATGGGGCAATTACTTTGTTACTGATAGGTCCAAAATTGCTTGGAATTATCTTAGTTTCAAGGGTGTTTCACCACTATTCATCCAAACAGTTTGCCTACATGGTACTTTCCTTACAAAATATGGTGCCTGAGGAGATCACTTAGTGTATCCATAACAAACCATGTGTGTTCAAGTGATTTTTTGGCCCCCTATTTACTTTTTAGTAAACTATAATTTCAACCTATAGTTTTGAGTTTTGTTTAGTAATGACTAGGTTTCTATTGCCAAAAATTTATAACTCAAAATAACATATGAAATTATTTCTAGAATAAATTGAAAATTGAACTAAAATGGCATGGTTTTTAGCTCAAATATTTATAGAGAATACATTTAGATGACTATTGCATCGGTATTCAAGGAAAATAAACTTTCAATAGAGAGGTTTTTTTAGCGATCTTTTTCTTATATAATATAGGGGTGTGAAAGTTATTTTTAGCTTTACAATGTATCTCTTAACTTCAAAAATTTGTAACTAATTATAGTTAACAAATAAAAATATCAATAATTTAAAACATAAACTTCCAAAGTAGAAAACTCTATTCATATTTTTTTCTTTACCTTTTACTTAAATTTTAGGATATAATACAAAGGGTCTTAAATCTTAACACACAGAGTTTCTAATGGACATTCTAAGTGATCTCCCCAAGATATGGTGTTGAACACTTCATTGACACATTTCCAAGCTTTATAACAATCCATTCTCTTATTGCAAAATAAAAAGGTCTTTAGAAAGATAAGGTCTCTATCATGAGCTTCGATGGATGAATTCATTTATAGATGAACGAATTCATGATGAAATGTGCATTGGTGTACAAGCAAAGATTACCTAGAGATAGATATTTCTAGATGGTAGATTTGTGCGTTGTAGAGAGACAACTTCCAGCTCATGACAAATGCACTAGAAAATGCGTTGGAGTTAGGCAACTCTTTTA
The DNA here is from genome assembly GCA_963920665.1 of Straminergon stramineum. Classification (NCBI taxonomy): domain Eukaryota; kingdom Viridiplantae; phylum Streptophyta; class Bryopsida; order Hypnales; family Calliergonaceae; genus Straminergon; species Straminergon stramineum. The sequence goes on along the minus strand of OY987265.1, from coordinate 17,338,057 downwards.
GTTTATATTATGTTCTTTCCAAAAAAACATTGGACCACTAGCTAGTATAGGGGTCCTTTTAAATAGGAAAGGTTAAATAGTCTATGATTATGTGACTTATGTCTCTTCTCAAGTAGTATTTTGAGATCAATCTATGATGCAAATGTATGCACTATCACCTAATGAAAATTCCAAGAAAGTGCTTTGAAATAGTATACACAAAGTTCCTTAATCCTTGATTTTTTAATGTTTAGGTCCATTTTGTCTAGTCTTTGCTCCCTTTGTAGAGCCTATATATCACATATAGTGCTCTTAAATGTCTTATGATTTTGAATTCTACATCAAATTGGCTTAATGTGCAAAAGTATGAGGTTAAAATTTATACCAATATTTATATCTATTTCCTTTTTAGCTTTTAAATCCACTTGATCATACATCAAGTAGTCCAAAACAAATATGCAAGATGAAATGGCACCAAACCTACATGTGAATGTAGGTCCAATTTTCGATTATGTTCAAGAATTAATCCTAAAACCACCAAAAGATAGACCTATGGCCATGGAATACAATATCTAAAACCATGGATGAAAAACCCCCATCACTGTGCAAGATATACAATTTCTAAGACTATGATTGAAAGACCTATTACCATGCAAACCACCCCATGACAATGCACTACAACCCTTAGACCATGCAACTAACCCTATGGTCATGGAATTGATGCTCATGTTTTTGTTCAATGGAAAATTCTAATCACTAGAAGAAACCCATGTTGAAGTCAAGACAATCTATGTGACATTTTCTATTTCCTATAACATAACTCATTAGATTTAACACAAATTGTGCATTGAATCTAACGTGGTCTGTTATAGAAAATAAGAAATGTCACCTAGATTGTGTTGACTTTAGTGTGATTTTTCTTCTAGTGAATCTATAATATTTGCACCTAAAATGGACCACTCCTAGAAAATGACCCCTATTTTTCCAGGGAAATTGAATGGTGAAGATATCTCAAATGGTGCTCATTACAAGGAGAAGTGTAAGGTGGAGTTAGGGGACATTTCAAGGAATATAAAACTCTATTTACGGTTCTATGGAGGTGTCAACCTTACAAGTGGTTGGTTTGGGGTAAACTTTCTATTGTTTTCACTTTTTCTCTATGACATGTTTTGATACTAAGTCTAGTGTCATTTCTTGATGTGCATCAAATGGATTTGTGCATCACTTGCATGACACTTTTAGCACCCTACAATTTGAATCTTTGAAAATTTGTAACTAATTCATAATGTGTCCAAAAAATGATGGAACCACTTGCATTTTAATTCACAGTTCCCCATCAATGTGCAAAATTTGTTGTTCATTTTCTAAAGCATGTTAGTTATGCCACAGAGCTTATAAAGGCAATTTCATTAAAATGGCGGTATTATTCCGCCATTTTGATGGAATGTCATGCAATTCCCAACATATTCTCTGCCATTTTACCATAATACCGCCATTTTAATGAAATTGCCTATTTATTTGTGTGATTTAAGGTTTAGTGACCTTCTACAATTCAATTATTTTGAAAAAACAGAATTCAACATTTGATCCATTTCCCAAATTTCAACTCCAAGTTGTGCATAAGAGGAGCCTCAAAACATGTAACACTCTAGATACTATAATTTCAAGCAATTTCAGGTTGTAGTTCCTGCACGCAGGATGATTGTCGATCCCAATTAGGAATCCAGACTTGGTGACTGACAATGCACAGGTTGGAAGGTAAATCCTTGTTTCGTTCACCAACCATAATGACAGCATCAGCAACTTCCAAAAAAACTGGCCTTCCAAAAAACTTGACTAAAGCTTGACTTTCAACCCAAACACAAAGTTTTGATCACAAAGTCTATAAAAATTGTTCCCACTGAGTTTCCAAGCCACCTCCAGACTTTGTCCATGCACCCCTCCAAATTGCTGCACCTCATAAAATCAAGATGGGATCATTCAAGGATGGATGAACTTCCTAAACAAATCCCAAAATATGCACTAAATTAATGGACCTCGATCTTTTATTTCTTTTTGAACCAGGGCAAGGTAAGATGCAGACCTATTTGTACATCAAAAGGGTTACTCAACCTAAAACTACCTTCTCTATACCTTGTTTACATTCTAGAACTCACCCCCAGTCAGAGTTTTTGAGATGCTTAACCCTTGAATGACACAACGGACGTTTTTTGTCCAATGAACGTCAAGGAATTCTCCTCTATAGGAAAAAATTGCAACTATTCATCCTCGGAATTAGGGGTCGAAAGGGGAGATCTTCTATAGCAGTTTGACTCCCAATGAGTATATTTGGTTCTTTTAAAGTGGATAATGTCACATGGTTCCAAAATGCATGATTTCCATGGTCACCAACCTGGCATTCAAGGGTTAATGAGACAATGTGGGAATCTAAATAACAAAAAGTGAATTCATTATTCATTCTTCTGCCTTAGATTTGTACAGAACTTCCATTTTAAAGAATTCTTTAAAGGATTTATATTTTTTTGTGTCAAACATCATGCAAGATGATGGGTTTGATTTACGTCGTTTGTATCTCTTTCAGGGGTCTATTGATTGCCCTACATAAATTTGCGATGTTTTTGTTCATGATTGCATAGAAAAGTTTTGTACTGCTTCATCTCCTGTTAACATGATGATCACCCAAGAATATGGGAACGTACAGTGCAAGATGTAACGTCTCACATTCTTGAGCACTCACAAATTCTCCTCTCAAATGCTGTACTTCTCTCTGAAGAGCCTCTTCCTGTGGTAAACATATAGAAGACCAGCTCACTAGGTTAATTTCGTTAAAGCCATGCTACATATGAATGCCAAGCTCGTGATCACTAATTGAGACTAGGCATCATTACCGCGATGACTGAGAACCAATAGCCCAATATATTAATTATCCTACGTACTCAAAATTGTCCAACTTAGTCACCACGACAAACATGGACAGCAAAGGTTCATCAGGATTTTCAACCTGGTCATCTTTTCCCACTGAATTCCTGGCATCAATCTTCCAATTCTTTTGAGGAGAAACTGATAGGTCATGATAATCTCTGACATGTGCACTTTTTTCTGACCTGATACCACAAGCACAGATTACTATCAAGTATCAGTACAAAATCTTCACTACATTAGATACCCACACCCGTGCATGGGTGAAGTGTAGGAAGTATGGAAGAAGAATGTGAAGCACTCTTGAGAAAGTCCAGAAGGACAAGAACAAAGGAAAAACAGGAAAACTTGAAGGCTACAACCGAAGAGTTACTTTGCAACCTTTCTATACAGCATTGGAGAATATGTATGTGCTTCAAATACTCTAGATCCCAAGACACATAAATGGAAACATATATGTGCAGGAAAACCACAGAAATGCAACGAGGTAGAAAATGAACATGATCAGAGGCCATGCAATGGTTTGACTGCAGATTATGTAACTACTACATACTGTAAATGAAACAAAATTCTTAACTCATTCTCAAGAGAAGCCTGTACACAGTACCTCACACCCAGCAGTGTACCAGCAAAAGCAGAACCATACAGACAACACAGAAATAAAAGTTCACTTTTCTGAGGAGATTGAAGAAGAATCCATACACACAAAAAGATCCACAAACAAATACAACTGAAAATTAATCGCCAAATCGAGAATAATCTATACTTGAAATGAGGTTGTTTGTTTGTTTTGTTTCTTGCGGTGAGATCTCCAAAACTGTGTCCCCAAGACGTGTTCATGGTATCATTTGAAAGCTCTTTACAAGGAAAGGGGTGTGGATTTTTTATGGTGTTCCAACTCATGACATAAAAGATATTTAATTTCTATTTTTTTTTTAATTTTTAAAATTTTAAATTATTGATACTTTTTATTTTGACTATGGCAATAGCAAAGGGCACACTAGTATACCTTGAATGAAGATGTTTGTTTTGTTAATTTGTGACATTGAGACCTCCAGAACTGTGCTTCCCCAGTTTCATTTTTGCTACCATTAGAAAGCCCACAATACATTTTTGTTTTGTTTGGACATAAGGTGTGGAAGTTATGGAATTTCTAAATTTAAAGGAACTAAAAATTAAAAAATTATTTTTATTTTGGCTGTGGCAACAGCACAGGACACACTAGTATCCCTTCAAATAGCCATTAATCCCATCATCAAATTTTGACGATGCATGGTGAAAACCCACCTTCAATGAGAGGCACTCTTGATCAGTCATGCTCGAGCATGTCTGATGACTTCCTTGTAAGGTTAACTAAGTAGCCCAAACTGCATCCATTCCCTTGTCAATGAATTTGCTGGAAATCTCTGCTTTAATCAAGTACCAGGAATGGATTAAAAACTCAGGCTGCATGAAGAGGTCTCAAGATGCATCAAGTTCATTTGCACAGAATGATTCTTTAAAGCTTCATTCGATGTTTACAATGACCTGAGTCAAACCACAGCTGTGATTTCCAGTGCATTCTAGCTTGGTTTCAGCCTACTCCCTTGTTTTGAATTAGTTTTTTATTCACTTATGTTTTATTGATTCACATTAAGAAATTAGAAGTAGTTGTAATTTTCAGATTTGGAACATTCAAATAGCCTCTGCAACACCTACGGTTGTTTGAATGGGATGTCTGAGGGAAATTTAAGTTTCAAAATTTGCTCACACTGGGCATGGAGAGAGCTTTTGGGAGAGGAAAATGTAGCCGGGGTGCTCAGAGGAGATGCAGTTGTGAACATCTGGAGGCTCCTATTTTGATTATGATTACAGAAATCTTGCACAACATGCTATATGAAAGGTGTGATGTTCAAAAAACTGATTGCCTAGGGTTTATGGTTTTAGGATTTGTGAAACCATAATTTGGTTATAGATATTGCCTTAGTCAACAGTAAAAGTCGATGACTGCCCAGAAGTTCATAAATTTGCAATTCCTAGTTTGGGGCTCAGAATCTACATCATACTCTCAATCTTGAATATTCCATAGTGGAATGAAGATAGCTTATTGAACATACTCTTCTCCCCGTAGTGAACACTAGTGTATGTCTAGTAGGTTTGTTGTCACACGTGAAGGACCTTGCAGCTTTGGGTTTGGGAGAGTATAAGGAGTGATAATCTGCAGAATTCTTTTGAAGCACCACACGAATGATTCTATTGAATTATATAAATTTGTGAAGAGAGATCTCATGCTGCGGCGTTTGCACTGTTGAAAGTCTGCAGGAAGGAGTGGTCGTCTCATGAATGTGGACTTTGTAGTACTGGATGAAGTGCATTAAGGTAATGTGCTTATAAAGCATCCATTTAACAGCTATTGGGCCTTTTTGATGGTTTTCAAATGTCCAAAAATATTTTCCCTTATTTTTCACTTGAAGAAAAAAAAATTGATGCGGAATCTAAGACATGTGGTTTCATTTTTTTTGGAGCATTTATGAATTATTTATGAATTTTCAAAGAATTCTTTGGTAGGCACCTATTCTTGATCATAGGCCTTGCAAAACCCACACATGCAATATGAAAAAAGATATGGATTGACCAAAAATAAGCATTGAGGCATTCAAAAAGTAATACGAAAGGTTTCTAAATGCAACCATTACTAAACTTAAATGGATCCTAAATTCTTTTAAAATTTGTAAGAAGGCAATTGGGCAATCAATTCTCATTTAGAAAAATTAAGTGGACACACTCTGACTTTGAAATGGACCCTCTCTGGCTCTTATTCTATCCATTGGCAAAGTATGAATCAATACTTGACAAATCTTAATTACGCTCTCACATTGATGGTAGTCCATTTTAAAACCACTTACTATCCATTTCAGAGGTACCTCTTAGGTTGTTTGAAGAAGATGGTTGCAATAACCACATACTACTATACCTTAGCGATCTCTCCCGTGGAACTCTATGGGAAGAGTCTGTGCTTTTCAAATACTTCTACTAAAAGTTCTGCATAGTCTAGTCGTTGTAGGACTTGCTATAGTAAATAGTTTACTCATTTCGTAAGAATTGGCCATGATCATTGACTGATTCATGTTGGTGTAGTTCTCACCTTTTTGCTGTAGCCTTTCACGTCACTTTTGCATTTCTTACAAGTTTGTTGCAAGTCCAGGGATTGTGAGATTCAATCTCATTTGGTGTTACTAGTGTCCTTGTTGAATTGGTGATTTACTACCCCAAGAAAGTGCATCTATTTTGTGTCTTAGCCACCATTGCTAATCTAGAGGAGCTTGGGGGGTGGATCTCTCAAGTGTGTTTAATGCTAAAAATGTTACAATTCGATATGGCCAAATCTACAATTGTTTAAGAGATCCACCTGCCTTGAAAAGGGCAAATCCAAAGAGCTCAAGGAAAAGACAAGTGTGCCCATGTTTGTTTTTCTTACAAATATTATTCTCATTTTAGCACCCACATTGTATTGCAAGCTCCACTATGAAATGAAAAATGCTAGGAATGTTGTGGAATTAGAGATGAGCATTCTCAACTCTCATCTTTCATTGAGTACAAAAAGGTCATCATTTCAAAATATTCTCACTGAGGCATGCTCCTACAAAGTGTGTTGCCCTTTTTTTTCCATTAACCCAAATAAAATTTAAAACTTAAAAATCTACTTAATTGTGTAGTCAAACAATCTGAATTTTTTTGAGGTGCTCACTCTCAATGTGAAATTCAATATCCTTTGGCAACATTCTATCCAATTTGAAGAAAAAATTACTAACAAGTGTATGAAGTTCTTGGCAATTTGGGCCTATTTTTTAAAGTACACCTCCCTTGAGTCATTAGGGGTTAAGAAGTGATGTTTGGAAATATTTGAATTGCTCATTATCATTTGGTCTTGTATGTACTCTTCATAGGTGAAAAGTAGAGCTAGAACTATATAATGGAACTAATCTTGAAAGCCTTGGTGAAGTATGCATGTGTCACCTAGGCTACCAATGAATTTCCATGCACTTATAATTGGTTAATCTATAAATTCTACAAAAATTCGAATAGTGCCTAATGGCACTTTGCTACAAGCCATAACCCTACTCACTCCGTGATGTAGGGTTAGATGCTACATCACCCTATCCATTGCCTTTCATTGATATTTCTCCTCTATGGGTTGCTCGGTGATTCTTCTGGTGCCATTTCCAAGGTCGCCATTGCTACAATCTAGCCCTACAACAATGCATGTAGAGCCTAGTCACTTAGAAGTTTTCTTAACATGGCAATCCTTGGGGTCGAACTCCTCAACCAGTAGACCAAGGCTTGTTTGGTGGGCATTATAGTGCAAAATTGCACCAAATGAAAGAATTTGGCTAAATTAAAAATGGCAACAAACCATGAAGTTTTTTGCCAAAAAACTTTAAATTAACCCCTAAAGTTCCAAGACTATGTTTTCACCAAAAACGTTTCAAAACTGCCATTTCTAGCACAAGTACCGAGTTTAAGAAAAAAACATTTTTGAACACATGTAACCGTAGGACCTCGTATTAAGTTGTTTTGAAAATATGTGGAAAAAAATTCAGAAATTTCCACCGTGTGGATTGTATGATATTAACACTTGAAGTGACAAAAATCAGTTTTTTTGTCCTACAAAAAAACAGGCAGCAACACTTCAGAAGGTCACATTTGTATGAAAAAATGTCCACAATGGTGGTGCATATTTGGATTCATTCTTCAAGGCAAGTTGGATATATGCTTGAAAAATTTGGAATAATTTGGAATTGTACAACATATAGGAAAAAAATAGTAAGTAGAAAGAAGTAGAGAATGGTTCAAAATATTAAATTGTCAAGAATTTCATTATGAAATTGAAAAATGTCAATCCCAATGGTTATAATGTTGTGATAAACAATCTACATCCTATGGTTTTATTTTTTTCAAAAAATATTAAAAATTGAGTTAAATAAAGGACTTCAAAATTTATTTTAGAGTAGAGATTCCATAACTACCCACAAACTAAAATTCCTCATAACTTTCATCTCATTGATCAAAATGGATTGATTCAAAGCTTTCCCCATGTATATAAATCTAGAAAACCAATTTCAAATTTTTATTTTTGAAAAAAGTGATTTTTTCGGATCAGTCCGAGCTGCTCAAGTTGAGAAACAAACAACATTTTGCATCATAACTTTTCACTTGTATACTCAAATGAAATGAAATTTAGCATGCATGGAAGATATTCCTCGTCTACACCTTGTTAAAAAAACTCAGCCTAAATTAGTCAAATCTCCAGTCACATGTACCTGCCCCCAAAAATTATGTTGCCAAAAATACAAGGCTAGTCCTTTAAGGGTTAAAAAAAATCTTGGATGAAATTGCCAAATTTTGGATGAAATCAAAATTATGGACATGTCATATGTGCTAATGTGATATTTTCTATTCAATATCTAGAGTCAATGTTGAAATTTGGAGCACCACTATAGCATTTTATATCGCTATTATGGCACTTCATAAAAAATGAAAAAAGTCATGCAATGGATGGTTCTTCAAACCCTCATTTTGACTAGCAGGGGCTTGTTGGAATCTCTTTGTCAATTTGCAGAGCAACATGAAAGAACACAACAATTGCTACCATGATATTATTGATTGGTTGTATGCACAGCTTCTTTGTGGGCACATCAAATACGTTGAATTTGATGTGCTAGGGTGTTTGAATGTCTGGCCTATTAGGATGGAAGGTATGTTAAGAGATGCATTGGGCTTGGTTTTCATGATTGACAGCCTACATATCATTGCTGAGCAAAATTGTTGGGCGGAACTGAGGATGCTCTCAATCAGTTAATTAATACAGGGTGGACTTTACATTTTCTTTGGTCATAGCCTTGCAGTAGCACTGCACAAATGCTCTCTTGAAATTCATGTGTACATCAAAAATTAACCCCCTCATTGTTTTGACATTGTTTCAATGTTGAGAAAACTGTCTAATTGATTTAGTGTTGTTCTAATGTTGTTTTGTTACTCTATTAACATTGTTTCAATAAGGTGTTGTAACAATAAATATTTTAGTGATTTTGAACTAAGTAAATTTTTCAAACTAGATTAAAATGGCATTACATAAATATTGAAAAAACAATTGTTATCAATAAATATTAAGTTAATGTTGATGCATTATTGTTGCAATGTACATTGTGTCAACAAAACTTCAACTTCTCTTTTCATTGACATTGATTCAATATCAAGATAGAAAATGATCATTGATGCAATACATATTGTATCAATATAATTTCAATCTTACTTCTATCAACATTGAGTCAACTAAAATTTCCACTTGTTTACAAAAAAGTGGCCACTTTGTCTAAAATGTGGCACAACATGCACTACTCTCAATATTTTTGATGCTTCTACTACTATATATTGAGGTTGTTTTGCTCTCTTTACTTGAGCCCCTATATAATCACATGGAATAGACCATGATAACTTTGCACATTTCAATATACTTCCCAACTCATCCTCATCAAGTTCACAATAACACCTTACAAATGCTAAATCCAAAACTGAAAAATGCATGAGAAGATGCACCTCACCATACCAAGTCATTTCTAGCTCACTTGAATTTTCCATCTTAAATGCAACACTATTGTACTATGGGCGTCCATGGAATGAATGTGAAGCTCATACATATAGAGGTGACTCACCATAGTGTCCTCCTGAACCTCCTGGAATTGCTAGTGTCTTCAAAACTCCAAACACCTGCAAATAAAACATTGTTGAAGTCAAATAAAACTTAAGTCTAATTAAGTTCATATCATTCATAGATGATTTGAAAATTAGTCATACATACTAAGTTTACTCACCTAAGGCAATTGAATACCTCTCTCCAACTCAAAGCTCTGAAGAGCATGTGACAAGTAGTTTGGAACCTCTGGTTGATGATCAAAAAGATGTTGCACCTTTTTTGGTAAGGTGGCAACATCAAACCCTCTCCCCATTCGGATGTCACTCATAGTTCCTCCAGGTGTTTGAGAAACATCACATGCATCTTGTGTCAACCATGATCTGTGAATGTTGACATAAGCACCAAATATCACATTAATCCCTAAAGTCACAGCTTGCCAAAGAAAATAACTAAATTAGAATCACATTATACTGATTTTAAAACACGTATATACCTTTACCGACATCATAGACATGCAATAGCTCAAACTGTCAACATGAAATGGAATAGTGTTGATAACTTCAAATATTAACATGAATTGGAGACAATTATATACGCAACCAAGTCAAATGGAAGTTCACAAACCTTATCAAGTATTGTCTCTCTTTGAACTTGTATGCTCTCAAATCCTTGAAGGTGTTTGCCTACTATTCTCAACATTTCCGACTGTCTGTTGTGCTTTATAATTTGCAGGGATGCATTTTTCTTGTTACTTCTTCTGTACACTTTTTTCATAAGGGCAATATGCATGTGTTCAAATATGTTTGTGGAATATTCCCATGGCAAACCAGATTGGCGAATGCAAGGATCAAAATGACTCATCATATGTGGTTTGATGGTGTTGAAAGCAGATCTTTGCCAATCACTCAAATTTGATCTTTTCATCGTAGTCACCACCCTAAAAAGAATAGAATGCAAGTATTCCAGTATACACATGCACTATGATAATATTATGCATATAACATGTAACAAATACATACTTAATATACTAATGAACAATGCACAATACCATAGTACTGCTATAAAATCTGAGTTCATTGAGCTGTTGTTCACCTATTCATTGAAGTTTCCATTTGAAGAAGACTTCCATTAGTATGCTCAATGCTGCAACATGCTAGAGAATACCAATCCATAAACAATGCAAAGACTTCAATGATGCTCAAATCATAGAGTCCAATCAAACAGAACATCAGCACTTGCATTATAGCTCTATGTTCAAAGCCTGCATAGTTTGCATTTGATGTTAAGTAGACTCCTTTTGCACTTCCTGGAATCCTAAAACCTGGATAGCGACACTTGTCACGAATATGAAACAAACGTTGATCAAGATGAGTAAGAGTGGTTGGTGGAACCATCTCTCGAATGATGTCAACAAGCATTTTGAATATGCCAACATCACTCTGGTGTAAAACATCAACATGAATTGCCAAATATGGGTTCCCTAATCTTGTATCACCACCATTGAAGTTCCAAAATGCACATTGCAAAACATATTAATTGAAAATGTATAAGTAAGTAAAGAGGCAAAGATTTGTACAATAATTTATTTTACAAATATGGGTTCACCTATAGAAAATCATCACCTCAATCAAATCAGTTGCATACTTGTAAAGTAAATTTAAATACAAAGGGCCTTAGATATCATGGACTAGAAGCCCAATGTTTCACAAAAATCTATCAATGTTATCAAATTAGCTTACCTCAATAACATTGGCCATTTTTCGCAATTTCCTATTTTTTGATGATATTGGCAATAATCATTGATTTTTTTTGGAATTTTTTGGGTCAATTATATGCATCATGAACTCTAGTTTTTTGACAAAGAAAATTGAATCTAAAAATGCATTATATGGCTATAAAACAGAAATTGAACACATTGCCCTTTTCAACAAATATTTCAAATGCAAGGGCCAAAAGATATAACAATGGTCCATGTTGCAACCTATACTCTCTCTACAAAGGCTAATGCAATCCCATGCTTTCAATTCCCAAAAAAAATTCAAATATTGTGAGAACCAACATCATTTGCATGTTTATCAAATTGTTGATATTTTGAATTCTATAAATATAAATTTTCTTCAATTTTTGTGTACAACAATTTGAAATGATGTATACCAACATGCCAATGCACAAAGATTATTTTTAGAGTTCTAAGAAAAAATTGACAAAAGATAAGGTAATTCCAAAAATGGTGAACAAAACCGAGTTTTAGATATGACTAACTTTGAAATTAATTTTCTTTCAAATCACAACTAATTTTTTCTTCAAACTTCCATGGTCATGTGTAGTATGTCACACACTACAAGTTTCGTGTATACATTTTTGGACTTTGTCCATTGATGCTTATGTTATGGATCTTTGAATGAAAATGTTTCAAATTTGTACTCAATTTTGTTTGTCAGTGTAAACTGAACTGTGACAGTAATTTGGTTGAGTTCTGAAATGACTGGAACATTGAACATTCCATTTCATTTAATTCCAGTTCAGTTTATGAATTTGGCACTCTGTTCATTTAATTTCGTTCAGTTACATTTCGTTCCAATAATTCAGCTCAAATTTTACAGATTATTTAGCTCCTCATTTAATTTGATCACTTTTTCTAGTTAATTTAGCCCTTAGTTAATTTGATCAATTTTACAGTTTATTTAGCCCTCAGTTAATTTGATCATTTTTTACAGTTAATTTTGTCCTCACTGAATTTAGCTCAGTTATACAGTTAATTTAGCCCTCAGTTATTTTGATCAATTTTTACAGTTAATTTCGTTCCTCAATTGATCAATTTTGACAGTGCCTGAATGATGGGTTGAATGTAGGTAGGTTATTACAAGTTTGCCAATAACCAATTCTTGAACTTGCAATGTCAAACTTTTCCTAGGATTTAGTAGTTTGTACGCATTCAAAGATGGATTCATTCCTAGCTTGAGTCAATCTCTTGTATTTGGATCATAGATTTTATTATAGGTGCATCAGTTTACATGTTGCATTATTTTTTATTTTTAACACATGTTGCATTATTTTTTATTTTTAACACATGTTGCACAATTTTTGATGCAATGATGGAATCATTAGAGGCTTAATGGATATGGAGAAAGGTGTTGAGTAATTACTTGAGGAACTCTTCCTCTAAATATTTACATGCTACATTTGTCATTTTCCAAGTTCTATTTGTTTGTGCGTGAAGGTCTGTTGTGGTTGCATTGTTTTTCATTTGCAAAACATTTATTTGACAATAGGAAAAGAGACTCAAAGTGTATTGATTAGACACACAATCAAAAAATACATAATAATAAATGAAGTTAAATTGCATTTTAATATGCTTTTGAAAAATACAAGAAATAGGAATAATGGGAAGAAATAGGAAAAGGTTCACAAAAAGTTAAAAAGAACTTTCTCTTTAATTTTTGAAATAGAAAAAATAGATGAAATAAGGAAAAACTCCATGCTTTATATTTTTTTGACTAAGCATTCAAAAAATCCAAGAACACATAAATTGGAAATTGGACCCTAGAATTGGGCCTCAACACCATACATTAACTGGGGCCAAAGTGTTGAACTAGGGCTAGATTGAGGGTGGGATTGGGGGCAAATCAGGCCAGCCTTCTATTCGACCCCAGGGCTAATATAAACCAAGCCTAATTGTGTTTCGTTAACTTTGTGCCACTCGGGGAAGTAACTAAGGTCATGGTATAGAATGTGGTTTTTGAGTCTATTTCAATGCCGTTTGCCTCTCTCGCGCACCTCAAAATCCATCTACCCCAACACTCAATTTCCTTGAGGTTGCCAAGCTGCTCAACTTGGTTCATGATCAAGAGCTCTAGAAAGTCTAAATGCACCTCTTCTTCCCGCCTTTGCTCATATGTGTTCATCTCTCTTCGCTTGTTGTCTGTCAATCTCAAAGCTTATTAAGTTTATTTGATCTTAAGATTGACAGAGTACAAACCACAAGCCTAGCAGGAAGAGTAAGAAGGAGATTGGAATTTGGTAGATTTGGTGCAAGTTTTTTGCCATGTCAGCTCCCTAATGAAATGTTTCACATTACGAGCTCAGTGAATTCATCTTGACTACTATTGTCAAGAGTGAAGGAAGCACCCACCACCTTGCATCTAAGCTTACTTGCCCAAATTCAATTCCCATCAAAAGAAGTGAAGTGTAAAAAGAACTTAATTTACAAAGTCTTAGATCCTTGCAAGACATGCTTGATGAATGAGGACAAGTGCTTTAGTGATGGCATATTGAGTACTAAAAACTCATGTTGCAAGCTCTATCTAGAACTTTGCTTATCAACAGCCTTATTGTCGTGGCTACAACCACAGTTGGAACTAGGCAAGTATTATACTTAATTGAATATTGAGGACCAGAAAACCTTGTGAGACAATTTTAGGAGTGATCCCGAGAAATTTTGACACACAAATGTGTTCATGTGTAGTGGAGACTTTGTATGATGGACTTTCATCAAGATCTAGTTGTTTCAATAGGTCTTGTGCCAAAGAATACAATCTTTAATTGTTTCACCTTTTGTTGTCTTCTAGACAGATTCAATGCCCTTGGGGCCTTGAATTGCTGCAACACAATAGGTTGCCAGGCTCTTGGGGGTGCTCTCAATCTACTAAAATCTAGTCCAATCTTCTTCAAACATTTGATTCTATGTGATAGTACATTTCTACAAAATGGAGGCAAACTTGATGTTTGAGATTAACAATGGCAGACCAAGAGCACAATGTAACCTCAATCCAAATGCTTAGTATGAGTGATGAAGAGTGATCCTCAAAGAAGGTTGAAGAAGAGCATGAATGCGTATGAAAGGGAAGGGCGGGATAAGTTAAAATATTTGAACAAGAATGGTGTAATGGTGAGGTGTTGTACTAGGTATACAACAATATTAATTTATTGGTCGATTAGATCCCACATCCCCACTCCAATCAAACCCTAACCATGTCGTGCAATGTGAATGCAATTGTAGATAAAGTTTTGGGTAGTCGAGAGGTGCACCAAATAGCCCAAAACAGTATACACGTCGACCACGTGAGAACAAGTTGTAGGACCCCATGTCCCCATCCATCCCCCTTCCATCCAAGTGAGGGTCAATGAGGGGGTCAATGATGGGGTCAATTCACCCTAGATGATAATGTACCATCTTTGAGTCACAGTTATCCCTTGAATGATACAAACCCCATGACCTCTTATTTCAAGCTTCATTGTCCATTATTCTATTTCTTGCCATTTCACAACTATATATGTCAAAAGTTTTATATTTATTTTTCAAAGATGGAAATTCTATGTTTCAATTGTTGTAAGTCTTAAAATTTTCAAATTTTTTGGGAAAAATTTGAAATTATGGTGAATTTTTTAAGGTAAAAATGAAGAATTTTCACATAAATATACTAGAAAATCTAAAATTTTTACCATAGATGTATTTTAGACTTTATAACATCATAGTATAAACCAAAGTTACCGTTTCACTCTAAAATTAGAAAATCAATAGACCATGGTTAAAGGCTCAAAGTTCATATTGCTATAAAATATTGAAATTTATGAATTTTTCAAAATTTCTAATTGGAGTAGAAACTACACTTAATAAGCTTCATTTCATTAGTTGGACTCAAATTCAAAAAATGTCATTTTTATGGCAATGACATTGAAGGCTTTGACATTGAAATTTTAAAAAAATTGTAACTTGTGCAATATTTTTTGGAATGATCTAAAACAAAGCTCTACATGTAGATTATGATTATTAGTATCCATTTTAGAGAGTTAATGCACAAAGTCCAAATTATGAAGTCAATAGAGCATACTGAAGTTCTCAAATCACTAGAAGTAGGCTATTTAGTCCTTAAGACTATGAATAGAATGAACAAGTAGTTGAGAGTAGTGTCATTTAATTTGTTAATCAAGCACATCACATGTTGATAAGAAGACCATGGATACACATTGGTGGGTCTATATAATGATGCATGTTCAATGATTTCTTCCAATGATTTTTGCTTTTGACAATTGGTCATCCCTTCATTCATTATTCATGTTGTAAATTTTTTCTCTCTTTTCAGCCATTATTTTAGAATTCTCAAAATCACGTGTACATGCACAAAAAGACACATTTATGCACTTGCAGGAAAAAAATATATTGTTTTATAGTCTACAATGTTCCTTATTTTATTCTACCAATATACAAGTGTAATTTTCACCAAAAATTTACATACATGAAGTCAAAGTGGGACGCAAATCACAAATTAAATTTTTGCATACAATAAGATCGTGTGTTCATCCATTTCTTGAACTCTAAGAGACACATTTTTCTTTTTCAAATCCTAGTTTGATGTACAACCAAATTTTAATAAAATTTAGTAGACTTAACTACTTTTCACTTCATCTCCTATTTTTCACTAGTTACCGTTATGTTATTACTACTAGTATACCAATAGAAGAACTATGTTACCTTGAAATTTGACAATCATCAATAGTTGTTTGTAGCAAAGTAAAGCCCTAGCCTTGTAATTCTCACATTGACTAATTTGAAGTATGTACTTCCAAATATGCATTCAAATCTTTTGAAGTTTATCATCAATGCTAAAAACTAAGGTAATTACACCTAAAATTTCCCCCTTTTTGAATCAGACCCCTACAAATATTTGCCTAAAATATACTCCCACTATTTATAAATCTAAGATTGGTTTGAGAAAACATTTCTTATGTGGCACTTTGAAAATTCATAATTTATTCATGGAATGTCCTAAAAATTCATTCTAAGAGAATATAGAATCTCCTTTTGACCACCAATACAATCTTGCCAAAAATTAAAATATAATAATAATGGGAACCATGATGAATTGTTATTCTATTAATATTAGATTGAGTTACCTTTAAACAATATTCCCTGGCCTAGCAAGCAATTCAAAGGAGAATAAAAATCTCTTGAAAGTAGGGTCATTAGGAAAAATTTGAGTCCTAAAAGGGCTACTTGCTTCTGAGAAGTTCCCCCTCAAAGGAAGTCATAGCCCCTTTGAGGAACAGTGGCCACTATTCATCATCAATGATGAATAGTGATACAATAAAATTAAAAAATATTAAAATAATAATGTCAAAAATAGCAATTTGATGTGGTCGCACTAATGCTACATTAGATTTTGTAATTTTGTAATTTATTTTAATATGAATGTTTTAAATTAATTTTTCAATATTTTAAAAATTCTTTAATTGAACTCTCCCATGCTAACCAAGCCTTGCACTTCGCTTGCCAAGATTTTCATTTTTTTTCTCCAACCAGAGTTCCATGTTTTTCCCTGTTGGTTCGTGACTCACAACCCCTTAGAAGGCTCATATTTTTCCTAATGATAGGTCTTGTTGCTTGCCCTCAATTTGTTCAATTAGGGCATGCAAAATTCAATTAACAATGAATAGTGTTTTGACTTCGCAACCTAAATATGGTGCTTGGCAAGTCATATAAACTATAGAAGTGAGTTCAATAGGTTGAAACATTCCAAGAAAAATGAAAAAAACACTTTTCATCAATGACTCTTTCAAAACCAAGTCCGAGGGACTTTGGCTTGTCACTTACTTCTTAAATGACAAACTTGCTGAAGGGGCACAGTTGTAGGACCATACTTGAATTTCACATAGTTTTTGCTTTTAACTATCTTAAGCTTGACTATGAAAATGAAGTTCCAATAATCTACTTCTTTTTTTCTTTTCTTTTTCCAAGATTGTTAAAATTGTAATTCTTGTGAAACTTTGAAGTTAGCATCTTGAAAGCTTAAAATACACCACTTTAGTGCAATTTCAAGGAATACACCAATTATACCATGATGTTTACCACTATTATCTCCATTTTTTTTTAAAAATTTTATACTAATTAGACATTTTTGTAAATACTATGATAAGTACAAAGCAATTATTTTAAAACATCACATAAATTTCCTATGAATGTTTATAATTAAGAAAAATTGAAGTCTAATTTTCGGTATACAATATAGTACTACATGAGAAAAACATCAAACTTTAGAAAGGTATGTTTTACTGTAATATAGAAAACTAATGAAATTTGACCGAACCAAAACATAGAATGTCCTTTACATTAAGGTAGGAGGCTCGAACTCCATTAGGGCATTTAGAATTGTCCTTACTTTAGCTCTGAAATGGACATGAAATGGTCTTTAAATCCACCTCTATAGTCATTTGAATGGATTGAGGAAAAAAATGTAATTTATTGCCAAAGCCAATCATTGTCCTTGTTTGCCCCATTTCTCTTTATAACTTCAAGTAAACAATTTATGAAAGATCTAGTGACATAAATAGGGACCTATGACACAACTCGTTTGAAAATTCATAAATAATTCAATAATACTTCAGAAAATATGAAACCACTTATTTTACATTCTACGTCTATTTCTCTTTGTCTGAAAAATTAGATAAAAATATTCCCATGAAAAGAAATCCATGAAAAAGGTGGACCAACCCTTAGATGAACGATTTATAAGCCTTCTACCTTAGTTAAGGTAGTCTACTCTTAAAGCGACCATTTAAGGGCTGGTCCACTTTTTTCATGGGCTTTTGTGGACGAAAATATTTTTGGTTTATTTTTAGAGAAAGAAAAATACATGTGGTTTGGAGCACAAGTGATTTCGTATTTTTCCAAGTCTTTTTGAATTACTTATGAATTTTCAAAAATTTATGTCCTAGGCACCTATTTATGATAGTAGATTTGGCAAAAAACATACACATGTAGTTTATAATGAGAGATGGGAAAACCAAGAACAAACATGCGGATTTGCAATAAATAACAAACCATGTTCCTAAATTTGACCATGCTTGTGTCAAATTTAATTCACAGATTTTTCATTCATAAAAAAGTAGTTGGCTTGCTAAAGTTGGCTTTAAATCAATATAATTTCAAGAATATCCACTTACTTTTTCCTTTGCAATGAAATTTCGTTTCATTCGTGTCAAAAAAAAAAAAGAATATCCACTTATGAGTGCATTTAAAATTGGATTGAATCACATGCGTGAACCATCTATATTCAAATCTTAAAGTGATCGGTAGGATAGATTTTAATGTGCACCCTTTTTATCCTTAACTCATTCATTAATCCCTGAAGGACTGTGATTATGTTTTCACCAAAAACGCTCAAAAACTGCCATTTCTAGGACGAGCACCAAATTTTAGAAAAAAAATATTTTTGAACACATATAACCGTAGGATCTTGTAGTAAGCTAGTTTGAGAAGATATGGAAAAAATTTCAAAAAATTATATCATGTAGATTGCAAGATATTAGCATTTCAATAGACAAAAAAACTTTTTGGGGCCCTGCGAAAGCTCGAGCAGCTGCACTTCACAAGGTCGCATTCCTATGAAAAAATGTTCAAAATGGTGGTGCTTCTTTGGATTCTTTTTCTTAGACAAGTTATCTATATGCTTAAAAAATTTCACATCATTTGGAATTGTGCAACATATAGGAAAAAAATAGTAAGTAGAGAATGATTCAAAATACAAAATTGTTAAGAATTTTGTAATGGAATTGAAAAATGCCAATCCCAATGGTTGCTACAAGGTTTTAATAAACAATCTACATCCTATGATTTTATTTTTTTCAAAAAATATTGAAAATTGAGTAAGATAAAGGACTTCAAAGTTTATTTTAGAGTAGATAATCCATAATTGCCCGCAAACTAAAACTCCTTGTAACTTTTGACTCATTGATCAAAATGGAATGATTCAAAGCTTTCCACATATGTAAATCTCTAATTAACCAATTTCAAATTTTTATTTTAAAAGAAAGTGATTTTTTCTGATCTGCTCGGACTGCCCGCCCAGGGGAAAAAATAACATATTATGCCATAACTTTTGACTCATATTTCCAAATGTCATAAAATTTTGTGCATATGAAAGATATTCCTCATCCCCACCTTCTATTACAATTTCAGCCTAAAATACACAAACCTCTAATCCCACGTATCTGCCCAAAATTTCTATGTTGCCAAAAAAAGCATATTGATCCTTTAGGGGGGTAAGTATGAACTAACGGTTTAAGAACTAGTAAATGTCCATTTTGGGCTGAAATCTATGGTAGATTTGAAGAAGGCAGTCGATTTCAAAGCAGATTACTATACTGTATTTTTTTTTTGAAGCAAATGAATGCCCTTCAAGAGTTAAGGGTTAAGCTCATGCATTTCCCAACAAGAATATTTTGGGGAGCTTGGTCCCAATACCTGATGGGTGACGCAGCCATGGCCAACTTGACCATGCTTTTGCTTACTGTCAGTACAGACGTGCAGACCATCCTGTGGAATCCTTAAAACTTCTGGCCCAGCATTTGAACAGCACTGATCCCCAGCACTGGAAACGGTCCTCATCCTCACAAAGTCTTCATAGAATAGTACTCTGGAGAAGGGTTTTTTTAGGCAATTAAATGCCCAATTGCCTCAAAAAAAAATGAGCAGCTTCAAGCCTATAGAAAGAAAAGGGGGTAAATGTGTTAAAAAATGCCTGACTATCATCATGGCCCTACACATTGTTGTTACAATGTTTCCAAAACCTCATTTCATTCATCATGCACAACCAATACATACAAATATTGCATACAAAATTTAGATATTCAAAATTGTATACTCATAATTGGCCTCATTCAATTCAAACTCCCATTATGAAGGAGCCAGGGAGTGGAGAACCTTCTTGAAAGAAAGGCCACATAACCATTTGTCTGAAAACCATAAAACAACAATTGCTTTGGAGTATAATAAGGTAGTTTGTTGACTTTGCTCTTATTGCAACCATCTTCTTCAAACAACTCAATAGACCCTTTTGAAATGTAGAGTCAATGGTTCTAAAATGGACTACCACAAATGTTAGAGCATAATTAAGCTTTGTCAAATATTGATTCATACTTTGCCAATGGATGGAATAAGAGTTAGAGAGGGTCCATTTCAAAGCTAGGGGTGTGTCCACTTAATTTTTCTAAATGAGCATTGATTGCCCAATTGCCTTCTTACAAATGTTAAAAGAAACTTTTTTTTTGAAACATACCACCTTCAAGGGCCGCAGCTAGAGTAACATGACACAACATCCAAGGCAACCCAGCTTGACCACCGGGAATTACACACCTTGGGTATCCCTGTCAGGAACAAGTGGAGGAACAAACCCCCTCCATATGCGAACAAAGCAACATGGGGAGCTCCCATGTGAGCAATGTCAACATGGGGTGTTGAACTGAGAACCTCATGGGTTCCATCGGAAGTCCCTTTCCTTTGATCATCACCCTAGGGTAGTTTAAGGTCATGTTAAAAGAATTTAGGGTCATTTAAGTTTAGTAATGGTTGCATTTAAGAACCTGGTGTATTACTTTTTGAATGATGTAATGCTTGTTTTGGGTCGAGCGTGAGATCTTGAGTTACAGGAGCTTTGGATTCAATATGTGTTCCCCAAGTAACTTAGCCTCCCATTGCAATTTACCATTGTTACAAATTCCTGGCATCAATTAAGGTAAACCAACCTACGACATGCAAAATGATTGGTTTGCATTGTTCACATTTTTGAAAATTTTGAACTTTTTTACCATATAATGACAAACATGAGAAATGGAGAGAGCAACTGAAATTTTATTTTTTTGACAAAGTATGAATTTTTTATTTGTTTTTTGAAGTGTGTTGCCCAATTAGACCAAAATAGTTTGTTAACTACTCCAAAACCATCAAAAAGTGTACCTATCATGGTCATCAGACCACCTAAAGCACTAACAATAATTCCTAACATGGCTGCAATATTTTATGATATGGGCATGACATAAAGGAATAAAAAATTTAATTCTTGTAATGAATATACACTAAAAAGGTGGAAGTTCCTAAAGTAGTCACTATTAACTCCATTACCATCACCCAAAGCATTGATTTTGGCCATTAACCTACCTAATGAAGTCAAAATTTCAATTTCTAGATAAAGTTTGTCATGAATTGATGGAAGACTATAATGGGTGGTTTTGTAGGTGTCTGCATTAGAGAGTTGGCCAAATATGGGCTGATTTACCTCATAAAGAATGGAAAAGGTGGGTACTGGGAGCATTCCTAAACAAGTTCAGTTTCATCAATTGCCACAATCCTTTAAGTTCAAAAAAGTTAGAAAGTTCCGCATATGAATTCAACTCTAGAAGAATAGCTTCAACTCAAAACACATAATATATGGTAACTTAATTGCCTATGATGAACCAACCTAGTCCATGTGTTATCCATGTCGTCCAGTTGAGGTAAGGTAGACAAGTGTATTACCACCCTTATTTGCAATCTGACTATGTTGGGGCCAACTCCAAGAAGAGAAAATATTTTTCATAGGTGTGTGCTTGTTTTATGAATCAAACCCAAGTGGAATTATAATTTTTTTTATCAAAATTGTAATTTCTATAAATTTTTGAAGTGGTCTGCCCTGAAATGACAAAACCGCCTATTGACTAGAGTCATGAATGCCCTAGAAACATCCTAAAATTATCATTTCATGTATCTATTAACATTTGGAAGGTGATCAATAAAGGAGTGACAAATACATGTAATGGCATTAATTCTCTGATTTTGTCAAAATTTGAAACAAATTTGACTAATTTTTGGACTAATTTCTCGAGAGATTTAGATGCTTAACCCCTAAAAGACCAAGTGTCCATTCAACATACGCAAGTAATCTCGGGTAGGTTCCTCTGAAGTCATTTTTGGTTGGACGTATATGAAATTTGGACATGATTTGCACCTATGTACCCTTTTCTTGAAATCTATTTTTTTTGATCGGATGACCGGATCAAAAGTTATGTTACCCTAAACTTTGCGGGCTGACCGGGCAACTTCGGGCAACATGTGCAAAACTCTTCCTATGATTTAGAAATTTGATGGGTGTGTAGCTTACATGATACAAGATGCAAATGTCCAAAAAAATAACCATTTTTAGTGTAAGAATCTCATTCTAGAAGGAGTTAAAGTTTGCAAGCCTTGTTGGGCAAGGTTGGAAAAAAACTTTTTCACCTAACTTCAAACATTACAATCTTTCAATCCATGCAGTCAAATTTTCTTAAAATTTTCCACATGTTTCCGAAGAAGTCTAGTACAAATTTGTACAGTCAAAATTTTGAAAAAACAACTTTTTTTTTCATTTTTTGCTTGCTGCCCTAAAAAGTGTCAGTTTTTGACAATTTCTGCTCAAAATGTGCCTCGGTCCAGTAGGGGTTAAATGGATGGAATTGGGGCCCATTATAGGGTGACAGAATTGGGATGCAGACGGAATTGGGCTAGTCCACCTTACTATCACTGCCATTTTATCGGAAGTCATTGCGTTTTTTAGAATTATCTACAGAGTGATTGCATTTTGATGATGAGTTCTCTTTGCTTGCTGAAACCATTCCAGTCACTAATTACCTGTCATGAGATTTTCCACTTGTTGTCAAGAAGTCTTTGCCTAGCTTGTGTTTCCAGAAAGCTTAAGTTCATTTGTGAATTCTTTACATCAGCTACTTAGGAAAGTGTAATTCTGACTTGCTGTTCTTACAGAAATGGTTTTACAGAAATCAACAGCAGAGATAAGAAATCGAATTTCGAGATAAGAAATGTAGGCATTACAGCACTTGTAGCTTGAACATTTCTCATGAAGATACTGTGTTGGCAATTTGTCTTTCAATTCAGTTCGTTTTGTTTAGTTTGCAGCTTGTTGGTGACTGTATGGCAGCTAGAACATGACCATCACTACTAGGATCCAGGCATGCTTGGAAAAATCAAAGCAATTCAGCATTTGTGATATAGTGTGAATTCGTTTGAAGAATAAAATGGCCACTGGCTGTTCCAATTATTAGATTGTCTAATTTCCTGTTCAATCTTCTGGGAAGGCTAAAAAGGACTCTAGATTTCCTTTTTACTCTAATCTGATTACGTGATTCTTAATTACCAAGAGGATTGTCAGGGATGGTCACTGCTGGGGGCTTTGAGGTTGGAGACAGTGAATGCAGATGCTTCAGTCACTTCAACAGCTCTCGCTGTCATTTTACGCATGCTAACTTAGTATGAGTAAATGGAGTAGCAGAATGGTACATTCTCACTTGGCCCTAAGGGAGAACTTAGAGGGTGCTTTCACAGCATAAGGTATACAAGCCTATTACCACCCTGATTTGCAATCTGACTATGTTGGGGCCATTTCCAAGAAGGTAAAATATTTTTCATAGATGTGTGCTTGTTTCATGAGTCGAACCCAAGTGGAATTATAATTTTCTGATCAAAATTGTAATTTCTAAGAATTTTTGAAGTGGTCTGCCTTGAAATGACAGAACCGTTTGTAGACTAGAGTCATAAATGTCCTAGAAACAACCTAAAACCTCCATTTCATGTATCTATTAGCATTTGGATATTGACCAATAAAGGGGTGACACGATACCCTAAATGACATTAATTCTCTGATTTTGTCAAAATCTGGAGCAGATTTAGATGCTAAAACGAATGGAATTGGGGCCAATTATAGAGTGACGGAATTAGGATGCAGACGGAATTGGGCAGGTCCACCTTATATCCTAATTCCGTTACTCTATAATTGGCCCCAATTCTGTTCCTTCCAGTGTTCGGGAAACTTTTTGAATTTCACCGACTAATTTCCTCCAATTCCTATAGTCAACCGGTTATTGAAGTTTCCATCCTGGTTATTTTCTCTATTTTCTACTAGAAATAGAAATTTTCAAGATTTTTTCACTGGTTTTTTGCCGATGTTTTCGGATTGCAACCGGATATTTTCCCAAATCCACCGGCTAACTTTGAACTAATTGCCGGTTTTTCCCGTTCATTGGTTCATTCTAGCATCTAAATCTGTCCAGAAATTAGTCAAATCTATTATAGATTCTGACAAAATCAAAGAATTAATGTCATTTAGGGTATCGTGTCACTCCTTTATTGGTCAATATCCAAATGCTAATAGATACATGAAATGGCGGTTTTAGGTTGTTTCTAGGACATTTATGACTCCAGTCTACAAACGGTTCTGTCATTTCAAGGCAGACCACTTCAAAAATTCATAGAAATTACAATTTTGATCAAAAAATTATAATTCCACTTGGGTTCGACTCATGAAACAAGCACACATCTATGAAAAATATTTTACCTTCTTGGAAATGGCCCCAACATAGTCAGATTGCAAATCATGGTGGTAATAGGCTTGTACACTTTAAGGAGTAGGCTTTCAGACCAGTGTGACTTTAGAAATGACGATCCTATGTGGAGGTTGATGTGGTGGTCAGAAAGAAAGGTTAACCCTAAACCGCAAAGACCAATGTTGTTTTCAAAGGGAAGGGAGTTGCAATGAAATTGATTTAGCATTGAAATAAGCTTGAAACGTAGATTTTAAACATAAGGGAGCCGATCCACTTCTAACCACTTAAGCAGATACACATACTGCAAGGGAGGTTTCAATAGTGGGGAAATTTTTTCCATTAGCAGAAATAGAATTCATAAGGTTTCCATAATTTTTCAGATTTTTTTTCCACACAAAATAATTACTACAAAGTTTTAAGCTGAAGATTTTGTTCTACCAATATTGGCCATACAGACCTTCCTCTTTTCGACCAAGGGCTGGTTGCAAAATCCAGGAAGGGCTGGGTCCAAATTTGAGAGTCTTGTAGCCAATTATAATGCACCACGAAGTGCCCGAGAACTATGCCAACATTAATTGTTGCTAATCACCTACTGATTGAAATTACTCCACCCTACGTTGCTAAACTGGTTTTGTGATTAGTAAGGGGTCGGCTCCCTTAGAGGAGTGCTTATAGTTAAAGGGCCTCTGAGAGGGTGATTAACCCAGTAAGGATGTTGCAGACCAGAGTGGTCCGATGGATGACAGAGAACTCTCGCATGTGAGACAAAAGTGCCATTGTTCATCTTTGGAACTTTGTGCAAGAAGGGGAGGTCTTGCACAATAGCATGGCCTCCAATGATTACTTTCAGATTTTTTAAAGTAGATGATTCACACTGTTTCAAAAAAGAAGATTTCCACGGTGACCAGCCAGTCCTTACAGGGTTAAGATAAAACGGCATAACCTCCCAGGAAATGAAGAATGAAGCAGGTGGCCGACACCGAGCATAGCTCATGACAAAATTGACGGAAGAGGTGTCCAAAGCAGAAAGCCCTTCCCGTTGCTACAAGTGCCATGAAATTCTCGAAACCCAGTAGGGCCTACAACTGAGGTAACACCTCCCTCCAAGTGTAACCATGTTGGGGGAAGTGCCTTATGTCGTTGTAGACGACGGTCCATGGATGTGAATTAACCTGCCATGTGTAAACAGAAGGGCCATTAAAACTGGGTCTAATCAGCTGGCCTGACACAAGGCTGACGGGAGCTGCTGACCGACCCAAATTGAAGAAGAGTCTTGAGTTCGCTGCTTGACTACTTAACCTATTATCTACTGATTCTTCCTAACACCAAGTGAGAATGTACCAGAAGCATCAATTGTTTGTAGAAGTTTGTGTAGTAAAACTTACTAGCAAAAGTTGGTGCATGAAGATGTGCCCAGTAAATTTTGAAACCAATGATAGGCCACGCTTTTCGACGTCTCTCTACCACACATAACAACTGTGAACAGTAGCAAGACGTCTCTCTACCACACAGAAGGACTGTGAACAGTAGCAAGCACGGTAAGTTAACTGCCGTGATCAGCTGTTGGGGGCAAGGGAAGTGCCCAACACTCCGGCAGTGATGTGGCAATGTGCCTGCCCAAAACACAAACACACACACACATACACATGAATGTTCAAAGTTGCACAGGTCAGCATAGCTAGGTGCCCTCATATGGAAATTGAACAAGGGCACTGTGGGCCTTATGACATCTTTTTAGCATCTAGGAGTCTCTAAATTATAACCTCATTGAATGAGACTAATTTTTGTATCTCTTTTGATTTATTTTTCAAGGCAAGTTGGTTACATTCTTGAAAAAATTTAGATTATTTGAAATTGTACAACATATAGAAAAAAATTAGTAAGTAGAAAGAAGTAGAGAATGATTCAAAATACTAAATTGTTAACAATTTATTTATGGAATTGCAAAATGCCAACCCCAATGGTTGTAATGTTGTAATAAACAATCTACACCTAATTTTTTTTAATTTTTTTTCAAAAATATTGAAAGTTGAGTTAAATAAAGGTCTTCAAAGTTTATTTTAGAGTGGAGATTCCATTACAAGCCACAAACTACCCACAACTAAAACTCTTCATAACCTTCACCTCATAAATCAAAATGGAATGATTCAAAGCTTTCCATGTATATAAAAATCTAGAAAATTACTTTAAATTTTTATTTTAAAAAAAGTGATTTCTAAAGATTTTTTTTGGCTGCCCGAGTTGCCCACCGAGCAATGAAAACTACACTAAATAGTGAAATTAGGTTGCCCCACACTATATAAATACTTAATATTAGATTACAAGATTGCACTACTTTTGAATTAGGTGTTGTTGTAAATAGAACTCGTGAACCTTCATGTGTACAAATGGAAATATATGTAGAAATTTTTGTTCACTTTGATGGCTTGTAAAGTACCTTTTGGGGGGTAAGTCAATCTAATTGTTAAGGCAACCTAATTTCACTATTCAATGTACATATCATACAATATCTTTTTAACTATGTATTCAAAATTTATGAAGATTATTGGGCTTAAAAGCTACTCCTCGGGCACATGTTGTGTGAAAATTTCAAAGAAACCAAATAAAAATTCCATTCATAGTGGGTTGCCCCAAATCACTATATTGCCAAAAAATGTTGTTTGGTCCTTTAGGGGTTAATCTCCTGTTAACATGATGATCACCCAAGAATATGGGAACATATAGTGCAAGATTTAATGTCTCCTATTCTTCAACACTCACAAATTCTCCTCTCAAGTGTTGCACTTCTCTCTCAAGAGCCTCTTCCTATAGTAAATATATAGAAGACCAACTCACTACATCGAATAGTGAAATTAGATTGTCCCTCACTAATTTCCTGACATTTGACACTAAATAAATATTTATAGTTACTGTACGAGAATGAACTACTTTTGAATTTCATATTGCTATATTTGGGACTCGTGAACCTCCATGTGTACAAATGGAAATATTTTTAAAAATATTTGTTGACTTTGATGGCTTGTAAAGTAACTTTCTTGGAGTAAGGCAACCTAATTGTTAAGGCAATCTAATATCACTATTTAGTGTAGGTTAATTTCGTTAAAGCCATGCTACATATGAATGCCAAGTTCATCACCACTAATTGAGACTAGGTATAATTATGGCAATAACTGAGAACCACTAGCCCAATATATTAACTATCCTATGTACTCAGAAATTACCCAGCTTAGCCACTATGACAAGCACATCAAAGGTCGATTGGGATTTTCAACTGGGTGATCTTTCCTCCACTGAATTCCTGGCATAGACCTTCCATTTCTTTCTAGGAGAAACTGATAAGTCTTGAATCTTGATATATAGTCTCTGAAATGTGCACTTTTTTCTGACCTGATACCACGAGCACAGATTACTATTGTAACAAGTATCAGTACAAAATCTTCACTACATTACATACCTTCACCCGTGCATGGGTGAAGTGTAGGAAGTATGGAAGAAGAATGTGAAGCACTCTTGAGAAAGTCCAGAAGGACAATAACAAAGAAAAAACAGGAAAACTTGAAGGCTAGAACCAAAGAGTGACTTTGCAACCTTTCTATTTTGCAGCATTGGAGAATATGTATGTCTGTGCTTCAAATACTTTAGATCCCAAGAAACATAAATGGAAACATAAATGTGCAGGAAAACCACAGAAATGCAATGAGGTAGAAAATGAACATGATCAGACACCATGCAATGGTTTGACTGCAAATTATGTAACTGCTATGTACTATAAACAGAACAAAATTCTGAACTCTTTCTCAAAAGAAGCGTGTACACAGTACCTTGCACCCAGCAGTGTACCAGCAAAAGCAGAACCATACAGACAACACAGAAATAAAAGTTCACTTTTCTCAGAAGATTGAAGAAGAATCCATACCCACAAAAAGATCCACAAACAAATACAACTGACAATTAATCACCAAATCGAGAATAATCTTTACTTTGAGCTCATGACAAGGGCACTAGAAAATGCATTGGAGTTAGGCAACTCTAGTAGTTCAGGTTTTGTTCTTTCCAAGAAAACCTAGGATCACTAGTATAGGGGTCTTTTTAAATAGGAAAGGTTAAATAGTCTATCATTATATGACTTATGTCTCTTCTCAAGTAGTGTTTCGAGTTCAATTTGTCATGCAAATGTATGCACTATCACCTAATCAAAATTCCAAGAGAGGGCTTGAAAATAGTATATATATAGTTCCTCAATCCTTTTAAAAAAAATTAGGTCAATTTTGTGTAGTCTTTGCTCCCTTTGTAGATCCTACATATTGCACTTAGTGCTCTTGAATGTCTAACGATTATGAATTCTACTTCAAATTGTCTTAGCTTGCAAAAGTATGAGTTTTAGATTTATACAAATATTTACATCTTTTCCCTTTTTAGGTTTTAAATCCAATCTCACATCAAATAGTCCAAAACAAACATACAAGATGAAATGGCACCAAAACTACATGCAAATGTAGGTTCAATTTTGCATTATGCGTAAGAATTAATCCTAAAACCTCATAAAGATAGACCTATGACCATGGAATATAACATCTAAAACCATGGATGTAAATATCCCATCACCGTGAAATATATATAATTTCTAAGACCTTGGTTTGAAGGCCTATTACCATGAAATGTAACTTGCTACGACCATGCAAAACCAACCTATAACCATTCAACTAGCCCTATGGCTATGGAACTAATGCTCATGTTTTTGTTCCATGGAAAATTCTAATCTACAATAACTACACCTAAAGTGGACCACTCCTAAAAATTGACCCCTATTTTTGAAGGGAAATTGAATGGTGAAGATATCTAAAATGGTGTGCATGAGAATGACAAGTGCACAGTGGAATTAGAAGCCATTTTGAGTGATGTGCAGCACTCTAGCTCTATTTATAGTATTGTGGAGGTGTCAACTTTACAAGTGGTTGATTGTTGATAAACTTTCTATTGTTTTAATATTTTCTCTATGACATGTTTTGATACTACTAGTGTCATTTCTTTATGAGCACCAAATGTATTTTGGCATCACTTGCATGACACTTTTAGCACCCTAATCCTTGCATATTTGAAAATTTGTAACTAATTCACAATGCATCCAAAAAATAACGGAACCACTTGCATTTTGATTCATAGTCCTTTGCCAATGTGCAGAACTTGTTGTTCATTTTCTAGAGCATATTGGTTATAGCACAGAGCTTATTTGTGTGATTTTAGGTGTAGTTCCCTTATACAATTCAATCACTGTGAAAAAACAGCATTCAACATTTGATCCATTTCCCAAATTTCAACTCCAGGTTGTGCATAAGAAGAACTTCAAAACATGTAACACTCTAGATACTTGTAATTTCAAGTTGTAGTTCAAGCATGCATGCAGGATGATCACCGATCCCAATTAGGAATCCAAACCCAGTGACCAACCATACATGAAGGTTTGATTTGGCACTCAGGTACTAAAACTGAATTTCCATGTCATATCAAGATCCACATCAGCTTGCACCATTCACAAGATGACACGTATCACTTTGTTTTTACAAAAATGACTTAATTTCTTCTAAATCTTACCTTCGCTTGGGGTATCCAGGACAACCAGCATTTAATCTCAAATTGATTATAACCCTAAACAAAAATATGAGATACAAATTTCAATCAAGCTCATTTCAAATGAGGATCAGGTGCCATTGACATAATAATCAATTAAAGAAAGTGAAAACACCATCTATGAGACACTTGAAATTCCAAAGACTTGCCTGCGTATCAAAACTCTTGAGCAAATTATCCCCTAAAGGACCAGCCTTGAGTTTTTGGTAACATAATTTTTTTGGGCAGGTACATGTGAGCGGAGATTTGACTCATTTAGGCTGAATTTTTTTTGACAAGGTGTGGACGAGGAATATCTTCCATGCATGCTAAATTTCATTTCATTTGAGTATACAAGTAAAAAGTTATGATGTAAAATGTTGTTTATTTCTCAACTCGGGCAGCTCGGGCAGATCTGAAAAAATCACTTTTTTCAAAAATAAAAATTTGAAATTAGTTTTCTAGATTTACATACATGGGAAAAGCTTTGAATCAATCCATTTTGATAAATGTGATGAAAGTTATGAGGAATTTCAGTTTGCGGGCAGTTAAGGAATCTCTACTCTAAAATAAACTTTGAAGTCCTTTATTTAACTCAATTTTTCATATTTTTTGAAAAAAATAAAATCATAGGATGTAGATTGTTTATTACAACATTTCAACCATTGGGATTGTCATTTTTCAATTCCATAATTAAAATTTTGACAATTTAGTATTTTGAATTATTCTCTACTTCTTTCTACTCACTATTTTTTTCCTATATGTTGTACAATTCCAAATGATTCTAAATTTTTCGAGAACATAGCCAACTTGACTTGAAGAATGAATCCAAAAATGCACCACCATTTTGGACATTTTTTCATACAAATGTGACCTTTTGAAGTGTTGCTGCCCGGTTTTTTGCAGGGCAAAAAAACTGCTTTTTGTCACTTCAAGTGTTAATATCTTCCAATCCACATGGTGGAAATTTCTGAAATTTTTTCCACATATTTTCAAAACAACTTAATACAAGATCCTACGGTTATATGTGTTCAAAAATGTTTTTTTCTTTAAATTTGATACTTGTGCTAAAATTGGCAGTTTTTGAACGTTTTTGGTGAAAACATAGTCAAGGAACTTTAGGGGTTAACAGGCAGCCCATGCAAGATTACAATCCTTGTTGACTGAACTCAAACCAGTTGATCAACATCAGGAGATGAGAATTGAGAATTGAGAATTCGATGAATTCATCAATACTGAACTCAAGAAAATCCCAGGTGTTAACCTACGTACCATACGTGTGTGGAGGCAGCTTGGAAGTTGAGAAGTTTGTAAAACTTCATCAACATGATCCAACCTGCCACACTACCACAGGAGTATTAACTCAACACAGGTGAAAGTATCCTACATCAAAGCCTACATCTTGCACAAGCAGATTTGGGCTACACACCCAATCCAATATATAACATTGTTTTATTGGAACTTTGATCTACAATAGATGAATAAGTGGCATCCCTTTACAACAGACTTCTGAGCCCAAATCAACACAACTAGAAAAGTCTACTACAGACTTTAAACCTGTGGATAAGGATTAATATAAGTGAGGGACCAACTTTGACACAATTGCATAGAAAATTTCTGTACTACATAATCTCCTATTTACATGCTAATCACCCAAGAATATATGAATGTGCTGCACAAGATATAATGTCTCCCATTCTTCAGCTCTCACAAGTTCTCCTCACAAGTGCTGCACTTCTCTCACATGCCTCTTAGTTCCTGTTGTAAACATATAGAGGACCAGCTCGCCAAGTTTACTTCATTGATACCTTACTGCAATGAATGCCAAGCTCATGACCACTAATTGAGACTAGGCATCATTATGGCGATGACTGAGAACCACAAGCCCAATATATTAATTATCCTATGTACTCAAAATTATCCAGCTTAGTCACCACGACAAACATGGACAGCAAGGGTTCATCAGGATTTTCAACCTGGTCATCTTTTCCCACTGGATTCCTAGCATTGATCTTCCAATTCATTTTAGGAGAAATTGATAAGTCTTAATAGTCTCTGAGATGTGCACTTTAGTCTGACCTGATACCATGAGCACAAATTACTAACAAGTATCAGTACAAAATCCTCACTAAATTAGATACTGGCACCTGCGCACGAGTGAAGTGCAGGAAGTATTGAAGAAGAATGTGAATCACTCTTGAGAAAGTCCAGAAGGACAATAACAAAGGAAAAACAGGAAAGCTTGAAGGTTAGAACCAAAGAGTGACTTCACAACATTTCTAAGTTATACAGCATTAGAGAATATGTAAGTATGTGCTTCAAATACTCCAGGTCTAAGACACATAAATGAAAACATATTATATATGCACACACGGAAGGCCACAAAAATACAATGAGGTAGAAAATAAACATGATCAGATGCCACACAATGGTTTGACTGCAGATTATCCAACTGCTACTAAGCTTACTGTAAACAAAACAAAACTCTTGACTCATTCTCAAGAGAAGCCTGTACACAATGCCTAGTGCTCTGCGGTGTACCAAGAAGCATGGAGCAGTTAACAGTACTCTTGACCTTTACATGACTTGGCCCCTCACCTGGAGTCCTTACTGAAACTTCCATATCCAGAAGTGGATTTCAGATAATTATCGCCCAAAAGGGACTTGACCATGTTGAGAATTGATATGTGGGTGATTGCTCAAAACACCTCACATATCTCTAGCTGATCAGTTTTTTTACCATAACTTTTGCATTCTAGTTCGAAATGACCCAAAATTTACAAGCAAGGTGCTCATGACTATTATACACCTTGTCTAATTTTTTGGAATTTAAAAATAATATTTTACTATCCAAAAATAAATCCCAATTTAATATCACACTTGCCAATGTTTGTTTTTTAACAAAGTAGTTCCCCCAAAAAAGAATTTGGAGATGGAATTGGGAAGAAATGGTCTTGTAGTAGACTTCTAGCTATTGTTCAAAGGACTCATTAGATGAAATTTGAGGCCTCCAAGAGCTTGCAAGTTATCTTCAATTCCCAAGTTGTGGGAACTCGACAGAGCAGCAGTATGATGTGGCACAGTCACTGCCACATTTCAGAACATAATATATTTTTAAAATTTTAAAATTATTATTATTTTTTAAAAATGTCTTTTTAATTCAGTTTTAAGTTTATCAGTACTTTTCAGAAATTTGGGGGAATTTTTTTTTTAATTTCAAAAAATTTGGAAATTGAGGCCATTATGGGTTGGTTCCCAATTTCTGACAGCACAAGGAACAGTGCAGGGAACAGCCTTGAAATGGGCTCTTGGAGGCCTCAAATCCCCTCTAATGTCTAAAAAGAGTTAATTGTATGTCATATAGAAGTCCACAAAGTGAGCCTCTTTCTACTTGCATTTCGAAAAATGTTAAAAATTATTTTGGTGGGCTTTTTGGTGAATGACCATCTCCACAAAGTTGCTACAAATAGACAAAATTTAAAAAAAAAAAAATCCATTTCATTTTTTTCTATTTTTTCTTCATTAAAACATGAAAGAATGTATTTTCTTGAGATTTGACACTTTTCCCAGTTCTCCTACTTAAATTATTTTTCTATGTTTTTCCTTTGGTGGTTACCTTCATCTTATAGTTGTATACATTGGCCATATTTTAAAAATTAAATTCTTTTTTAAAATTTTAAAGTACTCTAGAAAAAAAATGAGTTTAGTAAAACGCACCAGAATTGGCAAGTGCAATCACCCATGTGACTATTTTATTTTGTAAAATCTATTGAAGTTTTTGGTTGGAAGCAACTGACATTCAAATGTAAAATGTGCCACAGACTTTTGAATTTTACACAACTTGAATTTCTTCTTAAGGAAGGATTGGGGATAAATCAAGGAGATTGAGGAAATCTCCAAGTGGACGGGATTCTACACTTTCTTCTGAATCACAAGGGGGAAAAGAAGTGCAAGTGCTCCCCCCACTCTCATAGCTACCTGAGAACTTGAAACCACTTCCATGTGAAGTGGGTTTCCATCATACTCTTGCACTTTGAAATAATTTGAACTTTCAAAAAATAAAATATTCTTTTAACCCCTAAAGGACCATTTGTCCCCTTGGGAGACAATTTGGGTTCAGGCAGGTTCCTAATGTCTCAATTTTTAGTGAAATTTTTTGGAATTTTTTGAGGTTGTGTATTTTCGCAAGAGCTTCGTGAAAATATTTTTTATTTTATTTTAATTGGTGCCCGGGAACAAAAGTTATGGCATAATAAGCAAAAATGGAGTTCGGCGGGCAACACAGAAAAAATCACAGAAAGTCAAAATAATTTTTTTTCAAATTTTTTTCTCAAAGATTAAATTTTTGTCTACATGTGAAGCTTTGTTTCATTCAATTTGGACTAATAATGAGAAAGTAATGGACAATCTTAGTTTTTCAGGCAATCTAAGCATCTTCTTGAAAAAATGACTTGTGGAACTCATTTTTGAATGCCATTTTTAGAATTTTTCTTAAAAAAATGCTAGACAACATTAGATTCTCTTGCTAGAAAAATTTCACCGTTGGGATTATTGTGATTCAATTCCATCTAAAAACTATTAAGAATTTAGTTTTTTCTTCAATCTTGAACCTACCTCTTCTTAACAATTTTTTAAAGAGAGAAAATTAAATGCTTTTTCCAAATTTTTTTTTGTAGATTCTCAACTCAACTACTTAACATAAATAAGCAAAAAATCAAAATCCATAGGGCAAACAATTTGAATTAAAAAAATTCAAAGCCGAAAAATTTAGTCAAGCAAGGTGCAAAAAAACTTGTTTTCTTCACTTTAAATGCATATATCTTGCAATCTTCATGGTCAAAGTTTCTGAAATTTCTTCCATGTATTCATATCAGGGCTTTTTTTTTCTGGCGAAATTTCGCCAGATCTGTCAGAATTTGACCAATGTGACTCTGTCCCTCCAAAATCTGGCCTCTGCAGTGAAGCCAGCACAGGGGACACTAGTCCAAAAAAAAAGCCCTGATTCATATACTAGTCAAGTATAAGATCTTATGATTGAATATGCAAAAAAGAACAATTTTTAACCCCTAAAGGTATTTGAATATATTTTCACCAAAAACGCTCCAAAACTGTCATCTCTAGTACAAGTACCAAATTTTAGAAAAAAATTAATTTTTGGACAAATGTAACTGTAGGATCTTGTAGTACGCTGGTTTGGAAAGATGTGGGAAAAATTTCAGAAATATACACCGTTTGGATTGTAAGATATTAGCATTTGAAGTGACAAAAAGCCACTTTTGGGCCCTGCAAAAATCCGGGCAGATGCACTTCACAAGGCCATATCATTATGAAAAAATGTCCAAAATGGTTGTAACTCTTTGGATTCATTCTTCAAGTCATGTTGGCTACATGCTTGAAAAATTTTAGATCATTTGGAATTGTACAACATATAGGAAAACAATAGTAAGTTGAAAGAAGTAGAGAATGATTCAAAATACTAAATTGTTAATAATTTGTTTATGGAATTGAAAAATGCCAATCCCAATGGTGAAATTTTTGTAATAAACACTCTACACCTCACGTTTTCATTCTTTTTCAAAAATATTAAAAATTGAATTAAATAAAGGTCTTCAAAGTTTATTTTAGAGTAGAGATTCCATTACTACCTACAAACTACCCACAACTAAAACTCTTCATAACTTTCATCTCATAAATCAAAATGGAATGATTCAAAGCTTTCCATGTATATATAAATCAGTAAAATAAATTTCAAATTTTTATTTTTAAAAAAAATGATTTTTAAAGAAGTTTTTTTTTCTGTCCGGGCTGCCCGCCGAGCAATGAAAACAATATATCATACAATAACTTTTTAACCATGTATTCAAAAGTTATGAAAATTGTTGGGTCTTAAAGCTACTCCTTGGGCACATGTTGTGTTGAAAATTTCAAAGAAAAAAAATAAAAATTCCATTCGTAGTGAGCTGCCCGAAATCGCTATGTTGCCAAAAAACACCATTTGGTCCTTTAGGGATTAATGTTCTTTTCTCTTTGCAATAGAAATGACTGTTTTTGAGTGTTTTTTGATAGGAATATCACCTTGGTCCTTCAGGGGTTAACCAACATTCCAATCTAGAGCAAAATATCAAATTGCCAATCTAGAGCATTCCCAACCCAACTGTCTCTAGAATCAAAACCAAACACACACTTTCCCCTTTTCAATGGAAATTGTCCATGTGTTTCAAGAAAACAAAACAAAACAAAACAACCAAACACACACTCAACCCTTGCAACTCAAGGCATTCCATCATAAATTAAATACAAAATATTAACCACAGTAAAAGGGACTGCCAGTCAGAATTGAAGGGACCCCAAGTAGCCACATACACCATCCAAAGCTCAAACTGTCACTTAGGGCACTTGAATGGGCATAATTGCTCACATTGAAACCAGTCCTGAATGAGGAAAATTTGAGAAATAAAATTGATTAAAAAAACTGATTAAAAAAACATGCAATTATCATTAAGTCTTTCAAAACATGAGAACATCCCTTTCAATGGAATTTGACCGAGTGTTTCAAGAAAAGAAAAAACAAACATGAGAACCTGCATGCTGATGTAACTTCCTTCAATACTACTTAACTTATAGAGTTCTGACTCGATCAAAAATTCTTAAAATACAGAGTTGGTGAGAACATCGTCTGGTATAGACAGGGGCCTGGCCCCTGTCTGTTCATTTAGCTTTCTTTTTTCGCTCCCCTCTTTTTTTTTTTTTTTTTTGAAACACATGGACAATTTCCATTGATAAGGGGAAACAGTACACAGAACCAGAGGACAGAGTCCCCGGCGGCCTCCCCTCTCCTTTTGTCCAGCCTCTGTGGCTTGGCTGCTTTGTATCTCGTGATTTGCAATGGATTCTATTTGTTTCAAAAATAAATAAATAAATAAATTTTAAATCAAGGTATGCAGTAACAGCCCATGTTCCAATCATGGATGGATGTCCACTACTGTTAGCTACTTAGGCAGTTGCCACAACATTGAGGGCCACTTGGTTCTTCATTGTTTGAAACAATTGAATGGTACTTAGTTAACCCCTAAAGGACCGGCCTTGTGTTTTTGGCAACATAACTTTTTCGGGTTCTCATGTTTGTTTGCTCATGTAAGCTACACACCCACCAAATTTCAAAATCATAGGAAGAGTTTTTCACATGCTGCCCAAAGCTGCCCGAGCTGCCCACAAAGTTCAGGGCAGTGTAACTTTTGATCTGGGCACCCGATCGGAAAAAAAATTAGATTTTCAGGAAGGAGATACATAGTTACACAGCATGTTCAAATTTCATGAACATCCAACTAAAAATGACCTCGTAGGAGCCTACCTGAGATTTCTTGCGTACGTTGAACGGACACTTGATCCTTTAGGGGTTAACTTATAGGGTTCTGACTCGATCAAAAATTCTTAAAATACAGAGTTGGTGAGAACATCATCTGGAATAGATAGGGGCCTGGCCCCTGTTTGTTCATTTAGCTTTCTTTTTTTGCTCCCCTCTTCTTTTGTCCAGCCTTTGTGGCTTGGCTGCTTTGTATCTTGTGATTTGCAATGGATTCCATTTGTTTCAAAAATAAATAAATAAATAAATTTTAAATCAAGGTATGCAGTAACAGCCCATGTTCCAATCATGGATGGATGTCCACTAACTTACTGTTAGCTGCTTAGGCATTTGCCAAAACATTGAGGGCCACTTAGTTCTTCATTGTTTGAAACAATTGAATGGTGCTTAGTTAAATTTCCAATTTTCCTTTGAGAAGTCGTCATAAAAAAAACAAAGAAAGGAATACACCTCAATTGGCTCTCTAGGGGAAATTGAACTGATTCTGCATTGCAAGGGTAAAATACAACAAACACAATAGAAGAGTATTTTCACTAGTTAGAGTTACAATGCTTCAATCTCTTGATTTAGGGGAGAGTTTGCATTCAAGAATTTTGCCTTTGAGGCTTAGACCAATTCTCTCTCCCTTCCCACCTTCCTGACCCACCCACCCACCCACCCACCCACGTTAACCCACACCATGTAAGCAAGTGTCCTGACAAGTCTGATAAGTTGCTGTTTACTTCCTTTGCTGGGTGACCTCAATAAAATGGCCACGGTGGATTGACCCCCTCGCTTGTCCCCTCCAAGTCATTCCAGGGGTGCATGTAAAAAAAAAGACCCCCTATTTTGTGCTTCATTAATTTATCTTCTCTATCTCTTCTAGCTAGTATGGGGCCTCTGATTGCAAATATGAATTCAAAATTCGTAAAATGACCCAAGAAAAAGTAAAAACTGTAAGAGCCAGCTTGAGGCACAAGTCCTCCCACGGCCTGTTCAGGAATGTTATGAGCTAAAGTTGCAATCAACTTTGAACAGGAGACAACTTGGACGCGATTTTGACGATAGGAATGTACCAGTGGGGAATCGGAAGAGTATCAGAATCGGCTCCAGCTTTTCAGGAATTAAGTCAGATGGGCTCAATGTAAAGTACAATAAAACCTTACGGAACTTCACTAATGATCCCAAGACCCTTCTTGCACAATACAAGCATTCTTTCTACTTGGACTAGAGTAAGGTTGACATTGGGGTAACAAGAGTAAATTAAAAAAAACGCTCCAACAATGATATTTAGGTGTAGCATCCATACCTTAAGTAAGGCTTTTTGTTTTGTTTTGTTTGGTTGGTTACTTATTTTGAGATCTCCCAAACTATGCATCCTCTAGTCGCGTTCTTAGTATTGTCGGAAAGTTGTGTGTGAGGAGGGGCACATGGGCTTTGTTTTGTGGCATTTGGACTTACAGTGTGAAAGTTATTGAATTTCAAAGTTTTTTTGAATCAAGAAATTAGAAAATCACTTTTACTATACTATTGGTTGTAGCAACGGCACAAGGCACGCTAGTCCATACGTGAAGTTAGGTTGTTTGTTTTGTTTGTTATGGTGAGATCTCCTAAACTCTACATCTCCCGGTTGCATGCTTGGTACAATTGGAAAGCTCTCTATGAGGAAGAGGGGTGCATGGGCTTTGATTCTTGGCATTTTGACCTACGGTATGAAAGTCATTGAATTTCAAAGGCTTTTTTCAATTAAAAATTAAAAAATCACTTTTACTTTTCTTTTGGCCATGACAATGGCATAGGCCATACTACTTATTACATTACAAGGGGGTTATAATGATCTAGAAAAATCAACTCAGTGGTAACATACAATAGACAAACAGAGAACATTCACTTTTGCACTTAACCCCTAAAGGACCAAGGCCTTTTTTCTACGAAATAATACTTGAAACTACCATTTCTATAGCAAAGAGTAAACAAATTTGAAAGTTTTATTTTTTTTCACATCTAACCATATGATCTTACACCTAACTAGTATGAGAATGTGTGGAAAAAAATTCAGAAATTTTGACAACACAAATTGCAAGATATCTACATTTAAAGAGAAGAAAACAAGTTTTGTAGCACATTGGGGGACTAAGTTATTTGACTTTGAACCTTCTTGAGATTAATTTATTGCACTACAAAGTTTTGTGCTTTAAATCTAACTTATATGGTGAGGAATTGAGTTGAGAATCTAGGTCAAAAAGAGAAGTTCAAAAAAACTTAATTTTCATTCTTAAAAAAATAGCTAAATAGAAGTAGGTACGTGATAGAAGGAAAATCTAAATTATTAATATCTCTAATATGGAATTTAAATGCATAAATCCCAATGGTGAGATTTTTCTAACAATAAAATTGAATCATTTGTACCTTTTTTTTATTTTAAATTATAAAAATTGCATTCAAATATGAATCCTACAAGTTATTTGTTCAAGAATTGCTCTAATTGCCTAAAAAACAAGATTGTCCATAAACTTTCTCATAACAAATCCAAATGGAATGAATCAAAGCTTTTTGTGAAGACAAAAATATAATCTATGAGGATAAAAAGAAAAGAAAATTCTAATTTTTGAATTATTCTTTTGTTGCCTCCTCTCCCCTATTTTGTGCTTATTTGGGCATAACTTCTATTCCTGAGCACGGAATGATAAAAAAATTGTATTCCCATGAAGACAATCAATTTTTCTATCTTCATAAATTTTCTTGAAAAATCAAGACAAAAATTGAGACCGGAGGTACCTACCTAAAATCTCATTTGTCCCCCAAAGGGACAATGGTCTTTAGGGGTTAATATCCAAATCTCACCTAGTAGGTGACATTAATTTTCTAGTACAACAAATTAGTGTGGAGATGAGTTTACAAAATGTCACCAATTGCCTTTGACACAAACGATATACTAAGAGAAAGCAATGTAGATCAAAGTGAACAAGAAATATATTTAGGTTTCATATCTCACAATTTGATTTCACTATTTCCACGTTTCATCCTCAAGTGTTCAATATTTCTCAATGCCTGTTCCTTCTAGAATGCCATAAGCTTTAGCATTCACAACCAATGTCAATTTCACTACAAACATCAATTTCCTTAAATTGGTGATATTCCATTACTTTGGCTTGGTTCAGGCCTACATCACTATTTGTCTTGGATTGTAGCTTGAAATTTGACTTTTGCGAACTTAAGATATATGTCACAATTTTGGGTTTGCGGGATATTGCCAATTTAATGAAATTGATGTTTACAACATTGGCACTTTTCAAGGTGGGCAAATTTGAGCTTAAATCTAAACTCTTACTAGTTTTGAGAGCTATGTGGAAATAAATGTCACAAGTTTGGGCTTTGACACTCTAAATTATGCCCAAATTACCAAACTGATGTTGCCTATTTACAACTCAACATATTTGAGGGTGATTCATGCCTGCTTAGAAAACTTTGTATTTATATTATCTTGCTGAATATGAACATGTCAAAATGGAATATTCTAGTGCTACAAAAGAGGGTTATGGTCAAATTTCTCAACCCTTACAAAACCAATAAAACCAGATTCTGGATTTTGGAGGAGCCTTTTCAAATGGATGAAAGCTTACAACAAGTTATTTTCTTATGCAATATTACATGGTCTTTTTTTCCATTGTTCTGTTGAAAATTCAGATTTAGATTGATTCAATATTTAATGTTAAAAGTCGTTTGATGTTTCCATCTTTAAATCCTTTTCATTCAGTTAAAAATAAATAGAAATAAAAATTTGGCCAATTATGAAAAGATTCCAATGTTAAAATTATAATTTTATACTTTTGGAGAAGTTCTTAAGACAAATCATCAAATTGAATTGAAAAAAATCTATGAATATTTTTCTAATTTTGATGCTCGATCTTTTATCTTTTGATAAAAACTTCAAAGGGCTGTGGAACTTGTATGTTACAATATATTTATATTTCATCCATATTTAATGGGATAAATGATCAGCTTGTTCTAGAGTACCAAAATCAAGACAAAAATTTCTCAGAGTTCCAAAAAATAGAACCAATATAGACCCAAGTTCCACACAAGAGTGTAGATCAAAATCTACCAATTTCTTGAAACTTCACTCCTTTAATGAGTTTTTGAGTATTTTGATGATTTTGTAGTTGCCAATTGAAAGGAATATAAGAGCTTAAAATCTAAGATGGGTATAGATCTATGATTTAAGTTGATTATTTCAAATTGTTTTGGTTCCCAATTGAAATCCAAGTAAAATCCTAAACCACTAAATCTTGAACTTGAAATCCTAATACCCCTAAAAAGCATTGTGAAAAGTAAAAAGTCAATGTATTTTGTCAATTTAACAAAATTAACATAGAGTGAAATGAAGCCAAATAGCCAATTTCAAATTGGATTGTCCCAATTATTTGTCAACAATTGGATTGTGGAATCTTCATGAAGAAGTGATGTCATGAAATATTTGAATTGCTCCCTATCATTTGGTCTTGCATGTAGTCTTTGTAGGTGAAAAGCAGAGCTATGACAATACGATGGAACGAATCTAGAAAGGCTTGGTGAAGTATGCATGTGCCACCTAGGCTACCGATGAATTTCCATGCATTCATAATTGGTCAATCCTTGTAGAAAAAGACAAAATAAATTTCATAATTCTATAAAGAATTGTTCAATAGTTTTAAGAAGAGAATCAAAATTATTAGTTGGTAAAAATTTCAGAAGAGGCTTCGGAGAAGCTAAAGAAGCTAGGTGAATTTATGATATTTGAAAAAACATTTTTAACAATGGAATTCAACTTTTTTTTTGTTTCTTTTAGTTTGATAATGAGACAAAGCTATTCTTGTAAAGTAGATTTTCCTACTCAAATTGTCGCATAGAAGTGAGTTATCATAGATCTTGGCAAAGGCAATTACAAACTTCTATTCAAATTTGGAAAAATACTATTGATGTTAAAATCCAATTCAAGCAATTTCAAAAATACTATCTATTCTTGGGCAACAATGTTGCAATGGTGTGCAACCACAACAAATTAAACAACAAAGAATCATGACGTCTTTTATGACAATTAAAAATTTATTGATTGAAAATGAAATAAATCTTAGAAGGTTGCACTTACCACAATTAAAGTAACAACACATAAAATAGTCTAAAAAAGGATTTGATTATAGTTCCTATATATTCTTGAGCTTTTAAAATTTTATTGGATCTTCTTGGTAGTCAAAAGGGGATTCTAGGCTCCCCTATAATGTGTTTTTTGAACACTATACAAATAAATTATGAAATTTTGAAGTGCTTAAAATAATTATCCCAAATTGGCCCTTGACTCGTATAAATAGAAGCTTGACATTTTAGGCTAGAATTTGTAGGGATTTGTTTTAGAATTAGGTCACAATTAGGTGTCGTCTCTATATTTGACACTAGTGATATGTTGCTTCTATAATTCATGACCCAATATAGTTTGTAAGCATATACATGCATTAATTTCTAAAGCTCTACATCCATTGCAAAATGGTCGAACATCATGTTTGAGCTAAATTTAGCCTTTTAAATTGTGTTCAAAATCCATCTTTTATATTTATAGTACATGACATTATGGATTGTCTATCATTGTAAAAAGAATTCAATTTGTTTTATGAAAAAATTTCATTGTTAAAAATTTTTTTAGAAAAAAATGAAGATAAATTAAGAAATATAGCAAAAAAAAAAATCTAAATATATTGAATTTCTTTCAAAAGATACAAGTAGAAATAGAGATTGGTTTGAAGATTTATCAATTAAATATTTCATAATTTACACCCAAAACACCCTTGCAATTACCTTCAAGTCAAATGCCACTATTAAGCTTAAATTATCCTTTTATATAATTGATATATAAAATTTTGGTATTTTTCAATTGCAAAAGAATGTATTTTGTATTGGTTTTAATTTTTTAAGTAAAAAAGAAATAAAAATTTATAGCAATTAGAATATATATTAAAATAATTGGAAATATTTGCCTTAAATGAAGTTAGAAATGAGAAATGTAATTTTTTGATTTAAATTCAAAAACCATTTAGAAAATAGAAAATATGAACAAAATACATGCTATATAATCATGTAATTTGGATTCTAATATAAAGAACTTGCAATTGCAAGAATTTTTCCAATTTTTGGATATCTTTGAAGTATTGACACAACATGAAAGATCTTTAGATAATTATCTCTCAATGCATAGATTTCTCGATGTTTTGCATTATCTTTTGATGACCATTTTTTTCAATTCATAATTCTGGACTTTCAACAATCTAGAAGTAGTTAAATGTAGCATTGTACAAATCCATGTTTGAAAGTTTGAAGAAGTCTATAATGATTTCTAACTCATCAATCATGAAAAAATTGGAAGAACTTTACAATTTGCCAAAATGCCACAATTAGGTCCACGAAAGGTGCCTTTTTAACTTCATGATCAGAATTCTCTGTGTGGGGCAATGTGGGACTCTTGAGAGGGTGAAAACAAATGAATGAATTAAAGTGAGATTAAACTTATTGGATTGGCTCCACTTTGGACGGTTTGTTCATCACTTTCGAGGACACATGTTCAATAGTGTTCAAAAGTGACAAAAATATAGTCTCCAAACATCTTATTGAAACTTACTTTGAACATACATGAGACCCAATTTAGTCA
Organism: Straminergon stramineum; assembly: GCA_963920665.1. Taxonomy (NCBI): domain Eukaryota; kingdom Viridiplantae; phylum Streptophyta; class Bryopsida; order Hypnales; family Calliergonaceae; genus Straminergon; species Straminergon stramineum. The sequence goes on along the minus strand of OY987265.1, from coordinate 17,293,735 downwards.
TTTTGGTCCATAATCCTAAAGGTCCATGCATCCAAAAAGTAGATGCACCTAGGTCAACCTTGATTGTAAATTTCAAAATAACCATTTTGGGATTTTTCCATTTTGTGCTAGCACTTTCAAGAAATCCAAAATTGCAAGAAGTTGTTGCACAAAGAGCTCTATGTTGGAATCCAAGTAACACAATATTGAATTTATATTCTTCCCAAAATTCTCCAAACTCTCTCTAATTTCATTGAGCTTGACCTTTACACAAGGAATCTAGCACCTCTTCTAGCACCTACTTACTATCACCATGTACCTACAACCACAGACACTAAGTAGTAAGTGTCTCCACATGCACTAATCTTGACTAAGTAAAGATTGCAGGTGGCAACCAAGTGCAAAATAGTATGCCATGTCCTCCAAGTGATCTACAAGAGCACTCTTGTATGGTAAAATGACTATCATGAGTCACAATGCAAATGAAAATCAATGATGACAAGTCAATAATATGTTTCCCTTGCCCCGCTACATTCCTCTTTTCATATAGATTTCATATTGGCCAAATTGATGCTCTACAAGCATGCAAACAACTTGACAAACAGACAACAATTGCAATTGCAAAGTCGCCATTGCATGTATGTGCCATTCAAAGGACACATCTATAGAAGATACGAATGATCACACATTTCACAACTATCAACTGCAATTAAGGTGCAAGATTATTCACAACAATTCTTCTTCTTATTTTTCTAGATAATTTCACTTGATTCATTTTGCATAATGAAATGCATCATGTCTCCTGTGAGACAATGAATTCCATCTCTTTATAATTTCTACCAAAAATGATTTGATAGTGAAGAAAGAGAAAGAGAGACATCCATAGCAAGTTGTCATCGCTAATGAGTAAGATCAATCGCAGTAACAAGCTCAGTAGTCTTCGTGAGATCCCCAAAGAAGAAAAATGGTATCCAAAGGCAAATGGATACAATTCCATAATCAACCATGGTGTTGAGAAGAAGAATGCCCCTGGGAGATATGGCTAGTGGCACCACTTTCTTTGCAAATTAGGCAAATCATCTCTCCCTCCCAATTGTCAAAATAGACAATTATCAATCCCAATTGCATGCAAAACTCACAAGCAACTCACAACATTTAGAACAAATTAGTGCTGGCATAGTAGGCTCATCCAACAATCATGGCACCAATCCAAGCATCAATCTGAAGCTGGGTTCTTCTCTAAAAGAAAAAAATAATGCTTTTCTTTAGGGAATTCTTAATACAATAGCCTACCAGCTCCAACTTAGAAAATTAGTAAGTTACAACAACTCTTTCATTAGAGGTACTACTCCAAGTCTTGCATTTGAATGTAGCACTTTATTCTTGTTTTGGACAAACATGTTCTACTTTGTTCCTAAATACCTAGAATGATGTCGATGTAGAGACAACTTGGAGCAAAGTTTGTGTTGTAAAAATGCTGGTCATTATTGGTTGGTCGTCCCTTTAAGATTGTATTAGGTGTAGTTACCTGAAGACTCATAGAAGCATCTACAACCACGAATTCATACCCTTGGTGACAAGAAGAACAACAATGTCACAGAAGAACTGAAAAACCTGAGCTCTTCATTGTAAGTATGTGTCAAGAAGCTAACAAGTTCTTTAGACCCGACTTCCTATAAGAGACATTTCAAAGCAACAAGTAGGAGTATTCTTAGATGTAGCAAGTGAGAAAGTTTATGATTTTCAAAGACTACTATGAAATACACCTGACATCATGGTCCTTAGAAAGTCACCTTGCCTTTGCAAAACTAAATTTACTTATTCTAGTTTTATGTCACCAAGGCTAAATGGTAGAGACAATGTTCTAATTTTTTCATGACCATGTCGCAACTAGCTCCTTCATGGTTGCCAGCTGTTCAGAAATATAGACAAATGTTTTAAATATTTTTGGAACTCATTTTCCAAGAACCCTTGAAATTTGAAATTTTCATTGAATCATTTTTGTAGATTGGTGGAACCATGTTTTCGTTATTTTAAAAAAAATAATTCCTTTGGGTTCCTTTTGTATATACATAGAAGGGGTTGTCATTTACATAGTTGAATGGAATATCAAAGTTTATACATCCAACCGTTTTTCCCATTTGGGTTGTTCTTGTAGGCTTCGACAACCACGTTTTTCTTCTTCTTAAATTTCTTTAAGTTGTTTTTGTGTCTATGTATAAAAGTTTGCTCTTTGGATTGGTGATTTGAATATTGAATATACATAGAATACACATCAACCACATTTAATTTTCATGGGAAACTTTAGATTGCTTTTGCATCTATACACAAGAATGTGCTATTTTAGTGGATGAGTAGAACATTGCAGGTGCATAGGGTTTACAACTACCATATTGCAATATTTTAAAATCTTCCTTTCGATTAACTTTGCGTCTAGATGTAAAGATTTTCTTTATACATAAGTGAATTGATAAACTCTTTGACACACCCACAAAAGTAATCTAGAGGAATTTAAAAAGAAATAAACAAAATGTGGTTATACCAAATTATAAAAGCAAGACCAAGAACAAAAACAAACAAATATAATGTGGTTCATGTGAATATATATGTGCAATCGAATGTTTAATTCAACAATAAAACTCTTCTATGTAGGCACTAAAGCAATCCTAAGTAATTATAAAAACTAGAAGAAGAATTCAAATGTACCAACCTACATAAATAATTTTAAGCAAATAAAAAAAATACAAGTTGGTTTGATATGAGTCCTTGCAAACTCAAATGTTCATTTCACTTATAAAAATGTCAAAGCCTTCTACATACCCATCAACCCTAAAGTACATGTGTCCCCTTATGGGGACAAAATGGATTTTAGGTAGGCTCTTAAAGTCTCTTGAATTGTTGTAATTTTGTGAAATTTTTTATGAAGATAAAAAGAAAAATATGAGCTTTGGGGGAATATGATTCTTTTAATTTCAATTGATGCTTAGGATCAAAATTTATGGCACAATAAATCCAAATTTTAGTTTGGAAGATTGAAAAATATTATTACAAAAACTTTAAATAAAAAGTGAATTTTTTTCTTCATAGGTTATATTTTTATCTATAAAGAAAGTTTTGATTTGTTATATGAAAGTTGTGGATAGTCTTATTTTTCAAGCAATCAAAGCATCTTCTTGAAAGAATAACTTTTAGAATTCATTCATAAATTCAATTTCAGAATTTTTCGAAAAAAACAAAGTCTCACATGGTTAAGATCTTATAATAGAACAATCTTACTATTGTAATTAGTTTGTTTCAATTCCATCTCATAGCTATTAATAGTTTAGTCTTACCTTCAATCTTGAACTTACCTCTACTTAACTATTTTTTAATGATTGATAATTATATGTGTATTTTTTGAATTTTATCTTGTAGACTCTCAATTCAATCCTTCAACATAAAAAATTAAAATTTCATCATGAATAGTGCAAAAATTGGAAGTTAAGAATAATCAAAGCCAAAAAATCTAGTCAAGCAAGAAATTAAAAAAAAAAATTTTGCACTTAAAATGCAAATACCTTGTAATGCACACTATCAAAAAATTTGAAATTTCTTCCTCATATTTTTATAGTAGTCTAGTACAAGCCCCTATGCTGAGATTTGCAAAAAAGTTTAAGGTTTTATGCTATTTGCAACAGAAATGGCTGTTCTAAATAGATTTTTTTAACCCCTAAATGCCTAAGGCACTAAATTTTGGTGTTGACAATACTTTGAAGTAAGATAAAACCTAACAAAGTTCTTTTTAGTAGTTTATATTTTTGAAAAATTCATTTTGAAGTCTAGTTTTAGCATCTAAAATCTGATTTTGAAAATGATTGGCTATGATTTTTCTATTCAAGATTTTGTGCAAGGGTGTCCATTGCAGTCTTGACTTTCGTAGTGTTGGGGGCTCTTGGAAATGAGCCTCAAATACACTAGATTTTGGAAACATAATTAGATTCGAAATTCATTTAAGAAATTGTGAAGTAGATTTTGAGAAGTCATAAATTGATTAGAGTTATGCATGTTAGGCCCTTTAACCTCATAATTTTTGGGTTTTCTTTTTTTGAAGATTTGATATATCAAAAGAAGGTTGAAAGACTTCAAATCACTTTTGCAAGTTAAACACCCTCATGATGAAACATTATAATTGTTCAATCCATAAATGCGATTGTTGTATTTTCTTTTCTTTTGTGACCTCTAACATGTCTAGTTTGAATTTTGTACGGTTACAAATTTTAAAAAAATACAACTTATCTGAATGATGGATTTTTGTTCAATTTAGAGCAATGTCCTAGAAGCTTGGAAATGGCCTTGGGCATCTAGTGGTTAAAGGAGAAAACACCTTCCGACTTTAGGAATTAAGGCTGTCGTTTGCGTAGCGGGCAGTAAATACCATTTACAACACCAAAATATATAAACTAACTCGAAATATCGTCCCAGGGGATTCTAGTATGTTGCTACAAGCCTAGATTATCCATTCTACTGACTTAAGCACTCTTTTTACTTCTTTTCTCTCTTTCCGGAACCCAATCCGGATCCACTCTTCTCCGGATTCCGGATCCGTCACTTCTCACACAAACACTCCAGTTTTTGATACCTTTGTTTTACCCTCAGAGGGTCCACCTTTGATTGTATAGAGGGGTAGGACTCACCACTCGTATTCCTCACTCTCTTCACTCTCTAAACTACACAACACACCATTAGACCAAATGTTGCACTAGATCAGTCCGGAAACACTCTCACAACTTTCCGGATGGCCAATCTGGAAGGCAGGTCACTCAAAGCCATAACAAGTCTTCCCCACTACAACAACAGACCAACAGAAACCGGAACTGATACAGGGATTGTTAGTTGTTTGCTAGACCGATCCTAGGGTTTGGCTGACCTTCCGGTAAGTGGTATGGGGATTTCTTCCGCTGGTGGTTGCTTATCTCCGCATGGAACCCTCCTTGGTATTCCGGACCCGCACCTACACTACTCCTAATCGGATTCCCGTTCTAGGAGTTTAAAGACACGTACTCAAGACCGAAATCACTAGTCTGGACTACGACACAAACGCTCCTCACAAACCAGACCCAAGTCCCCTTAGATCCGGATTCCTCCTTTCCTCCTCCTCTCTTACACTTCCACACACTCACAAGAAAACATAGGAAAGTTGGATATACGACAGATCAATCCTTGAGGGTCCACTTGGTGGCTCAGATTAAAGAAAGGATGATAAGATACAAACTATAATGCTAGGATGGAATGAGAGGCAACAAACCTGCCCCTCATTTTAGAAACTCAAAACACCCAAAGCCAAAAAGGCCAAAAAGCCACTCGGAAATCCAAGTGACCATTCACAAATTTCCTAAGAAGCCCGGAAAAGTCAGATCCTACAAATATGGAACCCGGGCCCGCACCTGGAAACCTGGATCTGATTTAAAACTCAAATCCTAACTACCTAAAATCCTAACTACTTCGCCTTACGCGCCTTCTTCTAGTTGCTCCCACCTTGACTTGCGGGTGCTCGGGTAGATGACCTCGGAGTTGCCTTCACTGGTGTCATCCTCAATGATGCCCGAGTCTAGATCTTCTAGATTTCCGGAGGAGAGTAGTCCCCTTCTTCTTCCTCTTCATCTTCCGATCTGGTCCGATACTCCTCTTCCTCAGATTTCTCAATCTGAGTAATCTCCCTCTCATCTTCTTCACCCAGAGACGTCTCATCCAAAATGATGGGGTCCATCTCCTTCTTGGGTTGTTGCTGCTGCAGCATGTGCTTGAATCCTTCCGGATGGATCCGGGCCGGATTCAGCAGTCCTCCGATCCGGTTCGTCAGTTCACCACGAGTTAGTGTGCGAGGTGTCTGAAGTGGCTCCTTCTCCGGAAGATGGAATACGAGGATAGGTGGCGAAACCGTAATCTCCGGCGGTGCTAACTTTCGTGTTGCTTCCGGCAGCTGCGTTGGGTCTGGTACTATCTTCACACTTCCCCGGATGGTTTTTGCGAGTTGTGTAGAAATGGGTTCCGTCGAATGCCGGAGCGTCTCCCTCGGGGCTTCCGGTCTTGAGGGCAGTGGCATTGAGGCTATCAGCTTCACTAGATTTTCCGTGTCAAAGTGGATCTCCGGAAAGCTGGAGAAGTCCATGACACGGTTCGGATCAATCCGTTCGAGCAGCTGTCGCATCTCCTTCAAAGTAGACTCCATCCTCGAGGAGAAGTCTACCAGGATCCGGATTACCTTGGATCCGGTCAGATGTCCTTCTTCTGCAAGCCGGTTTTGCACGAGAGCTGCCTTCATCACAAGGTCTACCGACTTGTCCACCAACCCGGATAGGTTCTTGACCAGCTGGAGGGCTTCTTTCTCCCTCTACTTTGCTACAGCCAACTCTCCTAGAGCCCAGCTCAACCGGGCTTGAAGATCCGTCTTCTCCTTCTTTAGGCCTTCAATCTGCCTCTCCTTTCTCTCCAGCACTTTCGGATTTAGAAGTTTCTTCAAGGCGTCGAGGATGTCTTCTGGCTCCGTTTTCAACTCCTTGCTGATCCTCCTAAGCAGATCCACTAGGTTCTCGTGGTACTCTTGAGCTTGTAGTACCCAGTTGAACCCGGTTTTGAAAAATCCGGATATGCCTCCTTCTTCCTCCGAAATCTTCTGTTGAGTCGGAAGCTTCCCCTGGGACGTTGGATCGGTGGACTTCCATTGCCTCCAATCCAAGAGCTGCTCCTCCTTTTCCGGATCCTCTTCCTCCTCAATCGGCGGCTGCTCCGCCTCTACTTCTTCTATGAGGTCGTATTGTACTCCACCATTTCCGCGTCACTCAAGAGCTCTACATGGTGGTAGAGGTGGAATAAATAAGGACCAATGGGGCTGGTCTTAGCTTTCCCTACGTTGGCAGCAAGCTTGGAGACTACTGCTCCAATTACCTTGCCCCAATTGACTGGCCTACCCTCCATAGCACCAAAGATGGTGTTCGCTACCGTAATCGTAATCCGGGTAGGCTTTTCCGGATATAGAATGGGGATTAGGAACTCTAGGACATGCCTCTGCCTTGCATCTAGGCAGTCACTAATGGCATACCCTTCCTTGGAATGGGCTGCATTCTTAAATTTCCCTACTGCAAACTTGTCTACCCGGGAAGCTAAACTGGATCCCTTTTGGGGGAATCCGTAAACCTTGGCCCAAACCTCGTCAGTCCAAGTTGCGGGTCTCCCCCTCACTGTCAACTCATACTGATTCAAAGCACCCACAATAAGCTCCTGAATCATCCGGTCATTCTTTACGGTCCATGGCCTCAAGAACAGACCTACACACCCTATCTCACTCAGATCATCTTCCAGCTGTGACCGCTCTCTCAACCTTTCCAGAATGGTTGGACAAACCATCCGCCTCGTCACTAACGGTTTCCGGATATCCCCCTCCGTCATTGTGAACTACACCAAAATCTGGACACGCAGTAGCTCCTAAACCGATCACTAACTCACCACTCTTTCTCTCAACTATACGCGCACAAAACAGTTGTGGAAGAAAGAGGAAGAATAAATGAGAGTGGCGGGGTTAAGTACCCGTCATCTTACCGATTGTTCCTAAAGCGGACCGTTTACCCGTAACGGATCCCTATTTTCCTAGGCCGGAAGTCTAGACTGTAGGCTGTCACTATTCGGGTTTCCGGATCTTGTTCCGTCCTGGATCCCGTTACGGAATACCTAGAGCATCCTCTCAGCCTTAGGGAGATGTTTAGGCTAAGACGGTTCTAATCCTATTTTCCTATTAGGATTTTTGCAAAATTCTATATAACTATAAACTTATTACTATTAACCCAGTGCATTCCGGGATTACGGCTCATGACAAAGGCTCAACAAATCAAATCAAATCAAATCAAAACAAAAATAAATTAAAAGTGGAAATTTAAAAGCAAAAATGAAAATAAATCAATTTACTTCATCCATGAATGAGTCGATCGTGCTATCTTTGGGCACCATGAGATGAATAGTCTACTCCCACCTCCTTCATTTTGCTAGTCCATTGTATTTTGAAATAATTCCTCTTTCGTTGTTGTATTTTCCTTCTAAGTCTATTTTCCTACTAATTTGTGAGAGAGATTTTATCAAATTTTGAAGTATTTTGAACAATTCCTAATTTTTAGGAATTATTTTAATATCCAAAAATCCTTAAATCCACTAAATCAAATCAAATCTAAAAACCACTCATTTTTAGTCATTTTGTAATTTTCTTAATTGTTTCCAAAGATATTAGTTGTCTTTTGATTTTACCTATTTGGCTTATTAGGCCCAATAAGACAACAATTGATAACTATCCTAGTCTACTAATCTTAATTAAATACTAACCAACAACTAAAGAATAGTAATAGAATCAAATCAAATAGTGGGCCTACTTAATATTCTTTAAAATATCTCACCTTTCCTTCCAAAGCTTCAAATACTATTTCTAATTGTTGCCTCTTCAACTCTTCACTTAGACTCCAACGAATGTGTTATATTCTCTCTCATGTGTGAGGTTGATTTTTTGGTTCTTTAGGTTCCAATACTTGATCTGTTCTCTTAACTTCCACAACTCTAGTTGCTAGTTTCTTCTCGAGCTCGTTTACTTCATAGTACACTTCGCTGGTTCACTTCATAGCACTCCCTAACTTCATCAATCACCCTCATGCTGCCACGTGGCGAGGCACAATTGGTTGGCTACTCGACACCTCACTTGCCATGTCGACCAGCCCTGTTGGCACCCCAATCGTCACCTCGGCTTGGCCCCTTGTTGATCACTCATACTAGCCTTCCGTGCTCTGATTCCCTGTTTGCTCACCCTGCTTTGATTTCTTGTTCTAGAATACGGTCCCTTGCTACTAATTTTTTGGAAATCTTTACTAACTGCATTGATTTTAACCAATCTAACACTAATAAAACTAATTAACTTTCTAACTAAAACTAATCAATTTTGGGGTTTGGGGGGAATTTCTTAGCAAACTTTCACTAACTATAATTATGTCATTCAAATGGGTTTGTTTTGGGGTTTGGGGGGAAATTTTCCAACTTCTAAAATTCTAAACTAACAAGCTAATTTTGGGGATTTTTGGAATAAATTTAAACTAAGCAAATCAAAGTGTTCTAATCTAATTGGGACTCCCTTTTCGGAATAATTTTAATAACTCTAACTGAAGGAAAAACTAATCTCAATTTTGGATTTTTTCTAACTACTATTGAGGATTTTCTCAAGAATTTAAACTAAAGAACTTTGACTAATTTTCTCTAATTCTTCTAACAAAATCAAACATCCCAATTCACTTACCACATACAAGGACATTTTTCAAGCAAAGAAAAATGTTTCTCTAATGATTTCAAGTACTTAAATACTTGGAACCATCTCAAAAGTATCAATTCCAAAGTCTAAGCTTCGCTGTGCGGGGGCAACCCTAGGTATGCACGATGTCAATGGTCAAATTTTGGTATTTCGAAAGTCAATCTTTAAAGGAGGTACACATGACAATGTTTAACCGAACATTAAAGACTAATTTTCCAAAATTTCAAGTATTCAAGATCTAATTACTAAAAGAGGTACGCATGATAGTGTTTAAACCGAACTTTAGTAATTAAAAATCCCAATTTCTGTTATACAACGAATTTTGGGCAAAGATTGGTTTAATAAACTTTTGGCAAAGTCAAGCTCTGCCACCTTAAGCCTATTAACACCAAATTTTGTTGCAATGAGCACAAATTGTTAATTTTCAAGAAATCTTAAACAAACTTAGAGTTTGAAGGTTTGTTCTTCCAAACTCTCACAAATCAAAGAAAATGGAGGCTTAGCCTCTAGAACTCAAATAGAAATCACTTTGAAGGGACCTTCTTGTCCTTTAAAGTGTACAAATCAAGAAATAGAATGAAAATCAGGTCGGATCTTGACTTGGATCAGTACTCCGACTACGCCAATAGCACAGGAGAAACAAAAGCGAAGGTTAGATATAAGAATGAAGGTACCGACAACCTCAAGGGAAGGGCCTTTTATACTTGTCCCAGGCCCCTCCCTGGTAAGTTGTCGGTGGAAAAACATTTACTTTCGATCTCGAGATATTTCTTAAACTATCCTAACATACTTCCAAAATAATCTTTGTTTAATGGAAGAATTCTTTAGAACTCCCTCCATTTAGCTAATAAATCTTGGCTAAATCAAATCCAAGATCTTTTCCCAAAGATCTTTTGAAAATAACCCTAATTAACCTAGATATTTTGCTAATTAATCCAAAGTATTTCTAAATTGTCTTTCTTTAAACAAAAGATGGCTTGTTATGCAAGAAAAGAGATCTGACCCAAATCCAATCTTCAATTTTCCAAAAGATATTTGCAAAATTAACTTTGAATTACTACTAATTACTTTAAAAAAGTTAAACCTACTTCTGGACCCTTCCTATCTTCTAGGGAACAACTCCAAATTAGAAAAACGATTGCGCCATAGTGTTTAGAAGACCCAAATTAGCCTCGAGGACCCTCAAACCCCTTCTTCCCAGCCGTTTGTAAGTGTAAAATCAATTTACGGTAACTCCAAAGAAAAGTGAAAACTCTAATTTTTGGAATTTGTTTCTTTTGAGGAAACTGTCTAGCTAGGTTTACTTAGAAGGTTTGTAGGAGTAAGAAAAGACCCCTCATTCACGTCATTTGGACACTGCCAGCTCCTAGTATTTTGGTCAACCCGCCGTAAAGTCGTAAATTCTTCAAAAGTCCAATGTCGTTGTCGATTCTGGTACTTAGGAATGTTAGAATGTCTTCAAACTTTGTGGAACACTTTATTAGCATACAAAACACTATCCTAATTTTTAGTGGGATTTTACCGCAACATGGGTAATTCCTAGGAATTTACGACCATGTTCAAAGGTAGTTGACTTCCCATGGAGTCATTGTAATTGTTTCGGAAAAATCCAAAATTTTTTGGGTAGCTTCTAGGAAACTCCCAAAACCAAAGTGCAACATTACATTTCACTTTGCATTATTTATAGAGAAGCTAAAATTAGCAATTCCCTTTTATTTTCCGTTCGAGGGGGAAATTATTCTTGTATTGGGGAATCTTGGAACAACTGGCTCCAATGTTGGCCCGTGGCATGCTTTTAGAGTAAAAGCACCTTTTTTCATACTCTAGTCATTCTCCCATCACTTTATTTGCAAATTGGATCATTCTTCTTTAAGTTACCTACAAATAAGAATTTACCAATCTAAATTCTTTACGAATTGGATGGTGACCTATAGTAGACTCTCTAGACCTAAAATAGACTTAGCCAACTTGTCACATGCATTTGTAGGACTTAGTTTAACATGGATAGCGACTAGGACTGCTAACACTCAAACCCTTAATTCTCTCGAAAATAGTTAATTGACCTCTCAGACTCTCAACTAGGCATTAGAAATATGAAATTGGAGTAATTTATATACTCCATACTTTTAGGATGACCCCTCACTGTATTGGTAGGGACTTCTACTAAATACCACTCAAACACTCTTTTTATGCATTTTTGCATATAATTACACTAAAATACTAACAAAACCAAAAAAAAAGAAAACCTTGTGTTCCAAGTGCCAACTTGAGGGCTCACACCAAACCAGCGGTGCAAAGTTTGGCTACATTGTTGACGCCTGTAGTGAAAAAAAAAGACACCAAATATCACTTGGCTATCCTAGTGCTAGTTCGACTTGCTTGCACGTTGTTCAAACTTTCTCACAATGCTAGTTTGTTCATTTGCAGCGAAATATTTACTATAGGCAGAAGTATAGTGTCCTTGGTGTTGTGCGAGGTAGTCCAAACTATCAACATCACCTTGAAATCTGAAATTTCATGGCCTACAAGGGAAAAATTGTTAGAAACTAATGCCGGATTCCACGAACTTTGCAGCCTTCCAGGAGTCCTTGGGGCCATAGACAGTACGCATGTGTCCATCTACAAACCTTGGTATGGCTCTGCAGACTATTTTTATTTCAAATCCGAGGGCTATACCTTAAATTGCTAGGCCATAGTTGATAGTAACAAGCGCTTCCTTGATTTGTTCCTAAAAATGTTTGGGTCAATGAATGATGCGTGCGTATTGCGTAGATCATTCTTGTATCACAAGGCAATGCATCGTACATTATGGGATGTTGCGGTTTCCTTTAAGGGGTTCTCCCCCTATTTGCTTGCAGATTCGGAATATCCTCTACTACCATGGCTAATGGTACCGCACAGAGGAGAAGGGAATATGCCTGTAGTGGATAGCTTATTTAACAAAAAGCTCTATCGAGGTCGTGGCGTGGTGGAAAACACCTTCAGGATCCTAAATATGACGTTTCAGGAGCTCCTGGTGAAGTCAGATTTGCAAGTGACGTTTTTACGTGATGTCATTACATGTTGTGCTATACTTCACAACATGTTGCTTGGGCAATCTCAAGGAGATGTTGAGAGACTTCTCCAAGTTTTGCGCATAGAAGGATTGGAGGACAGTGCTGGAGATGAACAAGGTAGTGTTGTGGAGCTTGTGGAGGGGGTCCGTGATGATTGTGGTCTGCCCGAGGGCACCGAGAAGCGACGGCAGCTTGGCGTGTTCCTCGCATTGCAGAGGAATGTCCACACATGAATTTTGTAAGTAACGAGGCCCTTTGCTTTTCTATAGACTTATATATATGCGTGTGTACTTTTCATAGTCTCTTGCATATGTATGTGTTCATTTTGTTATGGGTTGAAGTCACAATTTGATTGAATAGCTACACTAGTTGATTTTATAAAAACATCTTGAATGTTAGCAACAATGTTGTAATTCAAACATGGATCTCATGTATAATAAGAGGAAATAGAAATCTTCATATTCATCATTTAGAAGCGTTACATATTCATACTATTCGTGTGGGCATAGTGAAGGTAGCTTTTGGCTAGACCACTTCTTGACGAAGTTCACTTTCATGAACTAATAGTGTTCCTCTACGCTGCAGATGAATGGCAAACTTCAATTCTACTCGGTGGGTTCGGCAATCACCACTTTGCTTGTAGTATGAGCACTTTCATGTTGAGTCACTACACATAACACAGGGGAGCATGTAGTTGGCACCATCTGATGTTTGGGTGGAATTGGAGGGGCCGCTTGTGGCTCAGCTCCAATTGACCTTTCATTTCGGAGGTGTAGACCTATGTTTAACACATATGATAATTGAGCCCAACATTTTACAACTTCTCCTTGCTTCTCAATAGCTAGCTTTGCATTTTCATTGGCAATGCAACTACTCTCATGAAGGCGGTGATCTTTTTCACGTTGATACTTCATTTGTTTGGAAAACAATTTCAACTGCACTTCTATCTTGGACCGCTTGAGGTCCCTACTCGCTTGAGCCATCTCTCTCATTTGTCCGGCCATGACGTTACCACTTGCTCGTGTGGCTTCAGCTATAATACTATGCCTCAATAAGCTCTTGCAGCGAACAACGATGTTGCCTACCCGGCGATTTTCGTTGCACTCAGATGTGTCACTAGAGCTAATAACAAGCGGGGTTACTCCAGGTGGAAGTACAAGCTACTGTCTTGCATTGTGAGTGACATTCTTGGTAAATGTGGGCGCTCTGGATGCCGTACTTTGGCTCTATCTTTGCTGCACAGACGGTGTGTGACCCCCGATGCCATTAGTGAATTTCAATTTGTCAGCTATGTCCATGGGGTCCTTTGACTAAGGATTAGTGTCGTCCACCTCTTCAACATTGTTGCTTTGAGGTTTCTGAGTTCAATAATTCCCATCGTCTTGAAAAAGGAGGTCTTGGACGTGCGGTGGTTGCATGCTTGGTCTGTTGCCGTACCATTTGTTTATGCTATAGAAGATGTCTTGGGAAAATGAACGTGGTAACCCTTCGCTTTTTTGTTCTGTTGTTGTGAGATCCCAGCAGTCTGCACCATTCCTGCCAATGTGAGCAAAGAAGTCTGCGATGCGCTTATATTCAGGTATAATCTAGTTCCACTTTGTCTTGCATGTTGCACCATCACGTGGACACGGTGAGAAACCATACTTCATGACATCTTGACTAACTCGTTGCCACTTGCTGAAGTCTAGATTCATCAGATCGCAACCATCCACCGTGTCCATCTCCTCCAGGAACATGTATCATTTTGCATTCACCAATGCAAAGACCTCTTGGGGTAGCCAATTAGGCCCTCGATCTTTCCTTGCACACTTTGGTGGATTCTTGTGACCTGATGCGGTGGAAGGACTTCGGCGTGGCATAGGAACAATTGGCCTTCCAAGAGTTGTTGTTGCTTGGTTGACATGCATGATGGTACCTTTACATTTGCACAATCATGAGAATTCATTGAAATAATTGTGAGCAAATACTCATTGCAGCATCGAAGTGTGTTTGTCTGTTGCATAGGTCTGCTTTGTAATGGAAATGAGATTTCACAAGTTGAGGAGGAGATCCAACTTACCTTTTGCTACAATGGACCCGCTCCCAACTTCCGCACTATATGCTACAACATTGAGCATGTTCTCCATGGTAAGATTCCTATAATTTCATTGGATCCCATGCAAGCTAGTCAACAAATTGATCAGCAAATTCTAGACTTGTACAAAAAGCAGAACCGTTTGGGAGCATCAAAGTGAGAGGGACCGTCGATACAGACCTGATCAAAGATGGAAGAATTGAGAAGATGCTATAATAAAGCAGAATGTTGTGAAGGCAATGGACAACGTCAGCATGGCACTGCAGTTTATAGCCACATGCCCCATGCATCTTGCCGCCACCATTCCATTCTATTTCAATATTTTTGGTAAATTGTCAGCCGTAACTTTGGGGATCTTTTGCTTTGGTTCCGGTAGTTCACAAAGCATAGGCGCCGCTCTTTCCTAATCGTCCATTTGAAGCCTCATTAATAAAATTTGGTTGTAAATCCCTCAAATCTTCCTTTTCTAAAGTTTCGACCAAGGTTGTTCCGGCGGACAGTTCGACAACACGACGAACACGACATCCAACACGTCAAGTAGACCCTCTTGTCCGTCTAATAAAGTCAAACTTAGCTTTGACTTTTAAAAAAAAATTAACCCTACTCATGAGGCCACCTAGATGCCATGTGGCAGACACATGTCTTCCACGTGGCATCCTAAAGGGGCGCATGTGGGTGTAGGCAACCTCGGATGTGGGCAACCACAGGTGTAGGCAATTATGGGTAGGGCGACTTTGGGTTCAAGTTGGTAGGCGACCACGGGTGGGGAGTACGTGGCGACTTGCGAGGCAAAGACATGAAGTGGAAGCATGAAGAGAAGTAACGCCTCACAAATACCCACGGTCGCCCCAAAAGACCCGCAGTCGCCTCCCAAGGGACCTACACGCGCCCTAAAAGACCTACAGTCGCCCCCCAAGAGACCCGTACACGCCCCTGAAGCCGTAGTTGCCTCCCAAAAGCCCGTAGTCGCCTTGTCCAGGACTTGTAGTCGCCTCCTCAAACCTGAATGCGCCCTACCATACCCGTGGTCGCTCCCCGAGATCCGTGTGCGCCCCCTGGAGACTCCGGATTCAACCAAATTGGGCTCAACAACAACAAGACTTGAACTCGCCCCCCACCCGAAGTCGCCCCCCATTCCACCAAGTTGGGCTCAACAACAACAAGACTTGAATTTGCCTCTACCCGCGGTTGCCCAAGACCTGAATTCGCCCCCACCTGAAGTCGCCTCCTATTCCATCAAATTGGCTCAACAAGAACAAGACTTAAACTCGCCTCCACCCGCAGTCACCCAAGACCTAAACTCACCCCCCACCCGAAGTCGCCCCCCATTCCACCAAGTTGGGCTCAACAACAACAAGACTTGAACTCGTCCTCACCCGTGGTCGCCCAAGACCTGAACTCGCCCCCACCCGAAGTCGCCCCCCATTCCACCAAATTGGGCTCAACAACAATAACACTTCTACTCGTCCTCACCTACGGTCGCCTAAGACTTGAACTCGCCCCCCACTCGAAGTCGCCCTCCATTCCACCAAATTGGGCTCAACAACAAGAAGACTTGAACTCGCCTCCACCCACGGTCACCCAAGACCTAAACTCATCCCCCACCCGAAGTTGCCCTCCATTCCACCAAATTGGCTCAACAACAACAAGACTTGAACTCGCCCTCCACCCAAAGTCACCCCCCATTCCACCAAATTGGCTCAACAAGAACAAGACTTGAACTTGCCTCCACCCGCGATCGCCTAAGACCTGAACTCGCCTCCCACCTACATTCGCCTCTATCTTAAAGTCACGTCAGTCCAGGAACCAACGTACCACAAGATGTGAGCCATCTCCAATTCTAATGAAGTCAGGCTTAATTGCATCTTCCATACACTATAATTGACATGTCCTTCAATGCTCGTAGTTAGTTAATACTACACAATCAATCTATAAATACATAAATTTTAGTATGACTAATTAGACAAATTGAAGAGGGTTTTCCAAACCCTAAATGCTATACCCTAAACCCTATAGAAAAACCATGGACCTTCTCCATGTATGCCACTCCAAAAGTAATGTACTTCTATTTTTTAGGATGGATAAAATGACAAACACATGTGAGTTGCTTTTCATTATATGTCGTAAAAAAGTTTGAACTCCTAAACCTTGTACTTGTAAGATAAAAACCATTCAAAGTGTCATTTCCTAACTTTTTAATCTTCAATAAATTGAATATTCATTCACCCCTTCAAATGTGTTTTAAATCTCCTTGATGTATCAAGCGGAGGACTATATTGAAATTCCTATGTTGGAGGATGAAAAATGAAATGATGAGGAGAAGGGCTTCTCCAAGTGTCCATTTCGTAAACTACTTCTTATGTAGATAAAAAGATTTCTTCTTCATGCATCCCACGGTGTTAGTATTTTTTTTGTACATGGTTTCCCCCAAAAGGGAAGGTCTCCTCTCAATGTACTCCCTCCAAAAATTAAAATAGGAAATGGTTACGTTGAATTTGACATGACCACAAGGATGGATGAAGGAGAAATGAAATGTTAGGAAAAAGGGCTTTTCCAAATCTCCACTTCCTAAACCAATTTGTTTTCTTTATTATTTAAATAACTTTTGATCACTTAGTATTGAATGCCTCAGTTTTAGGATTTTATGGAATTATTCCTCAAAAAAGGGGGGAGCAGTACTTGAAAAGTTTGAACACCTTCCCTCCACTTTGTAAGGGGGGAAAGTCAAACTCATGTTATCTGGTGCCCTTGACCCACAGTCGCCCCTAACCCGTGGTCGCCTTATACACAACTGCCCCTGTCATCAAGAACTAGAAGACCTCTTGAATTTGAGACCCACAGTCGCCCCATCAGCTACGGTCGCCCAAGAAATGACCTGTGGTCGCCCCCCTAAGCCCCCTTCTACCCGCACTTGCCCCCTTTAGACTTGCACTCGCCCCCCCTAGACCTGTAGTCGCCTTGGATTGGACCTGCAATCGCCCTAGATTGAACCCACAGTCGCCCTGGATTGGATCCACAGTCATCCTCATTCTAGGACCTGCGGTCGCCCCACCCGCAATCGCCCATGGTGACGTGGTGGAGGCTTTCCACATCACTGTTGACAATCCGCCACGTAAGATTAAATATTTGGTTGCTCTGCCCGAAAATTTCAAACCCTAATTCCGTATTCGTCAAATTTGTCTCGTATATGTGACACTCGTCTTTTACAACATGCGACATCAAACGAACAACTCAACACCCAAAACCCAAAACACGTTCAACAAAACGACCCTGGTTTCGACTCTTATATACAAATCGCCACAAGCACCATAACACCCGGAACAATGAACTACTATTCCTTCCTAACCAGCACTCTTATTTCGTGCTAAGTGGGCATCCACGTAGGCTCAGGATTTACCGATACCTGCAAGTGGGAACAACCACGAACTTATGCTTTCAAAACTGCCCAGTTAACTTACACTTAACTCCAAGTGTGAATGTACCTTTAAAACTTCAAAGCTTTGCAAGCTTTACCCTCATAAGATTGAAGTTTTCCTCAGATGGTTTGACAATACTTGGTTACAATCCAATTTTTTCGGAACCCATGCACATTTAGACATGTGGTGGAAGTTGGCGCAGCCCAAGATGGGGGTCTTCGTTTGATCTCGGTCTCTGTACTGTTCTGGTATTGGTTCTTGTCAATCGGGTAGCTGCTGGTGCCTGGTCCTTTGTTTTCTGAAAATGTAAAAAGTTTCGCTAGGGTTTCTGCCTCTCGTTCGCTATACTGTTTCCTTTTGCAATGGAAATTGTCCATGTGTTTAAAAAAAAAAAAAAAACTGAAATTTGATCTGAAGGAATTCCATGAAAATAAGAAAATACGGAGGACATTAAATCCTCCATTCGAACTGGACCTTGTAGGAGCAAATTTACCTTGGAGAAAACACAGGAATTTTTTTTTTTTTGCACATTTATTTTTATGCAAATTCTGAATTCATATTTGCAATCAGAGACCCAAATTCGGTAGGAGAGATCTCAAACATACCCTATACACGGCTCAAAATAGGGGGCATTTTTACTTTTACCCCAAATAACCCACAAAATTATCCTGCGGGGCCCAGTTCGAATGGAGGATTTAACGTCCTGCAGAAAATACCATATCAAACCTGTCCAGGGATTCAAAGCCGGTTGACTTTTCATCCACCATTAGGAGACACTATCTGTACTGTAGTTAAGTTATAGCAGCCCTGGATTCAATGCGTCTTCCCAAGTAACTTAGCCTCCCATGGGAGTTTACCACTGTTGCAAATTCCTGGCAGTGCTTGCTTGTTGTCTTGGTCTGTCTCGGTTCTCCCGTCAGGCGACTTGTGGCTGACGGGCCTTGTATTTTATCCCTCTGCACTGGAATTCGTTTCATTTGTTTTAAAAAAAATAAAATTTCCTGGCAGCAATTATAGAAAATGGAAAAGGTGGGTACGGGCAGCATTCTTGAACAAGTTCAGTTTTTTTGGTTTTTTTGACACAAATGAAAACAAGTTCAGTTTCGCCAACTCCCACAATCCTTTGACAAAACTTTTGCTCCATTTAACTTACTGTCAGTACAGTAAGTTTCAGTAAGTTAAAGACCTGCAGACCATCGTGTAGAATCCTGAAATCTGGCCCAGCACCGGTTTCATTTGTGTCAAAAGAAAATCTGGTCCAGCATTTCAACAGCACGGATCCCCAGCATTGGAAATGATGTTCCTAGAATAGTACTCTTCACGTGGGGAAGGCAGGTCCGACGTGAATTAAATGTTCCCTTAAATTATTGCCCCAACTACCAACAACGACTGGGTCACGGCTACAGCGAGCCCACCGTACCCCTGTCCCTGGCTCCTTCACAGTTCACGCTGGCTATGGCGCTCTTCCCTCTTTTCGAACTCTGCGACCAGGCTACTCGTCCCAGTCTGGGTGTTGTTGCCGGGTCCCAATCAGGGCTTTTTTTTTGGACTAGTTTCCTCTGTGTTGGCTTCACCGCACAGGCCAGATTTTGGAGGGACAGATTTACAGTGGTCAGATTCTGACAGATCTGGCAAAATTTCGCCAAAAAAAAAGCCCTGGTCCCAATAACTAATGGGTGATGCAGCCATGGCCAACTTGACCATGCTTTTGCTTACTGTCAGTACAGACATGCAGACCATCGTGTGGAATCCTCAAAATCTGGCCCAGCATTTCTTTTCTTTTTTTGACACAAATGAAACAGAATTTCATTGCAAAACTAGAAATACATACCAACCAGCTGCAAGCAGCTTGGTGGGGAAGACAAACAACCAACCCGACCCCCAGACAGACAAACACGACGGCCACCCAAAAGACTCCACAAGAAGGGGCATAGCACGAGAAGAAGCAGTGGCTGGCCCAGCATTTCAACAGCACGGATCCCCAGCATTGGAAACGGTCCTCATCCTCACAAAGTCTTCATAGAATAGTAGTCTAATAGTACTTTTCACGTGGGGAATTCTGCCTGTGCACGCAAGCAGGTCCAACTACGACTGGGCCACAGCTACCAGCGAGCCTACCACAGCCCTGTCCCATCAAGCTTCTGTACAGTCGTGCAGACCATCGTGTGGAATCCTGAAAATCTGGCTAAGCTGTCCGTCTTGTTTGTGTTGTCCTTGTCGTGTTGTCCCTGGCCAGGCCACTTGTGGCTGGCTGGCTTGTATCATTCCTTCTTTGCAATGAAATTCCGTTTCATTTGTGTAAAAATAAAATAAAAAAATCTGGCTAAGCATTCCGACAGCGCGGATCCCCAGCATTGGAAATGATCCTACTGTAGAATAGTACACTTCACGTGGGGAAGGCAGGTCCCACGTGAGTTAAATGTCCCCTTAAATTATTGCCCCCACTACCAACTAGGACTGGGTCACGGGTACAGCAAGACTACCACACCCCGGTCCCTGGCTCCTTCACAGTTCACGCTGGCTATGGTGCTCTTCCCTCTTTTCAAACTCTGCGACCAGAAATTCCGTTTCATTTGTGTCAAAAAAAAAAAAAAACTCTGCGACCAGGCTACTCGTCCCAGTCTGGGTGTTGTTGCCGCCGTGATTCTCATGAAGTTTTTGCACCTTCGAAGCTGCAGTCCATCGTCTGAACATCTCCACGTGCATGTTCACACTCTCATCGTTCGTGCAAACTTTCCTGCATCGTTGCTTCCACAGTAGGCATCTGGGTACTGACTCTAGCTCTGTAAGTTTCGCATTCTTGGGATTGTGTCATCATTCAACGAAGTAGCTTCACTTCCTCCCCAGTTTTTCTCTGTGTGATACCACAAAGGTCAATTGTGGATTTGGGAGCTCCAGATCTGGAAGTCGAGAGAGTTTGGTATCACGTTTGCTTTGTGTTGGTGTTCGTTTCCGTCCTTTTGTTGGAAGCGACATCCAAACTCCGGTCGCCCTTGTGTTTCTTGTGTTTCTAGCATGTGTGGTACCTTCGGTGGTAGCCTGTTGGCTTCTTCTTTGCTGCGTCATTTTAACGCTGGAGTTTCAAACTAATGACGCAAGATGGCAGATCGTCTCCCTGTTTCTTGCTGAGAGTGGGAGCTGGTGATACGTTTCTTGGGGAATCTGGGCGCTCCTCTCCCTTGCAACTAGATCCACATCGCATGTAAGGTGTGTATTCTGAATGGACTGAAAGACTGTTCCAAATTCATGATCTGCCATTATTAAAGTTGTTTCCAAGCCATCGTATGTTTTTGTTTTTTCACTTTACTAATTGTGGATGTATGGCATGGCGTGTCTCTCTCTATTGCAAAGATAGTGAGGGAATTTCACCTACTCATTTCACCAGTGAGTGCATTAATAACTTCCCATGTGGGTATTATCATTATCCCTCTTCTGTCTATATTTTTTTTAAACATGCAAGATTATAATCGATATGGGATTAACAATCATATCCCATACATATATCCATATGTCATACCATATTAATATTTGGATTAACATGTTTGTATTGTATATAATCTCGCATGCCATACATGTATCCATATGTTACACCATATCAATTATATATTAGATATATATTTTGTAAATGTTATTTGTTTGTATATAATATATTTATTCTATCGAATTTATATCAAAGTTTGTTTGGTTTAGGTTTTGGGTTGTGTATGTGGAGGGGTGGGATATGGGTAAGTTAGGGGATTTTTTTTTTTTTGATGAAATTTTAATGGAGAGAAGTGGAAGGTAAGGAAGGGGTGTCTCTTATCAAGAGATAGTAGATGAATGCATCCAATAGGATAGGATAAGAAGCAATCAATGGCGAATGGAAGTAAGGATTCACCCCTAAAGTTCCATGATTATGTTTTCACCGCAAATGCTTCCAAATTGCCATTTTTAGTACAAGTACCAAATTATTGAAAAATAGCTTTTTTTTATACATGTAACCATATGATCTTGTAGTATTTTGACTTGAAAACATGTGGTGAAAATTTCAGAAATTTCCATTTCGTGGATTGCAAGATATAAGCATTCAAATTCATAGAAATCATTTTTTTGGCCCTACAAAAAATAAGGCAATTGCAATTCACAAGCTCAATTTTCTATGAAAAAATATCCCAAATGGTGGTGCTTCTTAGGATTCTTTTTTCTAGACAAGTTGGCCAAATGCTTGAAAAAATTTCAAATCATTTGGAATTGTACAACATGTAGGAAAAAAAATAGTAAGTAGGCAATAGTAAAGAATGATTCAAAATACTAAATTGTTAAGAATTTAAATATGGAATTAAAAAATGCCAATCCCCATGGTTGCAATGTTTAAATAAACAATCTACATCTAGTGATTTTATTTTATCTTCGAAAATATTAGAAAACAAGTAATATAAAGGACTTTGAAGATTATTTTAGAGTAGAGAATCCATAATTGCCCACAAACAGAAAATCCTCATAATTTTTGACTCATTGATCAAAATGGAATGATTCAAAGCTTTTCACATACAAATAATTCTAGGAAACCAATTTCAAATTTTGTTTTTTGAAAAAAATGATTTTTTCTGATTTGCCCAAACTGCCTATTTACAAAAAAAAGCAACATATTAGGCCATAACTTCTAACTCATATTTCCAAATGTCATGAAACTTTGATCATATGAAAGATATTCCTCGTCCCCACCTTCTACTAAAATTTGGGCCAAAAATATGGAAATTTTTAGTTACACATACTTGCCTAAAATTTTTTTGTAGCCAAAAAATCCATGTTGGTCCTTTAGGGGTTAAAAGAGCATGTTGTTGCAACCATGGATGGAGGATAGATAATAATTTTGATGCAAGTAAAGGATACATTATGAATCATGATTCTTTTATGAAGTCGTGAAACTTATCTAATAGTACATAGATTTATTGCTCGTAGTTGAGGCGGAGTAGTTTTGGTATTGAATTGTTGTTTGGGTCCAATCGTAGGATCAACTTTATTGTAATTGCTTCCATTCCACTATTCAATCCATTCCAATGTCTTACATAAAATCATGCATAAATTTGAACAATTACTAAGTAAACTTACATTTTTGAAGTTGATATATTATGTTGGACATTGTTAATGTATTTAATTTGTATCTAATTCAAATGTGTCATTTGTGAATCTTGTTCAATTATGTTCTAATTGATTGACCTCCAATTCCCAATGAAGATTAAATCCTAGTTTAAACTATCCAAATATTGCATTATTCATGTGTATTTAGATCATAATCTTTGTTATAGTTTGGAATGCAATCTTTGATCCCAATTGTTGTACATTATCAAAATTATTAATCATTTCTTATAGATTTATTGATTTAATATTTTGTAACATTAATGTCAAATTTTGATACTTATTCAATTTGGATAAGATTGTTGTATTTTATAATTGTTAATTATTGTATGATAGTAGATTTGTTTAAATATTGGTAAATAGCTTTGATAGAACTCTTTATGGGAAGTGATTTCAAATGTATTAGGAAGTTGAAGTTTTTTGGGGCCCTTGTTATTTTTCCTTATTTGAATGTTATGTTCTAACTATTTTCTATGGATTTGTTTTGAAGTTCTTGAAGACCTTTGATATATTTCTCCATTTGCTCCAAAAAAATGGCATGTTTTTTGATGTGGATTGCAATTTTCATCATATTGGCTATCTTCACACTTTGGAGATGTAAAGGTTTTGCATGGTTTACCAGGTGAGCATAAATGTTCTTTAGTAATAGTTAGGGCTTGAAAAAGGATGTTAGAATATTGTAGTGATCAAATTACCAAGTTCTTTGTATAGTTGTCTATTTGATTTTCATCAATATTTATAAACAATCTTGTTTTACGTATTTATGTATGTAATTAAATTAAGTATGTATTCTTATTTCTATATGATATATAGCAGCTCTATGACTATTGTTCAATGAAATTCAATTTGTTGAATGTGTTTGATTTTTCAAATTCATACTACAAGATAATTGGTTTCACTATCTCTTGTCATGATATCTCATTGACTATGGATATTACATATTCCACAGGAAAGACAAGGATTTCTCCCGAGTGCAAAGTGGGTATTACAAAAGACTACACAATGATATATCCCATCTTGAGGAATGTTGGAAGACTTTGAATGCATCTTCCAAAGAGAAAGTTTTGAATAGAAATCAATGCGTACATCTTTTTGGAAAACTCATACAAGCCATTAAGGGGATTGACAAAATGTTGTCAATTCCTACTCCAGATCTCAAAGTCCAATTTATTTGTGAAGAATTGTTTGTTCTTCAAAAGAAAGTAGAGATTGTGAGAAACAATTGCATTGAAGAAGTGCGATGGTGTCATTCGGTTGTATTTCAACTCCAAAACAAAGAGACTTTTCGTGAGCTACTTTTAGATCTCAAGTGTTGTTATGATACAACAAGGGATATGTACTTATTCCACCATCCGGATCAATCCAATGACATCCCACCTATTCAATTTGATGGAGCTACCTATGATCAAGTACTTGAAGATGGAAAAGAACTAAAGAGGAAGCTTGAACTTATATCTCAAGGAGAAATCTCAGAGGATTATGATCTAGCCCAACATCTATTGTTGAGACTTAGAAATTTGGATCGAGTTGATGGTGGAGACTTGAATGATATGGAATTCCCCAATGATTTCAAGCCACCAAAACTAATACAAAAAATAGGTAAAGGAGGTTATGGAATTGTGCACTTATCCAACTGGTTTGGACTGAAGTGTGCTACAAAAGTGTTAAGAGGTGATCCTGAATATCTCAAGAACTGTCAAAAAGAGGCTGGAATCTTGGCAGGCCTAAGCCATCCGAATCTCGTTCAATTTTTTGGTTGTGGAATTATCAAAAAAGTTGGTGAGAATTCTAAAGAAGTAGGACTTATTGGCAAGATGCATTTGGTGATGCAGTATTTGAAATCAAGCTTGTCTGGAATATTGAAAAGTTTCCTTCAATTGTTTAGTTTAGGGACAATCCAAAACAGTGATAAGAATCTTAGAGAAAGTGAAATTGAAGAGATGCACTTAGTGATGGAATTGATGGATTCCAACTTGTCTACCATGTTGAAGAAAGCCAAAAGACCTTTATCCTATCAAGTTGCACTTGACATCATGCACCAAATTGCAAAAGGTGTGTATTACCTTCATGACATGCAAGTTGCTCACCTTGACTTGAAACCTGATAATGTCTTGTGTAGTTCAATACCTATGGAGGATTTGGATCCTTGTTGCACATTCAAGGTTATGGATTATGGGACTTCTCAAGTGGAGGTTTGTAGCAATCCAAAGCATCCGGAGCCATCAAAATATACAATTGGAACACCACAGTATATGGCCCCTGAAATGATCGAGGGAAGTAAAACTCCACGATATCCATTTCAAGCGGATGTGTGGTCCTTTGCCATGATATGCTCAGAGATTCTATCTAGAAAGGTTCCATACTCTAATTTGAAACCCAAAGAAATTTATAATCAACTACAAGGTCCGCATGGCCCTAGCTTTCGACCGGCCCTACCCAACGATTGTGAAGGACTAACAACCTTAATCCAAGAATGTTGGTCTCAAGACCCTCTTCAACGCCCAACATTTTCCAACATTTGTGACCGGCTCACTAGTTTAAAGAAGTCTTTCTTGAAGGGAGGATCTTGTGCCTTACGAGATTCCAAGTCCATTGTGAACCATGTCCCAAGGGTATGAAATTGCCTAATTACAAATTCATTTAATGTTGTTTGATTTATGTAAATCCCTTTGGTACTTTGCATTGGTTGTTTTGAGTGTAGTTTGATATTTTAATTTGATAACGATTAACGATATTTAAATCATAACTTTTGTATTTGTACAGGTGGATGAGCCAATTGATCCCCTAAAAGAAATTCGAGTTGATTTAGATCATCAATTGTCTAAAGCCAAAGGTCTTTTGAAAATGAAGTATATAGGTATTGTGGGCATGGGTGGAATTGGCAAGACCACACTAGCTAAGGCAATATTTGATGACCCAATTGTGAAGTCCTCATATGATGCATCATGCTTTGTTTCCGAATGCAAGAAGTATCAAAATTCCTATGAAATATTGTGCAAGATATTATCAGAACTTGGTAATGATTGCAATCCCAAAAATTTGGAAGAAGTCCAAAAGATGATGAAGGAACTCTTGTTCGAAAAGAAGGTTCTTTTAATACTAGATGATATCAAGGATGAGTCCCAATTGCTAAACATTGTACCTCTTGACATCATTCAAGGTAGCAAAGGGACCACAATCATTATTACAACACGTGATTGGAGTACCATAAATTCATTTGTGGATCCGAAGGGAAGGTTGGATGTTGAATTGTTGGATGAAAAGGCATCAATGGAACTTTTCACCTCACAGCTTCAATGGGGTGTAGCTTCTCTATCACTGGACTTTGTATCCTTGTGCAAACAAGTTGTAAAAGCTTGTAATGGCTTGCCTTTGAGTTTAAAAGTGATGGGTGCATTTCTTCGCAATAAAGAGAAGTTGCGAAGTTGGGAACATGCCCTACAAAGGATGGCAAGAGGAAAGAGCTTCGATGATGATAAACAAATTTGGAACACTTTGCAAATAAGCTTTGACGGATTGAACGAAGGTGTTGAAAAGGGGATGTTTTTGGACGTGGCATGTTTCTTTTGTCGCGATGTATATTCATTTGGTATATCAAAAGGAATGATCTTGACTATATGGTCCAAAGATGGCATCCTTCCAGTGGATGAATTGAATAGATTGATCGATATGTCATTGTTGAAGGTCAATGGAGATGGTGACATTCTAGAAATGCATGACCAACTCCGTGATATGGGTCGAATGATTGCAAAGCATACAAGGATTTGGAAAGCATCTATGCTACCAGAAAGTGGATTTTTGAGCAAGGTAATATTCTATTCATGCAATTGACATTAATAGAATTGCACATCTTCATATATTCATTCGAATTGTGTTGATAAACATACAACCCAATAGTGTTTTAGGAATCATGAGATTTGGAATATGTTAGAAAAATGAATCTTCACTTGAAGCCTCTTGATGAAGATGTTCTCGATTCTAATTTCTCCTTCATTAAATGCAGGATGTTGAGGATATGGAAGGCATTTCTTTGCAAGGGACTATGAACCAACATTTGCCTTTCATAAAACATAGTCCAAACTTTAATTTTGAAAAACTTCATGTGTTGATTTTGGAAAGCGCTTCGGACAATTCTAAGGCAAATGTTGAGAGTTTGAAATTCTTACTTGAGATAGCTTTACAATATGCACCACTCAAGATTCTTGATCTACAAGGGCTTGAATTTGTGAAAACATTACTAGACAAATTTGCATCAAGGACTACTCTATTGATATTAAATTTGAGGCAATGTTCAAGCTTGGCGGCCTTGCCAAAGGATGTGGGGAACTTGTCTTCCTTGACCACTCTAGATTTGAGTAGTTGTTCAAGCTTGGCGGCCTTGCCAAAGGAAGTGGGGAACTTGTCTTCCTTGACCACTCTAAGCTTGAGTGGGTGTTCAAGCTTGACAGCCTTGCCAAAGGAAGTGGGGAACTTGTCTTCCTTGACCACTCTAAATATGAGTTGGTGTACAAGCTTGGCGGCCTTGCCAAAGGAAGTGGGGAACTTGTCTTCCTTGACCACTCTAAATTTGGGTGGGTGCTCAAGCTTGGTGGCCTTGCCAAAGGAAGTGCGGAACTTGTCTTCCTTGACCACTCTAAATATAAGTTGGTGTACAAGCTTGGCAGCCTTGCCAAAGGAAGTGGGGAACTTGTCTTCTTTGAACACTTTTAATTTAAGTAACTATAAAAGCTTGGCGGCCTTGCCAAAGGAAGTAGGGAACTTGTCTTCCTTGACCACTCTAAATTTGAGTGAGTGTTCAAGCTTGACAGCCTTGCCAAAGGAAGTGGGGAACTTGTCTTCCTTGACCACTCTAAATATGAGTTGGTGTAGAAACTTGGTGGCCTTGCCAAAGGAAGTGGGGAACTTGTCTTCCTTAACCACTCTAAGCTTGAGTGGGTGTTCAAGCTTGACAGCCTTGCCAAAGGAAGTGGGGAACTTGTCTTCCTTGACCACTCTAAATATGAGTTGGTGTACAAGCTTGGCGGCCTTGCCAAAGGAAGTGGGGAACTTGTCTTCCTTGACCACTCTAGATTTGAATGGGTGCACAAGCTTGGCGGCCTTGCCAAAGGAAGTGGGGAACTTGACTTCCATGACCACTCTAAATTTGAATTGGTGTAGAAGCATGGTGGCCCTGCCAAAGGAAGTAGGGAACTTGTCTTCCTTGACCACTCTAAATTTGAGTGAGTGTTTAAGCTTGGTGGCCTTGCCAAAAGAAGTGGGGAACTTGTCTTCCTTGACCACTCTAGATTTGAGTGAGTGTTTAAGCTTGGTGGCCTTGCCAAAAGAAGTGGGGAACTTGTCTTCCTTGACCAATCTAGATTTGAGTGGGTGCTCAAGCTTGGCGGCCTTGCCAAAGGAAGTGGGGAACTTGTCTTCCTTGACCACTCTAAATTTGAGTTGGTGTAGAAGCTTGGCAGCATTGCCAAAGGAAGTAGGGAACTTGTCTTCCTTGACCACTCTAAATTTGGGTGGGTGCTCAAGCTTGGTGGCCTTGCCAAAGGAAGTGGGGAACTTGACTTCTTTGACTACTTTTAATTTAAGTAACTATAAAAGCTTGGAGGCCTTGCCAAAGGAAGTGGGGAACTTGACTTCCTTGACCATCCTAAATTTGAATTGGTGTTCAAGCTTGGCGGCCTTGCCAATGAAAGTGGAGAACTTGTATTCCTTGACCACTCTAGATTTGAAATTCTGTAGATACTTGGCGGCCTTGCCAAAGGAAGTGGGGAACTTCACTTCGTTGACCACTATAGATTTGAGTTACTGTAGAAACTTGGTGGCCTTGCCAAAGGAAGTGGGTAACTTGTCTTCCTTGACTACTCTAAATTTGAGTGGGTGCTCAAGCTTGGCGGCCTTGCCAAAGGAAGTGGGGAACTTGTCTTCCTTGACCACTCTAAATATGAGTTGGTGTACAAGCTTGGCGGCCTTGCCAAAGGAAGTGGGGAACTTGTCTTCCTTGACCACTCTAGATTTGAATGGGTGCACAAGCTTGGCGGCCTTGCCAAAGGAAGTGGGGAACTTGACTTCCATGACCACTCTAAATTTGAATTGGTGTAGAAGCTTGGCGGCCTTGCCAAAGGAAGTGGGGATCTTGTCTCCCTTGACCACTCTAAGTTTGAGTGGGTGTTCCAACTTGGTAGCCTTGCCAAAGGAAGTGGGGAACTTGTCTTCCTTGACCACTCTAGATTTGAGTGAGTGTTTAAGCTTGGTGGCCTTGCCAAAAGAAGTGGGGAACTTGTCTTCCTTGACCAATCTAGATTTGAGTGGGTGCTCAAGCTTGGCGGCCTTGCCAAAGGAAGTGGGGAACTTGTCTTCCTTGACCACTCTAAGTTTGAGTGGGTGTTCAAGCTTGGCAACCTTGCCAATGGAAGTAGGGAACTTGTCTTCCTTGACCATGCTAGATTTGGGTGGGTGTTCAAGCTTGGCGGCCTTTCCAAAGGAATTGGGGAACTTGTCTTCCTTGACTATTCTAAATTTGGGTGGGGGTTCAAGCTTGGCGGCCTTGCCAAAGGAGGTGGGGAACTTGTCTTCCTTGACCACTCTAAATTTGGAAAGGTTTTCAAACTTGGCGGCCTTGCCAAAGGAATTGGGGAACTTGTCTTCCTTGACCTCTCTAAATTTGAGTGGGTGTTCAAGCTTGGTGGCCTTGACAAAGGAAGTGGGTAACTTGTCTTCCTTGACCACTCTAAATTTGGAAGGGTTTTTAAACTTGGTGGCCTTGCCAAAGGAATTGGGGAACTTGTCTTCCTTGACTACTCTAAATTTGAGTGGGTGTTCAAGCTTGGTGGCCTTGCCAAAGGAAGTGGGGAACTTGTCTTCCTTGACCACTCTAAATTTTAGTGGGTGCTCAAGCTTGGTGGCCTTGCCAAAGGAAGTGGGGAACTTGTCTTCCTTGACCACTCTAAATTTGACCCGGTGTTCCAGCTTGGTAGCCTTGCCAAAGGAAGTGTGGAACTTGTCTTCCTTGACCACTCTAAATTTGAGTGGGTGTTCAAGCTTGACAACCTTGCCAAAGGAAGTGGGGAACTTCAATTCTATGACCACTCTAGATTTGAGTGGTTGTTCAAGCTTGGCAGCCTTGCCGAAGGAAGTCGGGAACTTCAATTCTATGACCACTCTAGATTTGAGTGGGTGCTCAAGCTTGGCAGCCTTGCCGAAGGAAGTGCGGAACTTCAATTCTATAACCACTCTAAGTTTGAGTAGGTGTTCAAGCTTGGTGGCCTTGCCAAAGGAAGTGGGTAACTTGTCTTCCTTGACCACTCTAAATTTTAGTGGGTGCTCAAGCTTGGTGGCCTTGCCAAAGGAAGTTGAGAACTTGTCTTCCTTGACTTCTCTAGATTTGAGTGGGTGTTCCAGCTTGGTGGCCTTGCCAAAGGAAGTGGGGAACTTGTCTTCCTTGACCATGCTAGATTTGGGTGGATGTTCCAGCTTGGCGGCCTTTCCAAAGGAAGTGGGGAACTTGTCTTCCTTGCCCACTTTAGATTTGAGTGGGTGTTCAAGCTTGGTGGCCTTTCCAAAGGAAGTGGGGAACTTGTCTTCCTTGACCACTCTAAATTTGGAAGGATTTTCGAACTTGGCGGCCTTGCCAATGGAAGTGTTGAACTTGTCTTGCTTGACCACTCTAGATTTGAAAGGGTGTTCAAGCTTGGTGGCCCTACCAAAGGAAGTGGGGAACTTGTCTTCGTTGACCATTCTAAATTTGAGTGGGTGTTCCAGCTTGGTGGCCTTGCCAAAGGAAGTGGGGAAGTTGTCTTCCTTGACCACTCTAGATTTGAGTGGGTGCTCAAGCTTGGTGGCCTTGCCAGAGGATGCTGAGAAGTTATATGAGTTGGTGGAACTCAATTTGAATCGATGTGTTTTGTTAAAGTCTTTACCAAAGAATTTAGGATGCACACCTTCAATACAGATTCTTTCTTGGAATGATTGTCCAAATTTGGGATCCTATATGTTGGCTGAGTCGTCTCTACCAACTTCAGTGGCTAATCTTGAAGACAAATTCTTTTGCCCACAAGGTGATCATCATTATGGAGTGACTTGTGATGAATGTGAAGTATCTCCCATAGTTGGGCCTCGATTTAAAGCAAAAGCCACTTTCAAAATTGACTATGATTTGTGCCTAGATTGTTTTACAAAGTGGAAGCTATTGTTGGAAAATTCAAGCCAATGATTTACAGTAGTAGTTTCTAAGAAGTTTGAATGCATAGTATGTGGATAAACTTTGGATTGTATAGACAATTTATTGAAATCCATTGAGGATTCTTTTTATCATTTGGCTATATGGATTAAAGTGAAAGATATGATTTGTGTGTAAGTGCATTGTTCGTTTATAATTTTGATTTCTTATTTAAGAATATTGAGTCATTAGCATCATAGCACTTCTCTTGAATGTATAATTGTATGTTGTGCACAAACATGCACATTCTACCAAGGTCATATCATGTCAATATCTACCAAAGTGGGAATAAAAACAATATCGATGTACCAATGTCTCTATGAGTGCCTAAACACTATTACTATTACATCCAAATAAAATATGCAAGTGAGGTGGAACTCATGTCCAATTGAAACCAAAATGCAAAGATTTCCATTCAATTTGGATGGTTTGTAAGATAATGCATCACTACCAATGTCACACAAGGCTTCACAATTGCTCAAAAAACTACTTTATAGCTTTGGACTTTAGTATGTCATCAAGACCATGATGCTAAGTGGCTTTTGGCATATGTCATAACCACCAAATACACCGAGAAGAAATGATACAAATGTTAAGAACACCTATATCACGACTAAGACTTGACAATGACATCATCCATGGAACATGTAATTCAAGAAAATGTGAAAATATGTTGATTTTCATTGGCAATGAAATGGACAATCAATTATGATACTATTGAGAGCTTTTCAAGGCCATTTGAGTTCCATATACAATACATAAATACTATGCAATATAAACAAGGAAGCTTGTGAAGGGTATAGTAACAACAACTTTCAATGAACAAAGTGCTCATTTGGATTGATTACATTTCTTCAAGTAACAACTCACATAATATGTAGAAAGGACCATGGTTAATAAGTCATTAAGGATGGGTTATGAAGTTATAATAAATGTACGACATGTATAAAGAGAACACTTGTAAGATAATTTTTAGGATAAATGTAACATTCTAATTTCAATAAAATTAAATCTCACTTAGATTCAAGAACTATCATTATCATATCTTTTTATAACATGTAATATTTTTTGAAAAATTATCATATTATATAAATAATGTTTTTAAAAGTTGGAAAAATTGAATTGTTTTTTCTTTTCTTCCATGTATTGATTTGTTTTTTATTGACTTAGTTTCATATTTTAATAAGTTATATATGGTGAGAAATCTTTTGAAATCTCTTATCATAATATCAATCAGTATAAAAAATCACAATATCCTAAATTTTCTAATAATTGAAAATAGGAGTTGAAGAAATATAAACTTATTGTAAGGGATTTGACACCCTAAGGGTTTTTTTAGAATGCAAGAAGTTCTACAATTCCCTATGGAGGAAGAAAGAGAAGGGAGTCCCAAGGCTATTCAATACTACATATAGACCTTTCACCACTTTGAGCTAAACATTAGCATGGACTCTTAAGATACCGTGAAGTTTTCTTTATTAGATTTCCAATGCCCTCAATAGCAAGGCAAGAAGGGGACAAAGAGTGCAAATGGAATGAGGCCAAAGGTCTTGTCCTCCTTATTGGAGAAGTTGAACAAAAGGAAGTAGGAGTGGACACACAATGTAGAAAATTGTCTACAATCCATCTTTGAGGTTTATTTTCATAGAGTAGCCCACAATGGAGGTGTTGTTGTTGATTGAGAATAGTAATATCTCCTTACTCTTCTCTATAAATTTCAAGAAGTCACTTTGAACGATAAAGATCTCCAACATGTTGCGCATCCAACAGATTCCCATATTGCCACCTCAAGAAGAGGGTTTAAACTAAAGAAAATGAAGGGTTATGTGACTACGAAAAGCAATTGATTTTGAATTGCTTAGGACATTTTGTGACTAGTTAAAATTTGGAGCCCCAACTTCTAGTGGACAAGTCACATGTAGAATTGTAATTGCAAGTTGTGACAACCTATTTGGAACTTCATCAATGAACTTTTCTAACATGGTTGCTTATATGCTATTTGCTACCACATGAGGTCAGTCACTCAACTGATGAGTTGTGCAACTCATTTGCGACTAGTGTATGACTTGCTTATGACTCATCTGTGACTTCATTGCGACTCATTTATGATTTCATTGTGACTTGTTTGTGACTCATTTGCAACTTGTCTATGACTTATAGATTTGTAAATTTTAATCTCAATGATTCATAGATTTTAGATCTAGCTTTTTTATTAATTCAAAAATTCAAATATTGATATTTAAAAATTTTCACTAGTTTAGGATATTTTACCATTTCATAGGTTTAAAAGAAATTGGATTTTAAATATTTTTAGATTTCTATAGAATGTAGAAATCTACAAATTGTAAAAATCTACACACTATAGAAATCAACAAATTATAAAAATCTACAAACTATAGAAATCGTAGAATTCTATTAACAAAACTCATTACATTAGAATACAAGAATTTCCATTCAAGTCTTATATGTCCAATCTAAAGGTACTCTTGACAATTAATGTGGTACAATTGATTGAAGACAACCAAGAGATGACTTTGGACCCAACTAGGAAACAACTAGGAAACAAATTTTAAAAATGACTACAAAATGACTAAGATACATCTAGGAAACAACTAGGAAACAATGAGGAAAAGACTAAGAAACAACTAGAAAACAAATACGATTCAATTAGGAAACAACTATCAACATTTTATAGCTACAATCGATTTCTAGTCATTTTTTCCTACTAAAGATAGACACAGTGGATTCTATAGAGAGTAGACTTGTCCACGTCGACAACTATGATGAATATTAGATGGAGAATAATTTACATTCAGTTAACAACTCAACACTCTAACCAACTCACCACCACTAAATTTAAATGAACAAAGTGTCATTTTCCCCCTACATATATAGTTACAATTTGGTGTTTTCGAACTCATCAGACTTTGGCGGCCATTTTGTCATAGTAAATTAACTTTTTTCAAAAATATTTGGACCAGAAAAAGCTGGTAAATCAAGATAAATTTCATCTCCAAAAATTCGTTTGTGATTTGGAGCCTCCATTCAAAAATTATAGACAAAATTCAGAGAGGGAGTTTGAAAATATTCCTTGCTACCCCACTCTAAATTTTGTCTTTAACTTTTGAATGGAGGCTCAAAATCTCAAACTGATTTTGGAAGATGAAAATTAGATTGGTTTTACAACTTTTTTAAGTTCAAAGTTTTTTGAAAAAAGTCAATCTACTACGACAAAATGGCTACCAAAGCTTGCTGAATTTCTTAAAAAAATAATTGTGAATGATTAAGTTGAAAACATTTCATAGGACATAGAACTTCAACCATGATGTTTTAAATGTTGCCTAAATGAGGGTGTTTTAAATGTTTTAAGTGTTTTGAAAGTCCTAATTGTATGCTTTGATGCCTTCTAACTTTAGGAATTATGTTCACAATCTTGTTGAGAGTTTGTATAAAGAATTTCAAAACCTTAAAAAATCAACTTTTGAGAAATAAATTGAAAATGAAAAATTGAATTGATCAAAAAAATTCTAGGCATTACCCCTTGTGCGGCAAAGCGGACGTTTTTCAGACGCTAAGAATCAAAGTTTTGTTAAAGAGGTACACAAGTTGATTTCAATTGCACTATGTACCTTTGCCTTCTACAATAGTGGAGGGAGGTAAATCACACCAATCTGCAACATGGATCGGCTTGATCTTTGAGTGAATACCGGCATTAGTTTGGTCCTTTGTTGACTATACTGAGCTTGAAGACACAGTCTTGCCTTGAATCCTGCAACTTTCGAAGGCCATAAAAGTTAGAATTTTCATGCTTTGGAAGAATTTTTTTCTCCCCTCAATTCTTATTTGCACAATCTACAATACACTCGAATCTCGTAAACATCTCATTCGTGCTCTACCCTCTACGAATTTCCAAAGATTCATCATGCTAAAAATTGCCCTAGATTTGTGGAATAACATGTTCATCAAATATTATCATCTCCAAATCCGTGTGGTGGATTCTCTTGCAAATTGAAGATCCCCATTCAACAAGTAGTTGGTTTCAAATTGCTACGGTGAAATATTCAATAAGTAAGTAGACTACAATTTATCACAGTTTTTCTAGGATGTACCCAAAAGCTTGTCACTTATGTTGTTCTCTTTGTGACACATAGGGGATAACCTGATAGTGAAACACAAGTTTATTAAAAATTTCACATCTTGTACAAGAATTGTATTCAAGCATTAAGCAAATATTATATCAAGAAGGGCTTACTCAAAAATGGAAAATGATTTGAAATCATGACTCATGGTTTTGAGGGTTAATTTATTATTTGGCATCAATGTGCCAACCTTGCTCTATTGCTATGGTATAAGAACATTCCAAAATCTTATAAATGTACGAAGTGGAGTTTATTAATTCCAATAATTTTCAAAAGATTCCAAAAGATTCTAACCAATTCCAATAATTTTCAAAAGATTCCAAAAGATTCTAACCAATTCCAATAATTTTCAAAAGATTCCAAAAAGATTCTAAATTCCCTAAAATTTTGTTGATTTGGTCATCGCACTATTCAAATCAACAAAAAGTAGGTGGCAATTTGTCGATTTTTACAAAAAGTTCAAAAATCAATTAAATCGGTCATTGCAGTGCCCCAAACAACAAAAATCAATTGATATTTTGTTGATTCGGTCACAATTTTCTAGTAGTGTTTGTTACAACTCTCGTAATCCTACACTTCATTCTATGACTGCTTTGATGCTTTGCAACTAAAGCAATGTGTTCAATTCAATCTACAACTACTTTGCAACTAAAACATTGTACTATTGATGTAAAACAATGATGTAAGAATTTGG
Organism: Straminergon stramineum; assembly: GCA_963920665.1. NCBI lineage: Eukaryota > Viridiplantae > Streptophyta > Bryopsida > Hypnales > Calliergonaceae > Straminergon > Straminergon stramineum. The sequence continues at coordinate 17,257,737 of OY987265.1, read as the reverse complement.
TGCAAATAGAGAGGTCTATAGTTGTAGGATAGTTGTATAGGAGACTTAGTCACATTTTTGTCACTTGTGGTAGACATGGGTTTTTTCTAATGTTTTGAACAAGAGCTCTTGTAGCCACAAAAGAGAATCTAGAAACTTGAAACCCACTAATCAAATGAGGAACTCTAACATCTTCCTTTGAACTAAATGTACACATCACCAAGTCAAGGAGGAGAGATTTACTATTACAAAGAAGAGACCATGGACACATGTTGCCAAAGTAGTCTAGTCTAGTATTAATTTAGATTTTGGTGAGGTGTTTTTTAATCTTGTCATGGGTCTAGTTAGACATGCATCTACTATATTAGATACAAGAATAAAATGAACTTAAAGTTTCACCTTGTGGTAACTTCCATTGTCCTCTATTATAGTGTATTGTTGTCTGATGCATATAGGATTTAAGACACAACATTTTGAGTGACTGTGAGTTTACGATGTCCGTAGGTATTTTTGAGGCGACTTTGGGTTAACTAGTTCAAGACAATGAATGCATGATGGTAGGGGCAACCTCGGGTTGTCGATGCAAGTACTTTCAAGTATAGATAGAGGGCAACATTTAACAAGTCTAGTTTTTTTTAGTGGGACAACTACTTTGGTACCGGGAGGTCAAACAACTTTTGTAATTATCCAAGTTGCAAGGGTATTTCACCACTATTCATCCAAACATTTCGCCCACATGATACTTTCCTTACAAAATACGGTGTTGAACACTTCATTGACATGTTTCCAAACTTTATAACAATCCATTCTCACATTGCAAAATAGAAAAGACTTTAAAAAGGTAAAGTCTCTATCATGAGCTTTAATGAATGAATTTATTGATAGATGAATTAATTGATGATAGAATATAGACTAGTGTGCACGCAAAGACTACCTAGAGATAGATATCTTTGGATGGCGGATTTGTGCATTGCAGTCCAACAACTTCACTTGGATGACAAATGCATTGGAGTTAGACCACCTCCAACTCATGACAAGTGTACTAGAAAATGCATTGGTTTTAGGCAACTCTTATAGTCTAGGTTTTGTTCAATTCAGCAAAAACTAGGACCACTAGTGTAAGAGTTTGTTTAAATAGGAAAGATTAAATATTTTATCATTATATGGCTTATGTCTCTTATCAATTAATGTTTTGAGCTCAATTTGTCATGCAAATGTATCCACTATCACCTAATCAAAATCCAAGATAGTACTTTGAAATAGTTTCCAAATATAGTTCTTTAATCCTTGTTTTTATAATGTTTAGGTCAATTTTGTCTAGTCTTGCTCTCTTTATAGAGCCTATATATCACATTTAGTGCTCCATGTTTAATGATTTTGAATTTTGTGTCAAATTGACTTAATGTGCCAAAGTATGAGGTTTATATTTATTCCAATATTTACATCTTTTCCCTTTTTAGCTTTGAAATCCAATCTCACATCACATAGTCCAAAACAAACATGCAAGATGAAATGGCACCAAAACTACATGCAAATGTAGGTCCAATTTTCAATTATGCTCAAGAATTAATCCTAAAGATAGACCTATGACCATGGAAGACAATTATTAAAACCATAGATGTAAATACCCCATCACCGTGCAAGATATAAAATTTCTTAGACCATGGTTTGAAGACCTATTACCATGATTGAAATGTAACCTACGACCATGCAAACCACCCTATGACAATGCACTATAGCCCTTAGACCATGCAACTAGCCCTATGGCTATGGAACGAATGCTCATATTTTTGTTCGATGGAAAATTCTAATCTACAATAATTGCACCTAAAATGGACCACTCCTAAAACAACCCCTATTTTTGAAGGGAAACTAAATGATGAAGATACCCCAAATGGTGTGCATTACAAAGACAAGTGCAAGGTGGAGTTTGGGGCCATTTCAAGGAGCATGCAACTCTATTTATGGTACTATAGAGGTGTCAACCTTGCAAGTGGTCGATTTGGGATTAACTTTTTATTGTTTTCACTTTTTTTTCTATAAAATGTTTTGATACTATTGGGTCATTTCTTCATGTGCATCAAATGGATTTTGGCATTGTGAACCTACACGATACTTCTAGCACCCTACACCTTATATCTTGTGAATTTTTTTAACTAATTCACAATGCATCCAAAAAATTATGGAGCCACTTTCATTTTGATTCATTGTCCTTCACCAATGTGCAAAAATTGTTTTTCATTTTCTAGATCATATTGGTTGTGCCACAAAGCTCATTTGTGTAGTTTTAATTGTGGTTACCTCACACAATTCAATCACTTTGAAAAAACAACATTCAACATTTGATCCATTTCCCAAATTTCAACTCCAAGTTGTGCATGAGAGGAGCCTTAAACCATGTAACTCTCTAGATACTGTAATTTCAAGTTGTAGTTCATGGGTCCGAGATGACCCTAAATTACCAGATGATGGTGGAAAGGTATCCAAACCGAATGATGTGGTTGCAGGTTTGATACCTAGTTGTGGCAGGTTAGCTTATCTAGCATGAAATCAACCTTTCTTCCTGACAGAACCCCTCACAATGTGTTCTTCAATATACTTGTGTCAAAAAAGAAGTTGTAGTTCATCCATGCAAGATGATCGGTTGATACCAATTAGGATCTAGACTTGGTAACCAACAATGCATAGGTCTGAATATAAATTCTTGTTTAGTTCACCAACCATAACGACAACATCAACAACTTCCAAAGAAATGCACTTCCAAAAAACTTGACTAAAGTTTGACACAAAGTATTAATCACAAGTCTATAAAAACTATTCCCATTGAGTTTCCAAGCCACCTCTAGACTCTGTCCATGCACCCCTCCACATTGCTTTACCTTGTGAAATCACGATGGGTTGGATCATTCAAGGATGGTCGAACTTCCAAAAAAAATCCCAAATTATACACACTCAAAATGGACTTTGATCTTTTATTTCTTTTCGAAAACCAATCCAAGGTTGCTAGACCAATTTGCACATCAAAAGAGTTCCTTCAACCAAGGACTACCTTTGTTACACCTTGATTTAATTCTTGAACGCATCCCCAATCAGAACTTTTGAGATGCTTAGTGAGACAACTTCAAGATCTAAATAACAGAAAGCGAATTCATTATTCATTCTTATTTTTAGATTTGTACAAAACTTCCATTCTAAAGGATTCTTCAAAGGGTTTTATATTTCTTTATGTCAAACTTCATGCAAGATGACAAGTTTGATTTATCTTGTTTAGATTTCTTTTGGGGGGCATATTGATTGCCCTACATAAATTTGTAATGTTTTGTGCAAGTGATTTTGTAGATAAATATGTCTCTAGCCATCTTTAGAGTGACTTATATACATATAAGTCACAATCTTTGTAAGTTTTTAGGGGTATATTAATAACTTATTCAGATTTAAATATATATATTCTTCAATTTTTGTTATTTTTTGTTGAAGTATTTTACATTTCTTTCCTATTTCACTTTTAGGTTCTAATGTATTTGGCATTGTATTCCATTGTGACTTTTACATCAATGTTGATAAGTAGGTAGTGATTAATTAAAAGGAAGATAGGCAAAAATGAAATTAATTTAGATTAAAATGTGTGAATCTTCAAATCACGACAAAGTGTAGCAACCAATCATCAACATCAGTATTGGCTTGAGGTGTCTCCCTTGACAATGCTATCCATCATAACATTTAGTAGTCTTTATGCCCATTGCCTTTGCTTCATGCATCTTGCTCATCACATTGAGCCTCCACCTATCCACTTAGCTATTGATGAATAACTATTGAGTGTGGAATATTTCACACCATTTACAATTGGGTACAACAATCTTATAATTAGCTTATGTGAGCCATTCAATTCTTTATGTACAATAAGGAGTTCAATTGGTATATTTTAGTAAGCCTAATTATCATTGCATCCTTGCACAATCCCAATCAAGCATACCAAATTTCACTTTTAAAAAACCAAAATTCCATTTTCAGAGAAATTTTGAAGTCTATTTTAAAAAAAAAATTATGATATTTTGTGGAAAACATTCAGTAGTCTTTATACCAATTGCCTTTCCTTCATGCACCCTGCTCATCACATTGAGCCTCCACCTATCCACTTATTTATTGATGAATAATTGTTGGGTGTGGAATATTTGACACCATCTATTGTTTAGTAGAATCAAGGCAGTGATAGTGCATGCTACTAAATGTTATGATCTCTGCAAAACAATATAATGTAATTTCAAAAGAATTCATTCAAGATGTCTCATACCATATGTGAAGGTCTGATTCAGTACTTAGGTGCCAAAATGGAATTTCCTAGTTAGATTCATAAAGGTCCATGTCACCTCACACCATTCACAAGATGACATGAGGCAATTGTTTTACAAAATTGTCTTAATTTCTACTAAATTTGACCTTCCCTTAGGGTATCTAGGACGACCAGCATTCAATCCCATAACCGTAAACAAGAATATGAGACAGGGAACACATTCAAGCTTGCTTCTCCAATGAGGATCAGGTACCACTAATGTAATAATCAATTAAAGAATGTGAAAACACTACCTATGAGACACTTAAAAATCCAAGGACTCGCATCTGTATGAAAACAATTGAGCAAATTAACAGGCAACGCATGCAAGATGACAATCTTGCCCACTGAACTCAAACCAATTGGTCAGTAAGGTAGTTTGCTCAAAAACTGTGCGTTTAAGGGCTGGTCGGCCTTTTCGATGGTTCTTCGATGCACGAAATTATTTTTCCTTATTTTTCACTCGAAGAAAAATTGATGTGGAATCTAACCCAAGTGGTTTCATATTTTTCGGAGCAGTTTTGAATTACTTATGAATTTTTAAAGAATGCTGCCATAGGTATCTATTTTTTGATCGTAGGCCTTACAAAACCCACACATGTGTCGTCTGAAAAAAGATATTGCCTCACCAAAAACAAGCACAAAAGCATGTAGAAAGTAATAGACAGGGTTCCAAAATGCGACCTCTACTAAACTAAACTCCTAAAAGACCAAGGCCTATTTTTTGACAAAAATCACTCCAAATTGTCATTTCTGCTGCGTTCTTTAAGAAAGAAAAAAATTTCAAAATTCAAAAATCCAACCGTAGGATCTTGTACTATATTTGTATGAGATCATGTGGTAAAAATTTTATCAAGTTTGACCATAGAGATTGAAATATATTAGCATTCGAAGTTGGGGGAGAAAAGTTTTTTTGAACAGAGGTAAACATTTCAGAAATGGACTCACCTTGGCTCTCATTCCATCCACTAGCAAAGTATAAAGGAACGTTTAACAAATTTTAAACTGCTCTGACACATTTACAAAACATTCAATGCTTTACACATTTGCATTTTACACCTTGTTAATGTCCATTTCAGAACGTGGCTAGGGTCAGTCTTTAGAAGGCGCGTGGATTTAGAGCAAACTACCTTAATAGGAGATGAGATTTTGAGAATTGACATTTTGATGAATTCTTTAATACTAAACTCAAGAAAATATAAGGTGCTAACTTACTGTCTGTGTGTGGAGGTAGCTCGAAAGCTAACAGGTTTGTAATGTCACTTCATTCATCAACATGATCCAACCTGCCGTAGGAGTAGTCATCATTAAGTATCCTATAGACCTACATGGAAGTCCACATCTTACACAAGCATATTTGGGCAACACACCCAATCCAATAACATTGCCTTATTGAACTTTGATCTAAAATAGATGATTAAGTCACATCCCTCTTGACAACAATCTTCTGAGCAGACTTCCTTCTAAGACCAGATCAACACAACTCAAAAAGTTGACTAAAGCCTTTAATCATAAGGAGAAAGATCAACACAAGTGAGAGAACAACTTCGACATGATCACACATAGAAAATTTTGTACAGCTTAACCCCTAAATGCGTCGACATCTACTTTCTAGACGGTGAACAGATTGAAATTCTAGTTTCATCTTCCTAACTATTTGGATGAAAGTTATTGTAATATGTGAAGATACGTTATCAAGTTGTTGTCCTATCTAAGGGTTGGATTTGGTGTTACTAAAATTCATATTTTTCTAAAATTACAAATGTGCAAGGATGTCAAGTGGTCAAATTGCATTGACTTTAGTTCAAAATTGGATTAGCCAAAATGAGGTCATAGATAGGATGAACACAAAAATTTCAAAAAATCACCATGTGAAGAGAACCTCATTTCAAATCCATTCCAAAAACTTGAACTCAAAAAATGATAATATTTTACTTGTAATCGAATTTTGAAGGAATTTTGGAATTTCTCTTTCAAATTTTATAAAAAAAGATTGGTGATAGCATTGGTGAATCTAACTGTACATATGGAATCTACAAATCAAAATCTACAACTTTCATTTTTATATGAATTCCAAAATATGCTTCCAAACAACACTTTATAATGATTTTTCTCAAATCATCAATTCTGGAGATGAATTTGGACGTTTAGGGGTTAATCTCTTGTTTTCAGGGTGATCACCCAAGAATATGTGAAATACTTCGAAAGATGTAGTGTCTCCCATTCTTCAGCACCCACAATATATATCTCCTTACAAGTGTTGCACTTCTCTCTCAAGAGCCTCTTCGATCCTGTAGTAAACATATAAGGTAAAACAGCCCATTACGGAACTTTTGCCCATTACAGAACTCTATGAATGAGCCCATTACAGTTTTCTTTTAATTTTTGAGATTTGGGCCACATTCAATGTCTTAGCTAAACTGGAATGGAGTAATTAGTGACTACAATAGGAACTTTCAGTTTTTTAGTGTTAGTTCATTGCAGAAAGTGCCTTTTTCAGGTCTTCTGTGTTAGAAAATATTATGATTGTAATAGGTAAGTAAGATGAGTGTTATGGATCAGTTTTTGTTGGTTTTGGGGTAGTCTATTTGCTGTAATGGGCTGAACACTTCAAAAATTCATAACAAATTCACACTTTGTCAAAAAAATATAATTTCAAATGCTCTCGCCATTTTTGTCACTTGACTTTCTCTGGAAAAAAAAGTAGAAAATTTCAGAAATGACAAGAGGGCAAACCCCCCATTAGGTTAGTAATGGGTTGTTTTACCTTAGAAGACCAGCTTGCCAGGTTAATTTCATTAAAACCTTTCTTTGATGAATGCCAAGCTCATGACC